>CM031378.1:46175398-46857607 GCA_018208015.1 Medicago ruthenica
TGAAAAGAAGGTTTGAAAGAGTATTGGAGATTTTGTGGTTCGTACACATATATGGTCAACTTTTAAAATGAGATACGTAAAATATATTTATATCTATAAGAAATGCTAAGAACACTATTTTTGTAACACTATCTCTGACATAAACTCTTCTCGTCTTATATCTATATATTTTACCTGTTGATGCTGGATTGGAGCTCCACTTTTCATATATGGAGTGCTTAAAACCTGTAGAAATCAAAGAGAAAATTAGTAAGATGAAAATTTTGTTAACATTATAAGCTTTTTGAAAAATAGTAAAATAATAGGAAACGGGACTTACAGTCACTTGTTCATGGAGGAATTTGATATATTCAATTGCTTCAGAGAGCACTGAGGCTGTATCAGTCTGACTCAAACATTAACAAACAGATTTTAAATTAAATTCAATAACCAACATTAGAATATAATATCATAGTTTAAAATTGCAATATAAAACCTCATATGCAGCTTTAATATAAAGATTTTAGAAGTTTCTGCAACCTTATTACAATGACAATTTTAACCACATCGGTCACGTTTGTTTGTATTTTTCCTTAATATTGAAACTCACTTTGGATCTGCAACCGTAATTTAAAACCATGATTTATATCATTAATACGCAGAAGAAAATGATCATTTTCTTCTGTATTGTATCAGAACCTTGCTCACCTTTCCGAAAGGTGAAACCAATTGTTGAAGTGCAGTGATTCTGTCCCCCATTTTCTCTTTTCTCACCTAAGAACAAAAGATACAGTACATGTTTATATCCATTATAATTTTTGGATTGAAGAAAAACAAAAAATATAAAACGAAAGTACATAAAAAAGAGTAAAGATATATGAAATTAAAGACAAAAGTTTAAAGCTAACTAGCTTCCCTTTGTTGTTAAAAGGTTAGTTGCATTTATTGTACCTTAAAAGCTGGCAAAGGTGATGGGGTTTCATTTTTAGATCTTTTTGGTGCAGGCTCACTCCCACTTTTTTTCACCATAGTACTTGAGTCCCTACCTTCAGATATATTCTGCAAAACCATCAGTACACAAAATGAAATTCAAATTTATTCCTACAAGAGTATGCTTTTTTATTGAGACTAATATCTGAAATCAATGTATTTGCACAAAATCAAAACATATATTAAAGCTTATAGTATATTAATATATCTACTGTTAGGTGTTAATGATATGTTATATAAATAAAAAAGATTTTATGCAAAAATGTTGTATAATTATGATAATACCTTTGCTTGTGCACCAAAATTTGGTGTTGTATATGGGGGCAAGAAGCTGGATGAAGCATCCTTAATAGTAGTCCCTGAAGCATTCCAAAAGGGAGCATTGTTGGTGAAATGCAATTGGTTGTTTGGTTGTTGTTGTTGTTGTTTTTGATGAGATACTTTAGACCAAGAAGGAATTAACTCATTTGTACTCAAACCATAGCTTGTTGATGAGTATGGAAAATTCATGGAACGATTCTCAAATGAATTACCATGTTGAGGTTGAATTTGATTTGTTTCAGTTCCTAAAAGCCCTTGTAACATTGAAGGGTTACCATATAAAGCTGAAGAATCCAATTGGCTTATCATGTTACTATCTCCAGAACTATATTGAGGACTAAACTGTGGTTGATCTAAAGAGAAACCTCTATTCACTTGCTTGAATTCATTGCTTGAAGATTCATTAGAGAATAACTTTTCTTGTCTCCAATTAACTTGATGAGATAGTCCAACTCCAATTCCACTACTTTCTTGCTCAAAATTTGTGCCTGTTGAGTTCAAATTCTCTTGAAGCATAGACCTGAAACTACCTTCTGAAGCCTTCTCATTTCTTCTATATCATTATCATCCAATCCAACACAAGAAATTAGTTACTTTACTACCCTTTTTACCTCAAAAATTATTCTCTTTTGCTAAGATAGCATGAAGAAAAAGAAAGATCCTACTTTATTAAAATAAAATTGCAACATTGCAACTTTAGGTGTGTTATTCTTTAATTTATAGTTGGTAAATGAATGAAACCAACTAAAAAATTGTAAGATTGTATTTGATAAATAACATGTTAAATTGGATTCATTAACAAATTTTTTTCAAACTTAATCTTAAAAGTGAGCTCGTTAAGTAAATGAATTGAAGTTGACTTGTGTATAGTTTGATTTGTTTGGTTCATGAACAAGCTTGAGTTCTATTACTTTCCTTTGTCTTGAGAAAGAAGAAACTTACAGTATAGATGCTTGATTCCAATCAATGTTTTGAGAGGAAAGTCCTAAACCCATCATATGCAAGTTGGAGTCATTGTTTGAGGTTGAAGAATCTGAAGGTTGAAGCTTTTGAGTAGTATCATGGAAAACCACGGAGGAACTACCTGAAGCAGACATAGTATCATGATGTTGTTGTTGCTGCCGCTGCTGCTGCCAACCACCAAAGGAAGAAGATTGTTGTTGTTGTTGTTCAACACTTTCAAACCTCATGTTTCTAGCTGGTGTCTCCCACCAATTTCCACTTGCTTGAAATTGTTCTTCTGCCATAATTGATTATCAATTAATCTTTCACAAATAAAAAACTTATGATGATTTTGTTGATGTTGTTGATTGATTCCGTCTTCACTGTACAATATGCACAAAAATGTTACTAAGTTTAATGCTATGAATTTTCTGTGTTGTGTTATGTGAAGGAGAGAGTGAGTGTATAATAGAAAAGAATGAATGGAAAAAAAAGGTTCAAAACTTGTGAGTATTTATATTGGGAAGTAAAGAAAAAATATCATAATGTGTTGAAAGAAAATTGGGAACAGCAACAAGACTAAGAAGAAGGAATATAGTTGACGCCTTTGACAATTCAGGGGGTGTTGATTAGACAGTGGAATTATATGTCGTTTTGAAATGGAATTTGGTTCATTCTTTGGCTTATTATATTAATTTATAAAATTCCTCTTTTTGTTTTGTTTTGATTTTTTATCAAAAAAAAAAAAAACTACCACTTTTTGTTGATGTTTCATAAATTGTTTAAAGAAACAACAGTTATTATTAAGTAAAAGACAACTTTTGTCCAAACAATAGAAGATAATATAATATTAAAAACATCCGAATTAATTTGACAATTTATTTCAATTTAAATTAAAAGAATGACTTGATTTTGTTTTAAATCAAGGTTTTTAGATTAAACATAATTAATTCATCCAAGTTTTAAGGTATTTCAAGACGGAGAACGCTAAAAAAAGTGACGGACACTGCAAAATCGGACAGGCACCATGCGCCCCTGCGCATGAGGCGCGTAGCTACGACTAGAAATTGTTGTTTGCTTGTTTTCCAAACTGGGTTGGTGGAAAAAATCCCAGTTTTCTTCTCTTAACCCCTAAGTAATGATGCACTATAAATAGAGAGACTTGCACACTCTTTTATTTATTTAGAAAGTCAGTGGTACAAGGCAATGGTCAAGCATCAGAACTTCAAGACAAAGGATTTTCCTCCTCATCCTCTTGTTTTCTACTGTATGTTTTTATATTGCTTTATAATGATATATGTTGCCATGTGCAACTAAACCTTTCTTTATTAGGGTTCGAAGATGAAGCTTTTCTTATTTGTTGGATTCAATCAGTAAAGTTTTTTATTCAGTTTATGATTCAAGTGTCTGATTTAATTTGTATATGTCTGTTTCTAATGCTTTTTCAAACCAACATTGAAACTAATCTCTAGGTGGATTATAAGATTGACAACCCTACTTCTGTCCGAACAAGACAATAGGAAATTGCTTATTTTCTAAATTAAATTCTTTTAATCGAATCTAAGTATGAATTTAGGGTTTTGACTCTTTTTAAGGGAGCTCCGTAATTATAACTGGTTAAATTGCGGCGATATTAAATTAAAACTTCCACTGCTATATCACGGAGTCATATTCTACTTTCGTAAATCAAAAGACTTGTCATAAAGTAATGATTAACCACATTAATTCCAACAAATAAGTAAGGGGGATTCAAGTATACCCTAAGTATCGTTACGCATTTGAATCAAACCAATTTAATCTCGCATTGGATAGGACGATTAAAACCTGCAACCACTATATCTCTTTTATTTTATTTACTTCTTATAAATTCTGCTGATTGCTAAGTTGAACGACAATCCATGTGGAGACGATAACTTACTACTTTATTACTTGTTTACGATTTGGTGCACATGTCAATTTGAATCCATCAAGTTTTTGGTGCCGTTGTTGGGGATTGTTGATATTTCGACAAGGTAATTGGTTGAATTTATTTTGTAAATATTTAGGTTTATTTTTCTGTTTAAGATTAGGTTTAGTTTTTTATTTTAGGAATTTATTTTCATTTTATTTCAATTTTTTTAGGTTAGTTTAATTTTCTGTTTTTAGTTTTAGGTTAGTTACTAGAAATTAGGGTTAGTTCCTACTTTCCAGTTTAAGCTTATCTTTTAAAATTAAGCTAGTTTTTATTTTCCTTGTTTCTAGGTGAGATTAAATTTTTTTTTTCGATGGTTTGGATGCGTGTGGTGGAATTTTTCGTGATTACAGAGGATCTTTTTTGGATTGTTTTGCATGCAACTTGGGTCCTATATCGGTTTTTGAAGCAGAGCTTTATGGTTTTTTGTTTGCTCTTGAGTTTGACTCTGAGCATCATTGGTGTCATCTATGGGTGGAGGGGGACTTGCAGAGTGCTTTACAAGCTTTCAGGAATCTGTCATTAGTTCCTTTTGCTCTTTGCAACCGGTGGCATAATTGTATGCATTGAGGTATCACCATTCTCTCATCTCACATTTTTCGTGAAGGAAATTGTTGCGTGGATAAGTTAGCGAATCATGGTCATGGCATAACTGATGTTGTTTGGTGGGATGTTCTCCCCACTTTTATTAGGGAAGACTTTTATAGAGACAAATACAGACTTTCAAATTAGCGTTTTCCTTAGGTCTCTTGCTTTGTATTTTTGGCTTTTTGTTTTTGTTTCTCTTTGAGGGTTTTGGTTTGGTCCCCCCTCTTGTACAGTTTTCCCTTTTTTTAATAAAATTTTCTGAGCAAGGTGGTAGAGGATATGGGTAGTCTTGGGGTGCCAACCTAGTTGGGATGTAAAGCTACTTCCTGATGCCTTTATTTGCTCTTGATTTAGCAAAAAAATTTGATTTTTTATTTAGGGTAGTTTTATTTTCTTATCTTATTTCAAAAATACCAAAAAGATTTATTTATTTTTTTATTGTTTTTAGTTGTTAGGATAATATCTAGTTTAGATTTATTTTGTTTTAATTTTTTTTATATCAAAACCGAAAAAAAATATATTATATCCTTTTGTGTTAGTTAGTCCAATTCTCTGTTGCAATCTCTTCTTATAACCCTTGCGAGTTGTTTTTTGCATGGTGCAAATTCAGGTACCTTGCTATTCAACTCCGACAACAATAAAACTGGGAGCTATCTAGAAATCCATCTAATAAGCAAGAGAAGCAGCAGCGGTTCCACTTCCAGATCTACGTGATTTCTCATCCGACGACGAGATGGGAGACGTGGAACGCGTCACACTAGGATATTACAGAAAAATCGATAACTGATAATCGGAGGTAGGCAAGTGTACCAAATCGTTTATAAAGTAATAAAGTTATAAGTAGAGTATGGTATCCACAGGGATTGTCGTTTCAACCAAACAATTAGTGTTACTTATTTGGGAACAATAAAAATAAAAGAGATAAGGGTTTAGAGTTGTGGAAAGTTAATCTATTTGCAACAGAGCAAAGTTTACCTGTTTTGATTGCAAAATGATAGCGACGGTTATGATTCTTCGAATCCCCTCTATTTAATTTTTGGAATTACGTAACAGTCAAGCCTTATTCAAGTTATTAATCGTTATCTATCTAAGTGATGAGTTCGTGGGATTTTACTACCTATCAGCTCTCAAATTGCACTTGCTAATCACACGGGGTAGGTATGTGTGGGGCCTTACTCTCTCAAAGATATGGGCTCATTCCCCTCAAGCTGTTGAGTTGCACCTGCTGATCACACGGGTATGTACGCGTGGGTCTTACTCTCTCAGAGGTAATTGAAACATAAACTTAAATTAGCTTCCCTAAATTCCGATCAGTGTAGTCCCAATGTTCTTAAAGGTCCGCTCATCTAGGAATCTTAGAAGCACATATCACACTCTCCTTCTCGGTAGTTCTACAAACGGGCAGCCCTACCAGCATCTACCTTACCAAGGTGAAAGAAAAGTGGAATTACTGGGCTGATTTAAGTCGTGAAGTATGTTGTTTCTTTAATTTCTAACTAGTTACTTCATGATTCTAGTAGATATGCATCAATATTAGGTATGTCACCTCCCTAAGTACCTTTCTCTCAGGGTTCTGCTCTCTTTCGGCGTGTTTCCCTAGTTACTAATTAATTACTTCCTGATTAGACAGATATACATTAGTATTAGGTAATGTCACCTCCCTAAGTGCCTAAGTCAGGGTTATGCTTCACAGGAGACAAATCTTACGCACGACAGTAAAACTAATTAGCATAAAGACAAATAACTAAATAAAGACTTTAAATTAAATAAATTATCCAACAACCAGAATAGAGTTTCATCTTGAACCCTAGCCTAAAAAGATTTTGTTACACATGGTAACTAAAGACAAATTACAAAAGAAATAAAACATACGCTAGAAATACTTGGAGTGAGGAGAGAAACTCCTCCCTAGAACTTGGGCTAAAATACCGGGCTTTTTCCACCAAAAAGTCACAAAACACTGCCTTGCCCTGCAAGGAACAGGCGCCAGGCTCCTAGTACCATGTGTCAGGCGCATGTGAGAGAATTTTCATGCGGCATGCGCCTAGATGCATGCGCGAGGCGCATGTGAGTGCTGTCTGGGCTCCGGAACGCCTATTTCTTCTTCTTTTTGGGTGTTTGCTTCCATATAAGATGTCTTGGAACTTGGGAACATAATTCCTCCCTTTGTAACGTCTTCTGAGGCTTCTTAAATCTTCATTCTTTTATCTTCGCATGGTCTTCATAAATCTTCAGATGTTTTGCTTTGCCGATTTGCATGATTTCTTGAATTACATCAAAACACCCTAAAATTGCTGTGTTTCGGGAAGAATATAATTACAGACACAAATATAGAAAACATTACAAATGTCCCCAAATCATAAGCAATTGCTCTAATACTCCTCTATTATAAATGTAAAACCTACTAAAAATAACTGAAAAACATGCTAAGAATAACATAAGATGACTTGTCAACATAACCACAAACTTAAATTGTTGCTTGTCCTCAAGTAACAAAAGAAAAAAGAATTTTATTCTTTGCATTTTTTCAGGAAAAACATACCTTTCCGAAGAGTTGCTCAGATCATCATCTCATCTCATTCACAACATTGGCTTACTTACCTCGTTACATTTAAGCGGGACAAGCTTGGAGAAGATAGCTCATATACTCAACCACACTCATTTCCAGGATACACGTATGTATCTCCTAAAGCTAGTAGGGCTGGTCACGACATTTGCCCACTCAGTTGTCACATGAATGTACCTTGCTGTAAACTTGAGAAAATTCTAAACAGACAGTCGATTATATACACACTTTGAGGTCTTTCAGGGTTGTAACGTAGCTTAGGTTAAGGTGGGATATATTTGGGAAAGTAGGCTAACAAAAGAACTTGGAGTTAGATTATCAACCTAAGGATTCCTACTAAACATTGAAGCATTACCAACCTTCCTTCCTTGAATCAAACAAGATTGGTGAAGATTGGTGTTGAGGTATGGTGATGGTGGGTATCAGATGAAGGTGAAAGATTGAAATAGCTAGGTTTTTGATTGGTGAATTGAACATGTAAAAGATGGTTGTAATTAGGTGGATTATGTAAAAATTAGTGTTTGGATGTTAGGTAACCATAGGGTGATGTTTGGGGACGAGTTTGGGGTCGAAAACAGAGTTCAGAATAGTCCCCCTAAGTGAAATCGCAGAAAAACTGTGATTGTTGTCAACTGTCAGACATGCACCACCGTGCCATATAGGCGCATGACCCGTGCGCATGTTGCTGCCTAGGGTTTTGTTTTGTGTTGTTTTGGGAGCATGGTCGTGCACCCATCCTAGATTTAGAAGAACCTATTTTTATCCCTTAAATGAGTTCCTAAAGTGAAGGTTAGGGTCCCAAACCAATGTACCTAAGTGAGAGAAGTTTGTTTAAGTGTTTTAGAAGTGATTTCTAAAGAACGCTGGCGAGTTTAAAACATGAAATAGTTAAAGGGGCATAGGACGATTATAAGAAGAGATGTGGGGTGGTGATTTAGGATAGTTGTTGATGATAAAGGTAAATTCCCTATTGTAGTAATGAGACTAAGATAATTGTGAGATAGAAGAGTATAAGATTAAAGTCAGCGAAGAATGGGGTGTGATCGTTTAAGATGATTGATGAATGCGAAAAGTACTAATGACGGGAGATTAACATCTTAAGTTAAGATAAAGTGATATTTATGGAATAGTTGATGTTACAAACGAAGATAAATGTGAGATAAACTATTAGGTTATATTAAAGTTATGATTTGAGAGTAAAGAGGTTGTTAAATGTGAGACGAGTTTAAAATGACTAACGATAGTATCGGTAGTCGATAATGGGAGAATGAAACCTTAAAATGTAATGAAGGTTTGTTGGGAAAGTTGATGAAGCTATAAGCAATGGTAAATGTGAGATAAAGACCTTAAGTTATAAATGAAACCATAGTTATGGAAATTGTCGATGTTGTAGGAGATGATAATGGGGCGACGAAAAATAAGTTGTATGAAGGTCATGATTTTGAATAATAAGTTTATTACTAGTGAGATGAATTAAAGTGCTATAGAGTTTTCATAGATGAGATTAAGTAATAGGTTGTAATGTTGTTTTTAATGAGATGAATAAATGTAGTGATGCTGTCGTTAATGGGCGAAGATAATAGTGTGTCGTAGTGTCGTTAATTTCGTGAGATAAATGTTGTGGGGTGATGAATATTGATGAGTTATACATTGTGTACTAATGATGAATTTTGATGAGATAATATTATATGATGATGATGTCAATACGAGGTGAGTCTATTGTAATTTTCGGTGGTGTTGATGGTGATGTACGTGTGTGTGTGTTTATATATATATATACTCTGGTGATGATTATTGGTGAAGTAAATAAATCTTATGGTAATGATTATTGGTCTTGTTTTGTTGTTGTTTATTAATTATGAGTCTTCATGCATCATATCATAATTAAGATTCTCGTAATGATTATGGTGATGTTTATGCTCAGTAACATAACTCTAACATACAATTTTGGTGAGTAAAAATGGTACCACATGCATATAGATGATAGGATTGAGATGCATCTCACATATACATGATGATATTTTGATAGTTATTGATGTTGTGAATGATGTGTATGAATGTTGATGCTAATGGTGATCACTATATGATGTTATTATTTTATGTTGCATCATATGTTCTAGTTATATATTTCGAACATTGGTGATGTATGATGAATTATTTGTTGATGTGGTAATTGATAATGTGTATTGGTGAGTTGCTTGACTTTGTGTATTAATGTGATTATGAAATGATGATTATTTCATGATGTGAATGATATATATATATATATATATATATATATATATATATATATATGAGATTAATGATATTTTTCTGTATTTAATCTTTGAATTTATTCATTATGTTTATGCAATCTTCTTATTTTGAATATATACTCACCCCGATTGTGATTGGATGCCTGTACCCTTGTTTGGTACATATATTTAGGACGAGGAGCTTTAGACACTGCAAGTTTGGAGTACGACGAGGAGTCTTTTTCGTTAATCCTTATTTTCATTAGGAGTTTATTTTAGGTCAATGCTCTGTGTAACACCCATATAGAGATTGCCTAGGATCTCTTACGAGTATTAAAATTTCGTACCGGATACATTAAATACAATACAGAAAGATTGGTAATAATTATACATTGCATAAGTTTATCATACAACTCATCATCCGATACAAAACATTCTTCATAATATACATCATGATACATCATCCATATACAAATGTCCAAATACTAAAAACATAAGCAGCACGTTCAGTCCATAGCTTTTTCTTTACCTTTTCGTCGTGCTTCCTGCGAAGAACCTGCACCAGAAGGAAAGGGATGAGACATAACGTCTCAGTGAGCTCCTACCCTACCTACTGTTTGGCAACCTCAGGGAACCTAGGGTCGCCGTGCCTACCTCGGCGATCTTGGGAATACCTATTATCGCCAAGTCTTAACTTTTATCGCGATCAAGGAAAACCTAGGATCGCTTCATGTCTTATCTCATATGCTTTATATTCTATTCTTAAACTTTGACATATACGGAGTGATCTTGGGGACATCCTAGGATCACATCTCGTTCATTAGGAACTAAACATCATCATAACTCGTATTGCATAAAACATAAACGTATTCGTCTTTCATAACATTAAGTTAGCAGTTAGGGTTGAACAAACATAACATTATCTTGGTTCGTTTTACGGAGTGCATCCGGGTGGAGTAACCCCGAAGTACATCTCCCATCATACCGGTGAAATTCCTATCATATCAGGCTAACACCGGACTCCTCTTATCTTTGTGTAGGCAACCCTCTCGGTGAAGCCCCATCCGGCATAATCCGGAGCCTGCTGGACACATCTTAATTACATGTGGACAACCCTCTCGGAGAAGTCCCATCCGGCGAAACCCGGAGCCTGATGGACATGCTTAAATCTTTTAACTTACGTGTGGATAGCCCTTTCGGAGAAATCCCATCCGGCGAACCCCGGAGTCTGGTGAACACGTGATCATATCGTATATCATATTCATATCGTATTCTTATACCTCATGTAAACATTCATAAATGCTTAGCCTATAAAGGATTCTAAGCCTACTCATTGTATCATTCTCTTAAACCTATCAAGGTTCTTGACCCATCGTTCTCATGAGCCATTCCTAGGACTTACTTTAGTTTTTAACTTTAATTCATGAATTTCCAAGCTTTGTATAACCTTTGCTCAAGTGGTATTTTAATCTTTGGAAGCATTTGAAATGAACTAAAATGGTGGTTTAAGTTTCTAAAATATGTTATAGAAAATCAGTTGCCAAAAAGCCATGCACGCGCGAACCAGGACCCCCAGAACAGCTCAACTAAGTTGGACTGTTCAAGGCTGGTCGCTACAGCGCCCTCCTGGTCGCTACAAGCGACAGTAGGCAGAACTTGGTCGCTACAGCGCCCAGTTCCTCGCTACAAGCGACAACCGTCGCTACAAGCGCCTGCGTGGTCGCTACAAGCGCGGCTAGGCAGGGAAAAACCCAGTTCGGTCGCTACAAGCGACCGTCCGTCGCTACAGCGACCGTATCAGTAAAATCTGTGTAAAAACGTGATTTCCACCATTTTTGCCCATTTAATGGTACCCATGCTTCTCAAACATGATAAATATGATTTTCTTCCATAAATCAACAATTATTAACACTCATGAGCAAAGATTAAACAAGCAAGGAAAATTAGGGCAAACTTTAAAATTTGTAATAACTTGCAAAATTCATAAATAACACTCTAGATGGGTTCTAAAACCCTAAATGAGCTCACCTAAACCTCAAATGGTGCTGGTTAGACTTGGTTGTGAAACCCTAGCTTGCTCCTTCCTTGCTTCTACCTTATTCCTTCTCTATATATTCTATCTTTTCAGCAACCCACTGGCTAGTAAGCTTCTCAAGGAGTTTATGGGTGAAAACTTGGTGATTTGGGTGAGAAAGGGTGGCGTGAAAGTGAGGGAGAGAGGAAAGAAAAATCTGAATTGGAATGGAAATGAAGGAATGGAAAAGGAACATAAATAAATATCTTGCCCCACATTCAAATTAATCTCCCTCTTATGCTTATTTACAAAATTGCCATCTCACATAATTACTTGGTTTTCTTGCTTGCTACTCAAGATTCTAGCACAGATAAACGCCACATATAAGCGGGATATTACACTCTGGTTCTGTAACACTGAGGAATTGGGGTTTATTTTACTTTCAAGACTTTGATGTTGAGATTCTTGTTTTTGAAATCGATTTATTTATTGAGTTGATGTGATTAAACTTTGAACTTAATTCCGCTGCACTATTTTTAATTAAATTGAAGTGGATAGAATGATAAGAATGTGTGACACCCTTGTATGATTAAATGTTATTCGTATGTTTTCTTAATTTAGAAAAATACTTTTGGGGTTAGAGTGTTACAATCTTACACCATATAATGTATAAAGAGAGAAATACCGGTCATCTTACGCCATATAAAGGGAGAAATTCTCCCTTTGCCTACAAAGGGAGAAATTCTCAACCAAATCCATTATATGGACTACAAAGGGAGAAATTTTGTTCCTAAGTCACAAGACAACTAATATGGAAGAAAACATCCAAAGGATGAATAAAAAGGCGATTACGCGCGAGAAAAAGGCACAGATGCGCCCCGGGCACATTTTAATGCTTCTTTCAAATTGGAGAACCCTTGTTTTTTACTTACTCCCACTAGTTAATCAAGAGTCAAGTCAAGGATGATACTCCACAATAAGCTTCTTGCCTTGCAATGACATTAAGAGAAATAGTGTGTTGAAGGCGTATACGAGGATGTCAAATAAGGAACCTCTCCATTGGCCTTATCATGTTGGATTATCACGAGTGACCTCTCCTACGTCATCATTCTTAAAGCACTCTTCCAGGAAGTAAGTTTTTGGTTAGGTAAAGTGTTTTCACTAGGAAGTCAAATGAGTTTGATCTTCCTTTGAAAACTATCTCTCTTACCTTTATCTTTGTTATAATCTCTGTTATTGCTATGTCAATATTGTGTTGTTATTCATGAGTGCTTATTCTTATTTGTTTCTATTTGTATATCCCTCTTAGCATGCTATATTTTCTTGTGCTTTGCCTTGCATGCTTGCTTGTGTTTCATAACACTTTCCTTTTTGAAAAGTATAAATTTTTTGAAAATCTAGCCTTTTGAATCGGTTCAAAATGATTCAGTGTAACCACTGAATCGATTCACTTCGAATCGATTCAATAAGTTGTGAATCGTATCAAATGCGTGAAAATCAGATTATTACTTTGCATCATGGCTATTCATTCAAAACCTAACTTTCCCTCTTCCTCACCTATCATTCACGAACCCAAACCCTCCTATAACCTCCATTAACCCATTTTAACCCTTTTCTTCTCCATTTCAACACAAAATTACTCAATCCTTCCAATTTTTACTTCAATTCATCATCCAAACTGTTAAACCAAACAAAAATGGGTCCAAAATTGAACACAAGATGCGGTGGAAAGAAGGGCACAAGCAAGAGGAGGGGACAACCTTCGAATCCTCCGGCTGAAGAAGAAGTGGGAATTCTTCAAGACTTGCTACCGGAAGCGGATTATGACAGGTATTTAGAGAAATTTCATTCTAGGAAGTTTGTTGTTCCTCAATTTTATTGTGATATGGGTGATATAGAGTGTATGGGATTTGGGATTCATGAATTGCTTTAATTTAAAAAACTGGTTGGTTTTATTAGCCTTAGTTGGTTATCCTTAAAAGAAACCATAAAAAGCCAAACAATTCAACCCCTCCTTCTTGTGTTTTTCTCACCTTCAGTTGGTATCAAAGCATGGTCTGTGCTCTGTCACTTAACTGTGCCACAAAAAAAAAATCCAAGGAGAAAAACACGACTTCCTCTATAGAAACTTCCACTCCAGATATCACCAACACCTCCACCCATGATAAAAACAGTTACTCTGTCAAACCGCCTTCTTTCAATGGAGATGCCACACAGTTTTCTTGGTGGAAAAGCAAAATATACAGTCACATTATAGGTGTTGATGATGAACTCTGGGACATTATTGAAGATGAAATCAACTTTGAGGTTGATGAAGAAGGCATGTGTTGGTTATTTGAAGTGTTGGCTTCATTGTTTGGTAAAATCAAATCAAATTGTGCAAGCATGCGTTTTCCAGATGTTATATGATGTCTTCAGAAGCAAGGAACTGGTTTAGAAGAGGTTCAGAAGCTAAAAATTGCATTTCTAGACCTTCAGAAGCTGAAATGGACCTTCAGACTCTGAATGTGCCTTCAGACGCTGAACAGTACTTCAGACGCACTGTTCAGACGTTGACCAGCGTTGACTCCTTCAGACGCACTACAATACTTCAGACGCATTGTTCACCAGTTGACCAGCGTTGACTTCTTCAGAAGCTGAACTTCAGAAGCTGATTTCAGAAGCTTGTTTTCTGCATTGTTATGGATTAATTCTGTGCGTATCTCTTGGAGATTTTCTGAAGTTTTATTCATGCTAAAGTTTCCAGAAGGCTGAATATTTTTGGTGAAGATCTTGTGTAATACCCATATTAAGATTGCCTAGGATCTTATACGAGTATTAAAATTTCGTACTGGATACATTAATTTACAATACAAAAGTTCATACAAAATATTACATCACATTGTAATATTACAATCCAAAGTTTATACGAATCCTTTTTGATACAAGTACGTCAAAGTACAACCATATAATACCGTCCAACTATAAAACATATAACATATAACATCAGCACGATCAGTCCAAAGCTTTTTCCTTACCCTTGTTGCATGCTGTCTGAGATCCTGCCTGTGAACCTGCACCAGAAGGAATGGGATGAGACATAATGTCTCAGTGAGCTCTACCCAACCTACTGTTGGCAACCACAGGGAACCTAGGGTCGCCATGCCTACCTTGGCAATTTGGGGAATTTCTAGAATCGCCAAGTCTTATAAACCTGCCTATAACTTTATCTTTAATCTACCTTTAACTGTAAAACTTCCTGTAACTATAACTTTAACTATAACTGTATAACATAAAGCATATAAAGTGTTTTATGTTAGCTGTTAGCGTTGAACAAACAATTAATCTGAGTTCATTTTACGGAGTGCGGCCCGGGTGGAGTAACCCCGAGGACATCTCCCTATGAACCGGTGAAATTCCTATCATATCAGGCTAACACCGGACTCCCTATGAAATTGCATGTGGATAACCCTCTCGGAGAGATCCCATCCGGCGAATCTCGGAGTCTGCTGAACATGCCTTTGATTTTGAAATATTATTCTTTAACTTTGATAAATGAGTGTATATATAAATATACATATCTATTACTTTGATCATATAAACAATTCCTATAACTCTTATCCTATAATACATGGTACTTGGCTTATCGTTCTCATAAGCCACCTATAATCGTTGGAGAACCAACACTATAAACTTAAGTGAAACTATGATTGAAAAACCATTCCTGTTACTTTGTATCCTATTGTGAATACAACTATAAACTTGATTCTCAAGCTATAACTCTTGTTTTCCTATCAAAGAATTCGGCATATCGTTGTCATATGCCGCTATAAGAATTTACCTATTCGATAAACCTCAATCCCTACATTTCCAAGCCTTGCATAATTCTTGCTCTTACACTTTTATAACCATGGGAAGCATTTAGAATGAGTTAAAATGGTGGGTTAAGTTTCCAAAATGTATTATAAGAAATCAGTTGCAAAAAGCCATGCCCGTGCGCACCAGGACCCCCAGAACTGCTCAACTAGGTTCTGCTGTCCTGGCTTGGTCGCTACAAGCGCCCACCTGGTCGCTACAAGCGCCACTGGTCGCTACAAGCGCCAGGCTGGTCGCTACAAGCGCGGGTAGGCAGGGAAAAATCCTGCCTGGTCGCTACAAGCGACAGCTCGTCGCTACAACAACCATGACAGTACAGTCATGTGTAAAAATGCATTTTTCCACCATTTTTGCCCATTCAAGGATACCCAAGCTTCCTAAACATGCTAAAAAATGATTTTCCTTCATAAAATAACAATTATAAACACATATAAGCAAGGATCAAGCAAGCAAGGAATTTAGGGTAAAACTCTAAAACTTTCTATAACTTGCATAAGCTTGCAAAACTCATATAATCCACTCTAGATGGGTTCTAAAACCCAAGATGAGCTCACCTATAACTGGTATTAAGCTGGCCAAGCTCCACTCTAAGCTTTCACTTGTGAAATCCTCTTTTCCTTGGTTTTTGACTAGCTTTTCTTGTTCCAAGTTTCCCAAGACTTTGATTGCTTGAATCACAAGGGTTTTAGGAAGAAATTGATGGATTAAGGGAGAAGCTTGGTGAGGGCAATTTTCTAGAGGGAGAGGGAAGAATTTCAGATTTTTGGAGAGAAGAAAATAAGTGATAAATATGAAGAATTTCATATTTATCCTATTTTTGAATCTTTCTCTCTATTTACAACTTTGCCTCTCCAATACGATTAATCCTGTAATACTGTTAAATGCCTCGCTTAAGTGGGTTATTACACTCTACCCCCCTTAAAGAAATTTCGTCCTCGAAATTTAGAAATTACCTGTAAAAAGATGTGGATAACTCTCCTGCATCTTTGATTCCAATTCCCATGTAGCTTCACCGTAGGGAGAACCTTTCCATATAACTTTAACAATTGGAATCTCTTTGTTCCTTAATACCTTGACATCACGTTCAATAATCCGTTCTGGTTCGGGCCGAAAAGTCAAATCCGATCTCAAGTCGATGGTTTCCAATTCTACTGGTTGGTGAGGATCAGGAATGAACTTCCTTAACTGTGAAATATGGAAAACATCATGTAATCCTGACATCGCCGATGGCAGAGCCAATTGGTAAGCTGCTGGTCCGACACGTTTAAGTATCTGAAATGGCCCAATAAATCTTGGACTCAATTTCTTTGTCCTGTAAACACCTCGTAATCCCAGTTTAGGGGTGACTTTCAAGAAAACATGATCTCCCACTACGAACTCTAGAGGTCTTCGCCTCTTGTCTGCATAACTCTTCTGTCGACTCTGAGCAGTTCTGATCTTGTCCTGAATGGATTTAATCTTTAAAGTGGTCTCTTGAATAATCTCAGGTCCCAGAATACTTTTATCTCCAACCTCTGACCAACTAAGCGGTGTCCTACACCTTCTGCCATACAATGCCTCATAGGGTGCCATTCCAATACTAGAATGGTAACTGTTATTATACGAAAATTCAATCAAAGGCAGATGATTATTCCAACTTCCTCCATCCTCTAAAATGCATGCACGTAGCATATCCTCTAACGTCTGAATGGTTCTCTCAGATTGCCCATCTGTTTGAGGATGATGGGACGTACTCAACTTTAACCTCGTTCCCAAAGCCTTTTGAAAAGCTTTCCAAAAATGAGAAGTAAAGATAGGATCTCTATCTGACACAATGCTGGTTGGAACACCATGTAGTTTCACAATCTCCGATATGAATAATTCTGCATACTGATCAGCCCTGTACGTAGTCCTAACCGGTAAAAAGTGAGCAGACTTAGTTAACCGGTCGACAACTACCCAAATTGAATCATGTCCCCGTTGAGTCCGAGGTAACCCTGTTACAAAATCCATAGAGATCTCTTCCCATTTCCACTGAGGGATTTCCAATGGTACAAGCATCCCTGCAGGTCTCTGATGTTCAATCTTCACTTGTTGACACACAATACATCGTGATACGAATTCCGCAATATCGGTCTTCATCCCCGGCCACCAATAATCTTTCCTTAAATCTTGATACATTTTAGTGGTACCTGGGTGAATACTGAAACTACTCTTGTGTGCCTCTTCCAAAATCAACCTTTTTAAATTAGCATCATTAGGAACACAAACTCTACCTTCAAATAGCAGAGTACCATCCGATGCCCTTGAAAACTCTGAATGCCCAATTCTCCTCTGAAGATCCATATCCGATTCTTGAGCTTGTGTGATTCTGGACCGCAAATCACAAGTAACCTCTAATCTTTGCAACAAAATGCCATTGTCCATCTCTGTGACACTGAGATTAAGATCTCTAAATTTCTCATACAACCCACACGTGTGCATCAGCACTTCTGATCTCATCAAAGATTTCCTACTTAAGGCGTCAGCAACTACATTCGCCTTTCCAGGGTGATACTTTAACTCAAAATCAAAATCCTTTAAGTATTCCATCCATCTTCTCTGTCTCATGTTTAGTTCCCGTTGATCGAACAAATACTTTAAACTTTTGTGGTCACTAAACAAGTCGAATTGTGCTCCATATAAATGGTGCCTCCATACTTTCAGAGCAAAAACTATAGCTGCCAATTCAAGGTCATGAGTAGGGTAATTCTCCTCATGAGATTTAAGCTGCCGAGAAGCATAAGCTATTACATTACCTTCTTGCATGACACGCTGCCCAGTCCTTTAGAGGACGCATCACAATAAACAACATATTTCTTCTCGGGGTCCGGTATTGCTAATACTGGAGCCTTGGATAACTTCTTTCTCAAAGTCTGGAAACTTTTCTCACAATCTTCGTCCCAGACGAAAGGCACATCTTTCCTCGTGAGGCGTGTCAAAGGCAAAGCAATATGTGAAAATCTCATAATAAATCTTCGGTAGTAACCCGCTAAACCCAGGAAACTCCGAACTTCTGTTACATTCGCTGGTCTGGCCCAATTAAGGACAACTTCAACTTTCGATGAGTCAACTGACACTCCTCCTTTAGAAATAACATGTCCCAAAAACTGGATTTCCGATAACCAAAATTCACATTTGCTGAATTTTGCATATAACTGATTTTCTCTGAGAATGTCCAAAACAATCCTTAGATGCTGAGCATGTTCCTGTGAGTCCTTTGAATATATCAAAATATCATCTATGAAGATTACCACAAACTGGTCCAGATAAGGCTGGAAAATCCTATTCATGTAGTCCATAAACACTGCTGGAGCATTAGTCACTCCAAACGGCATAACCAGAAATTCATAATGTCCGTAACGCGTTCTGAACGCCGTCTTAGACACATCTGACGATTTGATACAAATCTGGTGGTATCCTGATCTGAGATCAATCTTTGAAAACACTGCGGCTCCTTTGAGTTGATCCAAAAGATCATCAATTCTTGGTAACGGATACTTGTTCTTAATTGTTACTTTATTCAGCCGACGGTAGTCGATGCACAATCTCATACTACCATCCTTCTTCTTAACCAACAATACTGGTGCACCCCAAGGTGACACACTGGGCCTGATGAAATGTTTTTGAATTAAGTCTTCCAACTGAGACTTCAATTCCTTAAGCTCTGACGGTGACATTCTATACAGCGCCACTGATACTGGCTCCGATCCTGGGATGAGATCAATAGAAAATTCGACTTCCCGTTCTGGGGGTAAATTGCTTATTTCAGAAGGAAAGACATCCAGATAATCACTGACAACAGGGATGTCACTGGGACTCAGTTCTGACTCTGAAGTCACAGTAACCATTACATAAAAACCCTATCCTGAGCACACATTTGCTGGGTAAGCTGATGAGTGCGGTTAATTAATTCCGATAACGCCACACCTTCAGTTGCATCTTCTGTAGGCATAAAAATACACTTTTCCGCACATCCAATGTAAACATGATTATCAGAAAGCCAATCCATCCCTAGGATCACATCAAGTTGTATCATGGGAAGACACACCAAGTCTATGTAGTATGTCTTGCTAGATACAGTGATCGGGCAATTCTCACATATAAAACTAGCTACAACTCCACCTTCTGTAGCGGTGGATACCGACATAGGAGGAATCAATGGTGACATAGACAACTGTAATGTTTCTACACACTTGTAAGAAATAAATGAACATGTTGCACCACAATCAAAAAGTACTTTAACTGGATTCTGGCCTAAGTAACACATACCAGCAATCAAGTCTTCATTTGCCAAAGCCTTCTGGCCATCAAGGGAATACACCCTGCCTTTACTTGTTGTAGTCCCTTCAGCTCCACTCTTATTCTTTCTTTCTGGACAATTGGCAAAAACGTGCCCCGGCTGCCTACACCAGAAACACACACCCGTACGTCTCATGCATTTACCGCGATGTAATTTCCCACAGTATTTACAAGTGTCTTTCGCCTGTGGTGAAAATGACTGTTTACCTCTCTTAGGAGAGCCCTTAGGCTTATTCTCATGGTACCTATCTTGAAACTTGCCCTTTCTCTTTTCATATGCTGCAGCTTTCTCTTTAGCGGTTTTGGCAAAACCCGCCTCAGCAACCAAACTATCGTGAACCATTTCATCATAGCTAGTATTCCTTTGAAGACTCACTGCCGTATCAATTTCACCTCTCAATCCCCGCCTATACTGATTCATCTTCCAGTTCTCATTACCGGCATACTCGTTGTGAGAGGAGTAATATGACAACTCTTCAAACTTCTTTGTAAACTCGGTGACTGACATGCCACCTTGCTTCAACTCAAGGAACTCCTGTTCTTTCTTTACTTTATAAGACATCGGGATATACTTCTCTAGCATTGCTTCCTTGAAGCTATTCCAGTTAATCTCAATGTCATTTGCTATCATTCGGCGTTGAGCAGATTCCCACCAATCTTCTGCTGCGCCTCTAAACTGGTTAGTAGCCAACAATACTTTACTTTCTTCTGGGCAGTCCACCATCCGGAACACTTTCTCAATCTGCTTTAGCCATCTCTTGGCCTCTGGAGGTTCACCTTCCCCATTAAACTCAGGAGGGTGGTTTCTGTTAAATTCCCGGAAGGATGGATTCGCCACTACTGGTGGTGGTGTCTGCTGCTGAGCACCTTGTCCATGGTGCATCATCTCCATCCATTCATGCTGAGTTTGAGCCTGCTGTTGGGCTTGCTGCTGCATCATAAGCATCATCTGCTGATGCTGCAATGCAGCCTGAGCTTGCTGCTCTTGATATTGTTGCTGCAACGCCTGTTGCTGTTGCATCATTTGAGCCCAAAACTGCATATTAGGGTCTCCTCCGGCTTCCTCAGCATTTGCCTGATTCGATCTAGGCCTGCCAGGACCTCTTCTCCTCCCGGACATCTTATCCTAACTGTCATACACAAGTCAAAGTGATCAGTTTCAACCAGATATAACATTTAGAATAATGTCCCGGATCCAAGAGATCCACAAACTTGAATTGTATTTTAATGACCCAAGGCACGGTCTGAATCGACCTGCTCTGATACCAAATTGTAATACCCATATTAAGATTGCCTACGATCTTATACGAGTATTAAAATTTCGTACTGGATACATTAATTTACAATACAAAAGTTCATACAAAATATTACATCACATTGTAATATTACAATCCAAAGTTTATACGAATCCTTTTTGATACAAGTACGTCAAAGTACAACCATATAATACCGTCCAACTATAAAACATATAACATATAACATCAGCACGATCAGTCCAAAGCTTTTTCCTTACCCTTGTTGCGTGCTGTCTGAGATCCTGCCTGTGAACCTGCACCAGAAGGAATGGGATGAGACATAATGTCTCAGTGAGCTCTACCCAACCTACTGTTGGCAACCACAGGGAACCTAGGGTCGCCATGCCTACCTTGGCAATTTGGGGAATTTCTAGAATCGCCAAGTCTTATAAACCTGCCTATAACTTTATCTTTAATCTACCTTTATCTGTAAAACTTCCTGTAACTATAACTTTAACTATAACTGTATAACATAAAGCATATAAAGTGTTTTATGTTAGCTGTTAGCGTTGAACAAACAATTAATCTGAGTTCATTTTACGGAGTGCGGCTCGGGTGGAGTAACCCCGAGGACATCTCCCTATGAACCGGTGAAATTCCTATCATATCAGGCTAACATCGGACTCCCTATGAAATTGCATGTGGATAACCCTCTCGGAGAGATCCCATCCGGCGAATCCCGGAGTCTGCTGAACATGCCTTTGACTTTGAAATATTATTCTTTAACTTTGATAAATAAGTGTATATATAAATATACATATCTATTACTTTGATCATATAAACAATTCCTATAACTCTTATCCTATAATACATGGTACTTGGCTTATCGTTCTCATAAGCCACCTATAATCGTTGGAGAACCAACACTATAAACTTAAGTGAAACTATGATTGAAAAACCATTCCTGTTACTTTGTATCCTATTGTGAATACAACTATAAAATTGATTCTCAAGCTATAACTCTTGTTTTCCTATCAAAGAATTCGGCATATCGTTGTCATATGCCGCTATAAGAATTTACCTATTCGATAAACCTCAATCCCTACATTTCCAAGCCTTGCATAATTCTTTCTCTTACACTTTTATAACCATGGGAAGCATTTAGAATGAGTTAAAATGGTGGGTTAAGTTTCCAAAATGTATTATAAGAAATCAGTTGCAAAAAGCCATGCCCGTGCGCACCAGGACCCCCAGAACTGCTCAACTAGGTTGTACTGTCCTGGCTTGGTCGCTACAAGCGCGGGTAGGCAGGGAAAAATCCTGCCTGGTCGCTACAGCGACCATGACAGTACAATCATGTGTAAAAATGCATTTTTCCACCATTTTTGCCCATTCAAGGATACCCAAGCTTCCTAAACATGCTAAAAAATGATTTTCCTTCATAAAATAACAATTATAAACACATATAAGCAAGGATCAAGTAAGCAAGGAATTTAGGGTAAAACTCTAAAACTTTCTATAACTTGCATAAGCTTGCAAAACTCATATAATCCACTCTAGATGGGTTCTAAAACCCAAGATGAGCTCACCTATAACTGGTATTAAGCTGGCCAAGCTCCACTCTAAGCTTTCACTTGTGAAATCCTCTTTTCCTTGGTTTTTGACTAGCTTTTCTTGTTCCAAGTTTCCCAAGACTTTGATTGCTTGAATCACAAGGGTTTTAGGAAGAAATTGATGGATTAAGGGAGAAGCTTGGTGAGGGCGATTTTCTAGAGGGAGAGGGAAGAATTTCAGATTTTTGGAGAGAAGAAAATAAGTGATAAATATGAAGAATTTCATATTTATCCTATTTTTGAATCTTTCTCTCTATTTACAACTTTGCCACTCCAATACGATTAATTCCTGTAATACTGTTAAATGCCTCGCTTAAGTGGGTTATTACATCTTGTTAAGATTTGCTTCGTGTTTTATGGATGAATATATTGCAAAGGGATCTTTGCTTGATTTGATTCAGAATTATTTGTTTCCTTTTTGAGCTTCAAAGTATTTCAAAAACATATCTATTGAAGAATATTTGATGCAGAATTATGAGAGCTGAAGCCTATATAAGGAAAAGACGTGTTGTTGCAATCGGTGAATTTAATTGAGTCAAAATTCAGATATTAGAATTAAGAGTCTGTGTAAGCTGTTGCTTTGATTGTACACCACTCATCTGAGTTGGTTTAGTTTGTTTGAGTTGTAAATCATGAAGGTGAGAAAAACACACACACAAGAAGGGGGGGGGGGGGGGGGTTGAATTGTGTGACTCAAAAACTAAGATCTTTTCTTTTCAAAACTTAAGGTTAAGTTCAGAAGCTGATATGAATAAGTTCTGAACTATTATCAAGAGTTATGCAACGGTTCAAATAATGAAAAGACAAAGGTAAAGGGAGACACACAGAATTTATACTGGTTCCTTCTCAATGTGAGAAGTAGTCCAGTCCCCTTGTTTTCCAACAAGAGAGTTCCACTATAATCAGTTCTGATTACAAATGCTCAACCACTAAGGAAGAGACTTCCAGTTGCTCAATCACAAAGAAAGAGGCTTCTATGCTCAACCACCAAGGAAGAGGCTTCCAATGCTCAAGACACTAAGTCAAGAGACTTCTCAATGCTCAAGACACTAAGTCAAGAGGCTTCTGACTCAGACCACAAAGGAATGAGGTTATAAATGCTCAGTATACAGATTGAGACTTTAGGGACCAAACTGGTTTACAAGTAAATGAGTTTGGGATGAACACTTGATAAAATATCAGAGGTGTTCTCTTAATACAACACAAGTTAAGACTCTTAACCTTAAGAAATTCTAAGTTACAAGGACTGATGAATTTCTAAGAGTTTTTTGAACTTATGAGTTTTACAGCAGAAAACAGAGCACAGGTTCAGCAATTTGTTTCAAGAGTCTTAGACAAATTTCTTCTTCAAATCTTCTTCCTTTTATAGATGAAATATAGCTGTTGAAGATTTGCTTGATTTGAGGAAAGAGCCGTTGCAAGTTGAGCTAGGATTTCTGCAAATGTGTGCTGCACTTTTTCAAACAAACCAGAGCAGCAGCCATTTTTGAAATGGCCTACCTTAAAAGCTGGAGAATGTCTGGGTCAGGGATACAACTGTTCCATTGGGTTGTTCTGACACATCCAGGCATTAAATGCGCACAGTACTGGTCACTTTCCAAGCCACATCAGCTTCAGAAGCTTCTGTGTGAACAATGCATCAGAAGCTCCCTTGTACGGATCAGAAGCTGGCTTCAGGATCAGAAGCTGGTCTTCAGTCGTTGACTCTGAGTTGACTTCTTCAGAAGCACCCAGACTTCAGAAGCTGCCTTCAGACTCAGAAGCTGCACTTCAGGAGCACCACTTCAGGAGCACCTCAGAAGCACCCAGTTCAGGAGCACTACTTCAGGAGCACTTCTTCAGGAGCACTTCTTCAGACCCAATTTCCTTCTAGCTTTGCAACATTGCTTCTTGCTTTCCTTCCTTGCTCTTAGCTTGTTCTTTCATAACCATTATTAGTTTCCAATCAATAAACACGTGGTTCTGAAATCACTTGAACAAAGCATTAGCAAATAACCAATTTTCTATTTAACACTTTGTTATCATCAAAACCATAAAGAGAGATATGTTTACACATAAGTGTTTCAACAATCTCCCCTTAATTTATAAGAGACTTGTTAAACACATTTTGTTCAAACAAATCATTCAAAACTTTTAAGTACGAATGATGTCACTTTTTTGAAGAATGTCTTCATTATTTTGAGCTGTCTGTTTTGAGTGTGTTGGTTATTTTAAGGTTGGCTTCATTGTTTGGTAAAATCAAAATGCAAGTAATGTGTTTTCCAGATGTTATATAATGTCTTCAGAAGCTAGATATTGGTTTTAAGGAGGTTGAGAAGCTGAAAATTCCATTTCAGGAGGTTCAGAAGCTGAAATCCTGGTTTACTGTTCATCAGAAGCAGTTTTGACCTTCAGACTCTGAACTGTTCATCAGATGCTGGGAGGGTCTTCAGACGCACTGTTCAGACGTTGACCAGCGTTGACCTTCAGAAGCTGAGCTTCAGACGTTGACAGCGTTGACCTTCAGAAGCTGAACTTCAGAAGCTGTTTTCAGAAGCTGGATTTCTGCATACTTTGTGATTAATTCCTTGCGTATCTTTTGAAGATTTGTTGAAGATTTATCATGGCTGAAGTTTCCAGAAGACAGATATTTTTATGTGAAGATCTTTTGAAGATTGGCTTCGTATTTATTGATGAATATATTTTCAAAGTATCTTTGCAAAATATAATTCAGAAATATATGTTTCCCTTTTGAGCCTTTGCATATTTCAGAATCATATCAATTGAAGAATATTTGGTTCAAAATTATGAGAGCTGCTGAAGCATATATAAGGAGAGGACGTGCTGCTATTAAAGACTATGGGAATCAAAAACCAGAAATTAAGAATTTAGAGTTTTTGAGTTTTAAGCTTAGGCTTTATTTGTACACCACTTGTAACACCGTAAACCCCACATTTTATTTTCTAATAAAATGAAATAAATAATTAAACACGCAAGGGTGTCACACATCTTAATCAATCCAAAAATACTTCATTTAATATTGAAAACGGCGCAGCGGAATAAATTTCAAAGTATTCAAAGTAATTGTCACATCATGAAATCAACATCAAAACTGAATTCAAAATGAATTCTAAAACAAAGTCTTAAATAAAAATAAGCTCCCAATCCCTAGTGTTACTAATCAGAGCATCGACTCGATAAAGACTCCCAAAAGCGATAAAAAGAGAAGGCTCCAACGCCATCCTCCGAGACTCACTGCTACTAATTATCTTCTTCCTGCGAATCAGTACACGGCGAGAGTACAGTCCAAATTTAAGAGGGTGAGAATATATTCAACACAAGAGAGGTACAAACACATGTATAGATTCAGATAAAATAATCATCAATTGCAGTTAGGCATGTATACATCACAGACAGGTATTATTCACATTTAATCATAAGCGCTCATTTAATAAAATCAATAGGCATCAATCAACATCTTATATCTTATAATAACATACAAGCATCAACATCATGTAAGAATATCAAGTAGGCATATAGTAAAATACATTCCATTCACACATAATCATATAGAAACACATCATTGAATATCACATCTTTAAATAATTACACATCTTTAAATGACATATCTTTTCATTATACATCTTCAAATAGACTTGCAGTTATGTATGCAATATCCCTAACTCGACTCTATATGCATGTGGTACCGGTTTTGGATATCAGAGGTGTGTTACTGATTTATCCCCATCTTTAAATCACATCTTTAAATCGGACTGACCATGAATGCATGAACCTCAAATAATGACTCAACAATGCACATCTTTATATGACTCAACAATTACACATCTTCAAATAACACATCTTTATATCACACATCTTTAAATCAAACATCTTCAAATAACACATCTTTATATAATCACATCTTTAAATCACACATCTTTATATAGCACATCATTAAATCACACATCTTTAAATTGCACCTCTTTATATACACATCTTTAAATCAACACATCTTCAAATAATTCATCATCTATAAATAGTAGGAATAATTTTCATTATAACTATCATCTCAAATAGGTTTATAATTATTCATATAGTTGCAATTCTTCTTCACTGCACATAATCGTATATACAGGTCAATTAATTGACTTCGGCATCTCCATATAATCATGTAGAAATCCATCACAAAACATGTACACATATGAAGTATATATACACGTCAGTACAAATGGATCTTTTCATCCAAATAACTTATATATATATATATATATATATATATATATATATATATATATATATATATATATATATATATATATCCAGTAAGTGGCTCGAAGGGCATACACACATATATTAGTGTACGACTTATATGGAATTATTGATGGGATTAGTTATGTAGTCACTTAACGAATAACGCAAAACAATTTCAATATAAATATCATCGTATTAATTCATATCTCTGTGTTGATATCCCTATGTTGTAATTCAATCATTGACATATTCCCTTTTAATTAACTTTTAATTTTAAATTTAATTTCAAAATCAAGAACCACATCGGGTAATATACGTCATGTTCTCATAAAAGTCTTTTCACTAAACTACATCCACCGAATTCAATTGGTAATTCTCGAACTCAAAATTAATTCCGAATCGAATTCAGTCACACACAGAGGCATACAACATGAACATCTCAGCATATAGTCAAGTCATAATATACATAAATCACATTCAAATTAATGACTCAATCAGAAACAAAAATCAAACATATAATTATAGCAACATAAAAGTATGAATTTAACAAGAATCATCAAAAGATCATGAAAAACAATGAAAAACAAAAACCCTTCACTACTCATATGTTCATACCACCCTTATGGTGAATATAGACTCTCCCCTTACCTTAAATCAGCAAAATAAGCAACTTCTACGGTTAGGTTTCTTTCTAAGCTTCTCTCCTTGCCTCTTCTCTTCACAACCCTAGTTTCCTTGAGTCTTCCTTGCCTCTTCTCTTCACAACCCTAGTTTCCTTGAGTCTTCTCTCAATTCTGATCTTTGTGTTTTGTAACCTAATTCTCTTATGACTTTCTTCTATTTATAATCTTTTAATTGGGCTAGGTTCTTCTCATAACTTTTACACCAGATTATTCTCCACTATTTACACTTCCTTCTTTCCTATTTAATTAAAACACTACTTATTTACTTACTTAAACCTCCTTTTCGCTAATACACCTTTATTCTCTCATGTTCACTAAAAATATCCTTTTCTCCTTAATTTCTCTTAATCTCCTATTTTTCAACAACTAACTAACTCATCTATTCGCTCAATACCCACAATCCAAAAACTTATTTTGAAAACATCAAACAGATATTTCCTAATAATATTAATATTGCTAATATTATATAACAATAATACTAGTAAATTAATATTTAAAAATCGGGTTGTTACACCACTCATCTGAGTTGGTTTAGATTGTTTGAGTTGTAATTCATTCAAAGCTTTTAAGTACGAATGATGTCTTTGTTGTCTTGAAGTGTGACTTCAATCTGTTTGTTTTTTTGTTAAGTTTACAATCACTGAGCTGTGATTGCTTGGTTAGGAAGTAAGTGGGTTATTATACCTAGGTGGTTTCCTGGGTAGAAGTCTAGAAGGGTAGAGATTAAGTGATAAGACGAAGAACAGGGGCTGTTGAGTCTTAGAATTAATTCTACTTAGTAGATTTCCTTCCTGGATTGGTATACCCCAGAGTAGTTGAAGTTTGCACCGAACTAGGTTAACAAATTGCTGTGTTCCTTTTACTTTCTGCACTTTAAATTTCTGCTTCTGAACTGTTAGTTTTCATACTCTGTTTTACTGGTTCAGAACCAGAACTGCCAGAATTTCAATTGGTATCAGAGCAGGCACCCTGCTTGTTTTTGGGTGAGCTCCAGGGAGTTATTTTCTGACAGAATGGAAAAGAAAGTAAAAAGCATTGGCCTTGTTACCAATACTGATGTTAAGAAGTCACATGGAGAATTGTCTTATAAAGATCCTGCTGTTGTTTGCAAGAAGTGGCATGTTAAATTTGAAGAAGTGTGCAAACAGCTGGTAAATCAGAAAAAGACTATCAGTCAATTATATGCTGAAAGAAGTGATCATCTAGCACATATTTCATATCTCAAAGATGAGGTAACCCAGCTGAACTCTCAACTTGAACATGCGAAGAAACAAGTCAGAATGTTGAACACTGGTACTGATGTGCTGGACGAAATTTTGGAGAAACAGAATCAGGGAAAACCAAATGGCATTGGATTTGTTGATCAGAATCTGAAAATCAAACAACAAAAACCTGCTAAGAGGTTTCTACCTGCTGCTGATACTCACACTACTACAGAAATGACTTTTTACATCAGTTGAAAAAGACTTTTTACATCAGTTGCCAACCGATGTAAGGTGGCTTGATGTAGTATGTGCACTACTTTTCACATCGGGTACGAACTGTTGTGAAAACTTATTTTCTACATCAGTTCTATCTTCCACTGTTGTAATAGACGCACTTTAAAATTTGACAACGGGGTTTTCACATCAGGTATAAGGTAAGGACTGATGTAAAATATGTATTTTTCACATCAGTTCTAAAATATATATTTTTTTTAAATTGCTTAATAAGCAAGCTTAACACTTGCTCTTTTCTTTTATATTAAAAATATAAAAACAAATATGGATAATTTTAATGCCAAAAAGGAAGTTATATTATCTAATTTGATATTACATAATCAATCCGCAACTTTTCACATCAATATTCCAAAATATATTAAAAAAAATACATATCAATACAATATATTAAAGAAACTACATATCAACTTAATTACAAAATATTTTGTTAATCCTTCTAGTTTCTGAGCATGCTTGTGCTGCAATAGTCTTTTTCTATCCTCTTTCTTCTGAGCAAAATCAACATACAGTGGTTTGCCATGGAACATGCACCCTGTAGCATATAACATCAACTTAATTGATGCATAAGCACTAATATAACTTCTAACTTGGTAACATTTTTCTATCCAAAAAAATAATAATGAAACTTAACCAAAGTAGTGTAGAGAACATGGACCTAAATGGACTTGTTACTTGGATAAAAATATTTTAATATCATTAAAAAGTTTCTTAAAAGGAAGTAAGGAACAGGGATGTAAATTTTCTAGATCAGAACTTCAATCAAAATTCAGTACACAGAAAATAACATTTAACATATATCCAATCTCTCAAATTATAATCCAATAAATATACATAACATGCAATATTATTCGAACAACATAGTGAGCATTTTTCTCAAATTTCATAGTACTACTAATACATATCTAGGCAAAAAATGATACAAGGCCAAAACATTCTAATCTATCACCTTGGTGGCTTACAGATTCAAAGCAACTTAACTCACCATTAAAACTGTTCACAGACTTATAAGCCTCCATCCAGGTAGAAAAATAGACAAAACCTTGCTAGTCCCTTTGTCATCTCGCATAACTTTTGCAGACAAGACTGTGCCACATGCACTAAAATGGTCCCGTAGTTCTTCATCACCAACAATGGTATCAATGTTCTTCACATAAATGTTTGATCCCTGAAAGTTAAACAGTGACATACTAAGAAAGCTAAAATTAATTATTCAACTATATATAGGAGAAAGGGCATGGAGTTACCTTGTGTTTCAAGCCTTTTTCCACAAACAAATTATGCAATATCTGCTCACGTTCAACCTTTTTTTGTGCTCTTGCAACATACAAGATCTTTGAACCTACTTATGACAAATCAAAACCAGATTTAAACAGAGAATCAACATCCATGAAAGTGCAATTTTGTGCAGAAAATATCTATATACTAAAAAGATATATAAATTACCAAACTGCGATCCATCCATTGCTTCCATTGCTCGTCTAGCATCATCTGGGCAGTCATAGTTAACAAATCCGAAGCCTTTTGACAACCCATTCTCATCCTTTTTAATAGCCAAGCTAACAATTTTTCCAAAAGAGGAGAACTTTTCTTCAAGATGTTTTTCAGTAACACCTGGGTCCAAATTCTTAACGTACAAGTTTGTATATTTGGCATCCGGTTCAGGAAGAGAGCGCTCACTTTTTCTGATAAATTTCCCAACATATCTATGAGAAGAATTAGAATCAGATTAAAACCAATCTTAGGATAACGAAAACAGCAGTTAATTGAAGGCACAAAAAACATAGACTTCAAATCACAACATATATAGATATGAATGATGGCAAATTTTAACAAACTGTAAAATAATTTCACATACATCTGCTTATCTCTCACAGTAGAGCCATTCATTTTCTGGATAGCATCATTTGCATTCTCCTCTGAATCAAACTGGATATAACCAAACCCTTTGCTCTTCCCATCCTCAGACATGGCAATTTTGCTGGACAAAATGTTCCCATATTTTTGAAATAAATCATGTAGTCCCACATTATCTATGGATTCTGCCAAGTTCTGTAATGATATTTACACCAGAAAGTTTTCATTAGAGTTCACTTCTTACATAAAAAATGAATCTGAATATCACCATTTCACATCAAAGCTATATAGTGCAATAGTGGGTAACATACCTTAACAAACACATTCCCTTTGCCACTTTCACACCAAGTGTATCATACTCAGATCTGAAACCATATTAAAAAATTGAAATTGGGGGAGCATAAACACATTAAATGAATTTTTGCTTTTAAATAGAACACTGTAACCCAAATCAAAATCAAAATATTGTAAACCTTCTTAGTAAACTCACAATAACCCAAATCAAAATCAAAATATTCTAAACCTATATTCCCAAAATTAGATTCAAATTTGACTAAATCAGAATCAACAAAAACATACCTGAACAGTACTCCAATCGCGTGAACAGTTGCGTCTGAGGAAGAGGGTTTACGAATGGATGAGAGAAAAGGGAAAAGGGTTTACGAATGGGGAAGCGTTTTTAGAATGGAGAATGGAGAATGGAGTTTCAGAATGAACGTTTCGCGTGAACGTTTTCAGAATGGGGTTCGCGTGAACGTTTTCAGAATGGGGTCTGAGGAAGATGGGTTTACGAATGGATGAGAGAAAAGGGAAAATGGTTTACCAATGGATGAGGAACGGATGAGAGAGGGAAAAGGCTTTTACATTTTCAGAGAAGAGGGAAAAGGGAAAATTATTATTGAAAGGCTTTTTCCCTACAGGTATTATACACCTGATGTAAAAGCTAATTCACCAAAATAACGAAATTGCCACCGTGTTTTATTTTCCCTACAGGTATTATATCAACTGATGTGAAAACTTTTTATCATTTACTTTTCCCCTCAGTTATTCCTCTCCACTGATGTGAAAACTTTGTTAGTAATTTCGAAAATGCCACCGTGTTAACTATTACATCAGGTATTATTTCAACTGTTGTGAAAACGTTTTTGACCATTTTGTAAAATGTATATTTTCCACTAGTGTCATGTTCCACTGATAAGGAAACCTAAGAACAAACCTCAGGATACTAAAGACAAGAAAGCTTCTGATCCTTGGGTATGTCATCATTGTGGGAAAAAGGGACACATTAAACCTTTTTATTACAAGCTGCATGGATACCCCAAGCATTTCCACAACAGAAAAGTGGAACCAGCTGTGAACAAAAGCAAGATCAAGAAAGAATGGAGACCAAAGTGTGCTAGTGTTGCTCAGAGGCTGAACAAAGGGAAAGGAAAGGCTGTTGCTGCTGACAGTAAGCCCATTCCTGTAGCACAGATGAGTTCTGGTGCTGGATCATCTAAAGTTTGGAGCAAAGGGTTGGTTCTTGTTCCTGTTCAGAAAGCACTAGTTTCTTGTGAGTCTGAAGATGGTGTGTCCTGTGTTCAGAAGAGAATAGCTGATCTTGAGAAGCAGATTGATGGGAAGAAGGTTCTGAATGTGCCTGAGGCACATATCAATTGAGCAGCATCTGATGTTTGTGTCTAATGAAGACTAAGCAATTTCTGGTGCTGAGTCTGAAGACTGTCTAGTTTGTGACTGAAGTACTGGTTTTCAGTTTGTATTTCTGGTCTGCATTTGTGCTGTTCTCTACAGTTTTGGTTGTTCTTTTATGTATGGATTCTGAGTGGTTCTGATCCTTGCTAGTACTGTGCTGAGTTTTATGCTTCTAGTGTTGATGTTGTTAGTTGTGCTGCTGTTCTGTGTTATGTTTATCTACTCCTGGTGTTTGCTGGTGTTTTGGCAAACTTATTTGGCTAAAAAGGGGGAGAAATTTGTATGATTGCTGAGCTGAGCTGTTCAGGGGGAGTGTTCCTGGTTTTGTGTGCTTCCTGTCAGAAGCAGTTTATGTTCAGGGGGAGTTCCTGAGTGTTGTGTTTAAAGGGGAGAAGGTCTGTTCCTCAGAAACTGTTGTTATGTGTTGCAGGGGGAGTAATTTTCAGTTGTTTGTGTTTTTAATCCGCTGCTGACTCTGCTACATTATGTGGAGTTCTTCATGGTTAATTACTTGTGATGAATGAAGGACTTGTGTTTATGAAGCATTTGATTTTAGCCAAAAATTTGCCAAAGGGGGAGATTGTTGGTTATTTAAAGGTTGGCTTCATTGTTTGGTAAAATCAAAATGCAAGCAATGTGTTTTCCAGATGTTATATAATGTCTTCAGAAGCTGGATATTGGTTTTAAGGAGGTTTAGAAGCTGAAAATTCCATTTTAGGAGGTTCAGAAGCTGAAATCCTGGTTTACTGTTCATCAGAAGCAATTTTGACCTTCAGACTCTGAACTGTTCATCAGACGTTGGGAGGGTCTTCAGACGCACTGTTCAGACGTTGACCAGCGTTGACCTTCAGAAGCTGAGCTTCAGACGTTGACCAGCGTTGACCTTCAGAAGCTGAACTTCAGAAGCTGTTTTCAGAAGCTGGATTTCTGCATACTTTGTGATTAATTCCTTGCGTATCTTTTGAAGATTTGTTGAAGATTTATCATGGTTGAAGTTTCCAGAAGACTGATATTTTTATGTGAAGATCTTTTGAAGATTGGCTTCGTATTTATTGATGAATATATTTTCAAGGTATCTTTGCAAAATATAATTCAGAAATATATGTTTCCTTTTTGAGCCTTTGCATATTTCAGAATCATATCAATTGAAGAATATTTGGTTCAAAATTATGAGAGCTGCTGAAGCATATATAAGGAGAGGACGTGCTGCTATTAAAGACTATTGGAATCAAAAACCAGAAATTAAGAATTTAGAGTTTTTAGAGTTTTTGAGTTTTAAGCTTAGGCTTTATTTGTACACCACTCATCTGAGTTGGTTTAGATTGTTTGAGTTGTAATTCATTCAAAGCTTTTAAGTACGAATGATGTCTTTGTTGTCTTGAAGTGTGACTTCAATCTGTTTGTTTTTTGTTAAGTTTACAATCACTGGGCTGTGATTGCTTGGTTAGGAAGTAAGTGGGTTCTTATACCTAGGTGGTTTCCTGGGTAGAAGTCTAGAAGGGTAGAGATTAAGTGATAAGACGAAGAACAGGGGCTGTTGAGTCTTAGAATTAATTCTACTTGGTAGATTTCCTTCCTGGATTGGTATCCCTCAGAGTAGGTGAAGTTTGCACCGAACTGGGTTAACAAATTGCTGTGTTCCTTTTACTTTTTGCACTTTAAATTTCTGCTTCTGAACTGTTAGTTTTCATACTCTATTTTACTGGTTCAGAACCAGAACTGCCAGAATTTCAGAGTGTTACTGATCACTGGGTTGTGATTGAGTAATTAGGAAGTTAGTAGTGTTCTAATACTTAGGTGGGTTCCTGAGTAGAAATCTAGACTAAGTGGAGATTGATTGCCGAGGCTGAGAACAGGGGGGGTCTGTGTCTGAGTCTTTGGGTTGATTCCTTTAGTAGATTTCCTTCCTGGATTGGTATCCCCCAGAGTAGGTGAAGTTTGCACCGAACTGGGTTAACAAACTCTTTGTGTTCTTTAGCTTTCTGCATTTTATTTTCTGCTTCTGAACTGTGATTTTTCATACTCTGTTTTTAGTTCAGAACTGGTTCTAGCCAGGAATTTCAGCATGATGGCTAACAGAAAGAGTTTGACAGCCACTCAGAAGAAGATGTACAAGAAGCATCACAGGGTTCAAGTAATACTGGTGGATACTCTACCTCATGCTGAGTATTTGAAGATAGTAGACAGATCTACAACAAAATCCATCTTTGAATCACTCTGCTTAACATATGAAGGAAATCAACAGGTCAAGGAAGCTAAGACAAACAAATTGGTTCACCAATACGAACTCTTCAGAATGAATGAAGGACGAAGATATTGAAACCATGTATTCAAGGTTTCAGACTCTTGTGTCCGGTCATCAAGTTCTAAAGAAAAGTTATGGTGTTCCTGATCATGTCAAGAAGATTATCAGGAGTCTCCCTGCCAGGTTTAGAACAAAGGTCACTGCCATACAGGAGGCAAAGGATTTAGACAAGCTGAGTCTAGAAAATCTAATAAGCTCTCTCAAGAGTCATGAGATTGAGCTCAATGTAGAAAAGCCAGATGTGAAGTTCAAGTCCATTGCTTTGACCTCTAAGGACAAATCTGCCAGATCCCTTAAATCTGCTAAATTAGAAGAAGAAAATCCAGATGATGAATCTGGTGATGATGTAGATCTTGAGGAAATGGCATATTTAACTAAGAGGTTCCAATACCTGACCACATGGGATGAATTTGATGAGAAGGAAGAATCTGACAAAGTCAAGGGAAACTTGGGTCTGATGGCTATAACTTTATGATCTTTCAAATAAGAAGTTAGTGAATCTCATCAAAGAACTTGAAGAAAGATGTATGTGCAAATCCGAAGAACTGTGTAAGCTACAAAAAAGAATTGATCATCTACAAGCAAGCAATTGTCTCAAGGAAAAGGAGTAGAAACATCTTTTGATAAGGAATGAAATTCTGGAGAATGGGAATCTAGCTGAATACATCACTGAAGAAACTGATCTTTGAAGAAAGACAAATACAACAATAGAAGATCATCAGATTTTGAGGGACCACATCAGCAAGCTTGAAGACAAGATTGAAGAACTAGAAGCTATCTCTAAAGACAAAGTAATCAAGTCTTTGAGTAATCATGAACCAATCTTTCAAGAATATATAGCCAGATCAATTGTAAAATCCAAGCTAGCTATGATGGTTTATGATATGATCAGAAGTTTTGACAAAAATGCTCAGACTTGGGACATTTCAGAATCCAGAATCCATGAATCCCATGATCTAACCAAGCCAGAATTTGAGCCTGAAGATTCAAAGATTCTGATCAAGCGAAAGTCTAAGGGTAAAATGGCAAAGACCTCAGTAAGAACAAAATCTAAAAGATGGAAACTCAAAGTTTTGAAGAACTCAAAACCTGGAGCTAAATGACATTCAGGATAAAAAATGCACAAATCCAAAGCACTGGATAAGTCTCAGCAAAACAGACTCAAGGATGAAGCACAAGAGAAAAAGAGGCACTAGAATCCAGAAGGAAACATATGAAGAAGAACTCTTGAGGAAGGTAACTTTATTCTTATCTACGCTTTAAGAAGATATATTTGTATATAACTTGTTTAAGCATGGATTGCTTGTGTGAGAAGCTGTTGAAATAAATATGAGATCATGCATAGACATCTTTGTGTCAGAATTCATAAATTTATTAAAAGTTTTTCTTTAAAATTAATATGAATAAGTCACAAAAAGTTATCTATAGTGCTAGAGTAACTCTTCAACTGATGCATAGTAATTCAAATGTAAAATCTTTTGTTAAAATTTTATATAAGTCAGTTGATAAGAGTAATTCAGGCACATTTCATATTTATAAGTTTTGTTTGTATCAGCTTCATTATAAAAAAGTCAAATCTGTCTAAATTGAAATTACCATAGTCATTTAAACATATTCGCTAAATGCATATAATTCTGAAACTACTCTAGTTAAAGAACACACCTACATATGTACACAAGTATGACTAATAATTCAGCTTGATAAAGGTATCAAAGCTAGTTGAAAAGAACATGTAGGTACACAGAAGACACAGACTCTAAAACAGGGTGAATTAAGAAAACAAGAACAAATCAAATGACTGATCAGAAGAAGATCTCAAAGAACAAGTTGAACTGAATCCTTGCAAAGGTATAATATGCTTCAGAAGTTACCTTTCATTATTTAAGATATAGTAAAACTCAAAATCTGATAAACTCTAAGAAGTTTTTCAATCAGATGTTTTAAAATCAGATAAAACAAGCTCTGGTGTGACACAAAAGTGGAAAGGCAATTCATTTACTTCTTTGACATCTGTCTGGTCCACCTACATGACATTTAAAGCAAAGTATATCTGACGTGTATCTTAACTATTGGACAATAACCATAAAAGGATGTAAGGTCTCAGTCTCAATTACTGAAATTTCTACCCCTACTTTGTCACAAATGCCCTTAACTGTTATTATTGCTTTGTTATTCTCTAAGTTATTTTTAAATTGAAAAGTTCATGCAAAACCACTTTTACCAAAATCACACACCTGCACTATCAAATCATTGTTTCGCTCTCCAAAACCTTCCAAAAGAAAACAAACATCTTTCAAACCAAATTCTCTAGAAGAACCATATACATCATAATCATGGCCTCAACAACATCAGCCGCTAGACAAATCTCAATCACTCTTAAAAGAAGAACGATGAGGATGCAAGAAAGAGAACTCAAATTAATCAAGCAGCAAATTGCATATTTCAAATCATTTACACTGAATGGGTTCAACATGAAGGAGAAGTTTGAAAATCTGGGATAAATGTGTCTCTTCAATGTTCTGAATGGGCCATGCTACACAAAAATGGTGAAAGACTTCTGGGTTAAAGCGGAAGTTGTAAAGCTTGTTGACAATCAACAAGAAGCAGAAGTTAAGTCATCGGTTATGGGAATTGAGATCTCCATTACTCAATCCACCATAGCTAAACTGACTAGGTTGGATAATTCAGGATTCTATGAGGTCAACAGGGATGTCATCATCTCAGATTTTGGAAGAGAAATCAAATGCACACTGTACAAGAAAATGGAGGGAGAAGACGAGGATGAAAAAGAAGAAAAGGTGCTCACAACAATAAATATGCATGACATGGAAATAATTATGTTCAAGTTCTTCATTCAATGCATTCTTCCTAGGGTAGAGAGTACTGATCAACCTAGCTGGAGTCACAAAGCTATGCTGCTACAACGCAACAAGGGCAACGAGGTCAATCTTGCTGCTTACATCTTCAATCATCTATGCACATCAATAGATAATTCCTGGAGAAAGCAACTTAAGCATGTACCCTATTCAAGACTTCTCTCTGAAATCTTCCGTCAAAGCAAGATTATTTAGAAGTTGGAAAGTCTAGGCTACAGTGAGTTTAGGCAAGAATTTGGACAGGTTATGACAACAGAACTCTTAGGAGGAATGCTGATTATAGCCAAAAAGGATATACAAAAGTCTGCTGGAATTTTCATTCTAAAAGAAAGAAGTCCTCTTATTCAAGATTTTCCCTCAATCACCAAGAAGTTTAAGTCCACAAGAACTATCAGATGTTGTGAAGTCAGCCTTGGCAAATTTTTATGTAGAAGTGGATCTAGAAACTATTCCTGAAGCACCACAAGTCTGTGAAGGAAATAAAAAAAAGGAAAGTGCCTAAAGGAGACACACCCTCTTCAAAGAAGAAAAACAAGTTAATGGAAGTACAGAAAGAGGTACAAGATATCTCTAAAGGAGTAAAGATCAAAGAATTAAAGACCATATGCAGTAGCACTGCAAAGGAAACAACTCTAGTAGCCTCTGAAACAAAGAGAAGAGGTACCATGAAAGTCACTGGAAAATAAAAAAGGGCTATAAAGCTAATTCTGACCAACTCCAGAAGCTGTATCTCATAAGATATCACAGCTCGCCAAGAAGCTGCCTAAAGAGAAGTTGGAAAAAGCTTTAAAGCATGCTCAGTCTCTATCAGAATTAGCAGAGGAAGAAGTTGTGAAGGTAGGCATGATAACAGAAGAAGAACTAACTGGAAAAGGTGCAGAAGTTGAGGTTGGAAAACAACTGACAGAAGTAAACGAAGAAGAAAGGTCACGAACATCACAAAGTATTGATCTAAATATGAGAATTGAAAGTGTTGATAATTCTCCAAGTCTCACTCTATCATCAGTCATTCAAGAACAACCACAAATTTGTCCACCCCCATCACCACCCAACCCAAACTCCACTTTTTCTTTCTTTGATGCTTGGGCAGCATATGCAATAAGCATCAACAACTCTATTGAGGATGCTTTTGTCATCTCTGAAAAGCTAAATCTTATTGTTATTGACACTATTGAGCTAAACAACAACATCCACCTTTCACAAGCTGAAATAGATGCTCTACCAAAAGCGTCTGAAGGTGATCAATATCTGGGACTAGCTCTTATGCATGACAATGAGCAAACAATTCTGGACAGAGTTAGTCTTCCTCACCATCCTTTCCTCATAAACTCCATAAAAGAACTTGAAGAAGTATTCAATGTAATCTGTGCAAGGGACTGGAAGATATTTTCCAGAAGCCTCATATCTTTACATCCTTGGCCGATCAATCATCAATGTGAGAATCTGCGTGACCATATTCTCAAAACTACCAATCATCTGAGGTATCAACATAACGGCCATGTGTCAAGAAATCAGCTGAGATGGTTAAAGGCTATAAATAATCTAATGGAACTTGTGTATCTCAGAAGATACGCACTAGCTGCACCTGAAGAAGAAACTACAGAAGTGTCAGAAGAAGTAGCTGTAGATGCACTAGAAGGAGTATCAGAAAAAGAACCAGCAGAAGTGACCCAAGAACTCTTTGTCATTCCAATACAGTCTCTGGAAATTTAGGCTGTATGTGACAGAAGACATTTAACCAGTGAAGAAAGGCTAGCACAACTGGAGAAAAGGGAAGAGAAAATGAGGAATGATATAAAATCATTAAAGGAATCAACGGAACGGATGGACGCAAAATGGAAAATCTGACTCAAGCTCAGATAAAGGTGGAAGCAACCTCAGAGGAGACAAGTGAAAATGTCAAAAGGCAGGCTGCCAAAGAATTTTGATTAAAGATGTTTAGTTTCTTATTTTGCATCCACTTTCTTAAACAATTTGGGATGTACTATTAACTTTGCATTTTTTTATTCTATTCTACTCTGTTCAATGCATGTTTTTCTCCTTCTATATTGCTTAATCTACTATAGCTGCTTAACCTGCTTATTTTTGTTGATGACAAAAAGGGGAGAAGAATAAGTTTGAACAACTGAGCCTTATGCATGATTAGTCTTAGAAGAATAGATTTGAACAACTGAGCCTTATGCATGATTAGTCTTAAAAGAATAGGTTTGAACAACTGAGCCTTATGCATGATTAGTCTTAAAAGAATAAGTTTGAACAACTGAGCCCTATTCATGTTTAGTCTTAGTTTATATTGTTTATGTTATTAAAAATTTGAAAAATGAAAAAATATTGAGCTTAATCGTTTATCTTATCAGAACTGATGGGATATCAGTCCGGTCTTAATCGGAGCTTGCAAACCTCTGTGTGATCAAAGTCTGGTATCTTGATGGATATCCAGATTGGACTTAATCGGAACTTACAAACCTCTGTGTGATCAATCTGATATCTTGTTGATGTTTTGATATGCTTTATTGATTATTATGTTCTGATGCGCTCAGGAGTGACTGAGAATGAATTTAATTAACTGGGAATAGGACTTAGGTGGAGCTTGCAAACCTCAACCTAAGACTGTCAGACTCAGGGGGAGCTTGCAAACCTTATACCCTAAAGTTTAACTATTAATTAAATTAACAACAATTATTCAAAATACTTGTGTTTGTCATCTTTAAAAAAAGGGAGATTGTTGGAACAAGAAGTGTCTTGGACAATTCCTCTAAGGTTTTGATGATAACAAAGTATTGAAGAACAATTGGCATAATAACATAAGTTCAATGTGTAGAATCACAGAAAGATCTATCTATCAAGGAAGAACATATGAAGAGCATCAGAAGAAACAAGAACAAAGCATCAGACAAAGGACATCAGAAAGAACATATGTGCACAATTAGACAAAGGACATCAAGAACAAAGCAAGCAATGGATAATTCCTCTTTCATCAAAGGAGAATTCAAAGTTCATTTCAACAGGATTATCCATATCAGGCAAAGGACCAACGTTCTAGATCAAAGCTTCACAACGACTCTATTTGTGCTGGCACTCTTCTCCAACGTCTCTCAAATCCATGCCTATAAAAGAAGCTGAATACCACGAAGAAGATTAACAAGACTTTGCTACTTCAAAGTGCCTACACTCTGTATAATTCAATAGCACAAAGCACTTAGGATTTTTTTCTTTCTAATTTATAACTTAGAAATCCTAGAGTTGTAGAGAGTTTGTTCACTTGTTCACAAACACCAAACATTGTTAAATCAGGTGTTGAACAAATTAGAAGACTTTAGTTGCAAAGCTAAAGCATATAAGTCTCTTGGCGAAACCTTAAGCAACTAGAAGTCTCTTAGGTGTGTCCTTAGAGCATTGGAAGTCTCTTGCCTGCGTGCTTGAGCACTTGTAAGTCTCTTGGAGTAGTCCTTGAGCAAGAAAGTATTTAGGAGAGTCCTAGAGCAGGAAGTCTTAAGCAAGGAAGTCTTAGGCAGGTGTGCTTAAGCAAGGAATTCTTTAGGAAGAGTCCTAGAGCAGGAAGTCATGAGCAAGTGTGCTTGAGCATAGGGAAAGTCTCTTGGACTTGTCCTTGAGCAAGTTGTAATCCTGTGTGATTATAGTGAAATCCCTTGATAGTGCAAGGGGACTGGACTACTCCTGGGTTGTATGAGGAACCAGTATAAAATTGCTTTGTGTCTGCTCTCTCTCTCCCTGTCTTTATCTTTATCTTTGTGTTCTGTACTACATGCGCTGTATTCAGACTTTGTATCAGAATCTATATACCACAGATTCTGAACAACTTTTGAACACCAAGAAAAATAAACCAAAAAAAGCCAACACAATTCAACCTCCCTTTCTTGTGTTTTTCTCACCTTAAAGTTTCATAAGCTTATTGACAATGGTTACATATTCATTACAGGATAGATTAGAGATTACCTCATCATCTTCATTAGAGTCTGAACATGGTCCAACATCAGAAGCAACAATGACTACAAGACCCATATCCTTGTTTTCTTCAGAGTCTGTCTCTTCATCAAGCATCTCACAGGTTGCCATAAAACTCTCTTTGAGTTTTCCTCTATAAGCATCCTTTCTAGATATTTCCCTTCTTCTTGGAGCTTCAGAGAACTCAGCTCTTAAGTGATATGTCATTCCACAGTTGAAACACCCTTTCTGAGTATCTTTCTTGTCTTTGGAACTGGATGCTTTGGGACCGCTGCTTCTACCAGAGAATCTTCTTTTCTTAGTCAGGTATTGGAACCTCTTGGTTAGGTATACCATCTCTTTAATATTTGCAACATCATCAAAATTTCCCTCTTCTGATTTAGCAGTCTTAAGAGATTTGGCAGACTTTTCCTTAGAGGTTAAAGCTATAGACTTAGACTTCTTAGCTGGTTCATCTCCTTCAAGTTCAATCTTATGAATTTTGTGAGAACTTTGTTAGTTATTTGAGAATTGGCTACATGTTTGGTAAAATCAAAGTGCTCAAGCAATGCATTTTTTTGAGTCTTCAGAAGCTAAAAATTGCATTTTAGAAGGTTCAGAAGCTGAAAACTGGTTTTACTGTTCATCAGAAGCATAAATGGCCACGCAAAACTGTTCATCAGACGCTGGGAGGGTGTTCAGACGCACTATTCAGACGTTGACTGGCGTTGACCTTCAGAAGCTGCCTTCAGACGTTGACCAGCGTTGACCTTCAGAAGCTGAACTTCAGAAGCTGTTTTCAGAAGCTGAATTTCTGCAATCTTTGTGATTAATTCTGTGCGTATCTATTGAAGATTTACTGAAGTTTTATCCAGGCTATTGTTTTCTAAAAGGCTGATTATTTTGGTGAAGATCTTGGTGAAGATTGGCTTCGTGTTTATGAATGAATATATTTCAAAGGGATCTTTGCATTATATGATTCAGAAATATATGTTTCCTTTTTGAGCTTCAAAGAATTTCAGTATTGTATTTTGAAGAAGATATGATTTAGAATTATGTGTGCCTGCTGAAGACTATATAAGAAGACATGCTGCTGCTATTGAAGGCTGCGAATCAAAAACCAGAAATAAGAGTCTTAGAGTTTTTAGAGTTTTTGAGTTTTTAATCTTAGGCTTTATTTTGTACACCACTCATATGTTCTGTGTTGGTTTAGTTCTTTTGAGTTGTAAATCATTCTAAGCTTTTAAGTACGAATGATGTTTTTGTTTTGTTGAAGTGTGTCTTCATAACTGGGTTGTTTACAGAGTTGTTACTAACTGGGTTGTAGTTACTTGATTAGGAAGTAAAAGGGGGTTCTTATACTCAGGGGTTACTGGGTAGAAATCTTGACTGGTGGAGATTAAGTCAGAAGACTAGGAACAGGGGGTCTGTGTCTGAGTCTTAGGATTAATTCCTCATAGTGGATTTCCTTCCTGGATTGGTATCTTCCAGATGTAGGTGATGTTTGCACCGAACTGGGTTAACAAATACTGTGTGTTCTTTACTTTCTGCACTTGCTGCTTCTGAACCAGTTTTATTGTGCTGTGTTTTGCATACTTTGTGCTTTGTTTTTGTGTACTGATTCATACCTGCCAGAATTTCAAACTTATTAGATTTTCCAGACTTAGCTTGTCTAGGTCCTTTGCCTCTTGTATGGCAGTGACCTTTGGTTTAAACCTTGCAGGGAGACTCCTAAGAATCTTTTTTACATGGTCTGGCACAACATAGCTTTTCTTTAGAACTTGAAGTCCATACAAGTGTTTGAAACTTGGAATACATGGTTTCAATATCTTCATCTTCCTTCATCTTGAATAGCTCATACTGATGTACAAGTTGGTTTGCTTTAGCTTCCTTTACCTATTGATTCCCTTCATAGGTAGAGCATAATGATTCAAAAATGGCTTTTCACTAGTACAGAAAACACTTTTTATATCGGGTGAATATGACTTTTTAAATCAGTTCTGGGTCCGATTTATAGGTGGCCGACTTAAAAAACCGTTCTGATTTTAAGTCTCCCCCTTACCTGATTTAAAATCTTTTATTAAGTCGGTTCACCCCATTTAAAAGATACTAATTAAATCGGGTTAACCCATTTAAAAAAGGTTAAAAGGGTCAAAAAATAATCAAGTTTTTAAGTCTGGTCACTCATCCCATTTAGATCGGTTCAACCTATTTAAAATCGTTTATTAAGTCGGTTCACTCGCTTTAAAATCTTCTAATTAAGTCTAGTTAACCCATTTAAAAAAGGTTAAAAAGGATAAAAAAAAATCAGGTTTTTAAGTTTGTTCACTTATCCCATTTAATAAACATAATTTAGGTCACTTAACCCATAATTATAGTACGAAATTTAATAAATTAATCTAAAATATAATGTATACTGCCACTAATATGAAATATCATATGATCAAATTTCATATTAAACTTGTCATTGTTACAATATCAAACAAATTCAAAGTTACAATATCATAAAACTAGACAAAAGCTAAACATTAATTGTCGTTTCAAAACATAACATAATTAAATTACTTCAAAGTCTTTCCAGAATCAAACTTGCACAGCTTTCTTGAACCTCTGTCATTTCATCATCAGTAAACGGAGTTTTGTCTACGAAAATCTGGAAAAAAAGTTAATATAACATATTAGAATATTAAATTAACTTTAAAAAACATAAGAAACACAAATGGTTGAAATATTTAGTTACACACCATATCCCATGAGTCAGTAATGCCAGCTGATACAATGTTCAACATATGTATCATTATATAGTAGCCACACTCATAATTGGCCGGTTGTCTTTGCCACTACAATTGTCATAAATATGAAATTATATTAAGTAAATATCATATATACAAAACTTATATAAAAGTATGTGAAATTCCTGGCAACCTGACTGACAAACGCTGTGCACAATGTTGGCACAATTGTCCGAGCACTTGTCCTACTCAGAGCTAAGACTAAAATAACGCAACGTAACAAAGCATGAATAAAAATGAACACAGCAAAAAGATAAAGTACACAGTGAGTTTGTTAACCCAGTTCGGAGCAACTCTCCTACTCTGGGGGATACCAATCCAGGAATGAATCCACTATTATAGTTCTAGTGAAAAGACCAACGTAAACACACTACTTGACTTTGCACCAAGACCCTACCAGTGTCAACTCTATCTAGGAACTCCTAGATATGAGACCCCGTCTCAATTCCTACCAACAGCACATACAGTATTGTTATCAACCACACAAAAAACACAACCAAGAGAAACACACTCTAATAACACATACTCACTCCGTACTTAAAAGCTTAGGAGCAGTTCACAATTACAACTGAAACAAAATCAGTCCTTAGCTTGAATCAGGGAGATACAAGCAAGGCTCACAATTAACAAAAGAAACCCTATAAACCTTAAACGCACGCTTTTCTATAACACACGGTTTTCAGTAACCCTATTAGGGTTTGTCTTCACAAATATATAATACTGAGATAGCACGGGTTTGGGCTTCAAAACAGAGCGTGGACATTGTCCGGTCCAGCTGGAAAATCTTCTAGAAATAATAAAAAGCTTCCAAAAATATAACGATCTCTTTTGGAAAAAATAGCAAGGCAAGACTGCCTTTTACACATCATCAGATACACGCGCCTTGATCAGCAAGCTAGAGGAAAATCAAACTTCAAGCAAATCTTTGGAAGATTGCGTACAAAAATAAAGCGCTAGCTGGCCCGAAAAACACAGGTCACATAATGCTATTCCATATGCTACCGCATCTATCCCAGCATCTGGCTAGTAGATGTTTTTGCAAAATGTAGCCAATCTACAAAAACCCAACAATCTCCCCCTTTGGCAAATTTTTGGCTAAAACACTCTAGAGCCAGTTCTTTGGGAGATACACATATAATTTTCCTTCAAGTCAACATAGGCACACAACTAAGAAAGAAAATACCATAGCATATAACGAGACTACTTCCAAGGGAGCTCTTTAGACAAAGATAACTTGCAAGTAGTATCAGAGGCATGCAACAATTAAGACAAAGCATCTAGCCTCATAGGAACAACCAGAGAGAAATAAACTCTCATATAGTGGATTCACATCGAGAAGAGAAGAAAAACAACACCAGGAAAAAATAAATTTCCACACACCAACAATCAGATATAACAGCTCCCCCTCAAAAACATGCACATACTCATCCTCAACACATGTACCAGTACTCCCCCTCAACACATACAGTACTCCCCCTCAACACATGTAACCATACATAACCAGTACTCCCCCTCAACACATACAGTACTCCCCCTCAACACATGTAACCATACATAACCACCCCTCAACAAGGTAAGATAACATAAGCTTACAAATACTCCCCCTTTTAAGCCACAAATTCTGACAAATAACATCCATGCATACTCATAAGAGAAAATCCACAAACAGTGCATATTACAGACCAAAGGCACACAAGGTGCATAAGAAATTCAGGGACTAGCCCAATCAACAAAAAAAGGCAAAAAGAGTACAACCACTGAGAACAGGGAAAAAAAACATCAAAATCAGAATTCATCAGAGTCATTGGAGTCATCAGATTCATCAGAGAGCTCCTCAGTGTCACCAGCAGAAGCCGTTTTATTCCCTCCTTCTTCTTCAACCTGCTCACCCTCAGCTTCAGATTCAGCCTTCAAGGCTGCAATTATCCTGTCAATCTTCATCTTCCTAGCTCCAAGAGCCACACTAGTCTCAGTTAGATCTGCAATCATCTGCTTTCTAGTGAGCACACTAGATGTCCGGACAGAAGTACCAACTAAGTCAGCAGCATGTTCCTCAGACAGCAAACTACAATCCAAGGCCATTGGGCCAGGCCTCTTACAGGGCTCATCAGTACTGAGCAAAATATCTGGGTGTTGCTGAAGCACAATACCACACAGGAGAGTGGGAAAAGCTATAGGAAACTTGATAGCAAAGGACTTAGCATGCTCCAAAACCTGATAATAAATGTAGGCCCCATAATCAAAAGGTGACTTGGTACCCACGGCATAAATCAATTTAGCCAAACCAGAAGCAACAGAGTTGGAGTGTGTAGTTGGAGTCCAGTTTTGAGCACAGATCTTGTTCAGAACAACATACAGGGGAGAAAGTTGTGCAGAAGACAAATGTTTAGGCCAATGCTGAACCTTGTTACCTGTGATGACCTTGCAAATGGTGTCCTCAGTTACCTCCAGCTCGGGAGTCTCCTCAACAGATCTCTCAAGGTAGGTGTTGACAACCAGAGGAGAGAAGTTGATGCATTTACCTCTAACAAAACTTGCCTATACTCAGGATTCCTTGAATCATCACATTCATCAGAGACATTGACCAGAAATTCCCTGACCAACTTATCATAACAGGGACCCAGATTTTTCACTGTTTTCATCAGCCCAGCATACTCCAAAACATCAACCAGCTCTTTGCATTTGAACACATCTTCCTTCAGATTTCTTTCCAGACCTAGTCTTCTGTGATATATAAACTTCCACCTAGAAGACCCACTTTCCAAATGAAAAGATACATTATCCAGAGGAGCTGGGGGGATGGATAGAGGGATTTTCATACCCTTCATGGTTTTCCTAGAAGCTCCAGCAGATGTGGCAGCATCAGTCTCAGCAACCTCATAATCAGAGTCACTAGTGGGAGGATCTTTCCTTTTGAAACTCTTCTTCTTCTGATCACTTTGAGCCACCTTCTTGCTCCCAGCCTTGGGAGGACCATACATAGGCTTCTTCCCAGTATTGGTTGTTTTCTTCTTACTTCCTTTGTGACATTCACTAACAGTAGCAACAGTCTTGTCAGATTTGCTCCTAGTCCTGCGAGCAACACTTATAGCATCAGTCTTTTCCTGAGGTCTCTCTTCAGGCACAACGTCCTCAACAGCAACAATGTCAGCTTGGTCTAAATTGTCAATCTCAGCATTATCCACAGCATTCTGAGGCTCAGTATCAGGGGTGTTTGGAACCACCGCTTCAGTCTCCTCATTAGCTTGTGACAAAGATGCTTGAGCATCTGTCACAGAAGCATTTGTCGTAGCAGGGGAATTAACTGGTGTCTCAGTATCAGCCGTATCAACAACATTTTTCTCAACAGAAACAGCAGTAACATCTTGTTCTATAGGGGAATTGGAAATATCAGCAACTAATTTGTCAGATACCTTAGGATTATCAGGACCTAGGGTTTCAGACATAGCTACAGTACCTTCAACAATAATATCCTCAGATTTGTTGACAGAAGGGTCAACATTTGGTTCGACAACACTCGATATAAACGGATTGTCCTTACAGTACAGATCATCCATGCTTAGCCCTATACGTTGAACAGCGGGAGTGGTAGATTTCTTACCTTTCGATTTCGACCTCGTGTTCGCCGCAGTAGAAGAGGTAGCTTTGCTAGATTTTGCAGGAGCCTTCTTTCGTGATGCAGACGACTTAGTACGTCGCTTCTTTGCAGGAGAGCTGAGAATGGTAGTGAGAGGTAGGGCATCTGTGATCAGCACTCCAGAAATAGAATCTAAGGGAAGTTCAGGAGTTTGATCTTGCACGTTTTGATGAGAAGTAGAATCAGACATGGTGATGATTTGGTGTTTGAAAGTATGAAGAGAGGACGATTTTTGAATGATGATGAGAGCGGCAAGAGAGGAGTTGAGAAGTTGGGAGGAGTTAAGACAAAAGCAATGATGGTAGCGTGTGAGAGGTTTGAAAAAGGAAAGTTGGAAATAACCTCCTTGAATGACGTGCATCAAGCGGTTGAGGAGGGAGAAAATAACAGCTGCACGCCTCCCGTAAATTAATTGCTACAATTCCTCAAATAAACAGATCCCTAACTTCCGTCTTAATTTTTCAAATTGATTACCATCAAGAGCTTTGGTAAAAATATCTGCTAATTGCTCTTCAGTTGCAACATGCTCAAGAGTGACAATTTTTTATTCAACCAGATCCCTAATAAAATGATGTCTAATGTCAATGTGTTTAGTCCTGCTGTGTTGTATAGGATTTTTGGAGATATTAATTGCACTCAGATTGTCACAATATAATGTCATAGCATCTGTCTTGACATTGTATTCACTCAGCATCTGTCTCATCCACAATAATTGAGAACAACTGCTACCAGCTGCTATGTACTCAGCTTCAGCTGTAGACAAGGAAACACAATTTTGCTTCTTACTGAACCAGGATATAAGATTGTCACCCAGAAAGAAACATCCACCAGAAGTACTCTCTCTATCATCTGCACTTCCAGCCCAGTCAGCATCACAATACCCAAACAACACAGTGCTTTCCCCATGAGAATACAACATACCATAGTCACTGGTACCATTCACATACTTCAGAATTCTCTTTACCTGAGTCAGATGGCTAATTTTTGGTTCAGCTTGGTACCTGGCGCACACTCCAACTGCAAATGTGATATCAGGCCTACTTGCTGTAAGATATAGCAGACTCCCTATCATACTCCTATACATGCTTTGGTCAACATCCACACCTTTCTCATCCTTTGATAATTTCACATGTGTGGGAGCAGGAGTTCTTTTATGAGCAGCATTTTCCATCCCAAATTTCTTGACTATATTTTTAGCATACTTACTTTGAGAGATAAATATAGTATCTTCCATCTGTTTCACTTGAAGGCCAAGAAAGAACTTTAGCTCACCTACAAGACTCATTTCAAATTCAGATTGCATTTGCTGAACAAAATGCTCTATCATCTGGTCAGACATTCCTCCAAAGACTATGTCATCTACATATATTTGAGCAATCATCAGCTGTCCATTTTCATCTTTCACAAACAAGGTTTTGTCATTTCCTCCCTTCCTATAGCCATGGTTAATTAGAAACTCAGCACGTCTCTCATCCCAAGCTCTAGGGGCTTGCTTCAGGCCATATAGAGCTTTCTTCAATTTGTAAACATTGTTTGGGAAACTTGGATCAATGAAACCTTTAGGCTGTTCCACATAGACCTCTTCATTTAAGTACCCATTGAGAAAGGCACTCTTGACATCCATCTGATACAGCTTGAATTTTAGTATGCATGCAATCCCAAGTAACAATCTAATAGATTCCAACTACAGGAGCAAAAGTCTCATCAAAGTCTACACCTTCAATTTGAGCATATCCTTGTGCAACTAGTCTAGCTTTGTTTCTAGTGATAGTACCATTTTCATCAGACTTGTTTTTATAAACCCACTTGGTACCTATGACATTCACATTATCTGGTCTAGGAACTAAGTCCCACACATTACTTCTCTTGAACTGAGTTAATTGTTCTTGCATAGCGTTTATCCATAACTCATCAGTTAGAGCTTCCTTAACATTCTTTGGTTCAAATTTAGATATAAAGCAAGAATTTGATACCTCATCATAGTTCCTTCTAGTTGTGATCCCTTGGTTAGGATCGCCAATGACTTGATCTATGGGATGGTTTTTCTGAACTCTGATAGATGGTCCTTTGTTGGGAGCAGTCTTCTCTGGACCAGTTACTTCAGAATCTTGCTTACTACTTGCTTCATCTTCTTTCTTCTCCTCCTGTAGGTCAGATGCTGAGTCAAATGTCGTATCATCTGGCACAACATTATTACCTTCATCATCTACAACAACATTTATAGATTCCATCACTGTCTTGGTTCTGGAGTTGTATACTTTATAGGCTCTGCTGTTTGTTGAATAGCCTAGAAAAATTCCCTCTTCACTTTTAGCATCCATCTTTCTTCTTGGTTCCCTGTCAGCTAAAATATAGCACTTACTACCAAACACATGAAAATGCTTCACTGTTGGCTTCCTATCCTTCCATAGCTCGTACAAGGTTGTAGATGTACCTTTTCTCAAAGTCACTCTATTATGAATATAGCAGGCTGTGTTCATGGCTTCAGCCCAAAAGAAAAATGGCAGCTTCTTTGCATGTAGCATAACCCTGGCGGATTCTTGCAAAGTCCTGTTCTTTCGTTCAACTATACCATTTTGTTGGGGAGTAATAGGTGCAGAGAACTCATGAAATATTCCTTCAGAGATGCAAAAATCAGAGAACTTACCATTTTCAAACTCTTTCCCATGATCACTTCTGATTCTAACAATTCCACACTCCTTCTCTCTCTGAAGTTGTAAGCAAAGATCCTTGAATTTTTCAAAAGTGTCTGATTTCTCCTTAATGAAATTTATCCAAGTATATCTGGAAAAATCATCAACAACAACAAATGCATACTTCTTACCACCTAAGCTTTCGACTTGCATAGGTCCCATTAAGTCCATGTGCAGTAACTCAAGAACTCTGGATGTGGACAGATGTTGCAGCTTCTGGTGAGGCATCTTGGTCTGTTTTCCTATCTGGCATTTGGAGTTTTGGTAGACCTCTGATAGCTCCTTCAGCAATAGCTTTCTTCATGCTTCTGAGATTCAGATGCCCAAGCTTTTGGTGCCATAGTTTTACATCATCTTCTTTGGTTATTAGACAAGTAGATAACTTTGCTTTATCTTGAGAGACCCACAAGTAGCAATTGTCCTTTGACCTAACACCTTTCATCAGGATGTCACCTTTACTGTTAGCAACTAAGCATTCACTCTTTGTAAAGTTGACCTTCAATCCTTGATCACACAGTTGACTAATACTAATTAAGTTAGCAGTCAACCCTTTCACTAGAAGCACCTTATCAAGTTTGGGTAGGCCCTCATTCACAAGATTTCCTACACCCTTTATTTCTCCTTTGGCTCCATCACCAAAAGTCACAAAACTAGTAGCATAAGGCATAACATCAGTTAAGTAATTTTTATCACCAGTCATATGCCTGGAACATCCACTGTCAAAGTACCTATCATTTCTGGATGACACTCTCAGAGATGTATGAGCAATTTGAGCAGTCTCATCAGCTTCTGATTCAGTTTTTCTAGGATCCACAGTGTTGCTTGTGAGATTATCATTTTTTTGCGTCCACTGCTTCTTGGTGATCTTCACTGTGGGATCAGGTCTTGGTGAAAAAGTTCTGTCTGGGTAACCATATAATTTGAAACAGAAAGGTCTGATATGTCCTTTTCTTACACAGTAGTGCATACCCAACCATAATACTTTCCTTTTGATCTGGGCCTATATCCAGATGCCTGTTGTCGCACCTGATGTTGGGGCATCTGTCTTGACATAGTGTGATCATAAGTACTAACAGATGGCACAAACTGTCTCACCGGTAGTTGTTTCTGATGAGGCAAGGATCTGTAGTCAAACCCAATACCTTTAGAATCTCCAGGTTTCTGCCCTATCTCCAGAATCTCATCTAAAGCATCAGTACCTTTGTTCATCATCCGCAGTTGCTTGTTCATATTGTCAATCTTGGAAGTAAGTAAGGTAACCTCATCATTGAGATCTGAGTTTATTTCCAGGAGTTTGTCCTTCTCAGCTTGCAAGAGAGCAATGGTCCTCTTTTGTTTTTCTAAAGTTCTACAAACTTCCTCACTTTTGAGACATAGCTCCTTGTAAGAATCAGCCAGTTCATCATATGTTACCTCTTCATCACAAGATTCATTGTCAGATGTACACACTCCAGTCAAGGCATTCACATGTTTTGCAGTTTCAGGTTCTTCTTCTGATTCATCCTCATCAGACCAAGAAACAGTCATCACTTTCTTTTGTTTCTTCAGGTACGTTGCACACTCAGTTTTGATGTGACCAAATCCTTCGCATTCATGGCATTGCACCCCTTTGCTTTGATTGGTTTTGTCATCAGTTCTAGGTTTCCTCTGATTGTTGACATTTTTATAGATGCTGCGACTGTTGTCCGGAGCATGTGTCCTAGGGCGTCTGTCCATCCTCTTCAGAACTTTATTAAATTGTTTACCCAACAACACAATAGCTTCAGAGATGCTCTCCTCAGTATCTAAATTACTCTCCACATCATCTTCATCAGTGTTGGAGATGAAGGCAATGTTCTTGTCCTTCTTTTCAGATCTTTCATTAGCCTTTAATTCAAAAGTTTGAAGAGATCCAATCAGCTAATCAACTTTCATATTTCCAATATCTTGGGCCTCCTCAATTGCACATACTTTCATATCAAATTTCTTAGGCAGGGACCTGAGGATTTTGCTTACCAATTTTTCATCAGACATCTTTTCCCCCAAGGATTCAAATGTGTTAGCATATTCTAGCACATTCATGTGAAAGTCATGAACACTCTCCCCTTCCTTCATTCTCAGATTCTCAAACTGTGTTGTCAGCAGTTGTAGCCTTGACTTCTTGACCTTTTGAGTACCTTCATGAGCTGTTTTTAGGATATCCCATGCTTCCTTAGCAACAGTACATTGTTTAATCAACCTGAACATGTTTTTGTCTACACCATTAAACAAGGCATTCAGGGCTTTAGAGTTTCCAATAGCTGCAGTGTCTTCTGCTGTAGACCATTCCTCTTCTGGTTTTAACTCATCAGTATCAACATTATTAGCATCTTTTATTTTAGGAGGAACCCATGCTTTAATCACTGCCTTCCAAGCTCTGTTGTCTAGAGATTTCAAGAATGCTGTCATGCGTGATTTCCAAATGTCATAGTTCGACCCATCTGTAGTACCCCAATTTTGTCCTAAGCCTTTTAAAATCAAAAAAAAAAATCAAAGAGAGGAAAAAAGTCAAAGTCAACCAAAGTCAACAAAAAAGTCAACATTTTAAAAATGATGACTTCGCACTACGAAGTCTGCGATTTTTCTGCAGATTTTTGGTTTCTTTGATTTAATTCCAGATTTTGTTGCACATCATTCGTATAATTATTTTAATCAGCATTCATGGCTAATTGGGCCATGCAAAACCAGAATTGAGAGACTTGCCATTAATGCCAAGGTTGGAAGCTTTTTCTTCCAACCTAGCATGTGACAAGCAAGTGGGCTTGCCCTTGGGCAGCTTTTGTCCCTCCCAAGTGACCTGTTAACCACCCCAAGGTTGCCAGCCACCTGCTTGAAGACTTTCTTCCTGCTTGCTCCCCCCAAACCAGTCAAACCCAGCTGGGTTTCTCACTTGAAAAAGCCATGATTGCCTACCTGTTTTTGCAGCAACTTTTCACCTCTCACACCAGCCATATGTAGCCTTTTGCATCCCCAAATCTCTGCACATCACAGTGCACGTTTTTATTGATCAACCATTGAGATTGCAAGGATTGATCCCCAAGCTTAGCCAATTGCAATCCAGCCATGTTCATCATCATTTCTATCCTAAGACCGTTGAATTTGTGGCTGAAATCAGTCAAAGACTTAACCCTTGGCACAAGGCAAGGTTGCCTCTATCCATTAGCATTAAATGCAAAGCCAAATAGCCTGAATTTAGCCCACAAATCAGCTAGGTCCTATGGATTTTCATCATTACATAAGATTGCATTTTGGCCTATAAATAGAGATGCAAGGCAAGAGAGAATAGAGGAGGAATTTAAGCAGTTAATACAACAATTCAAAGAGCAAAGAAACACTACTCAAACAACCAGAGAAAACCAGCCAAAGCCATAGCAAAAAACCAATCAAACACAAAGCATTACACAAGTTCAAAAACCATCACCAATATTCAAAAACCTTGCAAGAATCTTCAACCAATTCAAATCCACTGCAGCTGGAGCTTTGCTAAGGATCTCTGTAAGTTTCTAAGCCTTTATCTTGCATTTTCAATTGTGCTTGCATAGCAATTTTGGTCCAAAACCCTTTGGTTCTAAAAAACCCCCTTTTGAATTTCAGAGAAATCCCAAGGTTTTCAAAACATCAAAACTGGTTTGTCCAGCCTTTTTCATCCCAAAAACTCAAAGCTTTTCACTCTCCTAAAAGGTCCTGAGTGGGTTCAGAAGTTGTTTCTGAACAACAGTTCAGAAACAGCTTCTGAACTCAAAAATTCGCATTGTTCGCAGTGCGAAGTCATGGTCGCAGAGCGACCATGACAAAACTCAGAATCTGAATTTAGGTGCCCAAATGGCCAATTTTTGAGGTTCTAGCCCAAGAGCTCAGAACCTAGGAGTTTTAAAACTCATGTTTTTCAAACCAGTTCAAGGATTTTGCATACTATTGGAAAATTCGCAAGTTCGGGTAACACTTTTTTTGGATAACTTACAAGACAAGTTATGTTCCCAATCTTTCAAAACAACTAGAACAAACAAGCTATGTTCATCTTTTCAAATCCAAAATTGAACAATAAACATTGTTCATGATTTTCAAACCCAAATGTGAACATAAGCCGAATTTGTTCGCTTTTCAAAACCGTTCGCAAAATGAGCCGAACTTGTGCGTTTTCTAACAAAATTGCTAAAACCTTTTCATTTTGGGTTTTAAACCAAATGTTTTGATATACTTTGGGATTTCTAAGAGATTCAACCAAAAAACTTGAATGAAAAAGGGATGGTGTGACGTATGTCTCTCCATTGCCCCGATTGTACGAATGCGTGACGTATGTCTCGTCGTTCGGACAATCGTCATTCCTTTTTCAACGTATCCGACCATAACCAAACCAAATCTTGGCCCCTTGTGGTCAATCCGAACCTTTTGGTCCCCCGTGGCCATTAGATTCAATCCCCCGACTCGTTGGAGTCACCCCGGTCAATGATCGACTCAATTGAGTCCATTGCACCCCTTTTGGTCCCAACGCGATTCATAAACAAACGCTTAAGCCTCCCATGCGCGAGCATACAAGCTAATACGCTTAAGTCTCCCATACGCGAGCATACAAGCTATGTTTAATCGCAAGAATACGGTCAAAACATCGTTCATTAAAAATAACCAACATATGTACGTTTTTCTACCAAAGAACTACGTACGCTTTGAATTCTCCGACTACCGGGAGATACGTAGGAGCAAGATCGACATCTTGTCAAGCGTAATAAAAAAAAACTTTCTTTTTCCTTTTCGTTTGTTTTCATCTCTTTCATTCCCCCCTTGTTATTATATTTTGACATAGACAAGCATGCACGCAAAACATTTAAAAACAATTTAAGCTTTAGCCAAATAGAAGGTTCCCGTTGAGTACAACGGACGTGAGGGGTGCTAATACCTTCCCCTTGCTTAATCGACTCCCGAACCCGACAATGGTTGCGATGACCAGTCCTTTTCCTCATCGTCAAGGGTTTTATTATCGTTTCCCTTTCAAACAAAAAACTTAAGGGTTTATCAACGTTCCCTTTACACAAAAACTTTGGTGGCGACTTCACAAGGCCCTCCGAGCATTCGCGGACGTCCTCGGAGGATTTGCGCGTTTTTTTAAAAAAAAAAACGAGGTGCGCACAGCTGGCGACTTCACTGGGGACCCTTTTCCCACTAGCGAGTCAAGCCTAACCTATTTGGCTTTTAAGCCAATTGGTTTTATTTTATTTGCGCGCCATGCTTTTATTTTATTCATTTATGTCATATCTATGCTTTATGTTTATATTTGCTTTATTTTGCTTTATATTCATATCATATATATATCAAATGCGGGGGTTACTTGAGCGATGTTACTCCACATTGTTCGGGTTAATGCCGGACGTGTGAGGCTCTCTACCCGAGCTTGAGAAAAAAAACTAAGTTAGAAGGAGGTTGTGAGCGGAAGCCCGCGTTGACGTATGTCCATGAGGTAGGATGCCCAACCCCGCTTAGAGGAGATTTTCACATGGAATTAATTGAAGTCATGTCGACGTATGTCCATAGACAACCCTAATTCCATGTGAGATCTATGACTCTAGGGACCTCTTCTTAGGAAATTTCGCCATTTAGAGCCTACATGTGAGGATGGGGGGAAGTTCCGAACCTTCATAAACCATACCCTTGCATATCATTTGCATTCATGACAGTAATTTTCGCATCATTTTGCTTTATAGGAATTTTAAAAAAAAGAACAACCAAATATTAGCAAAAAGAAATATGGATTCCGGGAATAAAAATACGCTCGCCTTCAAGATTAAAGCTCCTAGGGTGGAAAGTTTATTAGCTCTAAGTAAAAGGCTCTCTTCGGTCAACAAGAGTATTTTCGAGGCAAGCTATGGGCTAATCCTTGATCTCCTACCCGTGGGAATAGATTCAACGGCCTTAACCACTTTGGCGCAATTCTTCGACCCACCTCTACGGTGCTTCACATTTCAAGACTTCCAACTAGCGCCGACTTTGGAAGAATTTGAGAGGATTTTGGGTTGTAGCATGAAGGATCATGAACTCTATCTCGGTCCGGGAAAGGACCCCACATTAGAGGCCATCGCCGAATCCTTATACCTTGATGTCCAAGAAATAGCATCTAACTTGGAAGTTAGAGGAAACCTTAAGGGATTTTCAAGAAAGTTTTTGGAAGCCAAAGCTCGGGAGATGTTAGCCAACAAAGAGGGAGGAGCATTCAACGCCATCCTAGCCCTCTTAGTCTACGGAATTGTCTTATTCCCCAACATGGATGATTTCATAGACTTTCCGGCTTTAGAGGTATTTATGACTAAAAATCCGGTTCCCACAATCTTGGCGGATTTTTATCATACCCTCTACTCTAGGCATGAACAAGCAAGGGGACGCAAAATTTCTTGTTGTACCCCCGTGGTGCAAGTTTGGATGATGTCCCACATGCCAAGAAACCGAGACTTTGTGGAAAACCGGGCCAAGCTCAAATGGTTGCAACGGATGACAACCCTCGCCGAGAAGGACATCCATTGGTTTTCGCCGAATTTAGAGGACCCGGAAATCATCCTCAGTTGCGGGGACTTCCCTAATGTACCCCTCATTGGTACTAAGGGATGTATTAACTACAATCCGGTCCTCTCTCTCCGACAACTAGGTTTTTCAATGGAAGATAAACCCAATGACCTTTTGTTGGAAGCTTTCTTCTTAAGGGAAGGCGATCAAGACCCGGCATTGCTAGAGAGAATCCGGGGAGCATGGAGCCAAGTGCACAAAGGAAGGGTCGGCAGGAGAAACTGTGTCGCCAAACCCCTTTATACTCAATGGGTGAAGGAGAGGGTCAAAGCAATCAAGTTACCCTTTGTGGTCATAAGCCCTCCAAAACCTCCTACACCTAAACCTATTGCAACCATTCCCAACAAAGAAGCGGAGGAACTCAAAGCTAAAATTCAAGAACTCCAAAACAAAAATGGAGACTTAGAATTGAAGCACCTCCAAGCTTTAGGAGAAATCACTAGGACGAAGAGAGATCGAGATGAAGTGACAAATTCTCTCCTAGTGTGCCAGAAGCGGCTAAGAATCTCCGAAGGGAAGAGAGATTGGATAGGAGGCGGCTTGGTTAGTGCGGATGCCAACCTTGTGGCCAAGGACGAAGAGTTGGAAAGAATCTTACATTCCAACCAAGAGTTCAAGAAATTCGGCGAATTAGCCATCGAAGCTCAACGAAAATGGAGGTTGAAATTTCAAGAGAAAAATCAACAGCTCCAAGAAGTAGTTAAAGACTACAAAGAGCAGCTTCAAGCCGAACGCGTCCAACGGCAAAGGCATGAGAGCCTTTCTCATCAAGGGAGGCTAAAGTGCAATCGTCTCGAAGAGGACATCAAGAAATTCGAAGAATACTTCGACAAGATTGCAAGAGCTCACGGGGACCATATTGCACAACTACATGATGAAATTAGAAGTGCAAGAGTCAAGCTAGACCAGCGCAAGGAAGTGATTGAGTGTGTATGGCAAGACGCCACCCGATTAAGTGAGGATTTCACTAAATTGGTTGCATTCTCGAACTTGGTAATCACCCAACTTCCAAAGAGGCTAGCGGAGGCCGAGATGGTCATGCCCTACTTTGTCATCCCTGTGGAGATCCAGAAGTTTATGAAGTTCTGCAAGGACACCATAGATTTCTATAGGGAGGAGATGAGCAAAGCCAAGAAGCGAGCGGCTATTTGATTTGTAATAGCATTAGTTACATTTTGTAAACAAATGTTATTTAATCAATTATATTTTGAAGCATAATCAATTTCCCGGTCTTTAATATTTCAAATTGCTAATATTAATCTTGCACCTTTAAATTCCTTCATAAAGCAAAGCAAAAAAAAACGCATATTTTGCATACTCATCACATACATACATCCACATGCATCTTCATGCATTTTTCAAAAAAAAAAACTCATTCATTTCCCTAAAAACAGTTCAAAGCAATCATAGCCCGAAAACCCCGAAAGCCCTCGGTCCAAGAACCAGATCTCCAAAACTCGTACGGAACACGAGCTAACAAACAAAGGATCATGGACAATTTGGAACAAACTCAAGCGGCTTTGAGAGATGAGGTTGATGGAATGAAGGGGAAGATGGATCAGATGCTAGAGTTAATGCAAGCTCTATCGGCACGAGAGAATAATCCTCGCCCAGCAACGGATGCGGCCAATGTGCAATGGCCTCTTTATGGTTTACCTCCAGGATATACCCCACCATTTGAAAATGAGGGCAATGGACCACCTCCACCACCGCTCACAATCCCCGTAAGGAACGAAGAGCGTCGTCCTCAAGGAACTTCCACTACTCAGCATGAGGTGATTTCCCATGATGTGGAAAATAATCAGCAAAGGCAGTCTGCTCCCGACACCACCCACCAAGACAACGATACCACCCAAAAGTATCGAGTTTTGGAAGAAAGGTTGAAAGCTGTCGAAGGGTTTAGTTCATACGGCGCCCACAACGCTTTGGATATGTGCCTAGTGCCCGACGTGGTAATCCCTCCGAAGTTCAAAGCACCGGATTTCGAAAAGTACAAGGGAATACAATGCCCTCGGAACCATCTACGGATGTTCTGTAGGAAGATGGCAGCCTACGCAATGAACGAGAAGCTCATGGTACATGTGTTTCAAGATAGTTTAAGCGGGGCATCATTGGATTGGTACATGCAACTTGAGCGTACCCATGTCCAAACTTGGAAGGATCTGGCCGATGCCTTCCTAAAGAAATACAAATATAATTTGGACATGGCTCCAAATAGAATGTAATTGCAAAACCTCCTGCAAAGAAGCAATGAGTCCTTCAAGGAGTACGCTCAACGGTGGAGAGAACTAGCTTCTTGTGTACAACCACCATTATTGGAAAGGGAGCTTGTCGACACCTTTATGGGCACACTTCAAGGCCCATATTACGACAAAATGATTGGAAGTACATCTTACGGCTTTTCCAATCTAGTTATGGTTGGTGAAAGAATAGAGGACGGAGTAAAGAGGGGAAAGATCCAAGGCCCTCTAGAAGCTCAAAGTGGAGCTAGGAGACCCCCCAGCAACTTTCACAAAAAGAAAGAGGGGGAGACAAATGCTGTTCTAGTGGGACCATCTTGCCCACCACCAAATCAAATGCCTCACTACCACTATCCTTATGTGGCAGCAACAACGGCTCAAGGGCATTACTCACCTCAAGTAATTCCCACAACTCCCCCACGACAATCAGCAGTGTTGCCTCAACAAAATCAGCAGCAACAACAAGGCAGGTACCCACCAAGAAACCAAATGGGCCCGAGGAACAACTACAACAATAGACAGTTCGATCCCGTACCCATGCCATATGGTCAGATTTTGCCATATTTAATTCAAAAGGGCATGGTCGAGATAAAACCACTGCCAGCTTTGGTACCACCATATCCACCTTGGTATAATCCCAACGCAAGATGCGAATACCATGCGGGATCCCCGGGGCACAATATTGAAGGATGTAAAGCACTCAAATACAAGGTCCAGAGTCTCATTGACAAAAAGTTGTTATCTTTCAAAGAGGAGAACCCCAATGTAAAAAATAAACCATTGCCGGGGCATGCGGGTCCCTCTGTAAATGCGGTGGAGGAACAAGAGGACTTTGGTCCAATCAAGAAGGTAGCCAATGTTAAGACTCCCCTGTCAATCATAAGGGAGCGTTTAACCGGTTTTGGTTTGTTCGAGGAGATGCACGCTAATTGTGAAGCCTGCAAAATCAACCCGGACAAGTGCGGAGGGTTGAAGATTTGTCTTCAAGCGCTAATGGACCAAGGATGGATCCAAATGGGCTATATAAAGGACGGCACGGACGTTGCTACCTTGGAGTCTCACGACCCAAAACCTCTCGAAATCCCTTACCAAAGGAGAGAGGTACCAATGCATATACAGCCCATAATATTCCACGTACCTGCACCCTTCTCTTTTGAAAGCACGAAGAGGGTACCATGGAATTACCAACCTGTGGCCTATATGGAAGGAAAACCACTAGCAAAAATTGAGCCCAGCATCACTAACATTACCGGTGTTGGAGGAATAACCAGAAGTGGTAGAGTCTTCGCTCCGAAAGAACTCGGGAAGACGCCAGCCGTACTACCAAGAGAGCCGCTCAAAGAAAAGAGCGTGGAGGAAGAAGAGAACCAAGCGGAGCCCTCTCAAAAGACAACCCCACAAAAAGAGGCCGAAGAGTTCCTAAGGATAATCCAAAAGAGCGAGTATAAAATCATTGACCAGTTAGGTCAAACTCCCTCCAAGATCTCCATGCTATCCCTACTACTAAGCTCGGAAGCACACCGAGAAGCATTGCTGCGGATCCTCAGTGAGGCACATGTCACCAAGGACATCCCTGTGGACCAATTCGACGGGATAGTCGGAAATATTACCTCAAGTAGGTACTTGGGTTTCAACGGCGATGAGCTACCCGACGAGGGGCACATTCATAACCGTGCCTTACATATCTCCGTGAAATGCATGGACCATATCCCCTCTCGGGTACTAGTGGATACGGGGTCATCTTTGAATGTCATGCCCAAGACTACCCTTCTCAAGCTATCATGTGAAGGAACGGCAATGAAGCCTAGCGCCTTGGTCGTAAAAGCTTTCGATGGGTCAAGAAGAGCCGTCGTAGGGGAGATCGACTTACCAGTCCAAATCGGACCTAAGGTTTTCACCATAACCTTCCAAGTCATGGATATCAATCCGACTTACAGTTGTCTTCTCAGACGACCGTGGATTCATGCGGCCGGAGCCATCACCTCTACTCTGCACCAGAAACTTAAGTTCATCATTGATAACCAAATGATTGTAGTTTCCGGGCAAGAGGACATGATGGTAAGCCATCTCTCGTCGTTCCGTTATATAGAAACGGACGAAGAAGCTGTGGATGTTCCCTTCCAGTCTTTGGAAGTGGCGAATGTCGTGACTTTGAGCTCAAAGCCCAAGAAAGAGGCTAGGACAGCCATGTCATCATGGAGGGCAATAAGAGAGGCCCTAGAAGAAAGCCGACCTGCCGGATGAGGCAAATTAGTGGACATACCGGAAAAGAAAAATCGCTTCGGGTTGGGGCATCATCCATCAGCCGAAACTTTCTCAAAGCCTCCAAAGCAAGGGATCCTCCCCATTTCGGAAATATTCATCAGTGCGGGATTTATCAATGAAGGTCAAGTGGCTCTACTTGAAGACGTAGATGAAGACGTGCCTGATTTGGTGTACCGTTGCGCTTCGGATGAAGCTTTGAACAATTGGAGGGCTATCGCAATTCCCGAGATCATTACCAAGATCAAGTAATAAACCATGTTTGTTTTACTTTTAAAAAAAAATCATTTAGCTCTGCCCAAGGCAAATGATTAGTCGTGTGGGGCCCCCATGTTTTAAAGTTATTTCCAATCATGAATAAAATCACTCTTTTATGTTCATTTGAGTCTTTTTCTTTTTGCATTTGTTTTTAAAAAAAAAATTTCTACAAAAAGCCTAAAAAAAAATCATACTCATGCAGATCTACAAATCCACCCTCCAAAAACAACACTGCCTTAATCCCTTATGACTTCGATTTCCCAATTAATCAAACGGAAGATGATGAAGAGGACGATTATGAACCGCCTGAAGAATTGTCTAGACTTGCAAATCAAGGGGATAGGGTAATACAACCTCACCAAGAATCAGTTGAAAAGGTCAACTTGGGGACCGAAGAGGATAAGAAAGAGGTCAAGATAAGAGCCTCCCTGCATGAAGATGTGAAAGGAAAGTTGATTAAGCTTCTGCAAGAGTACGTGGACGTATTCACTTGGTCATATCAAGACATGCCGGGTTTAGACCCTAACATCGTTGTACACAAGCTGCCACTCAAGCCGGAATGCCCGCCAGTGAAGCAGAAATTGAGAAGAACTCGACCCGATATGGCTCTCAAGATCAGAGAGGGGGTCAAAAAGCAATTCGATGCCGGCTTCTTAGCCGTAACCAAGTATCCGACATGGGTAGCCAGCATTGTGCCAGTTCCAAAGAAGGATGGCAAAGTTAGAATGTGTGTAGATTATCGGGACTTGAATAGAGCAGGCCCAAAGGATGATTTCCCGCTACCACATATAGACATATTGGTGGACAACACAACCCAATTCTTAGTCTTCTCCTTTATGGACGGCTTCTCGGGATATAACCAGATCAAGATGGCTCCAGAGGACATGGAGAAAACCACATTTATCACCCCATGGGGAACTTTCTGCTATAAGGTAATGCCTTTCGGATTAACAAATGCCGGGGCAACAAACCAAAGAGCGATGGTAACTCTTTTCCATGACATGATCCATAAGGAAATTGAGGTCTACGTCGACGACATGATTGCCAAATCCCAAACGGAGGAGGATCACCTAGTCCATCTACAAAAGCTTTTCGAACGCCTAAAAAAATTCAAGCTGCGCTTAAATCCTAACAAGTGCACATTTGGCGTTAGATCCGGGAAGTTATTGGGTTTCGTCATCAGCCAAAGAGGTATCGAAGTGGATCCCGACAAGGTAAGGGCTATCTAAAAAATGCCAGCGCCAAATACCGAGAAAGAAGTCCGGGGTTTCTTAGGAAGATTGAACTACATCGCTAGGTTCATCTCACACATGATAGCTACCTGCGAACCAATCTTCAAACTGCTAAGGAAAAACCAAGTCGTTCATTGGAATGAGGATTGCCAAGAGGCGTTTGACAAAATCAAACAATACCTGCAAGAACCACCAATTTTAATACCTCCGGTTCCGGGTAAACCCCTCATCTTATACCTAACCGTACTTGAAGGATCAATGGGTTGTGTGTTAGGACAACAAGATGAAACGGGAAGAAAAGAGCACGCAATCTACTACCTAAGAAAGAAGTTTACCGACTGTGAAACAAGGTATACCTCACTTGAAAAGACTTGCTGCGCTTTAGCATGGGTTGCTCGACGCCTAAGGCAATATATGTTGACCCATACAACTTGGTTGATATCAAAGATGGATCCCATCTAGTACATCTTCGAAAAGCCTGCCCTCACAGGAAAGATAGCCAGTTGGCAAATGCTGCTGTCTGAGTACGACATCCAATACGTTGCTCAAAAAGCCATCAAAGGGAGTGTTTTATCCGAGCACCTTGCTCACCAACCATTGGAGGATTATCAACCCATACAATTCGACTTCCCAGATGAAGATGTCGTAGCTTTGAATGACGAAGAAGTCACAAGCGATGATGAAGGGCCAGAACCAAGAGCTTGATGGAAGCTCGCTTTCGACGGCGCCTCAAATGCTATTGGGCACGAGATCGGGGCAGTTTTAATCTCCCCAAGAAATGGATACCAACCCTTCACAGCAAGGTTATGCTTTGACTGCACCAATAACATGGCAGAATATGAAGCATGTATCCTAGGCCTCGAAGCAGCAATTGATCTAAGGATCAAAAACCTTGAAGTATACGGTGACTCAGCCTTAGTCATCTATCAAGTCAAAGGAGAATGGGAAACAAAACATCCCAATTTAATCCCCTACCGAGCCCGGGTTGTAGAGTTGATTGAGCATTTTGATGAAATCAACTTCCATCACATACCTCGAGAGGAAAACCAGGTGGCGGATGCTTTGGCTACATTATCATCAATGTACCAAGTAAATTTCCACAATGAAGCACCAATCATAAGGATGGATCGTAGAGACAAACCGGTTGTATGTGCATTAGTCGAAGAAGGACTTGACAACAAACCCTGGTTCTACGACATCAAGCGATACCTCGAAGAGCAAAAGTATCCAGAAAATGTCTCACACACCGACAAAAGAACCCTCAGGAGATTGGCATCCCAGTTCTTCCTCAGTGGAAATACCCTCTACAAAAGAAACTACGACATGGTCCTGCTTAGATGTGTGGATAAACATGAAGCGGACATGCTCATCAAAGAAATCCACGAGGGATCTTTTGGAACCCATGCCAATGGGCATGCAATGGCAAAGAAAATTCTAAGGGCGGGCTATTATTGGCTAACCATGGAAGCTGACTGTTTCCACTATGCCAAGACTTGTCATAAATGCCAAATTTACGCCGACAAGGTGCATGTACCACCAACTCCCCTGAACGTCATGACTTCACCTTGGCCATTCTCTATGTGGGGCATAGACATGATTGGAATGATCGAGCCCAAAGCGTCAAATGGACATCGCTTCATCCTCGTTGCCATCGACTACTTCACCAAATGGGTAGAAGCAGCTTCGTATGCAAACGTAACCAAACAAGTGGTAGCCCGACAAGAAGGAAATCATTTGCCGTTACGGCACTCCCCACAAAATCATCACCGATAATGGGGCAAACCTGAACAACAAGACAATGAAGGAGTTGTGCAAAGATTTCAAGATTGAGCACCATAATTCCTCCCCTTACCGACCAAAGATGAACGGTGCGGTAGAAGCAGCCAATAAGAACATAAAGAAGATCATCCAAAAGATGGTAACAACATATAAGGATTGGCACGAGATGCTTCCCTTTGCGCTACATGGCTACAGAACAGCCATTCGCACTTCAACTGGGGAAACCCCTTTCTCCTTAGTATACGGTATGGAAGCAGTACTTCCCGTAGAAGTGAAATCCCTTCGTTAAGGGTCTTGATGGAGACCAAGCTAGAAGAAGCTGAATGGGTCCAAACAAGGTTCGACCAACTGAATCTCATAGAAGAAAAGCGTCTGACGGCAATATGTCACGGACAACTCTATCAAAGGAGACTCAAGAGGGCATTCGACAAAAAGGTCCTTCCTCGAGAATTCAAAGAAGGAGACCTAGTGCTCAAGAAGATATTACCTATCCACAAAGATCCCCGAGGGAAATGGACTCCCAGCTATGATGGTCCGTACGTGGTAAAGAAGGCCTTCTCTGACGGAGCCTTGATCATCACCACTATGGACGGAGAAGAGTTTCCACTCTCAATAAACTCCGATGCAGTCAAGAAGTATTATGCCTAAAGAAGAAAAGAAGAAAAAAAAAGAAAGCTCGCTAAATCGAAAACCTGAAAGGGCGGTTTAGGCAATAGAGAGCGTCCTGGTAGATCGAAAACCTGAAAGGGCGGTCTAGGTAAAAATAAGGGACATCAAAAAAGGAAATACACCCCGGTGGGCTGAAAACTCGAAAGAGCGGTCCAGGCAAAAATTAGGGGTTAACAAAAGAAGAAAGGCAATGTCTGCAACATCCAAGCTCCGGACAAGATTCAAGAGGAGAAGAATCGGTCTCGTCAGCATCTTCCAAAAAATCTCGAAGTCATAAGGAAAATAGCATGTGTTGTGCCAAAACCAACAAATTTCTTTTTGCTTTTTTGTTTTTCTCTATTTTCCCCTCAGAGAAGTAATCACTTCTCCCTTCATTTATTTTTTTTTTACCCATTCAAGAAGTCAAATCTGCATTGAATAAAATTCCTTTTATTATTTTGTGTTCTCGTTAGCACATAAAATTTTGTTTTATTCATGATAAAAATGCATTGAAACGTGGGAAATAAACAAGGGAAACTTCTTTCAAAAAGAAAAACAAACAAACGTTGTTTTTATTTGAATTTTCGTAAATTTCGAAAGAATTGCGGTAATTTTCCCCCAAAATATTGCACCAAAGGGCTTAGGCTTTTCAGCAAAGGAGTGCATAGCTCACGGCACGTGGAGCGTGAAGACCCCGAGGGTCAGAGGAACAGATTTCCCCAGTCAACACCCCAAACATCCAAACATCAACCAAGGCTGGATATCGATCATGCTTCCAAAATGATCCTTATATCCCCATGAAGCCAAGCCTTATTGACATTCCCCATGGAGTCTCAAACCAAAACAAAGAGTCCAATCCTCATTGGCAGACAAACACAAATCCCCAGGAAAAGCCCGACCTTGCTCGGCATCCAATCATAACTCCCAGCATTCAACATGCATCCCACATACACATGCATAACATCATTCATGCATCATGTCAATTTCATTCACACATGCATATCCAAATCATTCGTACACATGCATTTCATAAATCATGTCATGCATCCTCAACTAGGATTCTCCAGTGAGTATAACATATTCACCAGCATCCATCAAACAGTTAAGTAAGTGTTCCCCAGCGAACCTCCTTCACAAACTGTCCCCAATTCCCCAGCGGGAATCCTGGATTGAGTCTATCTCATAATCATATTGCATTGCATATCATACTGCATAAGGTAACATGTAGCATATCATGCATCATACAATCATGTTTCCGTTTTCAACAATCTAAGTACTAGCCATGCCTAGAGACGATTACATTATCCCTACAGTGGTAGATCCTATTTCCCCAGTTGAGTCTAAACACCTATTCGGGCGACGACCCTTTCCGATCCAATCACCTGATTAGGTGACAATCTTCTAACTTTGCGAGCGTTCATACACGTCTCGTAAAGTTTTTCTTTTACCTTTCGAGCGTTCATACACGTCTCGTAGGCTTTTCCTTTTCGAGCGTTCATACACGTCTCGCAAAAGTTTTTTTTCTTTTACCTTTCGAGCGTTCATACACGTCTCGTAGGCTTTTCCTTTTTGAGCGTTCATACACGTCTCGCAAAAGCTTTTTTTCTTTTACCTTTCGAGCGTTCATACACGTCTCGTAGGGTTTTCCTTTTCGAGCGTTCATACACGTCTCGTAAAGTTTTTTTTCTTTTACCTTTCGAGCGTTCATACACGTCTCGTAGGCTTTTCCTTTTCGAGCGTTCATACACGTCTCGTAAAGTTTTTCTTTTACCTTTCGAGCGTTCATACACGTCTCGTAGGCCTTTCACCTTTTCGAGCGTTCATACACGTCTCGTAAAGTTTTTTCTTTTACCTTTCGAGCGTTCATACACGTCTCGTAGGCCTTTCACCTTTTCGAGTGTTCATACACGTCTCGTATGCCTTTTACCTTTTCGAGCGTTCATACACGTCTCGCAAAAGTTTTTTTTTCTTTTCCCTTGCGAGCGTTCATACACGTCTCGTAGGCCTTTTACCTTTTCGAGCGTTCATACACGTCTCGCAGATTGAAATCACCTGATTAGGTGACAATCTTTTTCTTTTCAGATCTAATCGCCTAACCCTTTGAGCGTTCATACACGTCTCAAATGTTTAAGTGACGATCTTTTACCTTACTTTCATACCGCGAAGGACAAAATTCGGGTCCTTCTTTTACTTAATTGATCTTCGCAAAGAGTTCATGAGATGCCCTCGGCACTCACACACTCTGCACAAAGACACAATTAAGTAGGGGCAGCTGTAGTACCCCAATTTTGTCCTAAGCCTTTTAAAATCAAAAAAAAATCAAAGAGAGGAAAAAAGTCAAAGTCAACCAAAGTCAACAAAAAAGTCAACATTTTAAAAATGATGACTTCGCACTGCGAAGCTCACTTCGCACTGCGAAGTCTGCGATTTTTTGCAGATTTTTGGTTTCTTTGATTTAATTCCAGATTTTGTTGCACATCATTCGTATAATTATTTTAATCAGCATTCATGGCTAATTGGGCCAAGCAAAACCAGAATTGAGAGACTTGCCATTAATGCCAAGGTTGGAAGCTTTTTCTTCCAACCTAGCATGTGACAAGCAAGTGGGCTTGCCCTTGGGCAGCTTTTGTCCCTCCCAAGTGACCTGTTAACCACCCCAAGGTTGCCAGCCACCTGCTTGAAGACTTTCTTCCTGCTTGCTCCCCCCAAACCAGTCAAACCCAGCTGGGTTTCTCACTTGAAAAAGCTATGATTGCCTACCCTGTTTTTGCAGCAACTTTTCACCTCTCATACCAGCCATATGTAGCCTTTTGCATCCCCAAATCTCTGCACATCACAGTGCACGTTTTTATTGATCAACCATTGAGATTGCAAGGATTGATCCCCAAGCTTAGCCAATTGCAATCCAGCCATGTTCATCATCATTTCTATCCTAAGACCATTGAATTTGTGGCTGAAATTAGTCAAAGACTTAACCCTTGGCACAAGGCAAGGTTGCCTCTATCCATTAGCATTAAATGCAAAGCCAAATAGCCTGAATTTAGCCCACAAATCAGCTAGGTCCTATGGATTTTCATCATTACATAAGATTGCATTTTGGCCTATAAATATAGATGCAAGGCAAGATAGAATAGAGGAGGAATTTAAGCAGTTAATACAGCAATTCAAAGAGCAAAGAAACACTACTCAAACAACCAGAGAAAACCAGCCAAAGCCATAGCAAAAAACCAATCAAACACAAAGCATTACACAAGTTCAAAAACCATCACCAATATTCAAAAACCTTGCAAGAATCTTCAACCAATTCAAATCCACTGCAGCTGGAGCTTTGCTAAGGATCTCTGTCAGTTTCTAAGCCTTTGTCTTGCATTTTCAATTGTGCTTGCATAGCAATTTTGGTCCAAAACCCTTTGGTTCTAAAAAACCCCCTTTTGAATTTCAAAGAAATCCCAAGGTTTTCAAAACATCAAAACTGGTTTATCCAGCCTTTTTCATCCCAAAAACTCAAAGCTTTTCACTCTCCTAAAAGGTCCTGAGTGGGTTCAGAAGTTGTTTCTGAACAACAGTTCAGAAACAGCTTCTGAACTCAAAAATTCGCATTGTTCGCAGTGCGAAGTCATGGTCGCAGAGCGACCATGACAGAACTCAGAATCTGAATTTAGGTGCCCAAATGGCCAATTTTTGAGGTTCTACCCCAAGAGCTCAGAACCTAGGAGTTTTAAAACTCATGTTTTTCAAACCAGTTCAAGGATTTTGCATACTATTGGAAAATTCGCAAGTTCGGGTAACACTTTTTTTGGATAACTTGCAAGACAAGTTATGTTCCCAATCTTTCAAAACAACTAGAACAAACACGCTATGTTCATCTTTTCAAATCCAAACTTGAACAATAAACATTGTTCATGATTTTCAAACCCAAATGTGAACATAAGCCGAATTTGTTCGCTTTTCAAAACCGTTCGCAAAATGAGCCGAACTTGTGCGTTTTCTAACAAAATTGCTAAAACCTTTTCATTTTGGGTTTTAAACCAAATGTTTTGATATACTTTGGGATTTCTAAGAGATTCAACCAAAAAACTTGAATAAAAAAGGGATGGTGTGACGTATGTCTCTCCATTGCCCCGATTGTACGAATGCGTGACGTATGTCTCGTCGTTCGGACAATCGTCATTCCTTTTTCAACGTATCCGACCATAACCAAACCAAATCTTGGCCCCTTGTGGTCAATCCGAACCTTTTGGTCCCCCGTGGCCATTAGATTCAATCCCCCGACTCGTTGGAGTCACCCCGGTCAATGATCGACTCAATTGAGTCCATTGCACCCCTTTTGGTCCCAACGCGACCAAATCAAACACTCTTACCCAACGGACATGTTTTACCTATTCTAAGCGCGATTCATAAACAAACGCTTAAGCCTCCCATGCGCGAGCATACAAGCTAATACGCTTAAGTCTCCCATACGCGAGCATACAAGCTACGTTTAATCGCAAGAATACGGTCAAAACATCGTTCATTAAAAATAACCAACATATGTACGTTTTTCTACCAAAGAACTACGTACGCTTTGAATTCTCCGACTACCGGGAGATACGTAGGAGCAAGATCGACATCTTGTCAAGCGCAATAAAAAAAAACTTTCTTTTTCCTTTTCATTTGTTTTCATCTCTTTCTTTCCCCCCTTGTTATTATATTTTGACATAGACAAGCATGCGCGCAAAACATTTAAAAACAATTTAAGCTTTAGCCAAATAGAAGGTTCCCGTTGAGTACAACGGACGTGAGGGGTGCTAATACCTTCCCCTTGCGTAATCGACTCCCGAACCCGACAATGGTTGCGATGACCAGTCCTTTTCCTCATCGTCAAGGGTTTTATTATCGTTTCCCTTTCAAACAAAAAACTTAAGGGTTTATCAACGTTCCCTTTACACAAAAACTTTGGTGGCGACTTCACAAGGCCCTCCGAGCGTTCGTGGACGTCCTCGGAGGATTTGCGCGTTTTTTTTTAAAAAAAAACGAGGTGCGTACACCATCCAACAGGGGTGGTCTGTTCACCAGTCCTCCTTCTTTATCCATTAAGCCAGAAAATTCTTTCCCTGGAGCTCACCCACACAGAACAGGGTGCCTGCTCTGATGCCAATTGAAATTCCTGGCAACCTGACTGACAAACGCTGTGCACAATGTTGGCACAATTGTCCGAGCACTTGTCCTACTCAGAGCTAAGACTAAAATAACGCAACGTAACAAAGCATGAATAAAAAGGAACACAGCAAAAAGATAAAGTACACAGTGAGTTTGTTAACCCAGTTCGGAGCAACTCTCCTACTCTAGGGGATACCAATCCAGGAATGAATCCACTATTATAGTTCTAGTGAAAAGACCAACGTAAACACACTACTTGACTTTGCACCAAGACCCTACCAGTGTCAACTCTATCTAGGAACTCCTAGATATGAGACCCCGTCTCAATTCGTACCAACAGAACAGACAGTATTGTTATCAACCACACAAAAAACACAACCAAGAGAAACACACTCTAATAACACATACTCACTCCGTACTTAAAAGCTTAGGAGCAGTTCACAATTACAACTTAAACAAAATTAGTCCTTAGCTTGAATCAGGGAGATACAAGCAAGGCTCACAATTAACAAAAGAAACCCTAAAAACCTTAAACGCATGCTTTTCTATAACACACGGTTTTCAGTAACCCTATTAGGGTTTGTCTTCACAAATATATAATACTGAGATAGCACGGGTTTGGGCTTCAAAACAGAGCGTGGACATTGTCCGGTCCAGCTGGAAAATCTTCTAGAAATAATAAAAAGCTTCCAAAAATATAACGATCTCTTTTGGAAAAAATAGCAAGGCAAGACTGCCTTTTACACATCATCAGATACACGCGCCTTGATCAGCAAGCTAGAGGAAAATCAAACTTCAAGCAAATCTTTGGAAGATTGCGTACAAAAATAAAGCGCTAGCTAGCGCGAAAAACACAGGTCACATAATGCTATTCCATATGCTACCGCATCTATCCCAGCATCTGGCTAGTAGATGTTTTTGCAAAATGTAGCCAATCTACAAAAACCCAACAATAAGAATTCTTCATGTATAATTTTTAACTTACTGTGGGAATCTCCCATGTTGGCTTTCTCCGCTTTCTCAAACCACTCAACTTGTTATACCCAACTATAGCACTACAGTAATAAAATACATTTATATAAATTGTTGTGTAAAACATCTTTATTAAATTACATCCAAGTTAAATACTTACAAATTAACAATGTGCTCAATATTTTTATCTGGCTTCCAACCCATCGAACATAGGAAAACAACATTTTGTTTTTTTGGTTCAATAATGAGCAATTGCCAATGGCGACTACATTGGGAAAAAAAATTAAATTTGTTAACTTTAGGTCTTTCTAATATATATGATCAACTATATATAGAGAAATAATAGTATGGAGATCAAATACACTTACTTTTTCAGGTAAGGTGCAAAATAACAAACTTTGTTACCCTCGCAAATCTTTGCGGTTATATGAGCCTGTGATATATCTTGGTCATTTTCAGAGTGAATGAAAAATGGATCAACGAAACCATACACATCACTATTTACCAATTGAGTACAGAGGTGTTCGATATACCTAAAATATTCAAAAACAATTCAGAATCAGAATGTGATTACACACTAACATTTCATAGATACAAAGGCACAAACGGAGACATTTTCCTAAAAGATCTATCTACTTTAAAGCACATACAGGGGAATAAATAAGGGTGAACATGTACTTACACCACCCATATTCGTAGAATCGTGAGGCATAAATCTTTTGTCTTCATATACAACTCCATAATATCTCTCAATGGGAGGTAAAAAGAATTATTCTCATCCAAATCGAACTTCACAGGAACTTTTTATGACATTATCCTTAACATCAACTTTTCAGTGTAACAGTTTTCAGGTTCAGACCTTTTCGATGGAAGATCGTCTTTTCCAATTCCTTTAACATCCTAAACAATTAAGATAAAATGTTAGTCAACATAATAGATAAAGACATACACAATGAATACATTATTAGAAACTAGACGCAAAAGTCTTTTTGGCCATTGAATAAAAGTGTTTAGGGCCTCGCCAACCTTTGTCACCTCATCTGTGGGCATGGGGACTTGAGCATCCGAATCTAGCACTTTAGTTACTGCCACCCTCACCATATCATTTTCTAACAGCTGATTATGTATGGTTGGTCCCAACTTATATACATTTGCATATGCCACTATGTGATGTTTATTATCGACATATAATTTACAGTCTTCTGGAATATCCTCATCATCATCCTCTGGTCTATGTGGCACTGCAGAACAACTACCTTTTGTACTCACAGGTATATTGGTACTAGGAGAACATATTGGGAAATGTTGAGAGAAAGCCGGAATAGATGATATATCCCGCATCACTTGATTCCTGATCTCCTTAGTATGATCTTCTTTTATGGTCTCTAGTTGTTTGCTATTCAAAACAAGTGGGTAAGAGGCAGCATCATGAGAAAGTGGACCAAAGTATTGTCGAATTCCCACACCTTCACCAACAGCACGAACACATCCCGGGTGTTCAGGTCTGTTGTACCCTAATTTTGTCCTAGCTTTTTTCAAAAAAAAAAGAGAAAGCAAAGTCAACCTTTATTTTCTTTCTTCAAAAAAAATAATAATAAATGATAAATAATAATAAAAATCTTATTATTATTTATTATCTTTCTTTTACCTTTTTCCCTTTTAAATAAATGATACATAATAATAATAAAAATCTTATTATTATTTATTTATCTTTATTTTTGTTATTATTTCTTTTATTATTATTATTATTTAAGTTTATTTTCAAAAACAACAAAAAAAAAAGAAGCAAAAACAAAACAAAAAGAGAAAAGGGAAAAGAAAAGAGAAGAGAAAAAGGAGAGGGGAGAGAAAGCAAAAAAGAAGAGTGAACACGGGCCCAGCCCACTTGAAAGCCAAAACCAAAAAAAATGGAAAAGCCACGTGCGTGGCACATTCCTTCAGACTCAGAAGGAAGAAGAGAGAAAGAAGTCAGGCCACGTGCAAGGCACACGCCTTCAGACTCACAAAGAGAGAAGAAAAACCAGAAGACTGGGCACGTGCCCAGCACACTTATTCTTCCCCACTTGCTCTGCACCCTGACCTTCCTTTCCAGCAAGCACCTTGCCCTTTCTTCTCCACCCAAAACCAGTCAAACAAAGCTGCAAAACAGCTTGCCCTGTTTGCAAAACAACTTGCCCAGATTTTGAAATGGCTGACCCTGAACCAACATTTCTTCCTTCTTCTCAGAATAGCACACCTGTTCCATTGTTTCTCCCCAAGCTCTGCACACGAGCACACTACCTTTTCCTGTTTGTCTTCTCAAAATTGCAAGGACCAATCTCAAAGGGCATTGCAAGTTGTAACCTGCACAGACAACACATTGATTCCAGCAATTCCTGTCAAATTTAGCTTCATTGGGTTCTGAAATTAACCAAAGTCTTGACCATGATCACAAGGCAGGGTCAGTTCCTTCCTTTTGCATTAAATGCATAGCCAAAAGTCATGATCATAGCCCACAAAGCAGCCTGGTTTTAGGGGATTTTCATCATTGCAATTGATCTTTTTTTGCCTATAAAAGCAATTCAATGCATAAGGATTATGGGCAGTGAATTTTTACACAATTCAGACAGTTAATTTTGATAGAACACTGAATCTTTTTGAGCACTTGTTGAAAGAATTTCAAGAACAATTCAAACAGTTTGTTTAAACACAACTCAGTCAAAACACCCAGTTATACACAGAGTTTTACACAGTTTGCTTTAATCCAATTCAATCTAATTCTTAGAACATTTCAGTAGTTGTTTTAGGGGATTTTAGAACAAACTCAGAAGCAATAGAAACATTAGCCAGAAGCTCTGTTTTCTGTTCTTTTTTTGCAAACAATCACAAAAACCCAGCAATCAAACCAGTCATTAAACCTCCATAAACATCACACCAAAGTAAGGAATAACAGCAAAAACATCATCTGTTATTGCTGTGTCTTATTCCTCATCAATCCAGTTTTGCAAAACTGCAATCATTCAAGCCACTTTCAGTTTCTTGCATCCCAAGCATCAGCTGGAAATCTATAAGTCATTCTGAACCTTTCATCTTGCATTTGCATTGCTGTTCACATTTGACCTGCTGTTCCTGTTTGATTCAACATCATTCTCTGCATTTTGGTTGGTTTTTTAACTTGTTTTGAACAAAAAAACATCTTTTGAAACTACAAAGTTATCCCAAACTTTGCAAACTATCAAAACAGAAGTGGTTTAATTCCTTTTCTAACTGAATTCAAGGTTTTTTACCCTTTAAGGTTCTGAAAATCAGTTCAGAGGCAGCTTCTGAACAGTAGTTCAGAAGCAGCTTCTGAACAGTGCTTCAGACGCACTGTAGCAGCTTCTGAAGTTCAGAGTCTGAAGGTCAACAAAAGTCAACCTATGAACAGTGCTTCTGAGAGGTCAACAAAGGTCAACACCATGAACAGTGCGTCTGAACAATACTTCAGACTCAAATTGAGCTTCTGAAGTACTGTTCACTCAGAAGCTGAATTTCAAATTCTGAAGCACTTCTGGGCACATTTTAAGGTTCAGAAGCACTTCTTGGCATATGTTTAAGGTTCACAACTTGAACTTTTCTTTTGAACTTTTGTTGAAAAGGATTAAAACTCATTTGGTTCAAAACATAACAAGTGTCTTCTTTGGCTTTTATTTGGAATTTCATTAAGTTCCAACAACAAATATGAACAAGAAACTTGTTCATTAAGTTTTAACAAACTTGAACAGCCTTGTTCATGAATTTCAAAAACATTTGAACATTAACTTGTTCATCAAATTTCAAAAACATTTGAACATTAACTTGTTCATCAAGTTTCAAAAGCATTTGAACATTAACTTGTTCATTAAGTTTCAAAACAACTTGAATAACAACCTTTGTTCATTTAAGTTTCAAAAACAACTTGAACATCTTGTTCATTTTTTCAATCATAAATTTGAACAACATTTTGTTCATTTTTCATAAACTTGTTCATTTTCATATTTTGTTCATTTTTCAACAAAACTTGAATAGCAACCTTGCTCATAGGTTTCAAATAACAAATTTGAGTAATAAACTTTTTCATAAGTTTCAATAACCAAGTGTTTTGATTACTTTGGGGATTTCATTGAGTTTTAATAACAAACTTGAATGAAAAAAGGAATGGTTTGACGTATGTCTCTCCATTCCCCAATTGAACAAACGCTTGACGTATGTCTCGTTGTTTGGACGATCGTCATTCTTTTTCAAACTTCACCAAGAAAAAAATACATTTTTATTTCAACATATAAACTTGAATGAAAAAGGGTTGGTTTGACGTATGTCTCTCCATTCCCCGGTTGCACGAATACTTGACGTATGTCTCGTTGTTTGGACAATCGTCATTCTATTTTCAAAACCAAACCAAACCCTTTCTTGGTCCCCCACGACCAATTGAACCTTTTTGATCCCCCGAGATCAATTGAAACCTTTCTTGGTCCCCCGTGACCATTTGAATCAATGCTCGACTCTGTTGAGTCCATTGAACCTTTTCTTGACTCCGTTGAGTCAATTGAATCAATTCTCGATCCCCCGGGATCAATTAAAACCTTTCTTAATCCCCCGTGACCTTTTGAATCAATGCTCGACTCCGTTGAGTCCATTGAACCTTTCTTGGCCCCCCGTGGTCAGTTGCAAACCTCTTTTCCCATACGGACATGTTTTCATCTTTTCTAGCGCGATTTAAACAAACGCTTAAGCCTCCCACGTGCGAGCATACAAGCTATGTTTAATCGCAAGAATATGATCAATAACATCGTTCTTTAAAAACAACCAACAAATAAACGTTTTTCTACCAAAGAACTACGTAGCTTTGAATTCTCCATCGCACCAGGAGATACGTAAGAGCAAGACCCCATTCTTGTCAAGCACAACAATAATAAAAAATTATCTTTTTCCCCCTTTCCTTTATTCCCATTATATTTAAGCCTGCAAGCAAAACTTTAAAAACACTTTTAGCCTTAACTAACTAGGAGGTTCCCGTTGAGTACAACGAATGTGAGGGGTGCTAATACCTTCCCCTTGCATAATCGACTCCCGAACCCGATAATGGTTGCGATGACCATCCTTTCCACATCGCTAAGGGTTTTATCATCGTTTCCCTTTAAAAATAAAAACTCAAGGGGTTTATCATCGTTCCCCTTTACAAATAAAAACTTTGGTGGCGACTCCGCACTTCATCCCAAGCGTTCATACACGCTCGAGGTTCGCGTCTTTTTTAGAGAGCGCACAGCTGGCGACTCCGCTGGGGACCCTTTGCACCTCATTAGCGAGTCAAGCCTATCCTAGTTAGCTTTTAGGGTAAGTGTTTTTTGTTTTGCTTGCATGCTTTTGTTTTATTGTCTTTTTTCTTATTTTCTTCTCTTGCCTTTATATTTATATGCTTCATAATGCTTTATGTTCATATTCATATATCAACTGTGGGTTTGTCGCATTGTTCGGGTTAATGCCGAACGTGTGAAGCTCTATGCCCGTGCTTTGAGAGAAAATGAGGAAAAATTAAGATAAGATTGGGTTTGTGTAGTGTTGGCCCTCCTGACGTATGTCTTGTAGGAACCGACATGAGAACCCCACCTAGAGTAGATTCTCTTGGAAGTATGGTTGTATTGCGAGTATTTGCAACAACAATTAGAAGTCCTTATAGAATCCATGACTCTAGGGACCTTTTAGAAAATTTCATCTCTAGAGCCTACATGTGAGAATGGGGGGAAGTTCTGAACATTCCTATACCAGACCTCTGCATACCATACATTTGCATTCATGAAAATGATTTTTTGCATGTACATTTTGCTTTATAGGGAATTAAAAAGGCAATCAGTAATTAGCAAATAACATATGGCTGCCGGGAAAAGAAACACGCTTGCTTTCAAGGTCAAGGCTCCCAAAATAGAAAGCTTGTTAGTTTTGAGTAGTAAGCTCACTTCAATCAACAAGAGTAATTTCCAAACAAATTATGGATTGTTACTTGACCTCCTGCACGTGGAAGTGGATACAATGGCTTTAACCACATTGGCTCAATTCTATGACCCACCTCTCCGATGCTTCACATTCCAAGACTTTCAGTTAGCCCCAACCTTGGAAGAATTCGAGAAGATTTCGGGATGTAGTTTGAAGGATCATGGGCTTTACCTCGGTTCGGGAAAAGACCCTACTTTAGAAGTCATCGCCGAATCTTTACACCTTAGCATCCAAGAGATAGCACCACACTTGGAAACTAGAGGAAGCACAAAGGGATTCACAAGGAGGTTTTTGGAGTCTAAGGCTCGAGACTTGTTAGCCAACAAAGAGGGGAAGGCATTCAATGCAATCCTAGCTCTCTTGATATATGGATTAGTTTTGTTCCCTAACATGGACAACTTCGTAGATCTTCCGGCCATAGGGGTATTCTTGACTAGAAATCCTGTGCCTACACTTCTAGCGGATTTCTATCATTCCCTCTATGCTAGGCATGAAAAAGGGAGAGGGGGCACAATTTCTTGTTCTACTCCTTTGATGCAAACATGGTTAATGTCCCACATGCCAAGAGATCCGGATTTTGTGGAGAACCAAGCTAAGCTCAAGTGGTCACAACGGATGACGGCTCTCACCGAGGAGGATATCCATTGGTTTTCTCGAGAGTTAGGGGATCCAGAAGTCATTCTTAGCTGCGGTGATTTCCCCAATGTGCCCCTCATAGGTACTAAGGGATGCATCAACTATAACCTGTTCCTCTCTCTCCGTCAGTTAGGTTACCCAATGGAGGACAAACCCGATGACTACTTGTTGGAAGCTTTCTTTCTCAAGGAAGGAGATAAAGACTTGGCATTGCTAGAAAAAATCCAAAGAGCTTGGAGCCAAGTACACAAGAGAAAGGATGGCAAAAAAAATTGTCTAGCCGAGCCTCCCTACACTCAATGGGTGAAAGAAAGGGTCAAAATAATCAAGCTACCCTTTGCGGTTATATTCCCTCCTAAACCACTCGCACCTAAGCCAATCATAACCATTCCCAATAAAGAAGCGGAAGAGCTTAAAGCTAAGGTTCGAGAACTCCGAAGCAAAAATGGGGAGTTAGAATTAAAGCACCTTCAAGCTTTGGGAGAGGTCGCTCGAGCAAAGAGAGATCGAGAGGAAACAACAAAATCTCTCCAAGAGTGTAGAAAAAGGCTAAGAATCTCTGAGGGGAAAAGAGAATGGATCGGGGGTGGTTTGGTTAGTGCCGACGCTAATCTCATAGCCAAGGACGAAGAGTTGGAAAAGGTTTTGCATTCCAACCAAGAGTTGAAAAAGTTCGGGGAATTAGACATTGAAGCTCAAAGAAAATGGAGGTTGAAATATCAAGAGAAAAACCAACAACTCCAAGAGGTCGTCAAGGACTACAAAGAGCGGCTACAAACCGAACGCGTCCAAAAGAAAGAATATGAGAACCTTTCCCTTCAAGGGAAGCTTAAGTGCAATCATCTCAAAGCCGATATCAAGAAATATGAAGAATATTTCGACAAGATTGCAAGAGCACACGAGGACCATATTGCACAACTACATGATGAGATTAGAAGTGAAAACACCAAGCTAGCTCAACGCAAGGAGGTGATTGAGTTTGTGTGGCAAGACGCCGCCCGATTAAGTGAAGACTTCACAAAATTGGTCGCGTTCTCAAATATGGTCATTGCCCAACTTCCGAAGAAGCTAGCAAAAGCCGAGATGGTTATGCCATACTTTGTCATCCCTAAGAAGATCCATAAATTCATGAAGTTCTGCAAAGACACCGTAGACATCTATAGGGAAGAAATAGACAAAGCTGAAAAGCGAGCGGCTGTTTGATTTGTATTAGCATTAATTACGCCTTGTAATCATAATGTTATTCAATCAAATAATAATTTTGAAGCAATATGAATTTCCCGGCCTTTAATATTTCTAATTGATAATATTAACTGCGCGCCTTTAATTTCCTCGCAAAGCAAAATGAAAAAAAACAACGCATGATTTTCATATACAACGCATACATACATTTACATGCATTTCCATGCATTTTTCTTAAATAAAGAAAAAACACTCATTTCATTTCCCCCTAAACAATTTGAAGCAATCATAGCCAGAAAGCCCAAGAAGCCATCGGCCCAAGAGCCAGATCTCCAACACTCGTACGGAACGCGCGCTAACAAGCAAAGGATCATGGATAACTTGGAACAAAATCAAGCGGCTTTGAGAGGAGAGGTTGACGAAATGAAAGGAAAAATGGACCAACTGCTAGAGTTAATGCAAGCTCTGTCTACCCGGGAAAACAACCCTCATCCAACTGTAGATGCGGCCAATGTGCAATGGCCCCCGTACGGTCTTCCTTAAGGTTACACCCTGTGCGCACCCCGTTTTTTTCCTGAGAAAAAGACGCGCAAATCCTCCGAGGTCGTTCGTAAACGCTCGGAGGGCCTTGTGAAGTCGCCACCAAAGTTTTTGTGTAAAGGGAACGTTGATAAACCCTTAAGTTTTTTTTGAAAGGGAAACGATAATAAAACCCTTTGACGATGAGGATAAGGATTGGTCATCGCAACCATTGTCGGGTTCGGGAGTCGATTATGCAAGGGGAAGGTATTAGCACCCCTCACGTCCGTTGTACTCAACGGGAACCTTCTATTTGGCTAAAGCTTAAATTGTTTTTAAATGTTTTGCGCGCATGCTTATTTATGTCAAAATATAATAAAGGGGGGAAAGAGATAAAAACAAACGAAAGAAAAGAAAAAAAGTTTTTTATTATTGCGCTTGACAAGATGTCGATCTTGCTCCTACGTATCTCCCGGTAGTCGGAGAATTCAAAGCGTACGTAGTTCTTTGGGTAATTAACTGAAAGGGTTGGTTAAATGGACGATATTTTGACCGTATTCTTGCGATTAAACGTAGCTTGTATGCTCGCGTATGGGAGACTTAAGCGTATTAGCTTGTATGCTCGCGCATGGGAGGCTTAAGCGTTTGTTTATGAATCGCGCTTAGAATATGTAAAACATGTCCGTTGGGTAAAAGGTTTTGATTTGGTCGCGTTGGGACCAAAAGAGGTACAATGGACTCAATCGAGTCGATCATTGACCGGGGTGACTCCAATGAGTCGGGGGATCGAATCTAATGGCCACGGGGGACCAAAAGGTTCGGATTGACCACAAGGGGCCAAGATTTGGTTTGGTATGGTGGGATATGTTTGAAAATGGAATGACGATTGTCCGAACGACGAGACATACGTCACGCATTCGTACAATCGGGGCAATGGAGAGACATACATCACACCATCCCTTTTTCATTCAAGATTTAGGGTAGAATTCTTTTAGAAATCCCAAGGTATATCAAAACATTTGGTTTGAAAACCCAAAATGGAAAGACTTAGCAATTTTGCTAGAAAAACGCACAAGTTCGGCTCGTTTTGCGAACGGTTTTGAAAAGCGAACAAATTTGACGTATGTTCATGCTTGAGTTTTGAAAATCATGAACAATGTTTATTGTTCAAGTTTTGATTTGAAATGATGAACATAGCTGGTTTGTTTATGCTATTTTGAAAGTTTTAAAACATAACTTGTTTTACAAGTTATCCACAAAATGCCATACGAACTTGGGAATTTGTCAATATTGTGCAAAATCCTTGTTATGGTTTGAAAAACATGGGTTTAAAAACTCTTAGGTTCTGAGCTCTTGGGCTAGAACCTCAAAAATTGGTCATTTGGACACCTGAACTCAGATTCTGAGTTCTGTCATGGTCGCTCTGCGACCATGACTTCGCACTGCGAAGCATGCGAATTTTTGAGTTCAGAAGCTGTTTCTGAACTTTTGTTCAGAAACAACTTCTGAACACACTCAGGGCCTTTTAGGTGAGTGAAAAGCTTTGAGTTTTTTGGATGAAAAAGACTGGACAAACCAGTTTTGATTGTTTTGAAAACCTTGGGATTTCTTTGAAATTCAAAAGGGGTTTTTAGAAACAAGAGGTTTTGAACCAAAATGGCTATGCAAACACAATTAGAAATGCAGTACAAAAGTTTGGAAACTTACAGAACTCCTTAGCAAAGCTCCAGCTGCAATGGATTTGAATTGGTTGAAGATTCTTGCAAGGTTTTGAATGTTGGTAATGATTTTGGAACTTTGTAATGCTTTGTGTTTGATTGGTTTTTTCCTGGTTGTTTGTGAGTATTTGTAAGCTGGAATGAGTAGTGTTTTTGCTCTTGAAATGCTGTTATTGGTTGTGCTTGTAACCTTGGGCATTGCCTTCTATTTATAGGCCAAAACCAAATCTATTTCATCATTAGCAAATCCCAAAATTCAGCTGATTTGTGGCTAGAATCAAACTGAATCCCTTTGCATTAAATGCTAATGGATAGAGGCAACCTTGCCTTGTGCCAAGGGGCAATACTCAGCCTGATTTCAGCCACAAATTCAACCAATTCTAGAAGGTAATGATGAGAAATAGGGCTGAATTGCAATTGGCTAATGCTTGGGGATCAATCCTTGCAATCTCAATGGTTGATCAATAAAAACGTGCACTGTGATGTGCAGAGATTGAGGGATGAAAAAGGCTACTTATGGCTGGTGTGAGGGGTGAAAAGCTGCTGCAAAAACAGGGTAGGCACTCATGGCTTTTCAAGTGAGAAAATCCAGCTAGTTTGACTGGTTTTGGGGAAGCAAGCAGGAGAAAAGTCATCAAGCAGGTGGCTGGCAACCTTGGGGTGGTTAACAGGTCACATGGGAGGGACAAGAGCTGCCCAAGGGCAAGCCCACTTGCTTGTCACATGCTAGGTTGGAAGAAAAAGCTTCCAACCTTGGCATTAATGGCAAGTCTTTCATTTCTGGTTTTGCTTGGCCCAATTAGCCATGAATGCTGATTAAAATAAATATGGAAATGATATGCAACAAAATCTGGAATTAAATCAAAAACATCAAAAATCTGCAGAAAAATCGCAGACTTCGCAGTGCGAAGGGAGCTTCGCAGTGCGAAGTCAGCTTTTTTGAAATGTTGACTTTTCTGTTGACTTTTGTTGACTTTGACTTTTTTCTCCCTCTTTGATTTTTTTTGATTTTTTTGTTTTAAAAGGCTTAGGACAAAATTAGGGTACTACAGCTGCCCCTACTTAATTGTGTCTTTGCATAGAGTATGTGAGTGCCAAGGGCATCTCATGGACTCTTTGCGAAGATCAATTAGGTAAAAGAAGGACCCGAATTTTGTCCTTCGCGGTACGAAAGCAAAGTAAAAGATCGTCACTTAAACATTTGAGACGTGTATGAACGCTCAAAGGGTTAGGCGATTAGATCTGAACTGAAGAGAAAAGATTGTCACCTAATCAGGTGATTTCAATCTGCGAGACGTGTATGAACGCTCGAAAATAAAAGACTTACGAGACGTGTATGAACGCTCGAAAGGAAAAGAAAAACTTTACGAGACGTGTATGAACGCTCGAAAAGGAAAGGCCTACGAGAGGTGTATGAACGCTCGAAAGGTGAAAAGAAAAAACTTTACGAGACGTGTATGAACGCTCGAAAAGGAAAGGCCTACGAGACGTGTATGAACGCTCGAAAGGTGAAAAGAAAAACTTTACGAGACGTGTATGAACGCTCGAAAAGGAAAGGCCTACGAGACGTGTATGAACGCTCGAAAGGTGAAAAGAAAAACTTTACGAGACGTGTATGATCGCTCGAAAAGGAAAGGCCTACGAGACGTGTATGAACGCTCGAAAGGTGAAAAGAAAAACTTTACGAGACGTGTATGAACGCTCGAAAAGGAAAGGCCTACGAGACGTGTATGAACGCTCGAAAGGTGAAAAGAAAAACTTTACGAGACGTGTATGAACGCTCGAAAAGGAAAGGCCTACGAGACGTGTATGAACGCTCGAAAGGTGAAAAGAAAAACTTTACGAGACGTGTATGAACGCTCGAAAAGGAAAGGCCTACGAGACGTGTATGAACGCTCGAAAGGTGAAAAGAAAAACTTTACGAGACGTGTATGAACGCTCGAAAAGGAAAGGCCTACGAGACGTGTATGAACGCTCGAAAGGTGAAAAGAAAAACTTTACGAGACGTGTATGAACGCTCGAAAAGGAAAGGCCTACGAGACGTGTATGAACGCTCGAAAGGTGAAAAGAAAAACTTTACGAGACGTGTGTGAACGCTCGAAAAGGAAAGGCCTACGAGACGTGTATGAACGCTCGAAAGGTGAAAAGAAAAACTTTACGAGACGTGTATGAACGCTCGAAAAGGAAAGGCCTACGAGACGTGTATGAACGCTCGAAAGGTGAAAAGAAAAACTTTACGAGACGTGTATGAACGCTCGAAAAGGAAAGGCCTACGAGACGTGTATGAACGCTCGAAAGGTGAAAAGAAAAACTTTATGAGACGTGTATGAACGCTCGAAAAGGAAAGGCCTACGAGACGTGTATGAACGCTCGAAAGGTGAAAAGAAAAACTTTACGAGACGTGTATGAATGCTCGAAAAGGAAAGGCCTACGAGACGTGTATGAACGCTCAAAAGGTGAAAAGAAAAACTTTACGAGACGTGTATGAACGCTCGAAAAATGAAAGAAAAATCGTCACCTAAACAGGTGATCGGATCTGAAAAAGATAAAGGATCGTCACCTAAACAGGCGGCCTTAATCTAGAATGATTATCACCTAATTAGGTGATTGGATCGGAAAGGGTCGTCGCCGGAACAGGTGCTTAGACTTAACTGGGGGAAAAAAGATCTACCACTGTTGGGATAGTATAATCATCTCTAGGCATGGCTAGTACTTAGATTGTTTGAAAAAGGAAACATGATTGTATGATGCATGACATGCTTCATGTTGTTTTATGCAGTATGATATGCAATGCAATATGATATGAGATAGACTCAATCAAAGATTCCCGCTAGGGAATGGGGACAGTTTGTGAAGGAGGTTCACTAGGGAACACTTGCTTAACTGTTGATGGAGGCTGGTGAATATGTGATATTCACTGGAGAATCCTTGTTGAGGATGCATGACATGGTTTATGAAATGCATGTGTATGAATGATTTGTATATGCATGCATGAATGATTGACATGATGCGTGTATTATGTTATGCATGATATATGGGATGCATGTTGATTGGGTGTCGAGCAAGGTCGGTCTGGGTTGTGGTTGTGCCAACGATGACTGGACCCTTTTTTTTGTGTTTTTTTGTTGGTCGGTTTGGAAGGACAAGGTCCTTTGCCTACATACCCGAATGGGATCAAAACCGGTGTAGTTCGGGCTTGCCCTGGGGATTTGTGTGGGTTTGCCAATGATGATTGGACTTTGGGTGAGACTCCACTGGGGAGCGTCAATAAGGTTTGGCTCATGGGGATATAAGGATCATTTTGGAAGCCTGGTCGATATCCAGCCTTGATTGATGTTTTGGATGTTTAGGGTGTTTACTGGGGAATTTGTTCCTCTCGTATGACTGATAAACTTGTGGGGACGAGATTAGGCCGGCGAGGTAAAAAGTGGACCAGCATAAACATTTGGTAATCCTCGCGAGGATGACGTCTTAGGGGATATATTTAAATATGGACGGGGTAAGACCGCGATAATTGATAAGGAATAAATACCTCGTGGGGATTGTTAATCCGCTGTGTAAATCGTGCTAAACTGCTGAGGAGCATAACTGATGGTTCCGCTAGGGATGCTTGTGCTCTGGTTGGTCAGTCTTGCTTGAATCGTCCCTTCAGGCTCTTGATTTGACGGGGATATTCCTTTTTGATTCACCGGTGACCAGAAATCCCTTTAGCAATTAACCATGCTTGGCCTGCGAGGCTTATCTGCTCTATGGATAGATTTGGATGCACGTTTTTTTTTAAGTACTCACAATTCGGAGAAAATGTGCTTGTTATTCAAAAACATAAAAGATTCCACGTAATAAATTTTTGTTTTGGAAATATATACACTATCATAGATGGAATTTTTTGACAAAAGTAAAAGACTTCGCTTGGGAAGAATTTTGTTAAGGGGGAAGGTGACCTGCCCCAAAGGTGTAATTCCTTTAATCGTGCTTGGGATTGCTGATGCCAATTGAGCCTTTTGGTTGGATGTTTGAGGAATGTCAAAGACAATTGGGCTCTTTGTGCACTGTAGGGAGAGTGCTGGGCATGATTAAGCCTTGAATGATTTGTGCACTGGGAGCAATCAGGTTTTGATTTAAAAATTGCGGGCGCCAATGGAAATTGGGCTTTGTTGTTGGTTGCCGAGCGAGGTCGGTTTTTTTTTATTTTGGTGGATTCATATGAAATTTACGCACGCAATTTTATGCCCCCCTATTATTCCGAGATTATACTGAAAAAGTCGAAATAAATACCACACAAGAAATCATATCGTACAGTTCAAATTAATAACATGCTTATCAATGAACCAACCTATCACTCATTTAAGTAAATGATCAAATTGAAAATTAATGTGGGGGGTTTTGAACACTCATCCGGCAATTTTGCTAACATTCCGATCTAGTTATATGTCCATCCAATTATTGCTTCTTAAAAACATGAAAGCATTGATCAAAAGGTCTTTAAGGGTTGTAATTTGGCTGGGCTACAAAAGAAATGTCATATGTGGGGAAATTAAATTCGAAGGGCCAAGCAAGAAGGAACATTCTTTCTAACTTATATCTCTCTTTGTTCAAATCACAATTTTGGTGGTTCACAAATGCTTTTCTCCTTGATCTCGACAACTCTTGGATTTTATTGGTCTTCTTTTCTCCTTTCTCTTTTCTTTTTCTTGGTTTGCTTTGCTTTTCTTTTCTTCCCCCTTTTTTTCTTTTGGCTGTCAAGATCAATTAAGAAATTCAACGTTGCTTGACTTTCACAACTCTCCCCCTTTTTCCCAATTTGTTTCAGTACAATACCCTAATTGAATGTTCCCTCCTCTTTTGGCAAGGGACGCTAATCATGATGTTTTAAGGGTTCAAAAATTGAAAGGAAAAATATCAGAATTCAGTGATGTTTTAACTATAAACTGAATATATTTTTTACAAACTCCGGCAATCTCATTAAGCAGTTGAGCTTATGAAAGTTGGCAGTTCATAGTTAAAAATTCTGATTTGTTAGGCTCGAAGGGGTTTAACAAGTACTCACTTCTCACAGGGTGGGCTGTTTGTGGTCGATTGTTTTCTCTCGTTTTCAAACAAATGCCTTGATCATGTCAATACTTTTATGCAATTAAAAACGAAAATTCAGATTTAACATAAAAAGATCGAGCTAAACAAAAATGTCGATCTCCTGCAGATGTATTATGATAACTTTGGGGATTCCTCACATCTGGCTGGTTCTAAATGGTTCATAGAACAAACATATTAAATAACATGAATTGTATGGTATAATTTGGTATGGAATATACATTCTCCTTTCAAATTTAAATCAGGGAAAGAATAGGAAACATGCATTTTAGTTTTGCGAAAATTAATCACATTTATCACTACCATTCGTCTATGGTTAAAAACTTTGGCTTAATCTGTTGCGGAAAGTTTTGTTGAATTCACATTACCAATGATAGATAACAAAAAATTTCAACATTCACACATATTAAAAATAAGTAGGCATGATTATGAGGCAAAAGCTAGGTAATAAAAGCAAAAAGTACTCGAATAATAAAGCAAGAGTACCAATATAGCTACCAAGTACCAAACAAAAGGAACCTCTAAAGAGTGTACGAGAAAAAATGACATAAACATAAACAACAAAATATGAGAAAACATAAATAAATAAAAAGGGGTCACTCAAGGAGTGAAAGCCTCATCATCCTCGGTCTCCTCATCCTCGTCCTCCTCGTCCTCATCACCCCCTCCCTGGCTTCCGGCCGCTGTACCACTGCCTCCAGCCTCCGCATACTCCGGCCTATCCCCGGGCCAACGACCATGAGCTGCAAACATCTGGGGTGTCGGTATCTGATCATCGGGATCTGTCGGCCTACCCAGCTGCCTCTGAAGGCGATACATGGAATCATGCATCATAGTCATGTACCGATGAGTGGAGGCGTTCTGCTCCAATATGAAAGTGCAGGTATGATGATCCCCTGATGCCGGTGGAGGTCTAGGCCGTGGCTGTTGTGCCCTCGCTGCTCTCCTCCCTGTGCAGTGTCTGGAGATATACTCGTCTGTAATGGGGTTCTTAATGGTTTCGAACACCTGGGGAGGGATGGCTACTCGGGCGTCCCGGCAGAGTCCCATGATAAGACCCGGGAAAGCAAGTGGGCACATCTTCTTGGCCGGTGGTTTGATGCCACTCTCGACCATTATTTTAATCTCTTGGCAGATTGCCTTGGCCACATCTACTTGCTTACCGGTGAGGATATAGTAGATCAGGGGGGTCACGTCCATGGTGGTGGTGGAGGTATGGCTTTTGGGTTTTATGTTGTGGACAATAAGGTGGAAAATGACCTGGGCATAGGTGGTGAGGTTGCCCCTGAGGGCCTTTGTGGGCTGCCCTGCTGCATTAAGCTCATAGCCTTTTCCAGATTGGAAAATGGTCTGAGCGTAGAGATCGTGGTTCCAATTACCACGGTTTTGGTGCTTATGGAAAGCACAAAGCTCATCATTTTCCAATTGGAAAGGGTTGCGGAGGTAGGTGTGATGGCGTCGCGATCGAATCTAATGATCCGACCACGCACCATGGTCTGATATGTAAACTCCCCCTCTGGATCCACGGGAATGGCATTTGCGTAGAATTCCCGGATTATGTCGTAGTTGAGGTTAAGGGGAGGGTTTACCAAAACTCCCCACTGGCGGTGGTTTATCAACCGGGCCAACTCTCTCCAGGTGCCCCTGTCACTTATAATAAACTGCCTCTCAGGCCAGAAGGTTCTGCCAAGAAGCTCTTCGTATCTTTCTTGGTTCCGAAGACTTAGGAAGCGAGAGGCGTCGAAACCCCCTTGGGGCCTAGATCCGGATGCCTCACCCCTCGAGCGTTTTCCTGCTGGTCTAGGTGCCATCTGCAAGGAAAATGATAAAGTCAGTATACAAGGTTCATGATTGTAGGTGATATGGGGTGGAATTGATGGAATTGGAAAAAGAAACAGTGAAAAACAGAGGTTCTGTTTCTGCTACAGTCGCACTGCGAAGGCATGTTCGCAGTGCGAAGGTGCTCGAAAATTTCTGGGCTGCCCAGAAAAAGGTCGCAGTGTGAAGTTGAACTTTGCTCTGCGACCATGACAGCAAAGACCCAGAAATCTGAACCTACACCTCTTGGTTTAAGCTTCTAACATACAATGCATGCAACTAAACGACCTCAGAATCAATGACTGGGTATCCGAAAGAAACACTTAACAGCTCTCTTCCTTTCAATTTTGCGAATGGGGTTTTTTTAAAAACAATTTGGGAATTGAAAGAAACAGGCTTATTTCTGATACCCATGATGCATGCTTGCTAGATCCTAACTTAATACAGCAAACTAAGGACTAAATGCAGCTTATTATGAACCTAAACTCAAAAAAAAATGGGAATTTCAAAATTAGAAACCCTAAAACCCAAATAGTTGTAATGCGTTTAGAGATAAACAGAGGAGGAAGAACAGAAAATCGTACCTTGTTGCTGATTCTGGAGGGAGAAACACAGTTTAAATGAAGAAAAAGGGGAGGATTAACAAAAATGGGTATGCCTCTTTTTTTTTTAAATTTTGGAGCTTCTCTTTTAGTTATGCAAAAATAATGTGCTTTTTTTTTAGTTAAAGAAAAGAAGATAAACAGATAGTGGGAAAAAAGGTAGTGGGAATGGGTGGTTGAGAGGGAGTAAATGAAGGGTCAGCTGGGCTGACAAAATTCGCGTACTTCGCACTGCGAAGTACTTGAAATTTTTTTTTGAAAATTTTGCTATCCCTCAACACATTGGCCATTCATACCCCCAATTATGATTTATGCATAAAACAAGTCATAAACAAATAAAGGTTGATTGCCCCTGCTAAAATAAAACATAATGTACAAACATGAGCGAATGTGAATGAATGATATGTGGAGGTTCGGAATTTCCCCCCATCCTCGCATGTAGGCTCTAAATTGTGAAATTTCCTAAGAAGAGGTCCTTAAAATCATAGACCTCACATGGAATTAGGGTTGTCTATGGACATACGTCGACATGACTTCAATTAATTCCACGTGAAAATCTCATCTAAGCGGGGTTGGACATCCTACCTCACGGACATACGTCAACGCGGGCTTCCGCACACAACCTCCTTCTAACTTAGTTTTTTTCTCAAGCTCGGGTAGAGAGCCTCACACGTCCGGCATTAACCCGAACAATGTGGAGTAACATCACTCAAGTAACCCCCGCATTTGATATATATATGATATGAATATAAAGCAAAATAAAGCAAATATAAACATAAAACATAAATATGACATGGATGAATAAAATAATAAGCATGGCACGCAAAGAAAATAAAACAATTGGCTTAGAGGCCAAATAGGTTAGGCTTGACTCGCTAGTGGGAAAAGGTGTCCCCAGTGAAGTCGGCAGCTGTGCGCACCCCGTTTTTTTCCTGAGAAAAAGACGCGCAAATCCTCCGAGGTCGTTCGTAAACGCTCGGAGGGCGTTGTGAAGTCGCCACCAAAGTTTTTGTGTAAAGGGAACGTTGATAAACCCTTAAGTTTTTTTTTGAAAGGGAAACGATAATAAAACCCTTTGACGATGAGGATAAGGATTGGTCATCGCAACCATTGTCGGGTTCGGGAGTCGATTACGCAAGGGGAAGGTATTAGCACCCCTCACGTCCGTTGTACTCAACGGGAACCTTCTATTTGGCTAAAGCTTAAATTGTTTTTAAATGTTTTGCGCGCATGCTTATTTATGTCAAAATATAATAAAGGGGGGAAAGAGATAAAAACAAACGAAAGAAAAGAAAAAAAAGTTTTTTATTATTGCGCTTGACAAGATGTCGATCTTGCTCCTACGTATCTCCCGGTAGTCGGAGAATTCAAAGCGTACGTAGTTCTTTGGGTAAAGAACTGAAAGGGTTGGTTAAATGGACGATATTTTGACCGTATTCTTGCGATTAAACGTAGCTTGTATGCTCGCGTATGGGAGACTTAAGCGTATTAGCTTGTATGCTCGCGCATGGGAGGCTTAAGCGTTTGTTTATGAATCGCGCTTAGAATATGTAAAACATGTCCGTTGGGTAAAAGGTTTTGATTTGGTCGCGTTGGGACCAAAAGAGGTACAATGGACTCAATCGAGTCGATCATTGACCGGGGTGACTCCAATGAGTCGGGGGATCGAATCTAATGGCCACGGGGGACCAAAAGGTTCGGATTGACCACAAGGGGCCAAGATTTGGTTTGGTATGGTGGGATATGTTTGAAAATGGAATGACGATTGTCCGAACGACGAGACATACGTCACGCATTCGTACAATCGGGGCAATGGAGAGACATACGTCACACCATCCCTTTTTCATTCAAGATTTAGGGTAGAATTCTTTTAGAAATCCCAAGGTATATCAAAACATTTGGTTTGAAAACCCAAAATGGAAAGACTTAGCAATTTTGCTAGAAAAACGCACAAGTTCGGCTCGTTTTGCGAACGGTTTTGAAAAGCGAACAAATTTGACGTATGTTCATGCTTGAGTTTTGAAAATCATGAACAATGTTTATTGTTCAAGTTTTGATTTGAAATGATGAACATAGCTGGTTTGTTTATGCTATTTTGAAAGTTTTAAAACATAACTTGTTTTACAAGTTATCCACAAAATGCCATACGAACTTGGGAATTTGTCAATATTGTGCAAAATCCTTGTTATGGTTTGAAAAACATGGGTTTAAAAACTCTTAGGTTCTGAGCTCTTGGGCTAGAACCTCAAAAATTGGTCATTTGGACACCTGAACTCAGATTCTGAGTTCTGTCATGGTCGCTCTGCGACCATGACTTCGCACTGCGAAGCATGCGAATTTTTGAGTTCAGAAGCTGTTTCTGAACTTTTGTTCAGAAACAACTTCTGAACACACTCAGGGCCTTTTAGGTGAGTGAAAAGCTTTGAGTTTTTTGGATGAAAAAGACTGGACAAACCAGTTTTGATTGTTTTGAAAACCTTGGGATTTCTTTGAAATTCAAAAGGGGTTTTTAGAAACAAGAGGTTTTGAACCAAAATGGCTATGCAAACACAATTAGAAATGCAGTACAAAGGTTTGGAAACTTACAGAACTCCTTAGCAAAGCTCCAGCTGCAATGGATTTGAATTGGTTGAAGATTCTTGCAAGGTTTTGAATGTTGGTAATGATTTTGGAACTTTGTAATGCTTCGTGTTTGATTGGTTTTTTCCTGGTTGTTTGTGAGTATTTGTAATCTGGAATGAGTAGTGTTTTTGCTCTTGAAATGCTGTTATTGGTTGTGCTTGTAACCTTGGGCATTGCCTTCTATTTATAGGCCAAAACCAAATCTATTTCATCATTAGCAAATCCCAAAATTCAGCTGATTTGTGGCTAGAATCAAACTGAATCCCTTTGCATTAAATGCTAATGGATAGAGGCAACCTTGCCTTGTGCCAAGGGGCAATACTCAGCCTGATTTCAGCCACAAATTCAACCAATTCTAGAAGGTAATGATGAGAAATAGGGCTGAATTGCAATTGGCTAATGCTTGGGGATCAATCCTTGCAATCTCAATGGTTGATCAATAAAAACGTGCACTGTGATGTGCAGAGATTGAGGGATGAAAAAGGCTACTTATGGCTGGTGTGAGGGGTGAAAAGCTGCTGCAAAAACAGGGTAGGCACTCATGGCTTTTCAAGTGAGAAAATCCAGCTAGTTTGACTGGTTTTGGGGAAGCAAGCAGGAGAAAAGTCATCAAGCAGGTGGCTGGCAACCTTGGGGTGGTTAACAGGTCACATGGGAGGGACAAGAGCTGCCCAAGGGCAAGCCCACTTGCTTGTCACATGCTAGGTTGGAAGAAAAAGCTTCCAACCTTGGCATTAATGGCAAGTCTTTCATTTCTGGTTTTGCTTGGCCCAATTAGCCATGAATGCTGATTAAAATAAATATGGAAATGATATGCAACAAAATCTGGAATTAAATCAAAAACATCAAAAATCTGCAGAAAAATCACAGACTTCGCAGTGCGAAGGGAGCTTCGCAGTGCGAAGTCAGCTTTTTTGAAATGTTGACTTTTCTGTTGACTTTTGTTGACTTTGACTTTTTTCTCCCTCTTTGATTTTTTTTGATTTTTTTTGTTTTAAAAGGCTTAGGACAAAATTAGGGTACTACACACCCCACCTGAAAGTGATAGCCTTGTGCCACCTCCACAACCACAGCTTCCCATCCCTGTTAGGAACGAAGAGTGTCGTCCTCCAGGGAATTCTACCACTCAGCATGAGATTGTTTCTCATAATGTGGAAGACACTCAACTTAGGCATTCTGCTCCCGGCAACACCCACCAAGACAACGATTCCGCCCAAATGTATCGTGTTTTGGAAGAAAGGTTAAAAGCTGTCGAAGGATCCAGCTCATATGGTGCCTGCAATGCCTTGGATATGTGCTTAGTGCCTGATGTGGTAATCCCTCCGAAGTTCAAAGTACCAGACTTTGAGAGATACAAGGGTATTCAATGCCCTAGAAACCATCTGCGGATGTTTTGTAGGAAGACGGCGGCCTACGCTACAAACGAGAAACTCATGATCCATGTGTTTCAAGACAGTTTGAGCGGAGCGTCGTTAGATTGGTATATGCAATTGGAGCGTACCCACGTCCAAACTTGGAAAGACTTGGCCGATGCTTTCTTAAACCACTACCACCTTTGTTGCCACCATATCCACCTATGTATGATGCAAATGCAAGGTGCGAGTTCCACGTGGGATCCCCGGGACACAACATCGAAGGCTGTAAAGCTTTCAAATACAAGGTCCAAAATCTCATTGACCGGAAGTTGATGTCCTTCAAGGAGGAAACCCAAACGTGAAGAATAATCCACTGCCGGGGCATACGGGTCCATCTGTAAACGCAGTGGAAGAGCAAGAAAACATTGGCCTGATCAAAGAGGTGGTCAATGTAAAGACTCCCATGTCAATCATACGGGAAAGATTAATCGGCTTTGGTTTGTTCGAAGAGATGCACGCCAACTGCGAAGCCTGCATAATCAATCCGGACAAGTGTGGAGAATTGAAGAAATGTCTTCAAGAGCTGATGGACCAAAGTTGGACCCAAATGGGCTATACAAAAGATAGCACGGACGTTGCTACTTTGGAGTCTCAAGACCCAAAACCTCTCGAAATCCCATACCAATGGAGAGAGGTACAAATACCTGTAAAGCCCATAACATTCCATGTGCCGGCACCCTTTTCTTTCGAGAGTACAAAGAGGGTACCATGGAATTACCAACCTGTTGCCTACATGGAGGGAAAGCCATTGGCAAAGATAGAATCCAACGTCACCAACATTACCGGCGTTGGAGGAATGACAAGGAGTGGTAGAGTCTTCGCTCCGGATAAACTCGGGAAGACACCAGCGGAGCTACCAAGAGAACCGCTCAAGGAAAAGAACGTGGAGGAGGATGAAAATCAAGCAGGACCCTCCCAAAAAACAGCCCCACAAAAGGAGGCCGAGGAGTTCCTAAGAATAATCCAAAAGAGCGAGTATAAGATAATTGACCAGTTGGGTCAAACTCCTTCCAAAATCTCCATGTTATCTTTATTGCTAAGCTCGGAGGCTCACCGAGAAGCATTATTGCGGATCCTTAGTGAGGCACATGTCACTAAGGATATCCTTGTGGATCAATTTGACGGAATAGTCGCAAATATTACCTCAAGCAGGTACTTGGGTTTCAACGACGACGAGCTACCCGACGAGGGGCATATTCACAATCGGGCTTTGCATATCTCCGTGAAGTGCTTGGACCACATCCTCTCTCGAGTGTTAGTGGACACGGGATCATCTTTGAGCGTAATGCCCAAGACTACCCTTCTAAAGTTATCATGTGAAGGGACTGTAATGAAGCCAAGCGCTTTAGTGGTAAAAGCCTTCGACGGGTCAAGAAGGGCCGTCATAGGAGAGATTGACCTACCGGTTCAAATCGGGCCTAAGGTTTTCACCATTACCTTCCAAGTCATGGACATTAATCCAACCTACAGTTGTCTTTTAGGACGACCTTGGATTCACATTGCCGGAGCCATCACCTCCACCCTACACCAGAAACTCAAGTTCATTGTCAATGACAAGATGATTGTAGTTTCCGGACAAGAGGATATGATGGTAAGCCATCTTTCATCATTCCGTTACATAGAAACGGACGAAGAAGCTGTGGATGTTCCCTTCCAATCTTTGGAAGTAGCAAATGTCGTGACCATAAGCTCGGGGCCCAAGAAAGAGGCAAGAACAACCATGTCATCATGGAGGGCAGTAAGAGAAGCTCTAGAAGAGAGTAGACCCACCGGATGGGGCAAGCTGGTAGACATACCAGAAAAGAAAAACCATTTTAGGCTAGGATATCAGCCGTCAGCGGAAACCTCCTCAAAGCCTCAAAAGCAAGGGATTCCTCCTATTTTGGAAACATTCTACAGCGCGGGTTTTAGCTACGAAGACCAAGTAGCTCTACTTGGTGCACCGCTGTACTTCGGATGAGATCTTGAACAATTGGAGGGCCATCGAAATTCCCAAAATAATTTCCATGTTCAAGTAATTTACCATGTTTGTTTTTATTTTTGAAAAAAAATCATTTTGCTCTGCCCAAGGCAAATGATTAGTTGTGTGGGGCCCCCATGTTTTAAAGTTATTTTCAATCATAAATAAAAGTTGCATTTTATGTTCAATTGAGTTCATTTCTTTTGTTCTTTAATCGCATTATTTTAAAAAATTTTTTTTGCAAAAAACTAAAATAAAATCATACTCATGCAGATCCACAAATCCACCAACCAAAAACAACACTGCCTTAATCCCTTATGACTTTGATTTCCCGATTAACCAAACGGAAGATGATGAAGAGGATGAATATGAACTGCCTGAAGAATTGTCCAGACTTGGGGATCAAGAGGATAGGGTAATACAACCTCACCAGGATAGGGTATTACAACTTGGGGACCGAAGAGGATAAGAAAGAGGTCAAAATGGGAGCCTCCCTGCAAGAGGACGTAAAGGAAAAGCTGGTTAAGCTTCTACGAGAGTATGTGGAGGTGTTCGCTTGGTCGTATCAGGACATGCCAGGTTTACACCCCAACATCGTCGTGCATAGACTACCACTCAAGCCAGAATGCCTGCCAGTGAAGCAAAAGTTGAGAAGAACCAGACCTGACATGGCTCTCAAGATTAGAGAGGAGGTCAAAAAGCAGTTCGATGCCGGTTTCTTAGTAGTAACCAAGTACCCACAATGGGTTGCCAACATTGTGCCAGTCCCGAAGAAGGATGGCAAAGTCAGGATGTGTGTGGACTACCGGGACTTGAATAGAGCAAGTCCAAAGGATGATTTCCCGCTACCCCATATTGACATTCTGGTAGACAACACCGCCCAGTTCTCAGTCTTCTCCTTTATGGACGGATTCTCGGGATATAACCAAATCAAAATGGCTCCAGAGGACATGGAGAAAACCACATTCATCACCCCACGGGGGACTTTCTGTTATAAAGTAATGCCCTTCGGATTAACAAATGTCGGGGCAACATATCAAAGAGCAATGGTGACTCTTTTCCATGATATTATTCATAAGGAAATAAAGGTCTACGTTGATGATATGATTGCTAAATCCCAAACGGAGGAGGATCACCTGGTCCATCTGAAAAAGCTTTTCGAGCGCCTGAGAAAGTTCAAGCTGCACTTAAATCCTAACAAGTGCACATTTGGGTTTAGATCCGGGAAGTTATTGGGTTTCATCGTCAGCCAAAGGGGTATTGAAGTCGATCCTGACAAGGTAAAGGCCATACAAGATATGCCAGCGCCAAACACCGAGAAGGAGGTTCGTGGGTTCTTAGGAAGATTGAACTACATTGCTAGATTCATCTCATATATGATAGCCACCTGTGAACCAATTTTCAAACTGCTGAGGAAAAATCAAGTTGTTCATTGGAATGAGGACTGTCAAGAGGCGTTTGACAAGATCAAACAATACCTGCAAGAACCACCAATTTTAATACCTCCGGTTACGGGTAAACCTCTCATCTTGTACCTGACAGTGCTTGAGGGATCAATGGGCTGTGTGCTAGGACAACAAGACGAAACAGGAAGAAAAGAGCACGCCAACTACTATCTAAGCAAGAAGTTCACCGACTGTGAATCGAGGTATACTTCGCTTGAAAAGACTTGCTGCGCTTTAGCATGGGCTGCTCGATGCTTAAGACAGTACATGTTGACCCATACCACTTGGTTGATATCAAAGATGGATCCTATCAAATACATCTTTGAAAAGCCTGCCCTCACGGGAAAGATAGCCCGTTGGCAAATGCTGCTGTCTGAGTACGACATCCAGTATGTCACTCAAAAGGCTATAAAAGGGAGTGTTTTATCCGAGCACCTTCCTCACCAACCATTGGAGGATTATCAACCCATACAATTTGACTTCCCTGATGAAGACATTGTAGCCTTAAGTGACGAAAGGGTCATAAGTGATGAGGAAGGACCAGAACCAGGAGCTCGATGGAAGCTCGCTTTCGATGGCGCCTCAAATGCCATGGGGCACGGGATCGGGGCAGTCCTGATATCACCAAGAAATGGGTATCAACCCTTCACAGCAAGGTTATGCTTTGACTGCACCAATAACATGGCAGAATATGAAGCGTGCATCTTGGGTCTTGAAGCAGCAATTGACTTAAGGATCAAAAACCTTGAAGTGTACGGGGACTCAGCGCTAGTCATCTATCAAGTCAAAGGAGAATGGGAAACAAAGCATCCCAATTTGATTCCCTACCGTGCCCGGGTTGTAGAGTTGATTGAGCATTTCGATGAGATCACCTTTCATCACATACCTCGAGAAGAAAATCAGGTAGCGGATGCTTTGGCTACATTATCATCAATGTACCAAGTAAATTTCCACAAAGAGGCGCCAATCATAAAGATGGATCGTAGGGATAAACCAGTTGTATGTGCAGTAGTCGAAGAAGGACTTGACAACAAACCCTGGTTTTACGACATCAAGCGATACCTCGAGGAGCAAGAGTATCCTGAGAATGTCTCGCAAACAGACAAGAGAACCCTCAGGAGATTGGCATCCCAGTTCTTCCTCAGCGGGAACACACTTTACAAGAGAAACTACGACATGGTCTTGCTCAGATGTGTGGATAAACACGAAGCAGACATGCTCATCAAAGAAATCCACGAGGGATCCTTTGGAACCCATGCCAATGGGCATGCAATGGCGAAGAAAATCCTAAGGGCGGGCTATTACTGGCTAACTATGGAAGCTGACTGTTTCCGCTACGCGAAGACATGTCACAAGTGTCAAATTTACGCCGACAAGGTGCACGTGCCACCAACTCCTCTGAACGTCATGACATCACCCTAGCCATTCTCTATGTGGGGCATATACATGATTGGAATGATTGAGCCAAAGGCTTCAAACGGACACCGGTTTATCTTGGTTGCCATCGACTATTTCACCAAGTGGGTCGAAGCGGCATCCTATGCAAACGTAACAAAACAAGTGGTAGCTCGATTCATCAAGAAGGAAATCATTTGCCGTTACGGCACTCCCCACAAAATCATCACAGATAATGGGGCAAACCTAAACAACAACACAATGAAGGATTTGTGCAAAGACTTCAAAATCGAGCACCATAATTCCTCACCATATCGGCCAAAGATGAACGGTGCAGTAGAAGCGGCCAACAAGAACATCAAGAAAATCATCCAGAAGATGGTGAAAACATACAAGGATTGGCATAAGATGCTTCCCTTTGCGCTTCATGGCTACAGAACGTCAGTGCGCACTTCAACTGGGGCAACCCCTTTTTCCTTAGTATACAGTATGGAAGCCGTGCTTCCCATTGAGGTTGAAATTCCCTCATTAAGGGTCTTGAGGGAAACCAAGTTAGAAGAAGCTGAATGGGTCCAAACAAGGTTCGACCAACTGAACCTCATAGAAGAGAAGCGTCTAACGACATTGTGTCACGGACAGCTGTACCAAAGGAGGCTTAAGAGGGCATTCGACAAAAAGGTCCGTCCTCGAGAATTCCGAGAAGGAGAGTTAGTGCTAAAAAATATATTACCCATCCACAAGGATCCCCGCGGGAAATGGACTCCTAGCTATGAAGGACCATATGTGGTAAAGAAAGCCTTCTCTGGTGGAGCTTTAATCATCACCACTATGGACGGAGAGAAGTTTCCCCTCTCGATAAACTCCGACGCAGTCAAGAAGTACTATGCCTAAAAAGAAAGAAAAGCTCGCTAAATCGAAAACCCGAAAGGGCGGTTTAGGCAATAGAGAGCGTCCTGGTAGATCAAAAACCTAAAAAGGTGGTCTAGGCAAAAATTAAGGACATCAAAAAAGGAAATATACCCCAGTGGACTGAAAACACGAAAGAGCGGTCCAGGTAAAAATTAAGGGTTTCAAAACAAATAAGAAAGGCAAAAAGGCTCCAACATTCAAGATCCGGACAGGATTCAAGAAGAGAATAATCGGTCTCGTCATCATCTTTCAAAGGCAAAGGGATTTCGAAGTCATAGGGAAAATAACACGTTTTGTATTAAAACAACACTCAAAACAAATTTCCTTTTGTTTTTTGTTTTTTGTTTTCCCCAGCAGAGTAATCACTTCTTACAAGGATTACATCTTCATGTGTTGTTACCCATTCAAGGGATCTTTTGCATTGAATAAAATTCATCTTTAAACCTTTTCTTTGTTTTGTGTTCTCATTAGCGCATTAAATGTTGTTTTTATTTGTGATAAACAATGCATTGAAACATGGGAAATAATAACAAAACTTGCAAAAACAAATGTGTGTTTTACTTGAATTTCGTAAATGTCGAAAGAATTTTGTTGGTCTCCAGTATTGCATCAAAGGACTCAAAGCCTGAAACTGTTGGTCAGTCATTTTAAGACTCATGCTCTTCAGCAGAAATAAGTGCGTAGCTCACAACACGTGAAACGCAAAGATCCCGGGTGTCGGAGGAACAAAATTCCCCAAATAAAGCACACCCCATGCATCTTTTTCATCCACTAAGGCTGGATATCGATCATGCTTCCAAAATGATCCTTATATCCCCAGTGAGGTCACAAATAAAGCCCAATCATCATTGGCACTCACAAACATAATTTCCAACCAAAGCCCAATCATCATTGGCACAATCACAACCAAAGCCCGACCTTGCTCGGCATACAATCATAATCCCCAGCATTCAACATGTCATCCCACATGTCAGCATATGCATGCATCATATCAAACTCATTCATATACATGCATCTCATATTCATATCATGCTCCCCAGCAAGCATTCCCCAGTGAATATCCCATATTCACCAAAGTTAAACAGTGTTCCCCAGTGGACCTCCTTCAAGGGCTTCCTCAACAGGTTTCTTCAAAAAAAAAAAAAAAGAACCAATAGGTCCTTTCACAAACTATCCTAATTTCCATTGAGATTACTTTCATCCACCAAGTTTCCCCAGCGGAAACTCCTGATTGAGTCTACCTCATATCATAGCATACTGCATAAGGCAACATGAAGCATATCATGCATCAACAATCATGTTTTCCTTTTCAACAATCTAAGTACTAGCCACGTCTAGAGACGATTACATTTATTCCCACAGCATTATATTTTATTTCCCCAGAGAAGTCTAAGCACCCACCGAGGCGACGACTTGTCAGATCCAAGCACCCACCGAGGCGACGATCTTTTACCTTTTCAGTCTAAGCACCCACCGAGGCGACGACTTGTCAGATCCAAGCACCCACCGAGGCGATGATCTTTTACCTTTTCAGTCTAAGCACCCACCGAGGCGACGACTTGTCAGATCCAAGCACCCACCGAGGCGACGATCTTTTACCTTTTCAGTCTAAGCACCCACCGAGGCGACGACTTGTCAGATCTAAGCACCCACCGAGGCGACGATCTTTTACCTTTCCAGTCTAAGCACCCACCGAGGCGACGACTTGTCAGATCTAAGCACCCCCCCGAGGCGACGATCTATTTTTATTTCCCCAAGCGAGTCTAAGCACCCCCCGAGGCGACGACTTGTCTTCTAGATCTAAGCACCCCCCGAGGCGACGATCTATCTTTTTATCCCAGCCAGTCTAAGCACCCTCGAGGCGACGACTTGTCTATTTCATTCTTAGTTTATGCACCAGTAGCCAAACCATGTGACCCTGCATTTACATATCAATATTTTCATTATTTACTACAATCTTTTCTCCCCTTGAAGGACAAAATTTGGATCCTTCTTTTACTTAATTGCTCTTCACAAAGAGTTTATTGTGATGCCCTTGGCACTCACATTCTCTATGCAAAGATACAATTAAGTAGGGGCAGCTGTTGTACCCTAATTTTGTCCTAGCTTTTTTCAAAAAAAAGAGAAAGCAAAGTCAACCTTTATTTTCTTTCTTCAAAAATAATAATAATAAATGATAAATAATAATAAAAATCTTATTATTATTTATTATCTTTCTTTTACCTTTTTCCCTTTTAAATAAATGATACATAATAATAATAAAAATCTTATTATTATTTATTTATCTTTATTTTATTTATTATTTCTTTTATTATTATTATTATTATTATTTAAGTTTATTTTCAAAAACAACAAAAAAAAAGAAGCAAAAACAAAACAAAAAGAGAAAAGGGAAAAGAAAAGAGAAGAGAAAAAGGAGAGGGGAGAGAAAGCAAAAAAGAAGAGTGAACACGGGCCCAGCCCACTTGAAAGCCAAAACCAAAAAAAAAGGGGAAAGCCACGTGCGTGGCACATTCCTTCAGACTCAGAAGGAAGAAGAGAGAAAGAAGTCAGGCCACGTGCAAGGCACACGCCTTCAGACTCACAAAGAGAGAAGAAAAACCAGAAGATTGGGCACGTGCTCAGCACACTTCTTCTTCCCCACTTGCTCTGCACCTTGACCTTCCTTTCCAGCAAGCACCTTGCCCTTTCTTCTCCACCCAAAACCAGTCAAACAAAGCTGTAACACCCTAACCCTTAACCGCCGATTATTAACTTAAATAAACAAAACGTTAAGGACATAGGAAGTTACAACATAATGAAAACGCATTTTCATAAACAACAACAGATCAAAACATGTTTGATTCACATTTAGCAGCGGAAAAATAACAAAAATAACAAAAACAGAGACGATACCCCTTCTAACTCAACAGCAGGATACCCCTTCTAGGTCATACCCCTTCTATATCAATGTTCACAAAAACGATTGCATCAATTTGTTTCCGTTTTCAAAACACATTACAACATTTCACATGTTCATACCAAAGACCAATTTAAAACAGAGACGTGTGAAAAAGACACAAAAACATGAAACAGAAAGTGCTGTCACAGCACAGTTTCACTAAGACCTCCTCTGAGTATTTTCATCATAACTCAAAAACCAAAAATCATTTTCACACCAAACCAAAGCCACTGGAAAGCTAACAAAATTATCTAAAACTTTCATGTTTACACCCAAAGCCAATTCTGTACTGATCGGTACCAGTTTTCGTTTCAAATTCGGAAAAGTTGTGCAGAAAACTCATAAAAATTCACTGTGACATACAGCAGAAATTCAACCATAACTCAAGTTCTATAAATCGTTTTGACATCGAACCAACGGCATTAGAAAACTAACATCCATATCTACAACAGAGATTATTACCAAAGTTATACATACACGTTCAGATACCCAAAGTGGTGTTACAACTATCAGAGCCCTAAACTCTAACTAGGATACAACACCTAGTACAAAAAGAGTAAGGATAGCTAAGCTATGCCCTCACCACTACGCAAGCTTCTAAACGACAACAGCTAATCCTCGACGATATGCTCGTCTTCCTGAAAATCTGGATCCCCAAAGATCCAGCACATAAACACAAAACAGAGAGTGTTAGTAAAACATAATCAACACAATATAAACATGTATAAATAACACATTATTATACATAACCAAACACAACACGTAATCGACAAAACACGAAACTCGTCAACCCCACACGAAGCACAAAACCTCAACCCCACACGAAGCACAAAACCTCAACCCCACACGAAGCACAATACATTCTTATTCGTATGATCAAGCATAATAGTACATAACTAATCAACACAAGAATAAGTAGGGTACCTACACTTTACCTATCATGCATATTCTAACTCACGCACATGCATCATCAATTAACGTCAAACATTTATTCATTAATCACAAGTACTCAAAACATATCCACACTTTAAGCAATTAAATCAAATAGATGGAAATTATCAATTATCAATTACCATGCACACATAATTCCTCAAGCACAAAACTCATCAATAACAATTACCACTCAACAACCATTATGCACACATAATTCCTCAAGCACACTAATGATAATCAGAATGTATATTCCTAAAATGCACCTTAATGCATGCGGTACCAATTCTTGCTCAGCTTTAGAGTCATGGCGGACTGTTGGATAAACTTATATCCCTTGTGTACCTCTCATTCGCCATATAAGGACAGTCGTACACTTGACCAACCGAAGCTGGATTACTTCTGCACCTCTCATTCGCCATATAAGGACAGTCGTGCATATGACCAACAAATAATTGGATTTCATTCTTTCATCGACTGCACCTCTCATTCGCCATAAAAGGACGGTCGTGCATATGACCAACAAATAATTGGATTTCATTCTTTCATCGACTGCACCTCTCATTTGCCATAAAAGGACGGTCGTGCATATGACCAACAAATAATTGGATTTCATTCTTTCATCGACTGCACCTCTCATTTGCCATAAAAGGACGGTCGTGCATATGACCAACAAATAATTGGATTTCATTCTTGCCCATAAAGAGCATACATCATACTAAACCAAACTCACAACATCATCAACAACATCATACTAAACCAAACTCACAACATCATCAACAACATCATACTAAATCAAACTCACAACATCATCAACAACATCATACTAAATCAAACTCACAACATCATCAACAACATCATACTAAACCAAACTCACAACATCATCAACAACATCATACTAAATCAAACTCACAACATCATCAACAACATCATACTAAACCAAACTCACAACATCATCAACAACATCATACTAAACCAAACAATCATACCAAAATCTCAAACACATAAGGGTTTCAAAGGAACACCCACACACTTTGATAACTTATCCATTTCAACATATTCATCACTTCTCACACCTTAGTCTTTAATATTACTAAGTCCAAATCCACTTTCAAAACCTTAGACACACTCTATTAGTTCCTAACAGCCATTTCAAACATTATATAACTCATACTCACACAACATAATGACCTTAACAAAAACCACCATTGTTAGGGTTCCCGCAAGCTTTTCTTGAACAACCACAACATTTTCGAATACCCAAACATAGATAGCATCATATAACTTCAATTAAACATACTATCAACATCACTTAGTATCAAATAAGCATAGTCATGATCATTAACAACTTTAATCATAATAACTTTCTATTAAAACCTAGACAAAGTGAGAGGAGAAGTTTGGGATGGAGAAATAGACATTCTCCCCTTCTCAAAATCACTTATGAATAAGCAATACTACCTCTCTTACCTAGCAATCGATGAAATCTCTAGCAAACTCAAGCTTTCCTCTCTTGCCCTAGTTTTCGCAAGCTCTTCTCCCTTCTCCTTCACGTTTTCAGCTTTCCAAAAGACAAAGAATAGTGCTTGGTAAAGTCTTTGTGATTTCCTCTTATAACCCTAATCAATAAATCATGGCCATCCATTCCTTACTAACTCTCAAGGACCAATCCTAGCCCTTCAATCCAATCCAAGCTCACTAAATCTCATCCACTTGATCATTACTACTTATTCATGACCAAGCCCATTACTATTCATCTTCTTGGCCCAATTCGCTCAAAACCTTAAAAACTCGATTACAAACTTATCCTCGCGCCAAATAATTATTTCTCGATTACGAGAAAATATTTTTAAAAGCCAAACAATAAAATAATATATATAAAAATATAATATACGAAAATAGGGTCGTTACAACTCTACCCCCCTAAAAAGAATTTTCGCCCTCGAAAATACCTGAAAACAACTCTGGATAGGAGTCTCGCATCTTGCTCTCGATTCAAACCAACACAAAGGTGTTCTACATCTTCTCCCATACAACGCTTCAAAAGGTGCCATACCAATGCTCGAATGAAAACTGTTGTTATACGTAAACTCAATCAATGGTAAGCAAGCTTCCCAACTCACTCCTTGTTCCAAAATACACGATCTTAACAAATCCTCCAATGATTGAATCGTCCTCTCCGATTGACCATCCGTCTGCGGGTGATAAGCAGAACTCATCCGCAACTTAGTCCCCAACGCCTCTTGCAAACTCTCCCAAAACCTTGAAGTAAAACGGGGATCTCGATCTGATACGATACTCGACGGAATTCCATGTAATCTCACGATTTGCTCTACATAAATCTCAGCCAACTTCGGTACTAGCATACCGGTCTTAATAGCTATGAAATGAACAGACTTTGTTAACCTGTCGACAACTACCCCAAATCATATTGTTACCTTTCGACGTCTTCGGCAAACCGCTTACAAAATCCATCGCAATACTGTCCCATTTCCACTCTGGAATAAACATAGGTTGCAATAGCCCCGACGGCTTCTGATGCTCCACCTTGGACTTCTGACAAGTCAAACATGCGAAAACAAACTCGGCGATCTCTTTCTTCATCCCTTGCCACCAAAACATTTTCCTCAGATCTTGATACATCTTAGTAACACCAGGATGAATACTTAAGTTGCTTCTGTGGCCTTCCTCCAAGATCATCCGCTTCAACTCAGGCACATCAGGTACACATAACCTTCCCTGACACCTCATCACGCCTTTCTCATCGATCTCAACGTTTACCTTTTTCCCTTGCTCGATGAGCGTCTTAAACTTCATCAATCTCACATCGATCTTTTGTTTCTCCACAACCTCTTCGAGAAAATCATTCGTCAACTTCAACATTCCTAGCTTCACACTATAAGACGCCCGTTCACAAACCAAACTGAGGTCTCTAAACTCTTCAATCAATCTCATTAACAGACTCCGGCGTTCCCCAATCTTGCACGGCCTCTACCTTAGCAGGATCCACTGCTATACCACCACTTGAAATGACGTGACCCAAAAAGCTAACTTTATGCAACCAAAATTCACACTTAGAAAATTTTTGCATAAAGCTTCTTCTCTCGCAACACCTCCAACACAATCCTCAAATGCTCGGCATGTTCCTCTTCCGTCTTCGAGTATACTAAAATATCGTCTATGAAGACCACCACGAATCGATCCAAAAAGGAATGAAATATACGATTCATATATTCCATAAACACTCCAGGTGCATTAGTAACTCCAAAAGGCATAACAGCGTACTCGTAGTGACCATACCTTGTCCTGAAAGCAGTCTTCGGTATATCCTCCGCCTTAACTCTTATCTGGTGATATCCCGATCTCAATTCAATCTTGCTGAACACACAGGCTCCCACTAACTGATCCATCAAATCATCTATCCTCGGAAGTGGATACTTATTCTTGATAGTTGCTTTATTCAACTGACGAAAGTCGATGTACAAACGCATACTACCATCTTTCTTCTTTACCAACAGAACATGCGCACCCCACAGCGATACGCTCGGTCTTACAAACCTCTTCTCTAACAGTTCTTCCCATTGTTCTTTCAACTTTTCAAGCTCTGCAGCTGACATACGATACGGCGCCATCGAAATTGGACTAGTACTAGGTACTATGTCAATTGCGAATTCAACCTCTCTCTCGGGTGGTAAATCCAAAATGTCATCTGGAAAAACATCTGCAAAATCACGCACCACTGGCAACGCATCAACCTCATTCTTCTCTTCCACTCTCAACGAAGCAAACATAGCAAACACGTCCTCTTGAGCCTTCACTGATCTTGCCACTTCTCGACAACACATGAGCTTCGAACACAACTCTGGCTCCGGTCTTGGAAACATAACCGTCTTCTTACCGCAGTTGATATGAACACGATTAAATCCTAACCAGTTCATACCAAAGATAACGTCTATTCCGCTCAACGGAATGCAAACTAAATCCGTTCCACAGCGAACACTTTTCCCCCAGCCGCTCTTGGCTTCTTGCACACATTGCTCTTGTGACCCGCTTCCTTGCAGTTGAAGCACACAATACCCTTCTTGCACTGATCAGCCCTGTGGCCAGGATCTCCACATTTAAAACATCCTTCTTCATTCTCCGGGCACTCATAGAAACGATGTCCCAGCTGTCCACACTTAGAAGAATTCCTATTACCTCCAAACTTGCCACCACTACTCCCACCTTCATCCGGCTTCTTTCCCCGGTTATCATAGGGCTTTCCTCTTCCGAAGGCTCTCCTCCTCTTCTCATTCACAGCCTTGTAGTAGTTAGTCTTGGCTTCCTGTGCTGCTCTATCAGCCGTCCTACTCACAGCCTTCTGAACCATGGCATTCGCCATCAATTCCATCGCATCGGCAAATGCTTTCTGCGCCATAACCTGAACCAGCACCACGCACCACGAGTGAGGATACACTTCGTTTTCCTCAAAACAGTATAAACAGTGTTTTCCTAACACATGTTACACAAAGGGTAATCTACACCTAATTGATCCAATGGATCGACCTGCTCTGATACCACCTATTGTAACACCCTAACCCTTAACCGCCGATTATTAACTTAAATAAACAAAACGTTAAGGACATAGGAAGTTACAACATAATGAAAACGCATTTTCATAAACAACAACAGATCAAAACATGTTTGATTCACATTTAGCAGCGGAAAAATAACAAAAATAACAAAAACAGAGACGATACCCCTTCTAACTCAACAGCAGGATACCCCTTCTAGGTCATACCCCTTCTATATCAATGTTCACAAAAACGATTGCATCAATTTGTTTCCGTTTTCAAAACACATTACAACATTTCACATGTTCATACCAAAGACCAATTTAAAACAGAGACGTGTGAAAAAGACACAAAAACATGAAACAGAAAGTGCTGTCACAGCACAGTTTCACTAAGACCTCCTCTGAGTATTTTCATCATAACTCAAAAACCAAAAATCATTTTCACACCAAACCAAAGCCACTGGAAAGCTAACAAAATTATCTAAAACTTTCATGTTTACACCCAAAGCCAATTCTGTACTGATCGGTACCAGTTTTCGTTTCAAATTCGGAAAAGTTGTGCAGAAAACTCATAAAAATTCACTGTGACATACAGCAGAAATTCAACCATAACTCAAGTTCTATAAATCGTTTTGACATCGAACCAACGGCATTAGAAAACTAACATCCATATCTACAACAGAGATTATTACCAAAGTTATACATACACGTTCAGATACCCAAAGTGGTGTTACAACTATCAGAGCCCTAAACTCTAACTAGGATACAACACCTAGTACAAAAAGAGTAAGGATAGCTAAGCTATGCCCTCACCACTACGCAAGCTTCTAAACGACAACAGCTAATCCTCGACGATATGCTCGTCTTCCTGAAAATCTGGATCCCCAAAGATCCAGCACATAAACACAAAACAGAGAGTGTTAGTAAAACATAATCAACACAATATAAACATGTATAAATAACACATTATTATACATAACCAAACACAACACGTAATCGACAAAACACGAAACTCGTCAACCCCACACGAAGCACAAAACCTCAACCCCACACGAAGCACAAAACCTCAACCCCACACGAAGCACAATACATTCTTATTCGTATGATCAAGCATAATAGTACATAACTAATCAACACAAGAATAAGTAGGGTACCTACACTTTACCTATCATGCATATTCTAACTCACGCACATGCATCATCAATTAACGTCAAACATTTATTCATTAATCACAAGTACTCAAAACATATCCACACTTTAAGCAATTAAATCAAATAGATGGAAATTATCAATTATCAATTACCATGCACACATAATTCCTCAAGCACAAAACTCATCAATAACAATTACCACTCAACAACCATTATGCACACATAATTCCTCAAGCACACTAATGACAATCAGAATGTATATTCCTAAAATGCACCTTAATGCATGCGGTACCAATTCTTGCTCAGCTTTAGAGTCATGGCGGACTGTTGGATAAACTTATATCCCTTGTGTACCTCTCATTCGCCATATAAGGACAGTCATACACTTGACCAACCGAAGCTGGATTACTTCTGCACCTCTCATTCGCCATATAAGGACAGTCGTGCATATGACCAACAAATAATTGGATTTCATTCTTTCATCGACTGCACCTCTCATTTGCCATAAAAGGACGGTCGTGCATATGACCAACAAATAATTGGATTTCATTCTTTCATCGACTGCACCTCTCATTTGCCATAAAAGGACGGTCGTGCATATGACCAACAAATAATTGGATTTCATTCTTGCCCATAAAGAGCATACATCATACTAAACCAAACTCACAACATCATCAACAACATCATACTAAACCAAACTCACAACATCATCAACAACATCATACTAAATCAAACTCACAACATCATCAACAACATCATACTAAATCAAACTCACAACATCATCAACAACATCATACTAAACCAAACTCACAACATCATCAACAACATCATACTAAATCAAACTCACAACATCATCAACAACATCATACTAAACCAAACTCACAACATCATCAACAACATCATACTAAACCAAACAATCATACCAAAATCTCAAACACATAAGGGTTTCAAAGGAACACCCACACACTTTGATAACTTATCCATTTCAACATATTCATCACTTCTCACACCTTAGTCTTTAATATTACTAAGTCCAAATCCACTTTCAAAACCTTAGACACACTCTATTAGTTCCTAACAGCCATTTCAAACATTATATAACTCATACTCACACAACATAATGACCTTAACAAAAACCACCATTGTTAGGGTTCCCGCAAGCTTTTCTTGAACAACCACAACATTTTCGAATACCCAAACATAGATAACATCATATAACTTCAATTAAACATACTATCAACATCACTTAGTATCAAATAAGCATAGTCATGATCATTAACAACTTTAATCATAAAAACTTTCTATTAAAACCTAGACAAAGTGAGAGGAGAAGTTTGGGATGGAGAAATAGACATTCTCCCCTTCTCAAAATCACTTATGAATAAGCAATACTACCTCTCTTACCTAGCAATCGATGAAATCTCTAGCAAACTCAAGCTTTCCTCTCTTGCCCTAGTTTTCGCAAGCTCTTCTCCCTTCTCCTTCACGTTTTCAGCTTTCCAAAAGACAAAGAATAGTGCTTGGTAAAGTCTTTGTGATTTCCTCTTATAACCCTAATCAATAAATCATGGCCATCCATTCCTTACTAACTCTCAAGGACCAATCCTAGCCCTTCAATCCAATCCAAGCTCACTAAATCTCATCCACTTGATCATTACTACTTATTCATGACCAAGCCCATTACTATTCATCTTCTTGGCCCAATTCGCTCAAAACCTTAAAAACTCGATTACAAACTTATCCTCGCGCCAAATAATTATTTCTCGATTACGAGAAAATATTTTTAAAAGCCAAACAATAAAATAATATATATAAAAATATAATATACGAAAATAGGGTCATTACAAAAGCTGCAAAACAGCTTGCCCTGTTTGCAAAACAACTTGCCCAGATTTTGAAATGGCTGACCCTGAACCAGCATTTCTTCCTTCTTCTCAGAACAGCACACCTGTTCCATTGTTTCTCCCCAAGCTCTGCACACGAGCATACTACCTTTTCATGTTTGTCTTCTCAAAATTGCAAGGACCAATCTCAAAGGGCATTGCAAGTTGTAACCTGCACAAACAGCACATTGATTCCAGCAAATTACTGTCAAATTCAGCTTCATTGGGTTCTGAAATTAACCAAAGTCTTGACCATGATCACAAGGCAGGGTCACTTCCTTCCTTTTGCATTAAATGCATAGCCAAAAGTCATGATCATAGCCCACAAAGCAGCCTGGTTTTAGGGGATTTTCATCATTGCAATTGATCTTTTTTTGCCTATAAAAGCAATGCAATGCATAAGGATTATGGGTAGTGAATTTTTACACAATTCAGACAGTTAATTTTGATAGAACACTGAATCTTTTTGAGCACTTGTTGAAAGAATTTCAAGAACAATTCAAACAGTTTGTTTAAACATAACTTAGTCAAAACACCCAGTTATACACATAGTTTTACACAGTTTGCTTTAATCCAATTCAATCTAATTCTTAGAACAATTCAGTAGTTGTTTTAGTGGATTTTAGAACAAACTCAGAAGCAATAGAAACATTAGCCAGAAGCTCTGTTTTCTGTTCTTTCTTTGCAAACAATCACAAAAACCCAGCAATCAAACCAGTCATTAAACCTCCATAAACATCACACCAAAGTAAGGAATAACAGCAAAAACATCATCTGTTATTGCTTTGTCTTATTCCTCATCAATCCAGTTTTGCAAAACTGCAATCATTCAAGCCACTTTCAGTTTCTTGCATCCCAAGCATCAGCTGGAAATCTATAAGTCATTCTGAACCTTTCATCTTGCATTTGCATTGCTGTTCACATTTGACCTGCTGTTCCTGTTTGATTCAACATCATTCTCTGCATTTTGGTTGGTTTTTTAACTTGTTTTGAACTAAAAAACATCTTTTGAAACTACAAAGTAATCCCAAACTTTGCAAACTATCAAAACAGAAGTGGTTTAATTCCTTTTCTAACTGAATTCAAGGTTTTTTACCCTTTAAGGTTCTGAAAATCAGTTCAGAAGCAGCTTCTGAACAGTAGTTCAGAAGCAGCTTCTGAACAGTGCTTCAGACTCTAAGGTTCAAAGTCTGAACAGTGCTTCAGACGCACTGTAGCAGCTTCTGAAGTTCAGAGTCCGAATGTCAACAAAAGTCAACCTATGAACAGTGCTTCTGAGAGGTCAACAAAGGTCAACACCATGAACAGTGCGTCTGAACAGTACTTCTGACTCAGAAATTGAGCTTCTGAAGTACTGTTCACTCAGAAGCTGAATTTCAAATTCTGAAGCACTTCTGGGCACATTTTAAGGTTCAGAAGCACTTCTTGGCATATGTTTAAGGTTCAGAACTTGAACTTTTCTTTTGAACATTTGTTGAAAAGGATTAAAACTCATTTGGTTCAAAACATAACAAGTGTCTTCTTTGGCTTTTATTTGGAATTTCATTAAGTTCCAACAACAAATATGAACAAGAAACTTGTTCATTAAGTTTTAACAAACTTGAACAGCCTTGTTCATGAATTTCAAAAACATTTGGACATTAACTTGTTCATCAAATTTCAAAAACATTTGAACATTAACTTGTTCATCAAGTTTCAAAAGCATTTGAACATTAACTTGTTCATTAAGTTTCAAAACAACTTGAATAACAACCTTTGTTCATTTAAGTTTCAAAAACAACTTGAACATCTTGTTCATTTTTTCAATCATAAATTTGAACAACATTTTGTTCATTTTTCATAAACTTGTTCATTTTCATATTTTGTTCATTTTTCAACAAAACTTGAATAGCAACCTTGCTCATAGGTTTCAAATAACAAATTTGAGTAATAAACTTTTTCATAAGTTTAAATAACCAAGTGTTTTGATTACTTTGGGGATTTCATTGAGTTTTAATAACAAACTTGAATGAAAAAAGGAATGGTTTTACGTATGTCTCTCCATTCCCCGATTGAACAAACGCTTGACGTATGTCTCGTTGTTTGGACGATCGTCATTCTTTTTCAAACTTCACCAAGAAAAAAATACATTTTTGATAGAACACTGAATCTTTTTGAGCTCTTGTTGAAAGAATTTCAAGAACAATTCAAACAGTTTGTTTAAACACAACTCAGTCAAAACACCCAGTTATACACAATTTGCTTTAATCCAATTCAATCTAATTCTTAGAACAATTCAGTAGTTGTTTTAGGGGATTTTAGAACAAACTCAGAAGCAATAGAAACATTAGCCAGAAGCTCTGTTTTCTGTTCTTTCTTTGCAAACAATCACAAAAACCCAGCAATCAAACCAGTCATTAAACCTCCATAAACATCACACCAAAGTAAGGAATAACAACAAAAACATCATCTGTTATTGCTTTGTCTTATTCCTCATCAATCCAGTTTTGCAAAACTGCAATCATTCAAGCCATTTTCAGTTTCTTGCATCCCAAGCATCAGCTGGAAATCTATAAGTCATTCTGAACCTTTCATCTTGCATTTGCATTGCTGTTCACATTTGACCTGCTGTTCCTGTTTGATTCAACATCATTCTCTGCATTTTGGTTGGTTTTTTAACTTGTTTTGAACTAAAAAACATCTTTTGAAACTACAAAGTAATCCCAAACTTTGCAAACTATCAAAACAGAAGTGGTTTAATTCCTTTTCTAACTGAATTCAAGGTTTTTTACCCTTTAAGGTTCTGAAAATCAGTTCAGAAGCAGCTTCTGAACAGTAGTTCAGAAGCAGCTTCTGAACAGTGCTTCAGACTCTAAGGTTCAAAGTCTGAACAGTGCTTCAGACGCACTGTAGCAGCTTCTGAAGTTCAGAGTCCAAATGTCAACAAAAGTCAACCTATGAATAGTGCTTCTGAGAGGTCAACAAAGGTCAACACCATGAACAGTGCGTCTGAACAGTACTTCAGACTCAGAAATTGAGCTTCTGAAGTACTGTTCACTCAGAAGCTGAATTTCAAATTCTGAAGCACTTCTGGGCACATTTTAAGGTTCAGAAGCACTTCTTGGCATATGTTTAAGGTTCAGAACTTGAACTTTTCTTTTGAACTTTTGTTGAAAAGGATTAAAACTCATTTGGTTCAAAACATAACAAGTGTCTTCTTTGGCTTTTATTTGGAATTTCATTAAGTTCCAACAACAAATATGAACAAGAAACTTGTTCATTAAGTTTTAACAAACTTGAACAGCCTTGTTCATGAATTTCAAAAACATTTGAACATTAACTTGTTCATCAAATTTCAAAAACATTTGAACATTAACTTGTTCATCAAGTTTCAAAAGCATTTGAACATTAACTTGTTCATTAAGTTTCAAAACTACTTGAATAACAACCTTTGTTCATTTAAGTTTCAAAACAACTTGAACATCTTGTTCATTTTTTCAATCATAAATTTGAACAACATTTTGTTCATTTTTCATAAACTTGTTCATTTTCATATTTTGTTCATTTTTCAACAAAACTTGAATAGCAACCTTGCTCATAGGTTTCAAATAACAAATTTGAGTAATAAACTTTTTCATAAGTTTCAATAACCAAGTGTTTTGATTACTTTGGGGATTTCATTGAGTTTTAATAACAAACTTGAATGAAAAAAGGAATGGTTTGGCGTATGTCTCTCCATTCCCCGATTGAACAAACGCTTGACGTATGTCTCGTTGTTTGAACGATCGTCATTCTTTTTCAAACTTCACCAAGAAAAAAATACATTTTTGTTTCAACATATAAACTTGAATGAAAAAGGGTTGGTTTGACGTATGTCTCTCCATTCCCCGGTTGCACGAATACTTGACGTATGTCTCGTTGTTTGGACAATCGTCATTCTATTTTCAAAACCAAACCAAACCCTTTCTTGGTCCCCCGCGACCAATTGAACCTTTTTGATCCCCCGGGATCAATTGAAACCTTTCTTGGTCCCCCGTGACCATTTGAATCAATGCTCGACTCTGTTGAGTCCATTGAACCTTTTCTTGACTCCGTTGAGTCAATTGAATCAATTCTCGATCCCCCGGGATCAATTGAAACCTTTCTTAATCCCCCGTGACCTTTTGAATCAATGCTCGACTCCGTTGAGTCCATTGAACCTTTTCTTGACTCCGTTGAGTCAATTGAATCAATGCTCGACTCCGTTGAGTCCATTGAACCTTTCTTGGCCCCCCGTGGTCAATCGAAAACCTCTTTTCCCCAACGGACATGTTTTCATCTTTTCTAGCGCGATTTAAACAAACGCTTAAGCCTCCCACGTGCGAGCATACAAGCTACGTTTAATTGCAAGAATACGATCAATAACATCGTTCTTTAAAAACAACCAACAAATAAACGTTTTTCTACCAAAGAACTACGTAGCTTTGAATTCTCCATCGCACCAGGAGATACGTAGGAGCAAGACCCCGTTCTTGTCAAGCACAACAATAATAAAAAATTATCTTTTTCCCCCTTTCCTTTATTCCCATTATATTTAAGCCTACAAGCAAAACTTTAAAAACAATTTTAGCCTTAACTAACTAGTAGGTTCCTGTTGAGTACAACAAATGTGAGGGGTGCTAATACCTTCCCCTTGCATAATCGACTCCCGAACCCGATAATGGTTGCGATGATCATCCTTTCCACATCGCTAAGGGTTTTATCATCGTTTCCCTTTAAAAATAAAAACTCAAGGGGTTTATCAACGTTCCCCTTTACAAATAAAAACTTTGGTGGCGACTCCGCACTTCATCCCGAGCGTTCATACACGCTAGAGGTTTGCGTCTTTTTTTGAGAGCGCACAAGGTCGTCCGATCGCTTCCGCCAAGATATCTTTACGTCCTTGTGGAACAAAGAGTCCTGCAGTTGTTTTTTAACCAATAGAATCCTACAAACATAAAATTATTTAATATAAAATTATTCAGACTCTCTTCTGAACATTCAGACTCTCTTCTTAACATACAGACACTCTTCTGAACATTCAGACTCTGCATATATTGAACATTCAGACACTCTTCTGAACATTCAGACTCTTCACAATCATCACACTCTTCTGAACATTCAGACACTGCAATCAAAAAGCACTTCAGAAATAGTTGCCTACACCCAAACCAAATATGATATTGCTAATCTCTCTAAGAAATACACTAGCATCATGCAGTCCTCTACCTCCATTCAACCTATACCAATGAGTGATATTTTTGACATTCATATCCCTCCTCGAGTAATTGCCCCACAGTTAACTTCAACAAACAATTGAAATCAACTTTCCTCTAATGTTGGGTTAAGACTCCATAAACTATCCAAAATGATGATTTATTAATATATTCATTCAACACACTAGTTCAATGAAATACTAACCCATCCAAATAAAATGTAACCCAACAGCAGCAACATGGCAGTTATATGAGCAATTCCAAAAACCAAATACTTTATCTTTCATAAATCTAAATAAATTTAAAGAATGCATAGGAGGATGAAACAATGGACAAAATCACCACTTTTATGATTAGCCATAAGAGAAATTTCAATTGGAGACAAGGCAAGGTTAGAGAAATTTACTTACGATTTTATCGGCCATACAACGTGTTTCTTCAGACATGTACTCTCCTGATGACTTTTGTCGTGCCCTTATCCATTTCTCATAGCATTTTGGTGGGGATGGAGGTGCAACTACTGAGTCTCCAATTGATTCTTGTCTTTGTTTTATTTTATCTTGCATCATCTTTTCTTCAAGTAACTCATATCCTCCACGAGACAAGTTGTGGGGGTATTTATTATGAGCCTGAATCAATTTCCCCCTATTTCTTTTCTCCTTTTACAAATAACACATAAAAATTAACGTAAATACTAACAATAAATTTAATTGATATACTAATTTTAAGTTCAACAAACCAGAAAGTAAGGATCCTCCCGAATCTGATTTTTAACACTTTCACTAACAAGATCCCAATGATCCACCAAAATACTGACTTCGCTTGTAGCAATGGAACCCACATGACTTTTGAATTTTTTTTCTGTTTTCCCCTAAAGGCTTTTTGGTCCATTGATCGAAATCGATCGGTATCTTTTCACCATTTAAACGTTGAAGTGACAACTGTGTCATTCGCGTTGCACCTCTTACTCTCTTTTTGGCACGCTGAGTATTCTTCTCACTTTGTGCAGGAGCTGATGGATCACCCACGAGTGTGTTAACTGTAACACCCTAACCCTTAACCGCCGATTATTAACTTTAATAAAGAAAACGTTAAGGACATAGGAAGTTACAACATAATGAAAACGCATTTTCATAAACATCAACAGATCAAGATATATTTGATTCACATATAGCAGCGGAAAAATAACAAACACCCTTATAACCAAGCATGCATATAATACACAAAAATATATACATAGTTTTCAAAAGTGGCACTGTCTACAACAGAGACCATTGCCAAATCTGTACATAACGTTCAGATACCCAAAATGGTGTTACAAATATCAGAGCCCTAGACTCTAACTAGGATACAACTCCTAGTACAAAAAGTAAGTAAGGATAGCTAAGCTATGCCCTCACCACTACGCAGGTTCTAAACGACAACAGCTAATCCTCGACGATATGCTCGTCTTCCTGAAAATCTGGATCCCCAAAGATCCAGCACATAACACAAAACAGAGAGTGTTAGTAAAACATAATCAACACAATATAAACAACACAAGAATAAGTAGGGTACCTACACTTTACCCATCATGCATATTCTAACTCACGCACATGCATCATCAATTATCGTCAAACATTTATTCATTAATCACAAGTACTCAAACATATCAACACTTTAAGCAATTAAGTCAACAGATGGAAATTATCAATCATCAATTACCATGCACACATAATTCCTCAAGCATCAAAACTCATCAGTAACAATTACCACTTAACAACCATTATGCACACATAATCCCTAAAGTGCACACTAATGTCAAATAGGATGTATGTTCCTAAAATGCACTCTAATGCATGTGGTACCAATTCTTGCTCAGCTTTAGAGTCATGGCGGACTGTTGGATAAACTTATATCCCTTGTGTACCTCTCATTCGCCATAAAAGGACAGTCGTACACTTGACCAACCGAAGCTGGATTACTTCTGCACCTCTCATTCGCCATAAAAGGACGGTCGTGCATATGACCAATAATAATTGGATTTCATTCTTACCCATAAAGAGCATACATACCATCATGAAATGCATGTATGTTCACTTAGCAATTATTGATATTTACACCTACATATGCTCAAATATGTGTGTACACTACCAATACTCATGCTAACTTCAACAAGTAGGCACTCATGGCCAATCATAATACAAGCATGCGTAAATCATCAAACATGGTTCACAACATCATCAACAACATCATACTAAACCAAAACTCCAAATAAACATAAATGTTTCTAAGGTAAATCAAATCCTTTGGATACCATACCAATTCAATTATATTCACCAATTCCCACACATCAATTTATACTATTATCAAACTCAAAACCCCTTTCAAAATAATTAAATAATTTGATATACAAAAGTGCCGTTTTCTTGAACAATTACTCTTTAGGAAGCATTAAGAATAAGTTAAAATGGTGGGCAAGGTTTCCAAAACATATTATGAGAATGCAGTAGCAAAAAGCCATCCCCGCGCGCACCAGGACCTCCAGAACAACTCAACAAAGTTGGCCTGTTCAGGGTTGGTCGCTACAAGCGAGCTCTTGGTCGCTACAAGCGAGCCTGGTCGCTACAAGCGCCAGTGTGGTCGCTACAAGCGCAGATAGGCAGGGAATTATCCTGTCTGGTCGCTACAAGCGAGCCTGGTCGCTACAAGCGACCGTATCAGTACACAGTCATGTAAAAATGTGATTTTTCCACCATTTTAGCCCATTCAAGGTTACCCAACTTCCAGAACATGTTAAAAACAACTTTCCATCATAAAACATCCTTTGAAAACAATCACAAGCAAAGATTACATCTAGCATAGAAATTAGGGTTTAAAACACTAAACTTTTCATAACTTTTCTTATGAATTCACAACACAATAACTTCAACAAAACATGCTAGCAACATCACTTAGCATTCAAGCAAGCAAAACATAATCATTAACAACTTTAAAACCATAAAAACTTCCTAACAAAACCTAGACAAAGTGAAGGAGAAGTTTGGGATGGAGAAATAGACATTCTCCCCTTCTCTTAATCACTTGTAATCAAGTAATACTAACTCTCTTACCTAGCAATGATGATTCTCTAGCAACCTCAAGCTTCCTCTTGCCCTAGTTTCCTCTTGCTTTTCTCCTTCTCTTCTCCTTCTCTTTCACGTTTTCTTCTTCTCCACAAAGCAATGAATAGTGATGTCAAAGTCTTTGTGTTAATCTCTTATAACCCAATCCAATTAATCTTGGCCATCCATTCCTTACTAACTCTCATGATCAATCCTAGCCCTTCAATCCAATCCAAGCTCACAAAATTTCATCCACTTGATCATTACTACTCATAAACTCAAAAGCCCAATACTATTCATCCTCTTGGCCCAAAACCTTAAAAAAACTCGATTACGAACTTATCCTCGCGCCAAATAATTATTTCTAGATTACGCGAAAATATTTTTAAATGCAAATCCATAAAATAAAATATATAAAAATATAACATACGAAAATAGGGTCGTTACAACTCTACCCCCCTAAAAAGAATTTTCGCCCTCGAAAATACCTGAAAACAACTCTGGATAGGAGTCTCGCATCTTGCTCTCGATTCAAACCAACACAAAGGTGTTCTACATCTTCTCCCATACAACGCTTCAAAAGGTGCCATACCAATGCTCGAATGAAAACTGTTGTTATACGTAAACTCAATCAATGGTAAGCAAGCTTCCCAACTCACTCCTTGTTCCAAAATGCACGATCTTAATAAATCCTCCAATGATTGAATCGTCCTCTCCGATTGACCATCCGTCTGCGGGTGATAAACAGAACTCATCTTCAACTTAGTCCCCAACGCCTCTTGCAAACTCTTCCAAAACTTTGAAGTAAAACGGGGATCTCGATCTGATACGATACTCGACGGAATTCCATGCAATCTCACGATTTGCTCGACATAAATCTCAGCCAACTTTGGTACTAGCATACCGGTCTTGATAGCTATGAAATGAGCAGACTTTGTTAACCTGTCGACAACTACCCAAATCATATTGTTACCTTTCGACGTCTTCGGCAGACCGCTTACAAAATCCATCGCAATACTATCCCATTTCCACACTGGAATAAACATAGGTTGCAATAGCCCCGACGGCTTCTGATGCTCCATCTTGGACTTCTGACAAGTCAAACACGCGAAAACAAACTCGGCGATCTCTTTCTTCATCCCTTGCCACCAAAACATTTTCCTCAGATCTTGATACATCTTAGTAACACCAGGATGAATACTTAAGTTGCTTCTGTGACCTTCCTCCAAGATCATCCGCTTCAACTCAGGCACATCAGGTACACATAACCTTCCCTGACACCTCATCACGCCTTTCTCATCGATCTCAACGTTTACCTTTTTCCCTTGCTCGATGAGCGTCTTAAGCTTCGTCAATTTCACATCAGACTTTTGCTTTTCCACAACCTCTTCAAGAAAATCATTCGTCAATCTCAACATTCCTAGCTTCACGCTTCTGGTTGTCCTTTCACAAACCAAACTGAGGTCTCTAAACTCTTCAATCAATCTCAATTCCTTCGCCATCAGAGACGACATATGCAAAGACTTCCTACTCAACGCATCGGCTACCACATTAGCCTTACCCGGGTGATAGTTCAACTCGAAATCATAATCCTTAAGAAACTCTAACCATCTTCTTTGCCTCATATTGAGCTCCTTCTGATCAAACAAGTATTTCAGACTCTTGTGATCGCTAAAAACCTCGAACCTTGACCCATACAAGTAGTGCCTCCAAATCTTGAGAACAAACACGACAGCAGCTAGCTCCAAATCATGCGTAGGATAGTTCCTCTCATGAATCTTCAGCTGTCTTGATGCATAAGCAACGACTTGTCCCTTCTGCATCAACACACCACCTGGACCCATCTTCGACGCATCACAATAAACCACGAACGGTTCCTTCGGATTTGGCAGAATTAGCACAGGTGCAGATGTCAATCTCCTCTTCAACTCTTAGAAACTCTGCTCATACTGGTCATCCCAAATGAAAGCTTGTCTCTTCCTAGTCAACTGTGCCAACGGCAACGCCAACTTTGAAAATCCTTCGATGAACCTCCGATAGTAACCGGCCAAACCAAGAAAACTTCGGATCTCAGTAACAGACTCCGGCGTTCCCCAATCTTGCACGGCTTCTACCTTAGCAGGATCCACTGCTATACCACCACTTGAAATGACGTGACCCAAAAAGCTAACTTCATGCAACCAAAATTCACACTTAGAAAATTTTGCATAAAGCTTCTTCTCGCGCAACATCTCCAACACAATCCTCAAATGCTCGGCATGTTCTTCTTCCGTCTTCGAGTATACTAAAATATCGTCTATAAAGACCACCACGAATCGATCCAAAAAGAATGAAATATACGATTCATATATTCCATAAACACTCCAGGTGCATTAGTAACTCCAAACGGCATAACAGCGTACTCGTAGTGACCATACCTTGTCCTGAAAGCAGTCTTCGGTATATCCTCCGCCTTAACTCTTATCTGGTGATATCCCGATCTCAAATCAATCTTGCTGAACACACAGGCTCCCACTAACTGATCCATCAAATCATCTATCCTCGGAAGTGGATACTTGTTCTTGATAGTTGCTTTATTCGACTGACGATAATCGATGCACAGACGCATACTACCATCTTTCTTCTTTACCAACAGAACATGCGCACCCCACGGCGATACACTCGGTCTTACAAACCTCTTTCTCTAACAATTCCTCCAATTGTTCCTTCAACTTTTCTAGCTCAGCAGCTGACATACGATACGGCGCCATCAAAATTGGACTAGTACCAGGTACTATGTCAATTGCGAATTCAACCTCTCTCTCGGGTGGTAAATCCAAAATGTCATCTGGAAAAACATCTGTGAAATCACGCACTACCGGCAACGCATCAACCTCCATCTTCTCTTCCACTCTCAACGAAGCAAACATAGCAAACACGTCCTCTTGAGCCTTCACTGATCTTACCACTTCTTGACAACACATGAGCTTCGAACACAACTCTGGCTCCAGTCTTGGGAACATAACCGTCTTCTTACCACAGTTGATATGAACCCGATTAAATACTAACCAATTCATACCAAAGATAACGTCTATTCCGCTCAACGGAATGCAGACTAAATCCATTCCAAAGTGTCGATCAAACATAGTGACTGAACAGTCAACACAGACTAAAGTAGTCGATACCGAACCACTCGCAGGCGTTTCTATAACCATGCGTCCCATCATATTTTCTACTCTAAGACCCAACCTCTCAACACAATCCACAGAAATAAACGAATGGGTAGCACCCGTATCAATAATAGCAGACAAAGGAGTATTATTGATAAAGCATGTACCTCTGATCAAGTTGTCAGCCTCTGCATCACCACCATCCAAAGCGAACACTTTTCCCCTAGCCGCTCTAGGCTTCTTACACACATAGCTCTTGTGACCCGCTTTCTTGCAGTTGAAGCACACAATACCCTTCTTGCACTGATCAGCTTTGTGGTTAGGATCACCACACTTGAAACATCCTTTTTCATTCTCCGGGCACTCATAGAAACGATGTCCCAGCTGTCCACACTTAAAACAATTCTTACCACCTCCAGTTTTACCACCACTGCTTCCACCTTCATCCGGCTTCTTTCCCCGATTATCATAAGGCTTCCCTCTTCCGAAGGCTTTCCTCCTCTTCTCATTCACAGCCTTGTAGTAGTTAGTCTTGGCTTCCTGTGCTGCTCTATCAGCCGTCCTACTCACAGCCTTCTGAACCATGGCATTCGCCATCAATTCCATCGCATCGGCAAATGCTTTTTGCGCCATAACCTGAACCAACACCACGCACCACGAGTGAGGATACACTTCGTTTCCTCAAAACAGTATAAACAGTGTTTTCCTAACACATGTTACACAAAGGGTAATCTACACCTAATTGATCCAATGGATCGACCTGCTCTGATACCACTATTGTAACACCCTAACCCTTAACCGCCGATTATTAACTTTAATAAAGAAAACGTTAAGGACATAGGAAGTTACAACATGAAGAAATCATCTTTTTCATGAACATCAACAGATCAAGATATATTTGATTCACATATAGCAGCGGAAAAATAACAAACACCCTTATAACCAAGCATGCATATAATACACAAAAATATATACATAGTTTTCAAAAGTGGCACTGTCTACAACAGAGACCATTGCCAAATCTGTACATAACGTTCAGATACCCAAAATGGTGTTACAAATATCAGAGCCCTAGACTCTAACTAGGATACAACTCCTAGTACAAAAAGTAAGTAAGGATAGCTAAGCTATGCCCTCACCACTACGCAGGTTCTAAACGACAACAGCTAATCCTCGACGATATGCTCGTCTTCCTGAAAATCTGGATCCCCAAAGATCCAGCACATAACACAAAACAGAGAGTGTTAGTAAAACATAATCAACACAATATAAACAACACAAGAATAAGTAGGGTACCTACACTTTACCCATCATGCATATTCTAACTCACGCACATGCATCATCAATTATCGTCAAACATTTATTCATTAATCACAAGTACTCAAACATATCAACACTTTAAGCAATTAAGTCAACAGATGGAAATTATCAATCATCAATTACCATGCACACATAATTCCTCAAGCATCAAAACTCATCAGTAACAATTACCACTTAACAACCATTATGCACACATAATCCCTAAAGTGCACACTAATGTCAAATAGGATGTATGTTCCTAAAATGCACTCTAATGCATGTGGTACCAATTCTTGCTCAGCTTTAGAGTCATGGCGGACTGTTGGATAAACTTATATCCCTTGTGTACCTCTCATTCGCCATAAAAGGACAGTCGTACACTTGACCAACCGAAGCTGGATTACTTCTGCACCTCTCATTCGCCATAAAAGGACGGTCGTGCATATGACCAATAATAATTGGATTTCATTCTTACCCATAAAGAGCATACATACCATCATGAAATGCATGTATGTTCACTTAGCAATTATTGATATTTACACCTACATATGCTCAAATATGTGTGTACACTACCAATACTCATGCTAACTTCAACAAGTAGGCACTCATGGCCAATCATAATACAAGCATGCGTAAATCATCAAACATGGTTCACAACATCATCAACAACATCATACTAAACCAAAACTCCAAATAAACATAAATGTTTCTAAGGTAAATCAAATCCTTTGGATACCATACCAATTCAATTATATTCACCAATTCCCACACATCAATTTATACTATTATCAAACTCAAAACCCCTTTCAAAATAATTAAATAATTTGATATACAAAAGTGCCGTTTTCTTGAACAATTACTCTTTAGGAAGCATTAAGAATAAGTTAAAATGGTGGGCAAGGTTTCCAAAACATATTATGAGAATGCAGTAGCAAAAAGCCATCCCCGCGCGCACCAGGACCTCCAGAACAACTCAACGAAGTTGGCCTGTTCAGGGTTGGTCGCTACAAGCGAGCTCTTGGTCGCTACAAGCGAGCCTGGTCGCTACAAGCGCCAGTGTGGTCGCTACAAGCGCAGATAGGCAGGGAATTATCCTGTCTGGTCGCTACAAGCGAGCCTGGTCGCTACAAGCGACCGTATCAGTACACAGTCATGTAAAAATGTGATTTTTCCACCATTTTAGCCCATTCAAGGTTACCCAACTTCCAGAACATGTTAAAAACAACTTTCCATCATAAAACATCCTTTGAAAACAATCACAAGCAAAGATTGCATCTAGCATAGAAATTAGGGTTTAAAACACTAAACTTTTCATAACTTTTCTTATGAATTCACAACACAATAACTTCAACAAAACATGCTAGCAACATCACTTAGCATTCAAGCAAGCAAAACATAATCATTAACAACTTTAAAACCATAAAAACTTCCTAACAAAACCTAGACAAAGTGAAGGAGAAGTTTGGGATGGAGAAATAGACATTCTCCCCTTCTCTTAATCACTTGTAATCAAGTAATACTAACTCTCTTACCTAGCAATGATGATTCTCTAGCAACCTCAAGCTTCCTCTTGCCCTAGTTTCCTCTTGCTTTTCTCCTTCTCTTCTCCTTCTCTTTCACGTTTTCTTCTTCTCCACAAAGCAATGAATAGTGATGTCAAAGTCTTTGTGTTAATCTCTTATAACCCAATCCAATTAATCTTGGCCATCCATTCCTTACTAACTCTCATGATCAATCCTAGCCCTTCAATCCAATCCAAGCTCACAAAATTTCATCCACTTGATCATTACTACTCATAAACTCAAAAGCCCAATACTATTCATCCTCTTGGCCCAAAACCTTAAAAAAACTCGATTACGAACTTATCCTCGCGCCAAATAATTATTTCTAGATTACGCGAAAATATTTTTAAATGCAAATCCATAAAATAAAATATATAAAAATATAACATACGAAAATAGGGTCGTTACATTAACACTATTTTCGGTAGGCTGAGTATTCTTCTCACATTGTGGAGGAGCCGATGAATCACCAATGACTCTATTCACCCTTTTTTTGGTAGGCTGAATATTCTTCTCTCTCTGTTGAGGAGCTGCTGAATCATCAAATTGTCTATTCACCCTCTTTTTGGCAGGCTGAGTATTCTTCTCTATGTGTTGAGGTGCTGATGAATCACCAATTTTTCTATTCACCCTCTTTTTGGCAGGTTGAGCATTCTTCTCGATTTGTGGAGGAGCTGATGGATCAACCATGAGTCTGTAATATAAAAATATAATAATGGTAAGTATCAATTTGAAATAATGAATAAAACATGTTAAGAATCAAAGTAAAAATTATTGATAAAATAAAAGTTACCGCACATGGATATAACTATTTTCTAAGATTTTCCTGTTTGAATATTTTCCCATATGCCTTCATTATGATCATCACGAGTGGCATACAGGTCGTCCGCTATAGCTTCATCAGTAAAAGTAGGAATCCCTTGAGAGAAAGAAGGAGTCTCAGAAATATCTAGGGAATCTTGACTTTCATGCATGTTTTTACCTTGTAGAACCACGGACCACTTTTTGCTAGAGGGATCACGAACATAAAATAATTGTTTTGCTTGGGATGCCAGAATGAAGGGCTCATTTGTATAAAACCAAATTCATCGGTCCAAGTTCACGGCTCATTTGATACCACTTTTTGCTAGAGGGATCACGGACCACTTTTCAAGGTCCACTAGTCTAAAACCAAATTCATCGGTTTTAACTCCACTATTTATGGCAATCCATTTACATTTAAATACAGGCACTTTAAATTTAATGAAATCGACATCCCAAATCTCATCAATGATCCCAAAGTAAGGTATGGATGCCATAACCGGATTTTTATCTTTTGAACTAGAGAAGTGCATGCCCTCAGCTATGACCATCACCCCACTGTTTTGTACTGCACTCTTGTCATCCTGAGTCTTTGTATAGAATGAAAAATTACTGATATCATAACCGGTCCAAGTTATGACATCAAAGTTAGGCTCCCTTGCTAGCCATTTTAATTGAACAGAAGCTGTATTGTCACTTAAAATGGTTTAAACCATTTTAAGAAAGTCTTGTTATGCTCATTCAACAACCATTTTTCATTCATTCTAGGATTTCTATCATTGACAATGACTTTATGAGCAGAAAGGTAAGGTTGAACCTCGTCAGTGTTAGTCAATATATAAAAATGAGCTTTAAGAACTTCCTCACGCCCCATGGCTTTAAATTTTAAACCTCGGGTACCCTTACCTGCAAATCTTCCCTCATGACGAGACTTAGGAATTCCTATTACTTCTGCGTCTGACATATAGTCAGAACAAAAATCAATAGCTTCTTCTGCAATGTATGTTTCAATAATAGATGCTTCTGGATGGCGTTTATTCTTCACATACCCTTTCAAAATTTTCATGTATCGTTCAACTGGATACATCCACCTCAAATAAACAGGACCACATAACCTAATCTCTCTCACTAGATGAACAATTAAGTGAACCATGATGTCAAAAAAAGAAGGAGGAAAATACATCTCAAGTTGGCACAAGATAATTGCAGCCTCATTTTCCAATTCATCTAATTTTTTAGGATCTATAACCTTGCTACAAATAGCATTGAAGAATAAGCACAACCTAGTTAAGACATTTCTAACTTTTTTAGGCAGTATGCCACGAATAGCCACCGATAGTAATTTGTTGCATCAATGTACGGCAATCATGAGACTTCAATCCAATTAATTTCAAATCTTTCATAGAGACAAGACTCTTCACATTTGAAGAGTAACCTTGTGGCACTTTTATATCATGCAAACACTCACAAAAGCTTTTTCTCTCATTTTTTGACAAAGTGTGACAAGCTGGAGGAAAATATGTTGGTTTACCATCTATCCGTGGAGCTAACTGTTGTCTTATACCCATCTCAATCATATCTAGATGAGCATTCACACCATCCATTGTTTTGCCATTAATGTTGAGAAGCGTTCCAATTACACTATCACAAACATTTTTTTCAACATGCATCACATCGACACAATGTCTAACATCTAGACTAGACCAGTAAGGAAGATCAAAGAACAGAAACCTCTTCTTCCATATATCTTTCTCAACATATTTTTTTTGTTTCTTCCCAAATATAACATTGACACCTTTCAACCGTTTATGTACTTGCTTTCCAGTTAAGGCTTTCGGAGCAATTTTCCAATCTGGGTGTCCATTAAATGTTTTTCTCAACCTACGATATGGGTGATTCAGTTTGAGAAATTTCCTATGTCCAAGGTAAACTGTCTTTCTTCCATGTTTCAATTGGTAGTAGAAAGTGTGTTGTTCACATATAGGACATGCTTTATGTCCCTTAACGCTATAACCAGACAAGTTCCCATATGCGGGAAAATCATTGATGGTGCAAAATAACATTGCACGCATCTTGAAATAATCACTAGAATGGGCATCAAACACATCAACGCCTTCCTCCCAAAGCATTTTCAAGTCTTCAATCAATGGATTGAGATAAACATCTATGTCATTTCCAGGTTTCTATGGGCCTGAAATCATCATGGATAACATAATGTACTTGCGCTTCATGAAAATTGAAGGAGGTAGATTGTAGATAACTAGGAGAACGGGCCATGAACTATGGTTACTACTTAAGTTTCCATACGGATTCATTCCATCTGTAGCAAGTCCAAGCCTAAGGTTTCTTGTCTCTTTCCCAAATTTCAGATATAAATCATCAATTTTCTTCAATTGCAAAGAATCAGCCGGATGACGAAGATACCCATCACGTTTCCTCTCATCTGCATGCCATCTTACATTTTTTGCATCATTTGCATTAGCAAACAATCGTTTAATTCTTGGAATTATTGGAAGATACCATACCACCTTCTCAGGAGGACGCTTTGAGCTATCATCACAATCGAAATCATTCTCCTTCACTTTGTAGCGTGATAGCCCACATCTAGGACAATTCTTCAACGTTTCAAACTCATTTCGGTACAATATAAAATCATTTGGGCAAGCGTGTATTTTCTTATACTCCATACCCATCGGAAACAATATCTTCTTAGCTTCATAGTTACGATTAGGCAATGTGTTACCTTCTGGAAACATTTCTTTCAACAGCTCAAGCAATTCAGTAAAGCTTTTATCTGTCCATCCATGTCTTGCCTTCAAGTTGAATAATCTCAGCACCGCAGCCAGCCGTGAGAAGTTTGTGCACCCCGGATACAAAGGCTCTTCTTTGTCACTACACAAATTGTCATACACATCCGCTCACTGAAAAGACTCTTGGCCGATATCACGAATCATGTCCTCTAGCCGATAATCATCCATATCAACATCGACTTCCTTTCTTTTTGACCCACTTGTATCGTTTACCGACTCACCATGCCATATCCATTTGGTAATTTTGGCAAATCCCGTGACAAATAAGATGATCAATTATTACCTCAAAATGGAATGGGCCTCCGTTGAAACATTTAACACAAGGACAGTAAAACCTTCCATTATTCTCAGGAAGTTTTTCAAAAGCAAACTGTATAAACTCTTTCACTCCTTTCTTATACTCTTCACTAACGCGGTTAGCACTCATCCAACTACGATCCATAACTACTACTGAAAAAACATACAGCCACAAAAACTATATTAAGGTGCTTACTTTTCATGAAGCTATTTTTGTTCAGGTATTCACGGAAATACTACCTTTTGGCCAAGATAATAGCTATTCAGTGCAAAAATTGTAGCGCTTGTGAAAATGGTATCAAGAACATGAAAAGCATTATATGATACTCTGAATTCAGAAAATCCTCTTTTCTTCTGAATTCAAAAGAGGGAAAAACCTAAATATGAGACAACACGAAATTGGGAGCAAAGGGTTTTTCAGATTGTCTTTCCATTTCAATTTACAAATCCACTTCCTAGTTTTCATGTTTTTTTCTCCAAATTAGGTATTATAATAAGAGGATTAGATAATAATGATTAAGCCAACGAGAAAGGAAGTAAAGTTCAGAGACTTACCCAAAAATTTCCAGAGAGTAAAGCTTGAAGATGAACGCACACAAATGAACCCTTTTGTTTCGGAAACCCTTTCTTCTATTTCTGAAAGAAGATGAACGCACACAAACTTATATTTATGTTTTATCTACAAGAAAGAAGATGAATTAGATAAACAGAAGCTGCTATTCTAAGTGACATGGGTGGAGCACAAGAAGAAAGGGTTCAATCGATTTAGCTTTTAGGTTTTATGTGTACGATGGTGAGTTTGCGAGTGAACGATGGAAGTAGGCTTCAATTGAGTGAGTTCAGTTGAGCTTGAGCAAAATGTTTGTTTTATTTTATTTTTAATATAAAATTGTTTTTAAATGGGGTTACCCGACTTAATATCTATTGAACTCAAAATCCTTTCCTCCGCACGAGTTTTTAAGTCAGGTGGATCACAACCCACTTAAAATGTCTGTGTTAATAAATGTTTTTTGTACTAGTGTTTGCAGTTGATCTATATACAATTTTCATGGTACCTAACATGAGGTAAAGCATCCACTAGAATCCCTTTTACTCTGTGGTGCTTTTTGTAGACCCTTTTTTGAATGGCTACCAGCTTCTTTCTGTCTGCCACCATTCCTTCTTCATCAACTTCAAAACTTATTCCATCTTCAATTATATCCCAAAGTTCATCATCAACACCTATGATGTGGCTATACATTTTACTCTTCCACCATGAAAACTGTGTAGCGTCTCCATTGAAGGATGAAGGTTTTACTGAGTAAGTGTTTTTATCATTGGGAAGTGTTGTTGATATTAGAAGTAGAAATATCACTAGTGGAAGACATGTTTTTCTTTCTTTTGTGGCACGATTAAGTGAGAGAGCACATACCGTGCTGTGATACCAACTAAAGTTGAGAAAAACACAAGAAAGGGGGTTTGAATTTTGTTGGCTTTTTCTTGGTTTTCTTTTTCTAAGTGTTTACAAGTTAATCAGAATTTGTGATGTGCAGATTCTGATTTAGAGTCTGATTGCAGTGGGTATAGTATAGGACACAGAGATAAAGAGATGGCAACAGAGAGAGAGAGAGAGAGAGAGCAAACACAAGGCAATTTTTATACTGGTTCCTCCGACAACCCAGTAGTAGTCCAGCCCCCTTGCACTTCCAAGGGATTTCACTATAATCACTCTGGATTACAATTGATGAAGGATAACTCCAAGAGAATTTCATATGCTCAAGCACAACTACTCAAGACTTCCTACTCTATGACTCTTCATAAAAACTTCCTTGCTTAAGAACACAGTTTAAAACTTCCTGCTCTAGGACTCTCCTAAAGACTTCCTTGCTCAAGGTCTACTCCAAGAGACTTACAAGTGCTCAAGCACGTAGGCAAGAGACGTCCAGTGCTCTAAGGACTCACCTAAGATGTAACAGCCCGTTTTTAGCTAGAATTATTTTACATATTATTTATACGTGCTTATATGTGTTTATGTGTGATTAATTGCTTGGTTGTGTATTTGATATGAGATTAGTGGATTTTTAGCCTAGAAGGGTATTTTGGTCATTCGGTGAGCAATGGTAAATTAATAATTTTATTTAGAGGGTTATTTTGGTGTTTTAAGTGGGAATGATTGTTTTTACTAAGTTACTAGTGAGTTGGGGTAATTAATTAGAGACGGTAATTGTTCGTTATTTTGACGGTTTAAGCGAGTAGTAACTTTGGGGAATTAGTGGTACGAATATTAAGCCAATAAGACAATTAGAGACCTAGCCCAATTATGTGGTGACTATATAAACACAACACATGTTAGAAAATTAGGTTTTTACATTCATTCATTCATTTCACAAGATATTTTGAGAGAGAGGTAGAGAGAGAAAGTGGATCAAGAGGATATAAGAAGCTAGAGAGAGAGCTTGGGGTTTGAGGAGCTAGGAGATAAAGTGAAGCTTAAGCTAGAGGAATCAAGAGCTAGAGGTAAGGGTGGATGGTTCCTTTCATTAATTAAGTCATAATCTCTACTTTCAATTATGGGTTTAAGTGCTTTTATGTTAATTGTGACTTTTTATGATCTTTGATGATGAATTTCGTGCTCCTAATTCATGTGAATTTGAGGGTACGATAAACTTCATGAAATTGTTGGTTATATGCTTAAATTTCAAAGTTGTTGTTATTGATAAGTTGTTTTGATGATTGTGGATTAATTGGGTGCAAATCATGAATTGATGTAAGATTGTTGTTGAAACATGTTTGAATTCACTTCATCAATATTATTTATGATTGTGAGCAAGAAACTATGATTATTGAGTGGTTTGTTGTGAAATAAGTTGTTGTTGTTGGTGTTTTGATGAAAATGACTTAATTAAGTGAAAAATGAATAAGTTGTAGATAAACTGAGAAAGTTGTTGTTAGAAGAGTTATAGTTGGTGTGTGTAGTGCTGTAAACATGTTGGAATGAAGTTATTTAAGCTGGGTATGTTTGTTTGTTAAACTTGGGTGAAATTGGGGTTTTGAGACGAAATTTGAAAATTTACCGGAAAATCCTTGAAATTGATGTTTCCTTGAGTACCCATTGTTCAATTTGAGTATATCGATCATGGGTATAGCTTATAGAATGATTTGGGTGTGTTGGGATTGAATTAAGTGATTTAAAAGTGATTATTTGGTGAAAACATGTTTTAGAAACTGATTTTTGGTGGCTGACTGTCAGCCAAATCGTGTTATGATTTGGACAATCGTGTCACGATTTTGAGTCCAAAATTTGGTGTTCTGGCTCTATGAAAATCGTGTCACGATGTGAATAAACCGTGTCACGATTTTGGTCAGGACAGAAACCCAAATTATGTGTTCAATTGGTTTTTTCACTAGTTTATGTTTTGAACTGGGTTTCGGTGTAAACATGAAAGTTGTAGATATGGATGTTATATTTCATATGAAATTGGTTTGACTTCATTTAGATTTCTATAACTTGAGTTATGAGTGATTTACTACACATAGGTCATGACATGATGTGATCATGAACTCATTAAGCATGTGGAAGGAAACCTATAAAAAAATGCATGAAATAATAAATATTTTATTCATTTTAATTCAAGTCAGCATGTTATATTTCTAATATAATAATTTGGCTGTTAGTGAAAAGGCTTAATTTTACTATGAAGCACTGCTGCACATCAGTTTTGGAATAAGGTGAACAGCTCACGTAACTGAAGGGATTGGAAGAATCATTTGAGCACTTAATACCTTTAGGGCAGCACATGCATTACATACTTTAATCATTGGTTATTTAAGTGCCACTCACTATTAAATTGCCAATTTGATTCCGTTCAGAATTGTTCTATGAGAAGCAACAGTTTTAGAATTAAAAGGTGGCAGCTTGATAGTAATTACAATTAAAGGAGGCAGCTGGAAACGGTTACAGAATTTTCAACAGCTTTCATCAATTGGAAATGAAGATAATATGCAACTCATGCTAATTTCCAAAGAATAATTTTAGTGTTTTATTTTAGAATAATTGTAAGGCTAATAGGCATTTATTTTGGTTTATTTTAATTTATTAGAGTCTTTTGAGTTCATAAGACCAAAAACTCTATAAAATGTACTCATTTCATAAAAATAAAGGGAAGTTGAATTTTGTAGAATTTTACACATATGTGTATTGAGAGCTTTGTCTCTTGTGGTTCTGGATTGAACCAACCTTGATCTTATCAAGAAATCATTTTCTTGTGGCGATCTTCATCCATCGGCTTATCAATCTTTCTTGGATTAGAAAGAGTGTGGCGCCCCTGTCTATCCATTCCATTTCTTCATTCTTTTTTGAGTCCTTTCACCTTTTCCACCAGCAATATTCCTAATTTGCTTCCGACGGCTCCGCGACACTCATCATTTGGTAATCAGAGCTTCGTTCAAATCAGGTGTTATATATCATTTTTATTTCTTTCATTGTATCCTCTTTATTTTATTTTGATTGAAAAAAAAAATCATAAAAAAAAGTGAGAAAAAAAAAACGAAAATTTAAAGAAAAAAAAGGAAGGAGAAACGAAGCATTTTGAAAAGAAAAGTGAGAAAAAAAAAGTGGAGAAAATTCCAAGAAAAAAAAATCAAAAGTTTCAATTTTTATTTTCTTAGTGGTATTTCATGGAAGCCAATCAAAAGAAAAAAGTTTTCTTTACAAGATGTCTTGTGAATGATAAAGTTTGTGGCTTGTACGTTGATAGAAAATATTGGATCAACATGGCAAGTACAACCATGGTGGAGAAGTGGGAACTTCCGATACTTGAGCATCCAGAACCATACATACTTTATAGTCTTGAGGATCCGGAGTTCAAAGATATGGCTGATGTTTTGGTGACCAAACAAGTGAGAGTGTCATTCACAATTGGAGAATATAAAGATGAGGTGTTATGTGATGTTGTGCCTTCCAAAACAAGAGATTTGTTACTTGGGCTTCCATGGCAGCAACAACGTCGAGCAAAGCATGAACAACACACCAACACATACACTTTTTCATTTAAAGATTGTCAAATCACTCTTGCACATGATAAGGTGGGTCAAGATCAAATTTTAAAAAGGAAAGCGAGAAGAGAAGAAAGCATGGAAATGATTGAAAGGGGGATTGCTTCTATTTTTAAAAAATTTGAAGAAAAGCTTCTTCAAACTCAAAATGATTATCAAAAGCATGAAAGAGATGTTGAAAAAATAGAGGGTCTCATGGTAAAAGAAAGTCATGAGAAAGACTGCAAGAAGGAAAGAGAAGAGACAAAAGAACTAGAGGAAAAAGAAGAGAAAAAGGTGAATGAGAAGGAAAAAAGAGAGGAAAATGTTGGAAAGTTGTGGCCTCCTATTACACTAGTACCTTCATATAACTTGGTATGTGGTGTTAATTGTTGGAATTCTTCTGATATTTTTAAACTTCTAACCTTTCTTTTTTGAGTTATGAAGGGAACCTAGTGAATGAAGAAGTATTTCCTCATCAAGTTCAAAAAAATTATGACCCATGGAAATATGAGTTTGTCCAAAAATCACAAGGAAAAAAATTTCTACATAACCCACTTCAATTTTATGCAGGTTTGGATTTGAGGGCAAATCTTTTTGAAGAGAGAGAGAATGATGTGATCATGAACTCATTAAGCATGTGGAAGGAAACCTATAAAAAAATGCATGAAATAATAAATATTTTATTCATTTTAATTCAAGTCAGCATGTTATATTTCTAATATAATAATTTGGCTGTTAGTGAAAAGGCTTAATTTTACTATGAAGCGCTGCTGCACATCAGTTTTGGAATAAGGTGAACAGCTCACGTAACTGAAGGGATTGGAAGAATCATTTGAGCACTTAATACCTTTAGGGCAGCACATGCATTACATACTTTAATCATTGGTTATTTAAGTGCCACTCACTATTAAATTGCCAATTTGATTCCGTTCAGAATTGTTCTATGAGAAGCAACAGTTTTAGAATTAAAAGGTGGCAGCTTGATAGTAATTACAATTAAAGGAGGCAGCTGGAAACGGTTACAGAATTTTCAACAGCTTTCATCAATTGGAAATGAAGATAATATGCAACTCATGCTAATTTCCAAAGAATAATTTTAGTGTTTTATTTTAGAATAATTGTAAGGCTAATAGGCATTTATTTTGGTTTATTTTAATTTATTAGAGTCTTTTGAGTTCATAAGACCAAAAACTCTATAAAATGTACTCATTTCATAAAAATAAAGGGAAGTTGAATTTTGTAGAATTTTACACATATGTGTATTGAGAGCTTTGTCTCTTGTGGTTCTGGATTGAACCAACCTTGATCTTATCAAGAAATCATTTTCTTGTGGCGATCTTCATCCATCGGCTTATCAATCTTTCTTGGATTAGAAAGAGTGTGGCGCCCCTGTCTATCCATTCCATTTCTTCATTCTTTTTTGAGTCCTTTCACCTTTTCCACCAGCAATATTCCTAGTTTTGGATGAAACTCTTTAGTTCTAGGATTAGAACTTATAAAGTGAATCTTATCAATGGCTAAGGTTCCATTGTGGTGATTCTTCATGGCTTATCAATCATTGTCTTGATTGTGGCGCCTACCATTTTCATCATGGAATTGATGAAAGTTTAGAATGAGTACAAATAGATTGTCGATTCTCTTTGGTTCTGGATTGGACCAAAATGATCATATCAAGGAATCATTTTCTTGTGGCGATCTTCATCCATCGGCTTATCAAACTTTCTTGGATTAGAAAGAGTGTGGCGCCCCTGTCTATCCATTCCGTTTCTTCATTTTTGAGTCCTTTCACCTTTTTCACCAGCAATATTCCTAATTTGCTTCCGACAGCTCCGCGACACTCATCATGACACATTTTTCGTGAAAACTTTTGTATACTTTTCCAATGAACTATGAGACATCTCTATAATTAATAATGATCTTAAGGAAGCTTTTAGAGCTAATAAATGAGTATGTATTGATGGAGTTGCTATTCATAATGATGTGCTATGAGTGATTTATGATGAGTAAAATTCGTAATGTGAATATGTGAATGATGTTATTGATGATGTTATTGATGATCCTATTGATAATGACTGGTTGATTGTATGGATGTAAGTATTTGATAATGCAATTGTTGGTGAAGAACATAATTGGTGGTGCTTATTATGTTAATGTACATGTTGGTGAGTCATGCATTGTCAAGTCCTTGCTTGAAGTCCATGCATTCATAGTCATTTTGAGGTGTTTGAAGAATGTAATTGGTGGTGTTTATTACATAGCTTCTGCAGAACATAATTGGTGGTGTTTATTATGTTGGTGGATTCATTAACGGTAAAATTATCTCCGAAATCCTAATGGTTCCACATGCATCTAGATGAGTCTACAACATTGCATGCATTTAATAGTTGGTGAGTCAAGTCATACTTGAATATTTGAATTGGTGTATATGTGTACTGGAGAACTTTTGGTGATTGTTGTGAATACTTGAAAAAGGTGAATTGGACACGTTACTTGATTATGCTCGTATACTCATTGGTTTATAATGATGGGGAGTATATTACATATGTGAAATTAAATTATGCTATTTATTCTCATTTGACTATGTCCTAATTATGAATCGTGAACTAACCCCCAGTGGTCGTTTGGTTGACCGCCTACCTTATTCTTATGAATGGGTAGACGGCGTGCATGAGTAGTTGCTTTAGTTTGGTGAGTTGCAGGAGGTTAGCTTTGGAACTACCTCACCTTACCTTCTTGGAGTCCAAGAGTCGGGCTCTGATTTAGGGGTCTCTGTCTGTTTATTTATTTTATAACTGCTGTGATTTGTATCACTCTGTGTGTCGAGATGAGATTTTATACTTGGTGTTGTATTGAGATTTTCGTGATATAACTACTTGGTGATGTTTTTAAGTAGTTGTTGTTGGGATGCTTTGTTGTATATTTCCACTGCGACGTTTTAAAAAGAAAAATTAATTATGTATGTTTGAACTTATTGAAGAGAGTGACATCTAAATCCTTTGTATGATTGTATTATTTGGGTGATATATCGCTTTAAGGGTTTAGGGTGTTTCATAAGAGACTTCTAGTTGCTCATGGTTTTTGAGACAAAATCCCTAATCAATTTTAAAGATAACAAACCATAATGATTAAAGGATTAATGGACTTTGATTAGTTTCTTGGTATTTCATTTGTGTTCTTGAGTGTTTAATTAAGACAGGAACAAAGAATGAATCATACCAAGATACAAGGAATCAAAGATCATTAAGAATTAACAACACAGTTAGAGTTCAGAAGGTTGGACATAGTTCAGAAGGTTGTTCTTATTGTTATCAAGAACAAGCCAAGAAATTCATGAACATATACATGAACGTTCAAGGCTCACGTGACATAAATGAGATGCCCAGAAAAGTACAAAAAACTTGGATCAATCAAGGAATAAAGGCGTCTAATTGGATTAAAAGACAAAAAGTACATTCATTGTTCATTGAAGACTTATGAACAAATGAAGTACAAAACATTAGGAATATTCCTCTTGGAATATCATCCTAGATGTTTTACATACTGCACTTCATTGATGTTTTCTATTAGGATTTGATTACATCAAAAGGAAGTCTTACAAATCAACCTAAGTAAAACAAAGGAACATTCTTAAGTTCAGAAAGTTCAATACAACACATGCTTTAAATCTGACACCAAAGTAAAGTGATTGCAAAAGTTAAAGCAAAAGCAAAGCAAGCAATCTCAAGTCAGAATCAATAAGATTTCGACACATAAGGGATTTGGTACTATACAAGACCAGCAAAATCCCCTAAAACATGGGCATGAAGTGACAAGTCCATTTTTCTCTCCTACACGCATTCCAACACAGATTTACAAATGCTTTTCGATCAGGAACATTCTGAAGTATGCACGCATAACAAAAGCACATCAACAACCCAGATCTTCATATGACATTCATAGGATTTACCCAGAAATTCATATGCATTCGTCCATATGAACCCAGGAACATTCTGAAGTATTTTGATGAACCCAGAAACATTCTGTAATACAAAATGTTGATCAAGACTCTAAAGCAAAAGTTGCTAAGTCACAAGACACGTGGCACAAGACCATTGGACACGTCCTAACAACTACAAGGGGTCAAGAAACTCAATAAAAGGAGCTGAAGGCATACTTTGAAAATACACAGCTTAAAAGCACAATTAAACATCTTATTAAAAGAGTTTAAATCTTCATAGCAAAATTGATTTCACAAATCAACTCTAAAGATTATTAAAATCTCCAAGAGTGTGAATCAATTCTCTCTTATCTTTTCAAAGATAATCTTCTTTCTCTTATCTTATCTTCTTCCTGTTAACCTCATTCTTCCAAATATCCAATCAATTGTAAAGAGCAAATTTCATCTAGTTTTAAGGGTATTAAAGTCTAGGTTGAGTAACAAAGTGTAAGGTCTGGTGTGACTTAGCACAGAAAGTTGAGAGCCTGATGAGGCTTAGAGAATACAGGTTGTAATTGTTCCAAGGGAACAAGATTGTACGGTGTAAGATTTGAGAGGTTATCTCATGCATCATAGTGGAAACTCAAAAGATTGTGAGGAGTGGACTAACCCACATTGGGTGAACCACTATAAATTTTAGGCTTAATTGAACTTTTGGTCCCCTAACTTATTTGTTGTTTTCATTTTGGTCCCATAACTCTAAATTTTTCCTGTTTGGTCCCTCAAATATACATCTTTCAGTCAAATTGGTCCTCTCCGTTAGTTTTTATTGCCTAATATTTCAGATATGATTTCTGCCATTAGATCGCAGGTCCATTGTATGTAACGGTGAACCACCTGTAACACCCTAACCCTTAACCGCCGATTATTAACTTTAATAAAAGTAAACGTTAAGGCCATAGGAAGTTACAACATTAAGAAACTCATTTTCATAAAACATCACCTGAAATCAAAAACCTATTTGATTCACAACCACAGCAGCGGAAAACAACTCAACAAAATGCTTATAATAAGCTTGCATATATTACACAAAAATATATACATAATATTTTCAAAAGAGGCAATTCTACAACAAGACCATTGCCAAATCTATACATAACGTTTAGATACCCCAAAATGGTGTTACAAATATCAGAGCCCTAGACTCTAACTAGGATACAACACCTAGTACCAAAAAATGTAAGGATAGCTAAGCTATGCCCTTACCACTACAAAAGCTTCTAAACAGCAAGCTACTCCTCTACGATAACCTCGTCAGCCTGATAATCTGGATCCCCAATGATCCAGCACATAACACAAAACAGAGAGTGTTAGCATCACAAAACAATAAACATGTATAAATGACACATCATTATACATAACCAAAACACCACACATAATTGACAAAGTACAACACTCATCAATGACAACTATCATCAATAACTCATCATTAACCATTATGCACACATAATTTCCCACATAACTCATCAAATACAATTACCATTCACAACCATTATGCACACATAATTTCCTAAATGAACACTAATGTCACAAAGGATGCATGCCTCAAAATGCATTCTCTAATGCATGTGGTACCAAATCATTTTGGATAAACTTATATCCTTATCAAGCTCTCTTGATAACCAAGCTCTCTTGGATTTCATATCCGCTCCGGATATCATCAAATAATGAAATGCATGATGTTTCACTTAGCAAATATATGATACTCTTATCACTATACTTACTAACACAACTAATTATCAGCTCTCTGATAATTATCACATCAACAACAACAAACAACACAACTAATTATCAGCTCTCTGATAATGATCACAACATCAACAACAACAAACAAACACCACTACTAGGCTCTCATGGCCAAATCATAAGACACAACATGAATATACTCACCAAGTTCAACAATCTCAACTTTACTTAAACAATTACTCTTTAGGAAGCACAAAGAATAAGTTAAAATGGTGGGCAAGGTTTCCAAAACATATTTTGAGAAAACAGTAGCAAAAAGCCATCCCCGCGCGCACCAGGACCCTCAAAACAGCTCAACGAAGTTGGCAAGTACAGGGCTGGTCGCTACCAGCGAGCCCCTGGTCGCTACAAGCGAGCCTAGGCAGGGAATTATCCTGCTTGGTCGCTACAAGCGAACCATCGGTCGCTACAAGCGAGCCTGGTCGCTACAAGCGCCAGTGCGGTCGCTACAAGCGCGGTTAGGCAGGGAATAATCCTGCCTGGTCGCTACAAGCGAGGCTCCGTCGCTACAAGCGACCGTATCAGTACAGTCATGTAAAAATGTGATTTTTCCACCATTTTAGCCCATCTATGGTTACCCAAGTTTCCAGAACTTGTTAAAAACAACTTTCCATCATAAGACATCATTTATAAACCATCAAAATCAAAGATTGCATCAAGCATAGAAATTAGGGTTCAAAACACCATTTTTCCAAAACTTTCTCATGAACTCACAACACAATAACTCCAACAAATCATGCTAACAACATCAATCAGCATTCAATCAAGCAAAACATAATCATTTACAACTTTAAGCCATAAAAACTTTCTAACAAAACCTAGACAAAGTGAGGAGAAGTTTGGGATGGAGAAATAGACATTCTCCCCTTCTCAATCACTTGTAATAATGTAATACTAACTCTCTTACCTTGAATTCCAAGTTCTCTAGCAATCTTCAAGCTTTAATCCCAAACCCTAGCTCTTGCTCTTCTTCTCTTCTCCTCTCTCACGTTTTCTCACAAAGAAAAGGAGGAAAATGGCACTATTCATGTTCTCACAAAATCTTATATCCCTAGCAATTGATCCTAGCCATCCATCTTTACTAACCATCATGGACCAATCCTAGCCATACAATCCAATCCAAGCTTACTACTATCATCCACATAGGATTATTACTACTACTCATAAACCAAAGCCCAATACTATTCACTCTCTTGGCCCAAAACCTTAAAAAACTCGATTACGAACTTATCTTCGCGCTAAATAATTATTCCACGATTACTAGAAAATATATTTAAACGCAAAACCATAAAAAAAAATGTATAAAATATAATATACGAAAATAGGGTCGTTACACCACCAACACCAAATTTCTTTGTTTTTCTTCATCTTCTCCCCTCAACAAAATCATCATCACCACAATCTCATCACTACCCCTTCAATTCTTTAAATCCAGAAATTCATCAACAACAAACAACAATCATCACTGCCATATCATTTTCATCTATTCCTTCCTTCTTCCTTCGCATATCATTGAAACCCAAGCTTGCTTGGAGTTCCACCTGCACCTCTTCATTTCTTCCCTTCCATAACATCCTCTTTACCTTCAATTTCAATTCTTTTTCTTCAATAGCTTTGTACAGTAAATTTATTCAACACAAGGTACTTATGCTACTTCTCTCTTTAGATCTATTAACACTTTTCATAACCGTTTTTCTTTTCTTCTATTTCTAAACCATTTTTTCCACAACTCTAATTAATATTGAAGCCTAAAAATTCAATACTTATCTTTGTGACTTTATCAGATTCGTTTTTTCCTGATGAAATTTTGTTTTTCATTTGCACTTGAATTTGGTTTTATTTGTTAGTTTAATGGTATAATTTGTTTTTATGTTATGCTTTTTGTTTGATCTATAGTTTTATTTTCGTTCTGTTCAAATTTCACCAGATCTTAACCTTGAGTTGTTCCAATTTTTTCGTCCATGCACGTTTCTCATCTTAGAAACGTGCTTAAATAGATTCAAACGCGTGATTGTTTTGCTTAATTTTTGTTTTCAGAACTTTATTTATATATCTCGTTCTGAATTTTGGTTTTGCTATGTATCTGTTTTGATGAACATATTTTAATTGATATTTACAGATGTAGAAAAGAAAAATTCGAAGGAAGATGAACGGCAGAGATTCCGTCGTTTGCCCTAAGCCCCGCCATGTTGGACTCTTCAACTTCGCCGTCAACGACCACCCGAGCAGATGGGGCGGATGACGAGGGCGGCGGCCGTGGTGGAGGGTTTGAGAGGAGAGAGAGATGCCTGTCCATAGAGAAGAGATGGGAGGGATGATGGTGTGATGTGAAATTACTAAATATCCCTGTCACTTGGGGGTGTATAATAAGATATAATAAAGCTCCAAAATCCAGCCGTCCCCTTTTTTAAAAAAAAGATCAAAGGGCTGAAATTAAAAAAATAATAAGGTCTACAGTGGACCACCTATAATGTTGGTCCACCTAATACATTTGGAGTTAATGTTGACTGACATGGACCAATTTGACTGACGGAGGTATATTTGAGGGACCAAACGGGAAAAATTTAGAGTTATGGTACCAAAATGAAAACAACAAATAAGTTAGGGGACCAAAAGTTCAATTAAGCCTAAATTTTATGTGTTCCTCTTCTCTATCCCTATACTATTTATTTACTGCTTACACATTACACACACATTATTTAACTTTAACATTCTGTTATGCACTAACACTTCAATTAACCTCTAAGTATTCTTACACTTACATCCAAGTTAATCAATCATAAACATCTTCATTACAGTCTTACTAATCAAGTTTAAAGGTTTGGGAACCATTTAGGGTCATTGGATACCTCAAAAAGTCATAAAAATAGGGTTTCGGAACTCAGGCAGGATGGCACGGTCGTGCCAAAAACAACACGGTCGTGCCCTTCCAGGCAGCAAGATCACGCACGGCTGTGCCATGTAGGCGCACGGTCGTGCCACCTGTGCAGGTCAGGGGTGACAGATTTTTCGTTCCATTTTCACGAAAATATTGTTTTCCAATATCGTTTTGGATCCAATTCACATCAAATTTGTCCCAACACCTTAAACAAGATACACCCTACTTCCTACCACTTAACATGGCTTAAAACAACTTAATCTTAATCACTTAAACTCAACTTAATTGGATTAAATCAAAGTTCGTCTCAAAAACCCGTTTTCTCCCAAAACAACTTAAAATCCCAAACAGAACTTTACAGCAACAATTCCAACATTCTAAACATATCAACATGTTCATAATCAATTAATTAACAACATGAATCAACTTAAAATCAATTATATCAACAATTCACTCAAATTCACCAAATTAAGCAATTTTCACATAAATAACAACAACCACAATTCCAACTTAACCCAAACATCATAACTTCATGATTTCATCATACAAACACATAATCATACTCATAATCAACTCAATTAAGCATAATCAACACCAATTATCACGTTTCTCACCAAATTCACCAAATTTCACAAAGTTCACAAACCATATAATCAACCATGAATTTTGATGAAGTAAAAGCATGAAAACAACAACTTAACATATACTTAATTTAGTCATCAATAAAGAGTACGAAAATTAACACAATTAATCATAATTCATGAAATTAAGCTATAAGCTAAAAGCACCCAAACATACTCCAAGCTTATTAAAACTAATTAATGAAGATAATCTTCCCCCTTACCTTAGTTTCTTCACTTCTCTTGCTAACCCACTTGAAATAAACAATCTCTCTTTAGTTCTTCTAGATTCCTCTTCTTCCTCTTCTCCAAGTTTCTCTATTGTTTTATCTCTCTACCTCTCTCTAGTTTTGTGTTAATTGTGAAGACCTAATGAAAATAACACTACACAATTCTCTTAAACATTAATGGACTAGGTTAACTCACCTTAATGGGCTTAGTCAATTCTCATGACACTAAAAATAACACTACACTTTTACTAAGCTCACGCCCCCTCTAAATTACTTATACACCACTATTTTCAAATTTTCAATTTCTAACATATTACCATTATGCCACTCGCCCAAAATTACTAAAATACCCTTCAACTACCAAAATTCAATAAATCACCAAAATAAACAATTAAGCACACACAAAATAATTACATAAATAAAATACGAAAAATCGGGCTGTTACACTTGACTGTTTAGGGTTGGGGGGGGGGAGGTTGAATTGTGTTGGCTTTTTCTTTCTCAAAAACTAAGAGTTAGTTCAGCTTCTGATGGTGATCAGAATCTGAAACTAAATTCAGAGTTCAGATGCAGCGGATTGAAAGTAAATGAGAGAGAGAGAGAGAAAGAGAAAGACACAAGCAATTTTTCACTATAATTCAAATAGCAGTCCAGAAGTAGTCCAGTCCCCTTGTTACTTACAAGAGATTTTTCACTATAATTCAAATAATTACAAAATGCTCAAGCACACAAGCAAGAGACTTCCAAATGCTCAAACACACAGTAAAAGACTTCTAATTGCTCAAGCATACAAGCAAGAGACTTCTGATTTATCAAGAAAAAAAGCAAGAGACCTCTAAACAAACAGAGTTACAAAGAAATATGTTTGAGTTGAACACTTGATATACTATCAGTGGTGTTCACAAAATACAACACAGTTTTCAGACTCTAGACTTAAGAAATTCTAAGATAAGAAAGTTTGTAAGAATTTATAAGTAATTGATGCGTATAGAATTTGGCAGAGTATTGGCACTATTCAAAGTCTTGTAATTTCTTATGTTTCTTCAAGTCTTCAGTCCTTTATATAGAGGAGTAGAGAGACGTTGAGAAGGTGCCAGATCATCAATAGAGTCGTTTTATTTGGAGCTTGATCCAACGTTGATTTGCTCCTTGATTTGGACTGCGTACCATGAAGAATACCGTTTGAAACCTTTCCTTAAAATGGATTGGATGTTTTTTCCAAGGAGACAAAGTTGTAGAGAACGTTTCTGATTCTGAGAAGTTGCAGAGGTCGTGGTTGTACTATGTCCTTGATGACAGTGACACCAGTTGACTTCTGATACTTCAGAGTCTGAGTCTTCAGCTTTTGATCCTCAGCTTCTGATCCTTCAACTTCTGATCCTTCAGACTTCAGCTTTTGATCCACTAGCTTCTGATCCATCAGCTTCTGATCCTTCAGGCTTCAGAGTCTGAGTCTTCAGCTTCTGATCCTTCAGACTTGCAGCACAGGCTTCCAATAACATATTTCCTTGCTCTTAAACTTGCTCCTTGAGAACCAAAACTTGATTTATACTTGAATAATTTTTAGTCTATGGTCCTGCACACTTGAAATAAGTATTAGCATATCCAATTTTCTTTTTAATACTTTGTTATCATCAAAACTCAACAGAGGCATAACATTTTGTTCCAACAATCTCCCCCTTTTTGATGATGACAAACACAAGTATTAATAAAAATTGTTGTTGATTTAATTAACAAGTTGACTATAGGGTCTAAGGTTTGTAAGCTCCTCCTGAGTCTGATAGTACATAAGGTGAGGTTTGTAAGCTCCCCTGAGCCCTATCCAGGTTAATTAAACTCAGTTTTTAATCAATAATAAGTATCACTCAGAATTATCTCAGAATTAGAGGTTCTGAGGCTAAGAGATGAGAAGAGGTTCTCCTAAGTTAATTAATTTTCAAAAATTAACTTATTGGCTCAGAGCCCGAAATTACTGTATTTTACTCCCCCTTTTGTCATCAACAAAAAGATAAATAAGAAAAACATAAAAGAGAGAGAAAAATAAATTGAGATCAGAGTGAGAAATTTTTCATGCAATCAATAGCAATCATCTATCAGAGACAAGCATTATAGAAAAAAAAAATATCAGAGCATACATGAATTAAGACATTGCATTCAGAAGCAAGAGACACAAAGACACGTAAAAATGTTCAGAAGCAAAACAGATTAACACTATTCAGACGCAAAGTGAAAATAAAGACTAGGGTGTGCATTCTAAGATTGGGGAGGTTTCTTCAGAAGCTCCAAAATGGCACTGATCCCATACTACATTTCTTCTTGACTTGTCATAATCTGAATTTGATGTTCTGCCATGACATCCTGTTTGGTACTCAACCCTTGAATCTTGCTCTCTAAAGCATCTTGTCTTGCCCTCTGTGCAACCAGGTCAACTTGCATCTGTTCTACCATGTGCTTCATCATAGGCTTTCCCAGTTCCAGCTTCATAGCTTCAAAATCTAGAGGCTTCTGAGCAGCCTTGCCTAGGAATGAGTTCTGCAGTCCGTATTTTAGAATCTTAGGAACTTCAGGTGCTATTTCCACTACTGATGAAGAGCTACTGGGCAGTTGTCTTGAAAGGTCTCTTCTAAATTCTACACTTTCCATACTCCTGACCACTTCTGACAACCACTTCTGAAGTGCTTCATGTTGAGACACCACTGAGACAAACTGCAGTGTGTCAAGGGTAGTGTTGACAAGCTCTCTTAGATTGTTCCATTTCTCAACATAGTTATCAAGCTGAATATGATTCTGTCTAGCTTGCACTAGTTGGTCCAAATCCTTAAAGATCTTACAGCAAACATTCTACAAATTCAAACTTGATGATGGGATAGGTGTTTGATGAATATTTTGTGGAAGGCTAGAGGGTGAGGGAAAGTCTGATACAATTTGATTAGTAGTATCAATATGAGGTTCTGATACAGTGATTAAATTGCCATCTGAAGCTGTGATGGTTTCAGGTTCAGGAGTGACAGATTGAATTGATTCAGGAATAACATATTCTGATGATCCACATAGAAGGAGAACATCAGTACTGTCTTGGCTTGGTTTATGAGTAGGTTCAGGTTTGGCAAAATGTATAGGTTCAACAGTTAGAGGTTGATCTTCTGATACTGAATCAGTATCAGAAGCAGGTATAAAAAAGTTTGTTGTTTCAGAAGGCAGGGTGGATGAGCTTTCTTGAAGGTCATATGGTAGTTCTCCAACTAGGTGTTGTTGAAACACCTCTAGTGAAGATGAAGAACTAGTGGTTGATACAGGTTTAGGAGTAACATTATTAGAAGCATTCAGATGAATTCTTCTTTTGATAATTTTGGTTATGAGGGCTTCAGTTTCTGGCCTGACAGTTCTGTCCAAATCAGGAATTTCACTAGGTTGACAAGTTTGGATATGGGGTATGTCTAGGGGTTTTTCAGGAATGAAAGATGGTTGAGAGGTAGGTATGGTTTTAGGTGAAGTTGGTTTATGTCATACCCCATTTTTTGACATATATTTTTTATGTGTTTTATTTGTTATTATCTCATTATTTATTTTTACCTTTTATTATTTTATTATTGCTATAATATTTTATTTGCATTTTTTATCATTATTAAGCATTACTATTACTATCATCATTATCCTTAATATTATTAATGTTATTGTTATTTTTCTTTAATAATATCATTATTATTTTATTACTATTAGTTTTTTATCTTTAATATTATTAAGTTTTATTTAATATCATCATTTTTCATTATTATTATCATCTACTATTTTCCTTATTATCATCATCATTTGCATTTTTGCATTTTTTATCATCATTATTATCATTATATATTATTATTATTTCTCCATTTTTACCTTTTATTTTTTTAATACAAAAATAAAAAAAAAGTGGAGTTCGCAGTGCGAAATCACCTTCGCACTGCGACCTCTGCGAAATTTTCTGCAGAATTTTATACATTGGTTTATCTTTTTTGTTTTCAACTACAATTGTTATTAGTAGCATTATTACTTTTATTATTGCTGTTTTGTGACTGATTTGGTGCAGCAAGGCAAGATTTAATGTGTGACATTAAAGGTAAAAGGAAAGAAGGATTTTCTTCCAACCTCTCATGTGATCAAACAAATTGGCTATCCTTGGTCAGCTTTTGTCCCCCCAAATTGACCCCTCACCCAACCTAAACTTGCCAGCCAGCTGCTTGATCCCTTTCCTTCCCTTTTTCCCTGCCAAAACCAGTCAATCACAAGTGGTTTTTGTTGCAAAAAAGCTGTTTGATATGCCCTGTTTTGAGCTGGATTTCTCCTCCCACACATAAGCCCACATGCTAATTTTGATTCCCCCAATCTCCCTGTACATGGCAGTACACGTTTTGATTGTTTGACCTTCCAAGATTGCAAGGATTAATCCCAAGAATCATCCCTTTTGCAGCTGCCCTGTTTTACAGTTTTTACCATCATTACCTTCTAGAATCAATGGCATTTGTGGCTGAGATCAGTCAATACCTTGCCCCTTGGCACAAGGCAAAGCAAGTTCTATCCATTAGCATTAAATGCAAAGTGTTCTAGCCTGAATTTAGCCCAAATCAGCTAGTGTTTTAGGATTTTGTTCATCATTGTTCATCATTACAAAGATTTGCATTTATGCCTATAAAAGGAATGGCAAGGCATGAGGATCACACACATTGAAACCAGTTAAAAACAGACCAATTCAGAGAGCCAACACACACGAAATTCACACCAAAAATCCCTTGCATTGCAGCACAAAATCAGTCCCTCACAAACACTTAGAACTTTGTTCATAACCTCTCACAAAGCAAGCAAGCCACTTCCAATCTTATTCAAGCATTGCTAGGAGTTCTGTAAGTCTCCTATAATCTTTCTTTTCTATTGTATTTGCTGTTTGCATATCTTGCTTTGTCCAATTTCACTTTGTGAACCAAAACCTCTTTTTGAACCTCAAAAAGGACCTCAAAGGGGCCAAGCTTTAAAACTGTGATTTTCCACCCCTTTTTCTCCCATTTTGTCAAGTTTTTTAACCTCCTTTAGGTTCTGAATCTTGCTTAGAAGCAGTTTCTGAACTTCTGTTCAGAAACAGCTTCTGAGTTGAAAAATTCGCATACTTCGCAGAGCAAAGTATTGCTCGCACTGCGAACACACCAGAACCTGACTTCGCAGAGCCAAGTTCTGGTTGCTCTGCGAAGTATATGAAATTCAGAATATGAATCAGGCATTCAAATGTCAAATTTTTGGGATTCTAGCCCTTGATTCAGAACCTAAAGAGGGTTAAAACCATTTTGGTCCAAATCCAATTCATAATCATGCACAACTTTGAAGATTTCTCAAGTTCGTGCGACAAATTTTGAGTAACTTGTGAAACAAGTTATGTTCTTAATATTTTCAAAACCAAGTTTGAGCAACAAGCTAAGTTCGTCTATTTCAAAACAAACTTGAACAACCATGTTGTTCATGATTTTCAATCCAAACGTGAACTTAAGCCAAGCTTGCTCATTCTTTTTAAATCAAACTCGAATTGAGCCGAACTTGTGAACTTTCCAATTTTTTGCATGTTTTATGGTTGTGTTTGCCATTCAAACTTGAACCAAACTCGTTCTTGAGTTTCAATAACTTAAGCAACAAGTAACGTTCATGATTTTTAATAAAATCGAACAACAAATTTGTTCGTGTTTTCTTTTCCTTTACAAGTATCCCTTTAAAAGCTTTGGTTCCCTTTGAGGTTTCTCCGAGTGACAAAACCAAACTTGAATGAAACGGGAATGGCTTGACGTATGTCTCCCCAAACCTCGATTGCACGAATGCGTGACGTATGTCTCGTCGCTCGGGCAATCGTCATTCCACCTTGACGCGTCTAGCACGCTAAACCTTCCCTTGGCCCCCTTATGGCCATTTTTATCCTTTTTTGGCCCTCATGGTCAATCCGAACCTCTCGCGCCTTGCGCGTTTATTTTTAACCTTTTTACGCCTTGCGCGAATTTTTCGCCTCAGTGCGTTTGTCTCTTGTTTATTTCTTTTAAAACATTCACGCCTTGCGCGAGTTTATCGCCTAGCGTCCATCTTTCACCATTTTAAAACTTTGTACGTCTTCGTACGTTTTTTAAAAACCTTTGTTCAAGTCCGAGTGGAAAACTTTTTCATCAAATCATTTATTTTTATGCATTGTCGTCAGTGGCCAGCTCGGCAACAACCCGAGCAGCTGACTTTTACTTTCTTGTCGTCAATGGCCAGTTCGGCAGCAACCCGAACAGTTGACATTTACTTTCATTACACTTTTTTTCTTTTTTTTTCAAACTTTTTCGCTCGGACGCGATCAAATCTTTTTTAACTAAAACGAACCAACATACAAACGTTTTCTACCAAAGAACTACGTACGCTTTGAATTCTCCGACTACCGGGAGATACGTAGGAGCAAGATCGACATCTTGTCAAGCCCATTAATAAAAAAACTGTTTTTCCCTTTTCGTTTGTTTTTATCTCTTTCTTCGTCTCGCATTATGTTTTTATATTTCCTTTTATACATGTTTAAACACGTAAGTAAAACATCGAAGCATTTTAAGCCTAAGCCGACTAAGAGGTTCCCGTTGAGTACAACGGATGTGAGGGGTGCTAATACCTTCCCCTTGCATAATCGACTTTCGAACCTAAAATCTTTTCTCAAGGTAATTTAGAACTTTTTTCCTTTTTTCCCCGAAAAATTAAAAGTTCAGTCGTAATTTAGAATTAGTGATTCAACGCTTCCCAATAGCTTGACATCCGAAATTCGACGCGACAGAAATGGCGACTTCACTGGGGACATGCATTAAACACTTTGTTTGTGCATAAACGAGTCAAGCCTATCTCAGTCGGCTTTTAGGCTAATTTGGTTCATTTTACTTACGTGTTTATTTTTTCTTGTCATTATTTGTCTTGTTTATTCTTTATGCTCTACATACATATATATATCATTTGTGCTTCATATTCATATATATCTCAATTGTGGGGGTTACTTGAGCGATGTTACTCCACTTTGTTCGGGTTAATGCCGGACGTGTGAGGCTCTCTACCCCAGCTCGAGAGAAAACTAAGTTAGAAGGAGGTTGTGTGCGGAAGCCCGCGTTGACGTATGTCCGTGAGGTAGGATGCCCAACCCCGCTTAGACGAGATTTTCATATGGAATTAATTGAAGTCATGTCGACGTATGTCCATAGACAACCCTAATTCCATATGAGATTGATGACTCTAAGGACCTTTTCTTAGGAATCTTACCTATTAGAGCCTACACGTGAGGATGGGGGAAATTTTGAACCTACATATCACACCCATGCATATCATACATTTACATTCATGGAAAATATTTTTCGCATATCACTTTGCTTTATAGGAATTTAAAAAGAACAATCAAATATTAGCAAAAAGAAATATGGATTCCGGGAATAAGAATACGCTCACCTTAGAGAATCAAGAGCTCCGAAGCAAGAATGGAGAGTTGGAATTGAAGTACCTCCAAGCTTTAGGAGAAATCACTAGGACGAAGAGAGATCGCGATGAAGTAACAAACTCTCTTCTAGTGTGCCAAAAACGGCTAAAGATCTCCGAAGGGAGGAGAAATTGGATAGGAGGCGGCTTGGTTAGTGCGGATGCCAACCTTGTAGCCAAGGACGAAGAGTTGGAAAGAATCTTGCATTCCAACCAAGAGCTCAAGAAGTTCGGCGAGTTAGCTATCGAAGCTCAACGGAAATGGAGGTTGAAGTTTCAAGAGAAAAATCAACAGCTCCAAGAAGTGGTCAAAGACTACAAAGAGCAGCTTCAAGCCGAACGCGTCCAACGGCAAAGACATGAGAGCCTTTCTCATCAAGGGAAACTCCATTGCAATCGCCTCGAGGCGGACATCAAGAAATTCGAAGAATACTTCGATAAGATTGCAAGAGAGCATGGGAATCACATTGCACGACTCCTCGATGAGATTAGGCATGCAAATATCCAGCTAGCCCAACGCAAGGAAGTTGTATGGCAAGATGCCTCTCGACTAAGTGAAGACTTCACTAGATTAGTCGCATTCTCAAACTTAGTCATCGCCGAGCTTCCGAAGAAACTTGCAAAGGCCGAGATGGTCGTGCCATACTTTGTCATCCCTACGGAAATCCAGGAATTTATGAAGTTCTGCAAGGACACATTAGATTTCTATAGGGAGGAAATAGGCAAGGCCGAAAGGCGAGCGGCTATTTGATTTGTATTAGCATTAGTTACACTTTGTAATCTCAATGTTATTCAATCAAATATATATATTTTGACAATGTTAATTTTCCGGTTTCTAATACTTTTAATTGCTAATATTAATTGTTCACTTTTAAATTTCCTTATAAAGCAAAGCAAATTTTTTCATGCATACATCATTCATTATCATGCATACGGTCATCCTCGAGTCCAAACTCATTTCCCTTTTCTTATCCTCAGGATTTCTTATAATCCAAATTGAGTCTTCAGTGTTTGCATTCTCTCCGCAACACTACGCGTCTTCTCGTAAGAAAAAGTGGCTCATCATCCCGAGGCAACTCACTCCTACAATACCCGAGCGACCCTAAAGAGGAAAATGGAAAACCTCGAGCAAGAGAATCAAGATCTTCGTGAAGAAGTAACATCTATGAGAACGGAAATGGAAAAACTAACGGAATTAGTGAAACTACTAGCAGCCGCACAAATCCCGGCACCTCCTCCTCCTTCTAGCTCTCAAGCTCCAGCACTAGCTTCCACTTCAACACCAACCTTACATGATGGAACTCAGCGTTACACTAAACCCCCCGGTTGCACATGGGGTATGCCATTTGAGTTTGGCGAAGAGTCCGTCCCTATTCCAACTACCTTTCAAGAAACCCCGGTCATTCAACCCGAGGTTACCTTTACCCAGGCTGCTGCGGCCTTCACTACACCAGTGGTTCATACCACTCAAGGGGATTACGGGCCTATCTTTCATGCCGAAAGTTTAGGCGCCCAGGATAGGATGGCGGATTTCCTTGAAAAATTCGATGAGATGCAAAAGAGATTAAAGCCCTCCGAGGGAAAGACTTATTCGGGAAGGACGCCCATGATCTCTGCCTAGTACCCAACGTCAAGATCCCTCCTAAATTCAAGGTCCCGGATTTTGAGAAGTACAAAGGGAATACTTGCCCGCAAAGTCACTTGGTAATGTACGCGAGGAAGATGTCGACACAAACCGACAACCATCAGCTGCTCATTCATTATTTCCAAGATAGCTTAACCGGTGCCGCTTTAAAGTGGTACATGGGTTTGGATAGTACCAAAATCCAAACTTTTAATGACTTGGGAGAGGCGTTTGTCCGCCAGTACAAATATAATTTGGACATGGCCCCGGACCGGGACCAACTCCGGGCTATGGCCCAAAAGGACAAAGAGACCTTTAAGGAGTACGCACAAAGATGGAGAGAGATAGCGGCTCAGATCAGCCGGTCTCTAGAAGAAAAGGAAATGACCAAGATCTTTTTAAATACCCTTGGTTCCTTTTACTATGAACGAATGGTTGCCAATGCGCCAAGTGACTTCACCGAGATGGTAAGCATGGGCGTACGTTTGGAAGATGCGGTCCGAGAAGGACGCTTAATAAAGGAAAGTGCTCCGTCTAGTAGCACAAAGAGATTTGGGGGTAGCTATCCAAGGAAGAAAGAGCAAGATATCGGCATGATTGGTCACAGAGGACCTCATCAAGGGTACTCAGCATATCCGCATGTCTCTGCTATCTCACCTGCCATCTCTACACCACCAAATTACCAAGTTCAAGTCCCGCAAAGATCTCTCCCTCAATATCAGCAATCCTATCAACAACAACATCCGCAAAATCCACAACAATCATACCAGCAGCCCCGCCCACAAGGTCAGCAGCAATTCCGACCTCAAGCACCTCAACAACCTTTCAACCATCAGAATCGCCCAAGAGCGGCATTCGATCCGATACCCATGAAGTACGCGGACCTGCTCCCGGCTTTACTTGCGAGAAATCTCGTACAAACAAGAGCACCACCTCCCGTACCAAGTGTATTACCTCCATGGTATCGACATGACCTTACATGTGCATACCATCAAGGGGCATCAGGCCATGATGTTGAACGTTGCCTTGCTTTAAAGAATGAGGTCCAGAAGCTAGTCCGTACCAAGGTGTTGACCTTCAAGGACTCAAACCCAAATGTCCAAACTAACCCGCTGCCGAACCATGGTTCCTCAATCAACATGGTTCAAGAGCACCAAGGGACCCATCCTATTTTGAAAGTCCAAAACATCAAGACTCCTTTGGTTCCACTACACATCAAAATGTGTAAAGCAGCTAGGTTCGAGCACGATCATGCTAGTTGTGAAGAGTGTTCAGTAAGTCCCCAAGGATGTATGCAAATCCAAAATGACATACAAGGACTAATGGACAAGAAGGAGCTCGTTGTCACCAAAAAGGACGAAAGTGTATGTGTCATAACTCCGGAGTTTGATATCCCGGAACATTTGGAGGTAGCCTTCAGCAGCCAAAAGCCTGCCACTACTCCACTTGTAATATGTTTGCCAGGGCCTGCCCCGTACACTTCCAACAAAGCGGTTCCTTATAAGTACCTTGCAACCATGATAAACAACGGCCAAGAGACGCCTATTCCTCCCTTAGCCCCTGTCGATAATATCACGGACAGCAGTAAAGTGCTAAGGAGCAGACGTGTTCTTCCCACAATAGTCCAAGAGAAAGTCAGCACCCCGGTGTTTAAACCGAAACCAACCCAGGACCCCTGCACAAGCAAAGAAATGGGTCAATCCAGTGGGGTAAATGCCGATTCGGATCTTGATGAAGTATTGAAGCTAATCAAGAAGAGCGAATACAAGGTCGTGGATCAGTTGTTGCAAACGCCTTCCAAGATCTCTATGCTATCCTTATTGTTGAACTCCGACGCACATAGAGAATCATTGATGAGGGTCTTGGACCAAGCCTTTGTGGAGCACGACATAACCCTCGGCCAATTCGGAGGCATTGTCGGAAACATCACTGTTTGCAATAGCTTAAGCTTTAGTGATGAGGAACTCCCGGAGCAAGGAAGACACCATAATTTGGCATTACATATATCGGTAAACTGCAAGTCGGATGCTTTATCAAATGTACTTGTAGACACCGGCTCTTCATTGAACGTAATGGCCAAAACAACCCTTGACCAGCTTTCTTACCAGGGGACCCCCATAAGACCAAGTGGGGTAGTTGTTAAAGCCTTTGATGGCTCGAAGAAATCAGTGATCGGGGAGGTGGATTTACCTATTACCATCGGACCGTCTGTCTTCCAAATAACCTTCCAAGTAATGGACATACAAGCAGCGTACAGTTGTTTGTTAGGTCGACCCTGGATCCACAAGGCCGGAGCAGTGACATCCACACTGCATCAAAAACTGAAATTTGTGAAGAATGGGAAGCTAGTTACAGTGGGAGGAGAGGAGGCTCTGTTAATCAGCCATCTGTCGGCTTTCTCGTTCATCGGTGCTGATATCGTTGACGGGACATCATTCCAAGGTCTTTCCTTAGAAGATGAGAGTGCCACAAAGAAGGAAGCGTCCATGTCCTCTTTCAAGAGCGCACAAAGAGCAGTGCAAGATGACTTACTCCCGGATTGGGGAAAGACAATAAGTCTGCCGGAGCGTAAGCATAGAGAAGGTTTAGGTTTCACTCCAACTACGAGAGTTGCCAAACCAAGCACTAACATTGAACCGCTCGAGAACATCTTCCGTAGCGCCAGCTTCATTCACTCCGCAAAGGAAACCAACGCCATCACTGAAGATGGGCCGGAAGAAACAACACCTGTCCATGTAACGCCCGGAGGAGCTTGTCGCAATTGGGTTGCTATCGATGTTCCCTCTGTTATCCAGTCTTCCAAGTAATGTGTTTGTTTATTTTATCTTTTTCAAAAAAAACCCTTTCGCCTCGCCCGAAGCGAAAGGAGACTCATGTAGGGCTTGTTTAATATACTATCATCAATTAATAAAAATCGTTGTTTCTATTACAACTTCCACGTATTTATACGTTGTCTTTTTCTTTTTATCTTTCAATATTAAAACCCAAAAACATTTTCTTTTTAATTTCAAAGAGTCTGCATTTTTCATCTTTTACTAAAATCAATCATCCGTCACATGCAGACTAAGTACCCATAAACCCGTCGAACACCTTAGCCCTAGGCTCCCTCCAAACTTTGAATTCCCTGTTTACGAAGCGGAAGAGGAAGAGGATGAAGAGATCCCGGATGAGATCAAGCGCCTACTAGAACAAGAGAGGAAGACCATTCAGCCTCACGAGGAAACGATAGAGGTCATCAACCTGGGTTCCGAAGAAGAAAAGAAAGAAGTTAAGATAGGAGCATTATTGGATGCGCCCGTCAAAGAGAAAATAGTCAAGCTTCTTGAAGAGTATGTGGATATCTTTGCATGGTCATATCAAGATATGCCAGGATTGGATCCTGAGATTGTGGAACACCACTTACCTCTAAAACCGGAATGTTCGCCAGTCAAGCAGAAGTTGAGAAGAACTCGCCCTGACATGGCTCTTAAGGATCAAGGAGGAAGTGCAAAAGCAGATTAATGCAGGATTTCTCGTTACCTCGGAATATCCTCAATGGTTGGCCAACATAGTGCCAGTTCCCAAGAAGGATGGTAAAGTCAGAATGTGTGTCGACTATCGAGATTTAAACAAGGCTAGCCCGAAGGACGACTTCCCGTTACCTCACATTGACATATTGGTTGACAACACCGCCAAATCCAAGGTTTTCTCCTTCATGGACGGTTTCTCAGGATATAATCAGATTAAAATGGCTGTTGAAGATAGAGAAAAAACGTCTTTCATTACGCCTTGGGGCACCTTCTGCTATCAAGTGATGCCTTTTGGCCTAACGAATGCGGGTGCTACCTACCAAAGGGGCATGACTACTCTCTTCCACAACATGATACACAAAGAAATCGAAGTGTATGTCGATGACATGATTGTCAAATCAAGAACGGAAGAAGAGCATGTCGAGTATTTGTTAAAGATGTTTCAACGCCTGAGAAAGTATCGGCTTCGCTTGAACCCCAACAAATGTACGTTCGGCGTGAGATCAGGAAAACTCCTAGGTTTCATTGTCAGTCAAAAGGGTATCGAGGTAGATCCCGATAAGGTCAAAGCCATCAGAGAAATGCCTGCTCCTCAAACTGAGAAGCAAGTAAGGGGGTTTCTAGGACGCTTAAACTACATCTCTAGATTCATATCCCATATGACAGCCACTTGTGGACCCATCTTCAAACTGCTCCGCAAAAATCAAGAAGTGGTATGGACAGAAGATTGCCAAAAAGCTTTTGATAGCATCAAGGAGTACCTGCTAGAACCTCCAATACTTATTCCTCCAGTCGAAGGAAGACCATTGATCATGTACTTAACCGTATTGGAGGACTCCATGGGTTGTGTACTCGGACAACAAGATGAGACCGGTAGAAAAGAGCACGCTGTCTACTACCTAAGCAAGAAATTTACGGACTGTGAGTCCCGATACTCTCTACTCGAAAAGACTTGCTGCGCATTAGCCTGGGCTGCTAAGCGTCTTCGCCACTACATGCTTAATCATACTACTTGGTTGATATCCAAGATGGATCCAATCAAGTACATTTTTGAAAAAACCGCCTTAACCGGAAGGATCGCCCGTTGGCAAATGTTGTTGTCAGAATACGACATCGAGTATCACACTCAGAAAGCTATCAAAGCCAGCATTCTCGCTGACCATTTGGCTCATCAACCAATTGAGGATTATCAATCAATCAAGTTTGACTTCCCCGATGAAGAAATCATGTACCTAAAGATGAAGGATTATGACGAGCTACTATTCGGCGAAGGTCCAGATCCCGAATCTAAATGGAAGTTAATCTTTGATGGAGCTGTCAATGTCTATGGCAACGGAATTGGAGCAGTCATCGTCACCCCTGAGGGCAAGCATCTCCCTTTTGCTGCAAGACTATCATTCGACTGTACAAACAATATGGCAGAGTATGAAGCTTGTATCTTAGGAATTGAGGAAGCCATCGATCTAAGGATCAAGAACCTCGACATTTACGGAGACTCAGCTCTTGTGATTAATCAAATCAATGGAGATTGGGAAACTCGCCACACCGGCTTGATCCCTTACAAAGATTACGCAAGACGCTTGCTAACCTTTTTCAACAAAGTCAAGCTGCATCACATTCCTCGAGACGAGAATCAAAGGGCGGATGCTCTTGCCACCTTGTCTTCTATGTATGAGGTCAGTCGCCGGAACGAAATTCCAACAATCAAGGTTCAACACCTAGAAAGGCCCGCACATGTATTTGCAGCCGAAGCAGTCGTAGATGACAAACCATGGTTCCATGACATCAAATGTTTCCTCCAAAAGCAAGAGTACCCGCGTGGGGCATCCAACAAGGATAAGAGAACTCTGCGAAGATTAGCCGGCAACTTCTTTTTAAACGGAGAAGTTTTATACAAGAGGAATTTTGATATGGTGTTGCTCAGATGTGTTGATGAGCAAGAAGCGGACCTCATAATGCATAAAATACATGAAGGCTCCTTCGGAACCCATTCTAGTGGGCACACAATGGCTAGAAAAATCTTAAGAGCCGGGTATTACTGGATGACCTTGGAAAGCGATTGCTACAAGCATGCCAAGAAATGCCACAAATGTCAAATCTACGCGGACAAGATCCACATGCCACCAACGGCTCTGAACGTCCTCTCATCACCATGGCCTTTCTCCATGTGGGGCATTGACATGATTGGTAGGATCGAACCCAAAGCTTCTAATGGACATCGCTTCATCTTAGTAGCAATCGACTACTTTACCAAATGGGTTGAGGCTGCATCATATGCCAACGTCACCAAACAAGTGGTGGTCCGATTTATTAAGAATCATATCATATGTCGATATGGTATTCCCAGCAAGATCATCACGGACAATGGGACCAACTTAAATAACAAAATGATGAAGGAGCTATGCAAGGAGTTCAAGATCGAACATCATAACTCTTCTCCTTATAGACCTCAGATGAATGGTGCGGTTGAAGCTGCAAACAAAAACATCAAGAAGATAGTACAGAAGATGGTAGTCTCATACAAGGATTGGCATGAGATGCTACCATACGCCCTGCACGGATACCGTACTTCAGTACGTACGTCGACAGGAGCAACCCCTTTCTCTTTAGTGTACGGCATGGAAGCAGTGCTCCCCGTAGAAGTCGAAATCCCGTCATTGAGAATCTTGATGGAAGCTAAATTGTCAGAGACTGAATGGTGTCAAAACAGATACGATCAGTTGAATTTAATTGAGGAGAAACGCATGACAGCCTTATGTCATGGACAACTGTACCAACAAAGGATGAAACAAGCTTTCGACAAGAAAGTCCGTCCTCGGGAAATCCAAGAAGGAGACCTCGTGCTCAAAAGGATCCTATCCTTTCAACCTGACTCTAGGGGCAAATGGACGCCTAACTATGAAGGCCCTTATGTCGTCAAGAGAGTATTCTCCGGAGGAGCCTTGATTCTCACGACAATGGACGGCGAGGATTTTCCGCGTCCCGTGAACTCCGATGTAGTCAAGAAATATTTTGTCTAAAAACAAAAGAATAGCTCGGTAAGTCGAAAACCTGGAAAGGGCGGCTTAAGCAAAAAAGAGCGTCTCGGTGGACTGAAAACCTGAAAGGGCGGTCCAGGCAAAAATTAGAGACATAAAACAGAAATAGCTATCCTGATAGGTCAAGCATCTGAAAGGATGACCTATGCAAAAATTAAGGATCAAAAGACAAAGTAACTACATCGGATTGGTCGTGATCTACTCGGGGCACATCAATTGTCTGAAGACTCCGAATCGGAAGCATCCAGACAGAGAATTCAAAGTTATTAGGGATACTAGTGGCCATCGCGTTCAATGTACCCTTCCCTTTTATATTTACCCTTTTAGACTTTGTAAGATTCGTGGAGCCACGCCTTTGGCAGGCTACCACCCCTTTAATAAATTTCACTTCCCAACATTCTTTACCTTTTATCAAACTCCTTTCATTCATTTTTATTCTTGATGATAGTATTTCCAAAAACAAAAAAAAAAAACTTTTTCAAAATTTATTGCATGAGTCTTGCATTTTTATCCAATAACAAACACATTCCTTTTCGAACTTGCGAATATTCGGAGTGAACATCGATGTCTATCCTTAAAGCAGATAACGCTTCGCAGGCCGAACATGGTCAATCGCAAAAAGGAATTCCCCAACAGAATCCTCGGCGGATTAATCGAAATTTCCCCTGTGAGTTAAGAGCCCGAAATGGACAATTCAGGCAAAGACCGACCAAAGCATAAACATTCCCGACGGAATCGTCAGTTCTTCTCCAGCGGATTAGCACAATCCCCAGTGGACTACCAAACTCCCCAGGAAGTCAATCTTTGTTCTATTCTCACAAGCCCAATCACCATTGGCATCAGAGGCTGGATATCGATCATGCTTCCAAAATGATCCTTATATCCCCAGTGAATTCACAAGCGAAGTCCAATCTTATTGGCATACCCCCCAGTGGAGTCTTACGTCATCCAAGCCCGACTTTGCTCGGCATTCAAATCTTAACCCCCCAGCGTCCCACGTGACGTCTGTCATCCCCCAGGTCAGCATAATTCATGCATCATATCATAGTCATTCATTAACATGCATCTCATATTCATATCATGCATTTCCCACAACAAACAGTCGAGTGTCATCCCCAGTCTGTCCGGTCTAGGGATGTTGTCCTCATTTTCGCCGAGCGATAGTTCTTTAATGAACGGCTTGCGCAAGTTCTTCATTGTATCCAGGGGCAATTCCTTAACAAACAAGTTGGGTATCCCCAGTACAAATCCATCCCTCACATGACGTCCTCAATGACAGTCATACATTCATGCATTCATACATATGCATACAGCATATCATACATGGTTATTTCTAACCATCATGAGTCTCACCAAACAATCGCGAGCAATTCGTGAATTCTTTTTTCCAAGTGTCATCCCCAGTCTGTCTGGTTTAGAGATGTCATCCTTTTCCGCCAAGTGGCAGTTCAAACGAACAGCTTGCGCGTCTTTTTGTCAAGTCTTTACGCCAAGTGGCAGTTCTTTAATGAACAGCTTGTGCGTACTCCCCAGTATTGTGCCAAGCGGTAAGTTCTTCGATGAACAGCTTGTGCATTCTTTCTCCCTGATTGAAGGGGCATTTTTTTTGTAAGGAACGGCTTGTTAGTCGCATCCCCAGTATCGTCAGTGGCAAGTTCAGTAACCATCCGAACAGCTGACATCTGACATTTTATTTTCCTGTCGTCAATGGCAAGTTCGGCAACATCCGAACAGTTGACATTTTATTTTCATGTCGTCAATGGCAAGTTCGGCAACATCCGAACAGTTGACATTTTATTTTTCCTGTCGTCAATGGCAAGTTCGGCAACATCCGAACAGTTGACATTTTATTTTTCCTGTCGTCAATGGCAAGTTCGGCAACATCCGAACAGTTGACATTTCTTTTTTCTGTCGTCAATGGCAAGTTCGGCAACATCCGAACAGTTGACATTCTTTTCATTCTTTTGTCGCCAGTGGCCAGTTCGGCAACAACCCGAACAGCTGGCATTTACCTTTTCATTCTTTGTTGTCAGTGGCAGTTCGGCGACAACCCGAACAGCTGACACTTATCCCCGGTTTGGTCTTCTTCTTTATCATCTTTTGCATCCATGTTTACATTACAAGCATTCATAACATTTGCATACATGCATTTATAGCATTCATAACTCAGAAAAATATTTAGTCAAAAAATGGCGTACTCTATATTTAAGTCTCTTCGGCCCGTCCATTTCAAATTTCACTTTCAACCTCCGGGACGAAGAAACTTAAATAGGGGCATCTGTCATACCCCATTTTTTGACATATATTTTTTATGTGTTTTATTTGTTATTATCTCATTATTTATTTTTACCTTTTATTATTTTATTATTGCTATAATATTTTATTTGCATTTTTTATCATTATTAAGCATTACTATTACTATCATCATTATCCTTAATATTATTAATGTTATTGTTATTTTTCTTTAATAATATCATTATTATTTTATTACTATTAGTTTTTTATCTTTAATATTATTAAGTTTTATTTAATATCATCATTTTTCATTATTATTATCATCTACTATTTTCCTTATTATCATCATCATTTGCATTTTTGCATTTTTTATCATCATTATTATCATTATATATTATTATTATTTCTCCATTTTTACCTTTTATTTTTTAATACAAAAATCAAAAAAAAAGTGGAGTTCGCAGTGCGAAATCACCTTCGCACTGCGACCTCTGCGAAATTTTCTGCAGAATTTTATACATTGGTTTATCTTTTTTGTTTTCAACTACAATTGTTATTAGTAGCATTATTACTTTTATTATTGCTGTTTTGTGACTGATTTGGTGCAGCAAGGCAAGATTTAATGTGTGACATTAAAGGTAAAAGGAAAGAAGGATTTTCTTCCAACCTCTCATGTGATCAAACAAATTGGCTATCCTTGGTCAGCTTTTGTCCCCCCAAATTGACCCCTCACCCAACCTAAACTTGCCAGCCAGCTGCTTGATCCCTTTCCTTCCCTTTTTCCCTGCCAAAACCAGTCAATCACAAGTGGTTTTTGTTGCAAAAAAGCTGTTTGATATGCCCTGTTTTGAGCTGGATTTCTCCTCCCACACAATAGCCCACATGCTAATTTTGATTCCCCCAATCTCCCTGTACATGGCAGTACACGTTTTGATTGTTTGACCTTCCAAGATTGCAAGGATTGATCCCAAGAATCATCCCTTTTGCAGCTGCCCTGTTTTACAGTTTTTACCATCATTACCTTCTAGAATCAATGGCATTTGTGGCTGAGATCAGTCAATACCTTGCCCCTTGGCACAAGGCAAAGCAAGTTCTATCCATTAGCATTAAATGCAAAGTGTTCTAGCCTGAATTTAGCCCAAATCAGCTAGTGTTTTAGGATTTTGTTCATCATTGTTCATCATTACAAAGATTTGCATTTATGCTTATAAAAGGAATGGCAAGGCATGAGGATCACACACATTGAAACCAGTTAAAAACAGACCAATTCAGAGAGCCAACACACACGAAATTCACACCAAAAATCCCTTGCATTGCAGCACAAAATCAGTCCATCACAAACACTTAGAACTTTGTTCATAACCTCTCACAAAGCAAGCAAGCCACTTCCAATCTTATTCAAGCATTGCTAGGAGTTCTGTAAGTCTCCTATAATCTTTCTTTTCTATTGTATTTGCTGTTTGCATATCTTGCTTTGTCCAATTTCACTTTGTGAACCAAAACCTCTTTTTGAACCTCAAAAAGGACCTCAAAGGGGCCAAGCTTTAGCTTGTTCAAAAAAAAAAAAAAAAAAGGGGCCAAGCTTTAAAACTGTGATTTTCCACCCCTTTTTCTCCCATTTTGTCAAGTTTTTTAACCTCCTTTAGGTTCTGAATCTTGCTTAGAAGCAGTTTCTGAACTTCTGTTCAGAAACAGCTTCTGAGTTGAAAAATTCGCATACTTCGCAGAGCAAAGTATTGCTCGCACTGCGAACACACCAGAACCTGACTTCGCAGAGCCAAGTTCTGGTTGCTCTGCGAAGTATATGAAATTCAGAATATGAATCAGGCATTCAAATGTCAAATTTTTGGGATTCTAGCCCTTGATTCAGAACCTAAAGAGGGTTAAAACCATTTTGGTCCAAATCCAATTCATAATCATGCACAACTTTGAAGATTTCTCAAGTTCGTGCGACAAATTTTGAGTAACTTGTGAAACAAGTTATGTTCTTAATATTTTCAAAACCAAGTTTGAGCAACAAGCTAAGTTCGTCTATTTCAAAACAAACTTGAACAACCATGTTGTTCATGATTTTCAATCCAAACGTGAACTTAAGCCAAGTTTGCTCATTCTTTTTAAATCAAACTCGAATTGAGCCGAACTTGTGAACTTTCCAATTTTTTGCATATTTTATGGTTGTGTTTGCCATTCAAACTTGAACCAAACTCGTTCTTGAGTTTCAATAACTTAAGCAACAAGTAACGTTCATGATTTTTAATAAAATCGAACAACAAATTTGTTCGTGTTTTCTTTTCCTTTACAAGTATCCCTTTAAAAGCTTTGGTTCCCTTTGAGGTTTCTCCGAGTGACAAAACCAAACTTGAATGAAACGGGAATGGCTTGACGTATGTCTCCCCAAACCTCGATTGCACGAATGCGTGACGTATGTCTCGTCGCTCGGGCAATCGTCATTCCACCTTGACGCGTCTAGCACGCTAAACCTTCCCTTGGCCCCCTTATGGCCATTTTTATCCTTTTTTGGCCTTCGTGGTCAATCCGAACCTCTCGCGCCTTGCGCGTTTATTTTTAACCTTTTACGCCTTGCGCGAATTTTTCGCCTCAGTGCGTTTGTCTCTTGTTTATTTCTTTTAAAACATTCACGCCTTGCGCGAGTTTATCGCCTAGCGTCCATCTTTCACCATTTTAAAACTTTGTACGTCTTCGTACGTTTTTTAAAAACCTTTGTTCAAGTCCGAGTGGAAAACATTTTCATCAAATCATTTATTTTTATGCATTGTCGTCAGTGGCCAGCTCGGCAACAACCCGAGCAGCTGACTTTTACTTTCTTGTCGTCAATGGCCAGTTCGGCAGCAACCCGAACAGTTGACATTTACTTTCATTACACTTTTTTTCTTTTTTTTTCAAACTTATTCGCTCGGACGCGATCAAATCTTTTTTAACTAAAACGAACCAACATACAAACGTTTTCTACCAAAGAACTACGTACGCTTTGAATTCTCCGACTACCGGGAGATACGTAGGAGCAAGATCGACATCTTGTCAAGCCCATTAATAAAAAAACTGTTTTTCCCTTTTCGTTTGTTTTTATCTCTTTCTTCGTCTCGCATTATGTTTTTATATTTCCTTTTATACATATTTAAACACGTAAGTAAAACATCGAAGTATTTTAAGCCTAAGCCGACTAAGAGGTTCCCGTTGAGTACAACGGATGTGAGGGGTGCTAATACCTTCCCCTTGCATAATCGACTTTCAAACCTAAAATCTTTTCTCAAGGTAATTTAGAACTTTTTTCCTTTTTTCCCCGAAAAATTAAAAGTTCAGTCGTAATTTAGAATTGGTGATTCAACGCTTCCCAATAGCTTGACATCCGAAATTCGACGCGACAGTTTAGATGAGGTTGTTTCTGGTTGAAACTTATCAGGAGGGGATGAGTGATTAGCTGTCTCAACATGATCAGAAACAGCTTCTTCTCTGTCAAAGAGATCTCTTTCAGAAAGAATGCGTGCTCTTTTCTTGTTCAGAGCATCTAAGAGGTCTTGGGACTTAAGTTTTCTCATGAGTGAGAGTTCATCAAGTTTAGATTTAACAGAAGATAAGTTTGCAGGAATACCTATATTAGAAGCAACTACAGGTTTTGCAGTGGCTTCTGATACTTGTAGAAGAGGGGCAAACAGGTTATGAGCTCCTGATAGAGTAGATTTCTCTAACTCTTTGGCTATTTCAACAGCTTTCTCCATCTGCTCCTTAAGCTGAACAGGTGAAATAGTCTCAGTAGCTTTCTAAACATCAGGTAAAGTCCCCTTTTTGATAGCATCTTGCCTCAGAATCTCCTTAATCCTTGCTAGTTCTACTGCTTCTTCCTTATAAGTCATCTTGACTTCTTCCTCCTGTTCATCAGTCTCCATAATCATCTTCCTTAACTTCTTCTTCTTCTTCTTCTGTTTTGGAGGTAAAACAGCTTCTGACTTTCTTTTCTCAACAACTTTAGATCTTGTCCATGTGGGAAGCACCTCAACAGGTTCAAGCTTTGCAACTTCTGATATATCTTTGAAAGTTGCCTTCTTAACAGATTTCTTATGAACCTTAGTCTTCTTAACTGGCTCAGCTTATGTAGCTTCAGAAGTTGCTTTTCACTTCCTCTCGTTGACAGTCTTGTCAGTAGCAGTTTCTGGGAGCATATCCCATGTGATCTCAATTCCTGCCTCCTTGTAGTATTCTTGAATGAAGTTAGCAAGAACCTCAGGATTTTCCTCTTTGGATATGAGGGAAAAGTCATCTACATATGCAGGTTTCTCCAAATTTACTTGTAAGTCCTAATCAGTAGAAATAACTTCCTTCTTAGGAATTATCTGCATACTACCCAGAGTGAGTCCTGATATTATGCTACCTTTGTTGATTCCCAAAACTTTATCAGAAACCAATCCCACATGTTCAATCTTCTCAATGAGTCTTCCTTGATAAAAGATTTCAGACAGCAGCCTAGCATAAGGTACATGTTTCTTCCCCTTTAGACCTTCTTGGATTGATAAACACAGGTAACTGAAGATATACTTAGGCAGGTTGATGGGCAGCTTCTGTACCAGGAAAAACAAAAAGTGCTTGTGATCCCATGATTTGTAATCCTTGCCTCCTTGCCTTGGCATAAGACATGATAACAGAATCTTATGCAAGAGTCTGAACTTTTTCTTCATTTCCATAGTTTTATCAGATTCTCTCCCTTCAAACAGAATGGCTTTAATCTGATCAGCCCATCTGCTAGATTTATTTGAGGAGCTCCAATAGCCTTTGCTATAGTATCTACTGTGATGGTGACACTGATGCCCATCACTGCAGACCTAATTTCAGTTGTATTGAAGGTAGGCAATCCTAGTTCTGACCTAGTCTTTCCTTTAAGACTTTTGTCTTACGCTATCATGAGAACTTCTTCCTTTCTTGCAGCTTCTCTATTATACACCTCGCTTCTAACCCAGAAGTCTTTAACTAACTCCAAATAAGTTGGTCCATTGAGCATGTTGAAGTAGGCAGTCCATCCTTGAAACTCAATAAAGTGTTCTATGTCGCACCCATTCAGTTCCAAACTTCTGAAATCTACTGCACTTTCCATCAGAATCTTTAATTCTTCCTTGTCCACAAACATTGTTTTGGGTTTGATGATGATAGAAGCACCAGAATCAATATTCAAACTTGTTGATGCAGAAGCCATTTCTGAGTTTTTAGAGTTCTAAGGGAAGTTTTTGAAATTTGGGGGTTTTGATAACTTAGGTCAGAAAGTTACGAAAGTGTGAGTTGTGAGAAGTGAGAGTGTGAGAGTGTAAAAAGTGTTTTTGTTAAAACGTTTCAGAATCTAAAGCAGACAATAGGGGGCGCTAAACACAACTTTCAAAGCATAGACATCATTGCCCAACAGTTAATAATCAGCAGTTAAAAGACCACACGTCAGGCGAGTTGTTCAGATCCACTCTCATTAGTGGGCCACGTGTCAAGTGTCCACTTACAATGAGTTTTATCAGAAGCTAAAAATTTAGATTCTGAAACTCAGACTCTGATGACTTCAGAAGCTGAACTTTCTTCAAACTCTCAATAATGAGCTTTTGATAAGTCTTAGCTTCTGATGTTCTTCAGATTCTTAGTTTCTATTCAGATTCAAGCAGATTTTTCAAAGATGAAATGCATGTTCAAATTCTTTTTAATAAAATCAAATCTATCTTCTGCTAGAGGTTTTGTGAATATATCATCCCACTGATGATCAGTATCAATGAATTGAATATCCAAAACACACTTCTGAACATAATCTCTTATAAAATGATGTTTAATTTCAATATGCTTGGCTCTTGAATGCAGAATAGGATTTTTAGACAAACAGATAGCAGCAGTATTATCACAAAAGATAGGAATGATGTTTTCAGGAATCCGATAGTCTTCCAACTGATGTTTCATCCAGAGTAGTTGTGTGCAACAACTTGCAGCTGAGATGTATTCTACTTCTGCTGTTGACAATGCAATAGTTGATTGTCTTTTACTGGCCCAGGATATCAGATTCTCACCAAGGAATTGACAGTTTCCACTGGTTGATTTTCTTTCAATCCTATCACTAGCATAATCAGCATCACAGAATCCAACCAACTTATAATCTAAGGATTTGTTATACAAAAGTCCAAGATTAGTTGTTCCTTTCAGATACCTAAAGATTCTCTTGACAGCAATCATATGAGATTCTCTAGGATCTGATTGGAATCTTGCACACAAGCATACATTGAATAAAATATCTGGTCTAGAAGCTGTTAAGTATAACAGAGAACCAATCATACCTCTGTAGAGCTTCTAATCCACCTTTGAGCCAATGTCTTCTTTACTTAAGTTGAAGGTTGGATGCATTGGTGTTGTCATCAATTTACAATCTTCAAGATTAAACTTCTTCAAAAGCTCCTTTTTGTATTTTGATTGATGAACATACACTCCATCTTTGCTTTGGTTGATTTAAATTCCAAGAAAGAACTTCCATTCTCCCATCATGCTCATTTCAAATTCATCCTGCATTAACTTAGAAAATTCCTTGCAAATAGTGGCATTAGTAGAACCAAATATAATATCATCCACATAGATTTGAATAATTAAGATGTCCTTCTTAAGTGTCTTTCTGAACAGTGTAGTGTCAACTTGTCCTCTAACAATCATTTTTAAGTAATGAATTACTTAGCCTTTCATACCAAGCTCTAGTAGCTTGTTTGAGACCATATAGTGATTTCTTAAGTTTAAAAACAAAGTCTGGATGTTTTAAATCTTCAAAACCAGGAGGTTGTTTGACATACACTTCTTCAGAAATGACACCATTTAGAAAAGCACTCTTAACATCCATTTGATATAAAATGATATTATGATTCACTGCATAGGAAAGAAGTAACCTGATTGCTTTCAATCTTGCAACTGGAGCAAATGTTTCAGTGTAATCAATTCCTTCATGTTGACTATAGCCTTAAGCAACAAGCCTAGCTTTATTTATGACAACATCTCCTTGCTCATTCAGCTTGTTTCTGAACACCCATTTTGTTCCAATAATGTTCTTGTGATTTGGTTTTGCAACTAAATCTCAAACTTCATTTCTTTGAAACTGATTGAGTTCTTCTTGCATAGCCACAATCCATCCATCATCAAAAAGTGCTTCATCAACTTTTGTAGGTTCAATCATTGACAGTAATCCAAGCATATAATCATTCTGTCTGAATGCTGATCTGGTCCTTCTTGGACTATCCATGTTTCCAACGATTAACTCTTCAGGATGTGAAGACTTGTACTTGAAGGTGTTTCTGGGTGGATTTGCTTCTTAAGATTCATTAAGAACTTGATCACAAACATCTTGATCTTGATTATCTTCTGGAGGAGTGTCAGCTTCTGAAAGGTTTTCAACTTCTGGACGATTTTCAGCTTCTGAACTTTTATCAGACTCTAAATTCTGATCAGGTTCTGAAGCATCTTCTGAGAGCTGAAAATCTGCAAAGCTTTCAACTAACTCTGACATAATGTTAGGCTTCTTATCATCAAATTTGATGTGTATTGATTCTTCCACACAATGTGTTTCAGAATTATACACTCTGTATGCTTTGGATCTCTCAGAGTAACCTAGGAAGATACCCTTATGAGCCTTAGCATCAAATTTCTTTAGATAGACCTTACTATTTAAAATATAACATGTACATCCAAACTGATGAAAATAAGAAATGCTTGGCTTTCTTCCTTTGAATAACTCATAAAATGTTTTATTCAGAATTGGTCTAATATAGATTCTGTTCTGAATATAACATGATGTGTTAACAGCTTCTGCCTATAAGTACTTTGCAATGTTAGTTCTTGAATCATGGTTCTGGCCATTTCTTGCAAAGATCTGTTGTTTCTCTCTACAACTCCATTTTGCTGGGGAGTTCTTGGAGAAGAGAACTCATGGAGAATTCCATGTTATTCACAAAATGCCTCAAAAAGTTCATTTTCAAATTCTCCACCATGATCATTTCTAACTTTCAAAATTTTCAAATACTTTTCAGTTTGTACTTGCTTGCAGAAGTTATTAAACACATCATATGTTTCATTCTTGGTTCTGAGGAATTTAACCTAAGTCAACCTACTATAATTATCAACAATTACCAATCCATACTTCGTCCCATTGATTGATGTTGTGCTAACAGGACCAAACAAATCAATGTGAAGTAGTTCTAAGGGTCTGGAGGTGGATACAATGTCTTTTGTTTTAAAAGAAGTTGTAACAATTTTTCCTTTCTGGCATGCTCCACAAAGAGCATCTGAGTGATAGTCAATGTTTGGTAAGTCTCTGACCAGTTGTAACTTGCTAAGCTTATAGTTTAGTCTCCAGTTAGCATGTCCCAACCTTTTGTTCCATACCCATTTCTCATCACTCACTGACAGAAGACAAACTACCTTCTGATCAACCAGTTCTGAAAAATCAATCTTATAGACACTGTTCTTTCTCTTTCCCTTGAACACAACATATTTATCTTTGTTGTTGATTACTGTACATGTGTTCTTATCAAACAAGACATCATAACCACTATCACAAAATTGACTTATGCTAAGTAGGTTATGTCTTAGTCTATCTACCAACAAAACATTATTAATGGAAATGGAAGAATTACCTATCTTAATAGTACCAATGATCTTGCCTTTCTAGTTTCCTCCAAATCCCACAGTTCCTCCCTCTTTCATGTTCAGGGTTTGGAACATAGGCCTTTCTCCTGTCATGTGTCGCGAGCAGCCACTATCCAGGTACCATGATCTTGCCTTTTTGTTTACTCTTAAGCATATCTGCAACATCAATGATTTCAGACGTAGGTACCCATATCTTTATGGGTCCTCTTTGGTTAGTTCTGAAAGGATATGATTTATTTTGCACCTTGTGTCTGACATTATGAGTTATAAAAGGATTTGTATACACTGGTTTAGTATCCTTTGAAGGTTTCCTAAACACATCTCTTTGAAAATGTGAGTCTGATCTTTTCAGAATCTGAGGCTTGCTAGTCTTAGGTTTTGATCTTTTCAGAGTCTGAACCTTTTCAGGTTTAGAATCTGCTTTCCTCACAATCTTAAACTTAGAACCTCTTGGTTTTGATTTCAGCAGAGTCTTAGATCCTGCTTTCATCAACACCTTTGGTTCAACAGTGTTGGATTCTGAGTAGTTTAGAACTTCAGACTCAGCAGTCTTTGATTCTGATGGTTTCAGAATCTCAGCAGTGTCTGACTTTGGTACAAAACATACCTTAGTACCTTTCATAATATCTCCAGAATAGGATGGTAGGTTTGTTTCTTTTGAATGATTGAATGGATCATTTGTGAAACCAATACCTTCTCCCCTGTTTCTGTTAATATTGTAAATCATAGATGCAATTTTGCTTCTATTGATTCTAGTTAGGATGAACTCCTGCAATTTCTTGCTCACTTGGGACTTCATCAGGTTTCTTATGAGCCATTTCTCTCAAATATCTTACTTCTTCATCTATCTCATTGATATGATTATGAAGTTGGAGAATTACATCAGACATCAAGTTATATTTCTTTTTCAAAGATTTTAATTGTTTTATCTTACTTCTGAGATGGTTCATAAGTTCCATAACTGTATCAACAAGTTCAGATTGAGTAAGTTCAGAAAATACCTCATCTTAATCCTCAGAGTCTGAACCTGACTTTGTATCAGAAGATGTTGTTGCCACTAACGCTAGGTTAGCTTCTTCTTCATCATACTTCTCAGATTCAGATTCATTATCAAGATCATCCCATGTTGCCATAAGACATTTCTTGAGCTGGTCTTCTTGTATTTCTCCTTTGATTTGTCCTTCTGTAACTGAGAACAGTCAGCAATGAAATGACCAGTCTTTTTGCAGTTGAAGCAACTCTTCTGATCTTCCTTCCTGGAACCAGATCCTTTGAAGCCACTACCTTTGTTAGAAAATTTCTTCTGTCTTTTGACTAAGTACTGAAACCTTTTAGAAAGCATTGCTAGCTCCTCAGCTTCCGAATCTTCTTTAGAACTTCCCTCAGGATATTCTTCATCAGATTCTATATCTTTTAGAGCTTTTGATGACTTTCCTTTAGATTTAAGTGTTATAGACTTAGACTTTCTAACAGGTTCATCTTCATTGAGTCCTAGTTCATGCACTTTGAGAGAGCTGATAAGATCTCCAATACAAAAAGTATTTAGATCTTTGGCTTCCTCAATGGTAGTTACTTTAGATCTCCATTTAGATGGTAGACTTCTGAGGATCTTATTCACATGGTCAGCAGTTGAGTAACTCTTTTTCAGAATCTGAAGTCCAAATATCAGAGTGTGAATCCTTGAGAACATAGTCTCAATGTTTTCAACCTCCTTCATCTTGAACAACTCATACTGTTGAACCAGAAGGTTAGCCTTGGCTTCTCTAACTTTCTTGTTTCCTTCATAGCTAGAGCATAAGGATGTGAAGATGGCCTTTGCAGTAGCTTTATCACTCAGCTTCAAGTATTCATTGTGAGGTAGAGAATCCACAATGATACCTCTTACACTATGATGCTTCTTGTAGATCTTTCTTTCAGCATCAGTAAGGCTTTTTCTATCAATGGCTACTCCTTCTTCATCAACTGGTATAGTTATACCTTCTTTAATGATATCCCAGCGGCTATCATCTATTCCAATGATATGATTATACATCTTGCTTTTCCACCAAGAGAATTTTTCAGGATCACCAGTAAACATAGGAGCTTTATGATGAGAGTGAGATTGAGGTTGCTTATCATCTGTACCATAGTCATATGATACAGCAGCTCCAGATCTAGGAGGAGGTTGAGAGGAACCACCAGATTCACTAGAAGACAAGTTTTTCTCAGGATCAAAACAAACACACTGTTAAGTGATTGAATATCAGAACCGGAGCTCTGATACCAACTGAGGGTGAGAAAAACACAAGAAGGGGGGTTGAATTGTGTTGGCTGAAACTTAATTCAGAGTTCATATGTAGCGGATTGAAAGTAAATGAGACAGAGAAAGACACAAGCAATTATCCTGGTTCCTTCCACAACCCGGAAGTATTCTAGTCCCCTTGTTACTTACAAGAGATTTTTCACTATAATCCAAATGATTGCAAAATGTTCAAGCACACAAGCAAAAGACTTCCAAATGCTCAAACACACAATAAGAGACTTCTAATTGCTCAAGCACACAAGCAAGAGACTTCTGATTGCTCAAGCACAAAAGCAAGAGACTTCTAAACAAACAGAGTTACAAAGTGAAATTCCTGGCAGGACCTGATTCTGAACGTAAAAAAGAGTATGCGCGCAAAACAGAGTACAGAAGTTCAGAAGCAAAATAACAGACAGAAAATAAAGATGCATAGGATATTTGTTAACCCAGTTCGGTGACAAACACACCTACGTCTGGAGGCTACCAAGCCAGGAAGGAATCCACTATGATAGTATCAATTCGAAGTCCTATGTGATCAGCCCCTGTTTCACAGCCTTCTCACTTAATCACTACCCGTATTGACTTCAACCTAGGAACTCCTAGACCTGAGATCCCATCTCACTTCCCTCAGTCAATCACTGCCCCAGTGATTATCAGACTCTAATAACAATCAATGTAGGAGACACACTCCAAATACATAAACAGTCACTTTTGCTTAAAAGCTTCAAGTGATTACAACTCAATAAAACAAACCAACTCTAACAATTGAGTGGTGTACAGAAACAGAGCACAAAGCTCACAATGAACAGACTCAAAACCTAATAAGACTCTATCAATACTTGCTTTGGTTTTGGTTGAATTTCTTCAAAGGTAGCGCCTTCTTTATATAGCCTTCAACATCAACATAAACTTGAACCAAATAATCTTCAAAGATATATTTCAAAAATTCGTTAGAAACATATAGAAGCAAATATTATTCAAAAATATATTTTCCAAAGATCTCTTTGAAAATATATTCACAAATAAAAATGTCCAATCTTCAGAATATATCTTACGAAAATATTCTTCCTTCTAGAAACGCAGCTTGGAGAATTCTTCAATTAAATCTACAAAAGATCATGTGAGAAAATTAACAGCTCCACGGCACAAAAACCAGAATGCAGAAAACCAGCTTCTGAAGGTATTTCTGAAAGTCTGTGTCTGAACATTTCAGCTTCTGAAGGTTGCATCTGAAGGTCAGTGTTTGAAGTACTGTTCAGCGTCTAAACATCAGCTTCTGAAGGTTCAGCGTCTGAAGTACTGTTCAGCGTCTGAACATCAGCTTCTGAAGGTTCAGTGTCTGAAGTACTGTTCAGCTTCTGAAGACCCAGCTTCTGAAGTACTGTTCAGCTTCTGAAGACCCAACTTCTGAGGTACTGTTCATCTTCTGAATACCCAGCTTCTGAGGTACTGTTAAGCTTCTGAGGATGCACATCTTGCTTGTATATTTGATTTTAGCAAACATGAAGCCAACAACCAAACATCCAACAATCTCCCCCTTTGGCAAATTTTTGGTTAAAATCAAACTGAGATACACAAGGCAAATTCTGAACACATCAAGAAGAACACAAACATAGTAACACAATAGCAACAGAGTCAACAATGGATAAAACACTACGTTTCACACATACAGCAGCAGCTTCTGAAACATACATTACTCCCCCTGAAACATATCATTCAGCAGCAGCTTTTGAAACATACACTACTCCCCCTGAAACTCAGCTTCTGACAGGAAACATATACTCCCCCAGAAACAGAGACTCCTTCTGAAACAGATCAGTAGCAGCTTCTGACACACTTATTTCTCCCCCTTTTTAGCCAAACAATTTTGACAAAACAACTAAGTAATCACAAGGATCAGAAAAACAGAGAAACAGCAGAGGTTACAAACCATATTCACTCAAACAGAGCAAAAACATGCACAGAAATCAAAGAGAACATATCCAGAAATATGAAACACAGGATATAAACATCCATCACAGCACCACATACAGAACCCACATCAGAACCATCATCAAGTCCATCATCAAAACCATCACAGGATCAGAATCACAAGAACATGGTACCCACACACAGTCTTCACAGAAGAACAAAATGTTGGATATTTGGTTGTTGGCTTCATGTTTGCTAAAATCAAATAGACAAGCAATTTGTGCTTCAGAAGCTGAAATCTCAAGGAGTATGTCTTCAGAAGCTGAAATGTGCCTCCAGAAGCTAAAAACAGAATTTCAGAAGTTGGAAATGTTCATTAGAAGTTGAACTGGTTCTTCAGAAGCTGACCGTACACTTCAGAAGCTGAACAGTACTTCAGACGCACTGTTCAGACGCTGACTTTTGTTGACCTTCAGACGCACTGTTCAGACGCTGACTTTCGTTGATCTTCAGACGCACTGTTTAGACGCTGACTTTCGTTGACCTTCAGACGCACTGTTCAGACGCTGACTTTCGTTGACCTTCAGAAGCTGCATTTCAGAAGCATGTTCAGAAGCTGGTTTCTGCGTTCAGAATTTGTGTCTTCAAGCTGTTAATTCTCTCACAGTATCTTTCGAAGATTTAATTAAAGATTTATCCAAGCTGTGTTTCTAGAAGAAAGAAGAATTGTGCAAGATATGTTCTGAACATTTGATTCAATTATTTGTGAATATATTTTCAAGGAAATCTTTGGAAAATATATTTCTGAATAATATGTGAGCTTCTATTTGCTTCTAAAGAATTCTGGGACTATATCTTTGAAGATTAGAGTCAAGAATTATGTTGCAGCTGATGACTATATAAAGAGGACGCTGCTGTTAAAGAATGTCATTCAAAACAGAAGAGAGAGTCATACTTAGAGTTTTGAGTCTGTAAGCTTAGTGCTTTGATTTGTACACCACTCAAGTGTTTAGAATTGGTTGTTTTTGTTGAGTTGTAATCACTTAAAGCTTTTAAGCAAAAGTGACGTACTGAGTTTTTAGGAGAGTGTCTCCATCTTTGTTTTGTTTAGAGTCTGATAATCACTGGGGCAGTGATTGACTGAGGGAAGTAAGAGGGGTCTTATATCTAGGAGTTCCTAGGTAGAAATACCACGGGTAGTGATTAAGTGAGAAGGGGCTGTGAAACAGGGGCTGTTGTCATAGGGGCTGTGAAACAGGGGCTGTGTCATAGGACTTCGAATTGATACTATTTTAGTTGATTTCCTTCCTGGCTTGGTAGCCTCCAGATGTAGGTGAAGTTGCACCGAACTAGGTTAACAAATCAACTATGTTCTTTACTTTCTGTCCTTTATATTTCTGCTTCTGAACTGCTATTTTCATACTCTGTTTTACGGTTCAGAACCAGTCCTGCCAGGAATTTCAATTGGCATCAGAGCAGGCACCCTGCCTGTTTTAGGGTGAGCTCCAGGGAAAGTTTTTTTCTGGCATAATGGACTCAGAAGAAGAATTGACTTTTGAAGAACCAGCTGCCTCTTATGAAGAACTATTCATCAGAAGTGAAGAAGTGTGCAAGGAACTAGAAAATCAGAAGAAGACTATCAGTCAACTTCAGGCTGAAAGAAGTGAACACTTGAGACAAATTTCTGATCTCAAAGATGAGGTAACCCATTTGAACTCCAACTTGAACATTTGAAGAAGCAGGTCAGAATGTTGAACACTGGTACTGCTATGTTAGATAAAATATTGGAGAGTCAGAACTAAGGGAAACCAAGTGGAATAGGGTTTGATTATAGGACCTTGAACAAACAGGAAAATCCAACTAAAAAGGCCAGTGCAGTTGTTAAAACTTGTGATCCAATGATGGATAAACCTAAGTTGGAAAACCAGAACCAACCTCAGAAATCTAAAAGAAAGAGAAGAACTCATCCATGGGTATGTCATCACTGTGGTAAGAAGGGGCACAAAAAGCCATACTGTTACAAGCTGCATGGATACCCCAAGCACTTTCAACAAAGAAAAGTGGAACCTCATGTTCAATCAAAGGTTAGCCATAATTTTGTTCAAGTTAGAAAAGAATGGAAACCCAAGGTTGTTGATACTAGTCTTATAGCTCACTCCTCTCTAAAAGCATCATCAAAAGGAGAAGAGATTAAGCTGTGGCACCAGAAGCTTGGTCATTTAAACCTAAAAGGAATAAAGAAAGCCAGTCAAGAAAATTCTCATGGAAAGTCTGGTAGTAAGTCTGTTGTTGTGTCACCTTCTGACAGTTCACAAGAGAAGGAGACTGATGAGCATTCCCAGGATGCTGTGTCAGAGGACAAATCAGTAAACAGTGAGAATGACAAAGATGCAGAAGAGTCTGAACATGTGTCTGATCAAAAAGTTCAAGAAGTTAGTACTGATATGGTTAAGGATCAATCTACAATTGTTGTTAATATAGATGATCTGGAGTCTAATGATGAACCCATTGATAAAAGACTTGACCAAAGTGCTGACAAGAGGCTGAAGAATAAGGTTGTTGCTGCTGCCAGCAGGTCTACTCTTGTTGCTAAGAAGAGTGTTGTTGTTGGACCATCTAAAGGTTGGAGCAAGGTGATGGTCCCTGACCCAAAGAAGAAGGCACTAAAAGGAAAGGAAGTGGATCCTAGTGAATCTAAGGATGATGTTGACATCATGCTTTGTGTTCAAAAGTGGATTGCTGAACTTCAGATGAGGATTACTGGGAAGAAGATTCCTCTTAATGTGCCTGAAGCACACATTAACTAAATAGCTTCTGATGTTGTGTCTGATGATGAAACAACATCTGTTGCTGAGTCTGAAGACTGTCAATTTGTGACTGATGTCTTGGATTTCTATTTATGCTTCTGGTCTGCAGTTGTTACTTTTTGTTTTGTTCTTCTGTGTGTGGATGCTATGTGGTTCTGATCCTAATGTTGGTGTTGTGATGGGTTCTGTGCTGATGTTTTTGATGCTGATTCTGAAACTGGTTCAGATGTGGTTCTTTGTGTGCTGTTATGTGTTGTGCTAGTTATAAACTCTGAAGAGAATTCAGTGATGTGCTTATGCTCTGTTTCTTGTGTTTCTCTGCTCCTGGTGTTTGCTGGTTGTTTTGTCAACATTGTTTGGCTAAAAAGGGGGATATATAAGTATGTGTCTGTTTCAGAAGCTGTTCAACAGTTCAGGGGGAGTTGGAGTTTCTGATTGATTTGTTTTAGGGGAGTTCCTGAATGTCTGTTTCAGGGGGAGTTCCTGAGTTGTGTTGTTCCTGAGTATCTGTTCAGAGGTAGTTCAGGGGGAGTATGTGTGTTAAATGTAGTGAATCATCCGCTGCAGACTCTGTTGCTACATTTGTGTTATGTTCTTCATGGTTGCGTTCTTTGTTGTGTGAAGAATTTGCTTGTTGCTATGCTCAAATTGATTTTAGCCAAATTTGCCAAAGGGGGAGATTGTTGGATATTTGGTTGTTGGCTTCATGTTTGCTAAAATCAAATAGACAAGCAATTTGTGCTTCAGAAGCTGAAATCTCAAGGAGTATGTCTTCAGAAGCTAAAATGTGCCTTCAGAAGCTAAAAACAGAATTTCAGAAGCTGGAAATGTTCATCAGAAGCTGAACTGGTTCTTCAGAAGCTGACCGTACACTTCAGAAGCTGAACAGTACTTCAGACGCACTGTTCAGACGCTGACTTTCGTTGACCTTCAGACGCACTGTTCAGACGCTGACTTTCGTTGACCTTCAGACGCACTGTTTAGACGCTGACTTTCGTTGACCTTCAGACGCACTGTTCAGACGCTGACTTTTATTGACCTTCAAAAGCTGCATTTCAGAAGCATGTTTAGAAGCTGGTTTCTGCGTTCAGAATTTGTGTCTTCAAGCTGTTAATTCTCTCACAGTATCTTTCGAAGATTTAATTGAAGATTTATCCAAGCTGTGTTTCTTGAAGAAAGAAGAATTGCGCAAGATATGTTATGAAGATTTGATTCAATTATTTGTGAATATATTTTCAAGGAAATCTTTGGAAAATATATTTCTGAATAATATGTGAGCTTCTATTTGCTTCTAAAGAATTATGAGACTATATCTTTGAAGATTAGGGTCAAGAATTATGTTGCAGCTGATGACTATATAAAGAGGACGCTGCTATTGAAGAATGTCATTCAAAACAGAAGAGAGATTCATACTTAGAGTTTTGAGTATGTAAGCATAGTGCTTTGATTTGTACACCACTCAAGTGTTTAGAGTTAGTTGTTTTTATTGAGTTGTAATCACTTAAAGCTTTTAAGCAAAAGTGACGTACTGAGTTTTTAGGAGAGTGTCTCCATCTTTCTTTTGTTTAGAGTCTGATAATCACTGGGGCAGTGATTGACTGAGGGAAGTAAGATGGGTCTTATATCTAGGAGTTCCTAGGTAGAAATACCACGGGTAGTGATTAAGTGAGAAGGGGCTGTGAAACAGGGGCTGTTGTCATAGGGGCTGTGAAATAGGGGCTTTGTCATAGGACTTAGAAATTGATACTCTTTTAGTGGATTTCCTTCCTGGCTTGGTAGCCTCCAGATGTAGGTGAAGTTGCACCGAACTGGGTTAACAAATCAACTGTGTTCTTTACTTTCTGTCCTTTATATTTCTGCTTCTGAACTGCTATTTTCATACTCTGTTTTACGGTTCAGAACCAGTCCTGCCAGGAATTTCACAAAACAAAAGAATCACAACTGCATCACAAAATTAAATCCAGGACATAATTTACAGTCTTCAGACTCAGCATTAGAAGCTGTTTAGTCTTCATTAGACACATCATCAGATGCTGCTTAGTCAATGTGTGCTTCAGGCACATTCAAAGGAATCTTCTTCCCAGCAATCTGCTTCTGAAGTTCAGCAATTCTCTTCTGAACATAGGGCATGATGTCTTGCTCAACATCATCCTCAGACTCACTAGGATCCACTTCCTTTCCTTTTAGCGCCTTCTTCTTTGGGACAAGGACCATCACCTTGCTCCAGACTTTAGATGGTCCAATAACAACACTCTTCTTAACAACAGGAGTAGGCTTGCTGTCAACAGCAATAGCCTTTCCTTTTATATTCTTCAGCCTCTTGCCAACACTTTGGTCAAGTCTTATACCAATGGGTTCATCATCAAACTCCAGATCATCTATATTAACAACAATTGTAGATTGATCCTTTACCATATTAGTACTAACTTCTTAAACTTTTTGATCAGACACAGGTTTAGACTCTTCTGCATCTTTGTCATTCTCACTGTTTACTAACTTTTCCTCTCACACAGCATCCTGGGAATGCTCATTAGTCTCCTTCTCTTGTGAACTGTCAGAAGGTGACACAACAACAGACTTACTGGCAGACTTTCCAGGAGACTTTTCTTGACTGGCTTTCTTCATTCCTCTTAGGTTTAAATAACCAAGCTTCTGGTGCCACAGCTTAATTTCTTCTCCTTTTGATGATGCTTTTAGAGAGGTGTGAGTTATAAGACTAGTATCAACAAACTTGGGTTTCCATTCTTTTCTAACTTGAACACATGTATGGCTGGCCTTTAGTTGAACATGAGGTTGTGGATATTGTTGAGTCTTTAGGTGTTGGCTGCATTGTTTGGCAAAACCAAAGTATGGAATAGAAGCATTTCCTCATGTTGAACATTTCTTCAGTTACAAGTTTTCTCATTTGAAGCCATTCAGAAGCTGAAATCTACATCAGAAGTTGAAATGCTCATCAGAAGCACTGTAGCACTTCAGAAGCAGTTTCAGGTTCTAAAGCCAGCGTTGACTTCTGTTGACCTCATCAGAAGCTGGGTTTACTGAATTGTTTTTGCGCGTATCTTAGGAGATTTAGCAAGGAATTATCTTGGTATAATTGCTTCTAGAAGGCTGATTTAATTGAAGAAGATCTCTTTGAAGATTTGGTTCAAAGTTATGAAAATTCGTATTTTCTGTTTTAAATCTTTCAAAGATTGTATGCAGTTTTTATTTGTTACATTATTGGATCAATCTTATTCCAGTAACAAATCAATTCAGAAGATTTGAAGCATAATTAAGAGACTTGCTGAAGATTATAAAAGGAGGAGCTTTGCTGCTATTGAATATATACGAATTAGAGAGTCAAAAATTCAGAGAATTGAGTCTTTGTTATTTTAAGCTTTTAGCTTTGTTGTGCACCACTCTGTTAGAGTTGGTTTAGGTTTGATTTGAGTTGTAATTCATTCTAAGCCTTTAGGTACGAATGAAGTTTTGTCTTTGAAGGTGTATTAAAAACAGGGTAGTTGTGTTTCAGAACTGATTAAGTTCAAAGGGTAGTTCAAGTGGCTGGGTTGAAGTTACTTGAATAGGAAGTTAGAGGTTTTTCTAATACTCAACGTGTTGGGTAGAATTCAAGACTAGGAGGAAGTTAATTGCTTAGGCTGGGAGCTGGGTGTTCAGTGTCTTGAGTCATAAGGATTAATTCCTATAGTGGAATTCCTTCCTGGATTGGTATCCCCCAGAGTAGGAGGTGTTTACTCCGAACTGGGTTAACAAACATCTGTGCCTTTTTACTTTCCTGCACTTTAATTTGCTGCCTGTGTGTGTTTGTGTTTGTGCTCTGTTTTGCAAATTATTGTGTCCTGCGTGTTGTTCAGAACCTGTTTGGTTCAGAACCTGTTAGTCTCTTATCATTGCCTGGCCAGAATTTCAATTGGCATCAGAGCAGGCACCCTGCCTGTATTTTGGGTGAGATCCAGAGGACTTAATTTCTGGTAAGCATGCATAGAGAAGGAGGATATGTCAATAGACCACCTCTACTAGATGGCACAAACTATGAGTATTGGAAGTCTAGGATGTGTGCCTTCCTAAAATCTATTGACAGCAGGACTTGGAAAGCTGTGATTAAAGGCTGGGATCATCCTGAGGTTTTGGACAAAGATGGTAACAAAACTGGAGTATTGAAGCCTGAAGAGGAGTGGACCAAAGCTGAAGATGACTTGTCTCTGGGAAATTCAAAAGCTTTCAATGCAATCTTTAATGGTGTGGACCAGAACATGTTCAGACTTATCAAACAATGTACTGTTGCTAAGGAGGCCTGGGAAATTTTGAAGACAACTCATGAAGGAACCTCTAAAGTGAAGATGTCCAGATTGCAGCTGCTGACCACCAAATTTGAGAACCTGAAGATGAAGGAGGATGAATCCATTCAGGATTTTTACATGAATGTGCTGGACATGGCAAATTCTTTTGATTCACTTGGGGAGAAGATGTCTGATGAGAAGTTGGTGAGAAAAATCCTCAGGTCCCTGCCCAGAAGATTTGACATGAAGGTCACTGCAATTGAGGAGGCTCATGATATTTCTGCCATGAAGCTTGAAGAACTGATTGGGTCATTGCTCAATTTTGAAACTGCCTTTTGTAAACAGACTGAGAAGAAAGGAAAAGGTGTAGCCTTCAGTGTGAACTCTGAAGCTGATGATCAACAAGAGTCTGAAGAGGATGACTTATCAGAAGCTTTTGTGTTGCTGGGAAAACAATTCAACAAGGTTCTGAAGAATGTTAACAGAAAAGCCAAAGCCAAAGGTCAGAACTTCAGATTCAATAACAAGAAGCAACAAACTGATGAGAAGAAGACCAAGTCTGAGGAGAAAAGTAACCAAGCCAAAGGTGTGCAGTGCTATGAGTGTGAGGGCTATGGGCATATCAAATCTGAATGTCCTACTTTTCTTAAGAAACAGAAGAAGAGCCTAGCCGTTGCATGGTCTGATGATGGTTCTGAAGAAGATGATGTTAGTGAATCTGATATGTGTGATACTGGTCTGGTAGTAAGGTCAGGAGCTATCTTGAAGAAGGAACCTGTTTTAGAGTCTGAGACCTTTTCAGAGTCTGACTCAGAGTCTGAAGCCTCATATGTGTCTGAATCTGCTAAAGCCTCATATGATGAACTAGCTGATAACTACAAGAAGCTGTATACCAGAAGTGCTGAGGTTTGCAAACAAGTTTTGGATTAGAAGGAGACTATTCTTCAACTGGAGGCTGAAAAAGGTGAACTGTTAGTGCAGAATTCAGATTTAAAAGAAGTGAACCAACTGAACTCCCAACTTGATCAAATGAAGAAGCAAGTGAAGATGTTGAACTCTGCTACTGATAAGTTGGAGGACATTTTGGGGAATCAGCAACAAGGAAAAACTGGTTTAGGTTTTGTTGATCAGACTCAGATTCCTAAACAGATGAATTTTGTTCCTGCTACTCAAACTCATGATTCTATGGTTGGAACATCAATGAGGAGACCTCAGAAACAAGCCCAGATGCCAGCGCAGAAGCAAGCTCACAAGAGACCTCAGATGCAAGGTCAGAAGTATGTTCAGATGCAAGGTCAGAAGTATGTTCAGATGCTACCTCAGAAGCAACCCCAGAAATCTTTCAGAAACAGAAGGAGGAGGAATCATCCATGGGTCTGTCATCATTGTGGAAAGAAAAGGCATATCAAACCATTCTGCTTCAAACTTTATGGCTATCCTGAACATTTTCAGTATAGAAGAGTTGAACCAACTGCTGTCAGACAGAATGTTCAGAAGGTGTGGAAGCCCAAAGTTCAGAATGTAGGCCTGATTGCTCATACTTCACTGAGAGCCACCTCAAAAGAAGACTGGTACTTTGATAGTGGGTGTTCAAGGCACATGACTGGTGTGAAGAAGCTGCTGAGCAATATCAGATCATACTCCAGAAGTTATGTGACATTTGGAGATGGTGTAAAAGGTCAGATTCTGGGTATTGGTGATTTGATCAGAGAAGGGTTGCCCAGACTTAATGATGTGCTACTGGTGGAAAGATTAACTTCTAATCTGATTAGTATTAGCCAGCTGTGTGATCAGGATTTAAAAGTGAATTTTAACAAGCAGGAGTGTATTGTTACTGATCAAGATGGTAAAACTCAGATGAGGGGCTGCAGATCCAAAGATAACTGTTATTTATGGGTTTCTGAAAAAGAAAGAAGTCTGACTTCTTGTCTTATGAGCTCAGAAGAGGAAGTCAAACTCTGGCACCAGAAACTGGGACATTTGCACTTGAAAGGCATGAAGAAAATCCTAAGTACTGAAGCTATCAGAGGTGTACCTAATCTGAAGATCAATGAGGACAATGTTTGTGGTGATTGTCAAATTGGAAAACAAACAAGAAAGTCTCATCCCAGATTAGTTCACCAGGTAACTACTAAAGTACTAGAACTTGTTCATATGGATTTAATGGGGCCTATGCAAGTTGAAAGTATTGGAGGAAAGAGATATGCATTTGTAATGGTAGATGATTACTCAAGATACACATGGGTCAGCTTTGTTAGAGAAAAGTCTGACACTTTTGAAGTTTTCAAAGAGATGTGCATTCAACTACAAAGAGAGAAGGACTGTGGTATTGTCAGAATCAGAAGTGACCATGGCAAAGAATTTGAAAACAAGAGCTTTTTAGAATTCTGTGCTTATGAAGGCATAAAACATGAGTTCTCTGCGCCTATCACACCTCAGCAAAATGGTGTAGTTGAGAGAAAGAATAGGACATTAGCAGAATGTGCAAGAGTTATGCTGCATGCAAAGAAGCTGCCATATATGTTTTGGGCTGAAGCAATGAATACTGCCTGTTATATTCATAACAGAGTTACTTTGAAGAAGGGAACCACTTGTACTTTGTATGAATTATGGAAAGGAAGAAAGCCAACTGTGAAGTATTTCCATGTGTTTGGGAGCAGATGCTACATTTTGGCTGACAGGGAAAACAAAAGAAAACTGGATCCTAAGTCTGATGAGGGCATATTCCTGGGTTATTCAGTGAACAACAGAGCTTATAGGGTGTTTAATTCCAGAACCAAGGTTGTGATGGAGTCCATAAATGTTGTGATTGATGATCTGTCTGCTGAGATTGAAAAGAATGAACCTGAAGTTGTTCCAGAGTCTGAAGTATCAGAAGAACAAACCTCAGAAGCAGAAAAGCATTCAGAGTCTGAAGATGCAGAAGTTCATCCAGAACATGATCCTACCAATAAAGGGCCATCAATTAGAGTTCAGAAGGATCATCCTAAGGAGCTTATCATTGGGAGTTTGGATCAAGGGGTCAGAACCAGGAGATCAGAACCAGCTGCTACTGATTCATGCTTTGTGTCTAAGTTTGAACCCAAAAATGTGAAAGAAGCCCTAACTGATGAATTTTGGATTGAAGCAATGCAAGATGAGTTGAATCAATTCAAAAGGAGTGAAGTGTGGGATCTAGTTCCTAGACCTAGAGGGCTGAATGTGATTGGTACTAAGTGGATATACAAGAATAAAACAGATGAGAATGGTACTGTGATCAGAAATAAGGCAAGGTTGGCTGCTCAGGGTTATACTCAAGTTGAGGGACTTGATTTTGATGAGACCTTTGCACCTGTGGCCAGACTAGAGTCCATAAGACTGCTGTTGGGTGTATCCTGCATTCTCAAGTTCAAATTATTCCAAATGGATGTGAAGAGTGCATTTCTGAATGGATATTTGCAAGAAGAGGTATATGTTGAACAGCCTAAGGGTTTTGTGGATCCTAAGTTTCCTGATCATGTGTTCAAGTTGAAGAAGGCTTTATATGGATTGAAGCAAGCACCAAGAGCATGGTATGATAGGCTGACTCAGTTTCTTGTGGCTCAAGGTTACAGAAAAGGAGGTTCTGATAAGACTTTGTTTGTGAAAGATGAAAATGGGAGTCTGATGATAGCTCAGATTTATGTGGATGATATAGTGTTTGGAGGGATGTCTCAGAAGATGGTCAAATTGTTTGTACAGCAGATGCAGTCAGAATTTGAAATGAGCTTAGTTGGTGAACTGACATACTTTCTTGGGTTACAAGTCAAACAAATGGAAGATACAATCTTCATTTCTCAAAGTAAGTATGCCAAGAACATAGTAAAGAAGTTTGGTATGGAATCTGCTGCTCATAAGAAGACACCAGCTGCTACTCATCTGAAGCTAACCAAAGATGAACAAGGAGTTTCAGTAGATCAAAGTCAGTACAGAAGCATGATAGGGAGCTTATTGTACTTAACTGCAAGCAGACCTGATATCACTTATGCTGTTGGAGTTTGTGCAAGATATCAAGCTGATCCTAAGATGAGTCATCTGACTCAGGTGAAGAGGATCCTGAAGTATGTGAATAGCACAAGTGATTATGGAATCATGTATTCACACAGTTCAAGTTCTGAACTGATAGGATATTGTGATGCTGACTGGGCTGGAAGTGCTGATGACAGGAAGAGCACCTCAGGAGGTTGTTTCTTTTTGGGAAATAACTTAATTTCATGGTTTAGCAAGAAACAGAACTGTGTTTCATTGTCAACTGCTGAGGTTGAGTATATTGCTGCTGGGAGTAGTTGCTCACAACTGGTGTGGATGAAACAGATGCTGGAGGAATACAACATTAACCAGGGAACCATGACCTTATTTTGTGACAATTTGAGTGCTATCAACATCTCTAAGAACCCAATACAGCACAGCAGAACTAAACACATTGATATCAGACACCATTTTATCAGAAACCTTGTGGAGGATAAAGTCATTCAGCTGGAACATGTAGCTACTGAAGAACAAGTTGCTGACATTTTCACAAAGGCCTTGGATGCTAAACAGTTTGAAAACTTAAGAAGCAAGTTAGGAGTGTGCTTACATGAAGACTTATAGCAATTACTGCAAACTGGATGTGAGGAAGATAGAGTACCTGCCAGTTGTGCCTATGCAAAGTGTGATCCTGAACCTGAGTCTGAGTCTGAGATGTTTTCAAGGATGTGTGTTACTTGTTGTGATTTTAATCCCTATTTGAAGTCTGAAGTTTGTCATAATTTTGTGGCTAAAAAGGGGGAGAAAAATCTATGTTTGAGTTCAGAAAGCTGTTCAAAATATGTGAATCAGAAGGTGACTAGTGTTGCTCTGATACCAGCAACAAGATATGTCCAGATATGATTGAAGGGGAAGATGTGTCTCAGGGGGAGTACAAGATTGTTTTGATCCTGAGTGTTCTTGTGGTTCTGAAGATCAAGTGTGCTCTAAAGTGTGCTTCTGATATGTTCTGATACCATTTCACTGTAGTTCAGAAGTCAGGAGGAGTTAGTGTGAGTTTTTTTGTGAGAAGCTGAGTTGCAGGGGGAGTGTTGTGAAGCTGGAGTGTTTGCTGAGTTGCTTCAGGGGGAGTGTTTGTGATGATCAGGAGTTGATCAGTAGCTCTGATACCTTGAACTGAAGCTGTTAATCAGTACTTGCTCTGATTCCATCAAACTGAAGCTGTTTTGTGTATTTCATGATAGTCATAACTTTGTCCGCTGCTTAGCTCTATGCCATGTTTATGATTGATCATTGTAGAGTTCTTCATTGCTGAGTTGATTTTATGGAAGATTGAAGAACTTGGATGGTTTTAGCCAAAAATTTGCCAAAGGGGGAGATTGTTGAGTCTTTAGGTGTTGGCTGCATTGTTTGGCAAAACCAAAGTATGGAATAGAAGCATTTCCTCATGTTGAACATTTCTTCAGTTACAAGTTTTCTCATTTGAAGCCATTCAGAAGCTGAAATCTACATCAGAAGCTGAAATGCTCATCAGAAGCACTCTTCTGTTGACCTCATCAGAAGCTGGGTTTACTGAATTGTTTTTGCGCGTATCTTGGGAGATTTAGCAAGGAATTATCTTGGTATAATTGCTTCTAGAAGGCTGATTTAATTCAAGATGATCTCTTTGAAGATTTGGTTCAAAGTTATGAAAATTCGTATTTTCTGTTTTAAATCTTTCAAAGATTGTATGCAGTTTTTATTTGTTACATTATTGGATCAATCTTATTCCAGTAACAAATCAATTCAGAAGATTTGAAGCATAATTAAGAGACTTGCTGAAGATTATAAAAGGAGGAGCTTTGCTGATATTGAATATATACGAATTAGAGAGTCAAAAATTCAGAGAATTGAGTCTTTGTTATTTTAAGCTTTTAGCTTTGTTGTGCACCACTCTGTTAGAGTTGGTTTAGGTTTGTTTTGAGTTGTAATTCATTCTAAGCCTTTAGGTACGAATGAAGTTTTGTCTTTGAAGGTGTATTCAAAAACAGGGTAGTTGTGTTTCAGAACTGATTAAGTTCAAAGGGTAGTTCAAGTGGCTGGGTTGAAGTTACTTGAATAGGAAGTTAGAGGTTTTTCTAATACTGAACGTGTTGGGTAGAATTCAAGACTAGGAGGAAGTTAATTGCTTAGGCTGGGAGCTGGGTGTTCAGTGTCTTGAGTCATAAGGATTAATTCCTATAGTGGAATTCCTTCCTGGATTGGTATCCCCCAGAGTAGGAGGTGTTTACTCAGAACTGGGTTAACAAACCTCTGTGCCTTTTTACTTTCCTGCACTTTAATTTGCTGCCTGTGTGTGTTTGTGTTTGTGCTCTGTTTTGCAAATTATTATGTCCTGCGTGTTGTTCAGAACCTGTTTGGTTCAGAACCTGTTAGTCTCTTATCATTGCCTGGCCAGAATTTCAGATATCCATACAGTTTGAAACAAAACAGTTTTATATGCCCCTTTCTACCACAATAATGACATACCCAAGGATGAGATTTCCTCCTGCTCTTAGATCCCTGAGGTTTGTTCTGATGTTCCATCTTAGGTTAGCCCATCATTGGATCAAATGTTTCAACAACTGCACTGACCTTTTTAGTTGGATTTTGTTGTTTGTTCAAGGTCCTATAATCAAACCCTATACCACTTGGTTTCCCTTGGTTCTGACTCTCTAGTATCTCTTCTAGCATATCAGTACCAGTGTTCAACATTCTGACTTGCTTCTTCATATGATTAAGTTGAGAGTTCAGTTGGGTTACCTCATCTTTGAGATCAGAGATTTTTGCTAGATGTTCACTTCTTTCAGCATGCAGTTGACTAATAGTCTTCTTCTGATCTACATATATCTTGCAAACTTTTTCACTTATGATGTATAGTTCTTTGAAGGAGACAAGAAGTTCTTCATAAGTTAATTCTCCTTTTGAGTCCATTATGCCAGAAAATAACTTCCCTGGAGCTCACCCTAAAACAGGTAGGGTGCCTGCTTTGATGCCAATTGAAATTCCTGGTAGGATCTGATTCTGAACGTAAAATAGAGTATAGCGCGCAAAACAGAGTACAGAAGTTCAGAAGCAAAATAACAGACAGAGAATAAAGATGCACATGATATTTGTTAACCCAGTTCGGTGACAAACACACCTACGTCTGGAGGCTACCAAGACAGGAAGGAAATCCACTATGATAGTATCAATTCGAAGTCCTATGTGAACAACCCCTGTTTCACAGCCTTCTCACTTAATCACTACCCGTATTGACTTCAACCTAGGAACTCCTAGACCTGAGATCCCATCTCACTTCCCTTAGTCAATCACTACCCCAGTGATTATCAGACTCTAATAACAATCAATGTAGGAGACACACTCCAAATACATAAACAGTCACTTTTGCTTAAAAGCTTCAAGTGTTTACAACTCAATAAAACAAACCAACTCTAAGAATTGAGTGGTGTACAGAAACATAGCACAAAGCTCACAATGAACAGACTCAAAACATAATAAGACTCTATCAATACTTGCTTTGGTTTTGGTTGAATTTCTTCAAAGGTAGCACTTTCTTTATATAGCCTTCACCAGCAACATAAACTTGAACCAAATAATCTTCAAAGATATATTTCCAAAATTCTTTAGAAACATATAGAAGCAAATATTATTCAGAAATATATTTTCCAAAGATCTCTTTGAAAATATATTCACAAATAAAAATGTCCAATCTTCGAATATATCTTACGAAAATATTCTTCCTTCTAGAAACGCAGCTTGGAGAATTCTTCAATTAAATCTACAAAAGATCATGTGAGAAAATTAACAGCTCCAAGGCACAAAAACCAGAACGCAGAAAACCAGCTTCTGAAGGTACTTCTGAAGGTCTGCGTCTGAACATTTCAGTTTCTGAAGGTTGCTTCTGAAGGTCAGTGTCTGAAGTACTGTTCAGCGTCTGAACATCAGCTTTTGAAGCTTCAGCGTCTGAAGTACTGTTCAGCTTCTGAAGACACAGCTTCTGAGGTACTATTCAACTTTTGAAGACCCAGTTTCTGAGGTACTGTTCAGCTTCTGAGGATGCACATCTTGCTTGTATATTTGATTTTAGCAAACATGAAACCAACAACCAAATATCCAACACAAAGAAATATGTTTGAGTTGAACACTTGATATACTATCAGTGGTGTTCACAAAATACAACACAGTTTTCAGACTCTAGACTTAAGAAATTCTAAGATAAGAAAGTTTGTAAGAATTTCTAAGTAATTGATGGGTATAGAATTTGGCAGAGTATTGGCACTTCTCAAAGTCTTGTAATTTCTTATGTTTCTTCAAGTCTTCAGTCCTTTATATAGAGGAGTAGAGAGACGTTGAGATGGTGCCAGATCATCAATAGTGTCATTTTATTTGGAACTTGATCCAACGTTGATTTGTTCCTTGATTTGGACTGCGTACCATGAAGAATACCGTTTGAATCCTTTCTTTAAAATGGATTGGATGTTTTGTCTAAGGAGACAAAGTTGCAGAGAACGTTTCTGATTCTGAGAAGTTGCAGAGGTCGTGGTTGTACTCTGTCCTTGATGACAGTGACACCAGTTGACTTCTGATATTTCAGAGTCTGAGTCTTCAGCTTTTGATCCTCATCTTTTGATCCTTCAGACTTCAGCTTCTGATCCTTTAGACTTCAGCTTCTGATCCTTCAGACTTTAGAGTCTGAGTCTTCAGCATCTGATCCTTCAGACATGCAACACAAGCTTCCAATAACATGTTTCCTTGCTCTTAAACTTGCTCCTTGAGAACCAAACTTGAATTATACTTGAATAATTTTTAGTCTATGGTCCTGCACACTTGAAACAAGTATTAGCATATCCAATTTTCTTTTTAATACTTTGTTTTCATCAAAACTCAACAGAGGCATTGTTTACACATTTTGTTCCAACAGAGAATGAGAGGGGTGGTGGAAGGCAAAGAAGGTAGTGTCGGTGTAGATATTTTTCATTAGTGTTTTGTTTAGCAGGTAGTGGAGTGGGGTGTTGACAGAGGATAATAAAGATTTTGTCTTATAATGTACTGGGGTTGGGTGGATTTGAAAAGATGAGGGAGTTGTTGCGGTTAGTTGTGGACTAGAGACCATCGGTTTTGTATATTCAAGAAACTAAGTTTACTAATTTGAATGATTATCTTTCTTTGTCTATATGGGGATCTCATTCGCATGTTTATTCGTATCAGCCTTTAGCTAGTGCTCTAGGTGGTTTGTTGACACTTTAGGATTCTTCTGGGGTGGAAGTTTTGTCACCCATGACCTATGAGAATTTTCTTATTCTTAAAGGTTGTTTTCTGTGAAGTAATTATGAGTTCACTTTAGTAAATGTGTATGCACCTTGTGATAATATGGCAAAAAAAATATTATGGGAAATGTTGTCTGTTGGAACAAAAAGGGTCTTGTACAATTCCTCTAAGATTTTGATGATAACAAAGTATTGAAGAACAATTGGACATACTAATATTTGTTCAAGTGTGCAGGATCATAGAATGTATCCATCAAGTATTGAACATGTATTAAAGCATAAGAAGCACAAGACAAGCTTAAAATGATTATGGTAGAAGATCTGAAGAAAGGTCAACCAGAAGTCAACACATTAGATCATAAGAAAATAATGCCTCTTAGAAGCTGTAGAGATCATCAGACTCTATGGAGATCATCAGACTCAGAAGACCTAGTCAGACATAGAAGAACCTATCAGATTTGGAAGACCTTCAGACTTCAGAAGCACCTAAGGGACCCAGACTCCATGTCAGATTTGTCGCCTTCTAAAGTTGTCCATATGAAAAGATCTGAGCAAAACTTTTTCTTCTTCTGACCACATGTAGAATCAAACAAAGAAATTCAAGGGCAATTAGAATGAACGGATACTTCCTGTTTCAGCAAAGGATTTTCGAATGAACATCCAACGAAATTATCCATATGAGGCAATGGCGCAATGTCCTTGATTTGAAGCTTCTCAACAATTCTTAATGTGATGGCACTCTTTTCCAACATCTCTCAAATCCCTGCCTATAAACGGAGCTGAAGACCATGAAAAAGATTAACAAGACTCTGCTATTTCACTATGCCATTACACTATCAAATTAAATAGTGCAAAAACACTTAGGATATTTCTTACCAAACTTTGTATCTTAGAAATCCTAGAGTTGTAAATAGTTTGTTCATTTGTTCAGTTACACCAACCATTTATATATATCTGGTGTAAGAACAAGGTTGTTCATATTTTCTATAAGCAATTAAAAGTCTCTTCTTTGTGAAGCTTGAGCATATAAGTCTCCTGGTGAAACCTTGAGCAATAAAAGTCTCTTAGGAGTGTCCTTAGAGCATTGGAAGTATGTTGCATGTGTGCTTGAGCATCAAAAGTTTCTTGGAGTTGTACTTGAGCATTGGAAGTCTCTTGGTAGTGACCTGGAGCAAAGAAGTATCTTGGTAGGGTGCTTGAGCATTAAGAAGTCTCTTGGAAGAGTCCTTGAGCAATTGTAATCAGTAGTGATTATAGTGAAATCCCTTGGAAGTGCAAGGGGACTAGACTACTCCTGTGTTGTGGGAGGAACCAGTATAAATTGCTTGTGTCTGCTCTTTCTCTCTCTCTCTCTATCTTTATCTTTGTGTTTCTGTACTTATCCGCTTCATTCAGACTCTGAGTCAGAATCTGTACACCTCAGATTTTCACTAGTATTAACACCAAGAAAAGAAATCATAAAAAGCTAACACAATTCAACCCCCCCTCTTATGTTTTTCTCACCTTCAGTTGGTGTTAGAGCACGGTTTGTGCTCTGCAAATTAACTATGCCACACTTAAAGATCCAGAGAGAAAAACATGTCTACTCCTGAGAGTGATACTTCAGCTTTTGAAACAACCAACAACACCTCTGAGCCCTGCACTTCAACCTTCGATAAAAATAGTGTGTTTGTTAGACCTTCATCCTTTAATGGAGATGCTGCTTAGTTTTCCTAGTGGAAAAGCAAGATGTATAGTCACATCATAGGTATTGATGATGAGCTATGGGACTTCATTGAAGAAGGTGTTACTTTTGAAATTGATGAAGAAAGAATTGCGCCAGACAGGAAGTGTCTGACACCTACACAGAGGAAGATCTACAAGAAGCACCACAGAGTGAGAGGAATTTCGGTGGATGCACTACCTCGTGTAGAGTACACAAAGATTGTAAATAATTCAACAACAAAATCCATCTTTTAGTCACTCTACTCTACCTATGAAGTTAATCAACAAGTCAAGGAGGCCAAGGCAAATCAGCTAGTTCATTAGTATGAACTATTCAGAATGAAGGAAGAAGAGAGCATTGAAACCATGTACTCAAGGTTTCAAACTCTTCAGTCTGGAGAAAAGCTATACTGTAGCTGATCATGTCAAGAAGATTCTTAGGATTCTTCCTGCCAGATTTAGACCAAAGGTCATTGCTATTTAGGAGGCAAAAGACCTAGACAAACTAAGTCTGGAGAACGTAATAAGCTCTCTTAAAAGTCATAAGATTGAGCTTGATGGTGATGAACCAACTAAAAAGTCTAAGTTCATTGCTATGACCTCCAAGGGTAAATCTGTCAAAGCTCCTTTATCTGTTGTGTCAGAAGTTGAAACTCCAGCTGGAGAGTCTGTCAATGATTTAGATTTTGAGGAGATGACCTATTTAACCAAGAGGTTCCAATACTTGACCAACAAGACAATATTCTCAGGTAGAAGCAGTGGCTCCAAAGGATCAAGCTTTAGGACCAAGAAAGGAGATCAGAAAAGAGAATGCTTCAACTGCAACAAGACTGGTCACTTCATTGCTGACTGCCCATAGTTACAGAAGGGAAAGTCAAAGAAGGGGAGCTCTAAGAAGGAGAGCTACAAAATTCTGAGAAAAGTGAAGAAGAAACCAACCGGGGTCTGATGGCCATTATAGCCTCTGATACAGAAAGCAATTCAGACTCTGATGATTATGAGGTATCTTCTAACCTAGCTTATGAGTATTATGTCAAAAATGTCAAAGAACTTGCAAGGCGCTGTTTGAAAAAATAAAAAGCTTTAAAATCTTTACAAAACAGTTTGATTTGTTGGCAGCAGAATCGAAGTTCTTGAAACACCAAAACAAGTGTCTGTTAATCCAAAATGAAAATCTCATGATAAGAAATGAAATTTTAGAAAAATTTCAACTTTCAAATCTAAGGAAAATTGACAGACCCTTGACAAGCAGTGATAATCTTCTTGAAGAATTTATCACTAGTGGTGATGACATAAACAACATAGCTTCCAGAATCTACGGAACAAGTATGAACAAGAGAGAAGGAAGTAAATTTACAGAAGAATCTGTTAAGAAGATTCAAACTTCTGTGAAAACAAAGAAATATCCTTGTTCTAAATGCTCAAAGAAGGTTTTATACTCCCACTTTGATCCAGAAGTCAAAGAGGCTAGAGTTATGAACAAAACAGAATCTAAAAACTCAGAGTTTAAGGTTATGATGAAATCAAAATCAAAAACTCTTAAGTTCAAGGTTCAGAAAAGTTCAAAACTCATGGCAAGGAAGAATTCAAAATAAAAAATGTTTTAATCAAAAGTCTTGAATTTGTTTGGACCAGTTGGTACTACATCAATCAATGGAAGAAGTATGGATTAGTCATAGTAGATGATTACAACAGGTGGACTTGGGTGAAATTCCTCAGAACAAAGAATGAAGCATATGATTTGTTTAGCATCTTCTGCATACAAGACCTATTCTGAACAAAACAGCATATGAATTATTCAAGGGAAGAAGGCCAAGTATTGCTTACTTTCATCAGTTTGGATGTACGTGTTACATTCTAAACACCAAAGACTATATAAAGAAATTTGATGCTAAGGCTTAGAAGTGTATCTCCTGGGTTTGAAGATTTAAAACACCCAGATTATGTTTTCAAACTTAAGAAATCACTATATGGTCTGAAACACCCAGAGGTTGGTATGACAGACTAAGTAATTTTTTGTTAGAAAAAGGTTCTAAAAGAGAACAAGTTGATACTACTCTCTTCAGAAAGACACTAAAGAAAGATATCTTAATAGTTCAGATATATGTTGATGATATCATTTTTGGTTCAACTAATGTTGTTCTTTGCAAAGAGTTTTCTAATATTATGCAGGCGGAGTTTGAAATGTGTATGATGGGAGAATTGAAGTTCTTTCTTGGTATACAAATCAACCAATGCAAAGATGGAGTCTATGTTCATCAATCCAAATACACAAACAAGCTTCTAAAGAAGTTTAATCTAGAGGATAGCAAACTAATGACTACACCAATTCATCCCAATTGCATCATGAGCAAATAAGAGTCAAGAAGTAAGGTGGATCAGAAGCTAGGATTATAAGCTGGTTTGATTTTGTGATGCTGACTATGCTGAGGATAGAATTGAAAGAAAATCTACTAATGGAACTTGTCAATTCCCTGGTTAGAACTTGATATCATGGGGTAGTAAGAGACAAAGCACTATTGCATTGTCTACAGCAGAAGCAGAACATATCTCAGCTGCAAGTTGTTGTACACAACTGCTCTGGATGAAACATCATTTAAAAGACTATCAGATTTGTGAAAGCAAAATTCCAGTTTACTGTGATAATATTGCTCCATATGTCTGTCTAAGAATCTAATTCTTCACTCAAGAGCCAAGCACATTGAGATAAAGCATCATTTTATGAGAGACTATGTTCAAAAAGGTGTTCTAGATATACAATTCATTGATACTGATCATCAATGGGCTGATATATTCACAAAACCTCTAACTGTTGAACATTTTGATTTTATCAAAAAGAATCTGAACATGCACTTTATGTCAGAATGATGCTTGACTCTGAAGGGTAACAACAGAGTCTTGAGGAACTCAGATGCAACACAAGTCAGAGTCTCTTAATTGACGCCTCTGATGGGAAGTTGATTCTGAGTACCCACATCCTCTGATGATACCTAGAATTTGGATAATCGAGGTTCTGACAGTACACGGAAGTGGAAAAGTCTTTTAAAACATCTTTATGGACATCTACTCACCTACGTATCACACTTCTGAGTAAGTTTCTGACGTAGCTTGTGACTGTTGGTTATTAAGTGCTAGGCAATGATGTCTCTGCTTTGATTACTGCTTTCTCGCGCCCCCCAAATGTCATTAATACCTTTTGTTTGATCTTATGTTTTCAAAAACCACCTGGAGCTAAAAAGTTTTCTCTGCTCTATTTATACCCTGTCTTTTCTCTAAAACTTGTCATTTCACTTCACTTCTTTTTTTCTCAAAATGTTTTCTGAAAAACATCCTCGCTTTCAAGAAACTCTTAGTAAAACTAAAATCCAAAAAGACGAACTCATAAGCATCTTGAAAAGCACCTTCAATCTCAAAGGAAGAACAATGGAAGCCCTTGAAAAAGAACTGAAGCTTCTCAAGATATCCACTATGGATGAGTGTGATATGAAGACCCTGCTCACAAATGAAGAGTAGAAAACAGGGATTAGGTCATCTGTTATGGGGATTGATGTCAGCATGGATCAACAGATTATATCTAATATGACTGATATCAAAGCTAAGCAGCCCAACTCTATCATTCACAATGATGCTTGGAAGATTGTTGCCTTTGTACCTAATGATGGTTGCTTAGACCACTTTGAAGACCTAACTACTGGGTTTGGACGAAAATGTCACATCAGTACCTTTCCTAGTGTCAGATTCAAGGTTGTGAAGGTCTTTGGAGCTACTGCTTTGATAATGAAGCTGAAGTCAGAGCTGCAAAGACCTTGAAGATGAACCTGCAGAAGACTCCATAAGCATGAGATTGAAGATTTATGAGTGCTTAGAGGTTGAGTTCAAAAATTAGGATTTTAGTTTTTACTTTGTTTCCTTGTTTGCTTGTTTTGTTTTCTTGTTTGCTTGTTTTGTTTTTTCTTTTTACCTTGTGTAATTTCTCTTATTAATGAAAGTTGTTTATCAATCTTATTACAAATTTATTTAATCGTGATTTTACTGTTTTTTTTTTGTTTTTATTTCTTTAAGTTTCTTTTTTGTTGATGACAAAAGGGGGAGAAGAATAAAGTATTTGAGTTCTGAGCCTAACAAAAAAAGCTAAAAAGGAACTTAATTTGATTCAAGTTAATATACGTTTAATTGAAAATCTATCAGAACCTGAAGAAGTTATCACACTTGACTAGACTAAAAAGACTTGAGAAGTCAAGAATAGTTCTAAGAATCTGACAAAAACTTCAGATCTGATAAGTTTATTCTTTATGTTAACTTGTGATTTTTCAGAACTCATCAGATTCTAAAAAGTGTTATTAGACTTGAAGAAACTAAACAGAACCTAACAGCTATGACATGTTTAAAGAACTGATGCATTTGGTAGTTCTGATGTGTTAAATTATATGTGCTCTGATGCGTTTTATTATGATTTACAATGAATTTAATTAACCAGGATAGAACTTAGGGGGAGCTTACAAACCTCACCTTAGGAACTATCAGATGGAACTTAAGGGGAGCTTGCAAACCTCACCTTAATGGACCATCACATACTCAGGGGGAGCTTGCAAACCTCAGACCCTGAGACTGCCAGACTCAAGGAGAGCTTGCAAACCTCAGGCCCTAAAGTCTACCTGTTAATTAGATTAACAACAATTGTTTCAAATACTTGTGTTTGTCATCATCAAAAAGCGAGAAATTGTTGGAACAAGAAGGGTCTTGTATAATTCCTTTAAGGTTTTGATGATAACACAATATTGAAGAACAATTGGACATACTAAGATTAGTTCAAGTGTGCAGGATCATAGAATGTATCCATCAAGTATTATCCATATCAGGCAATGGCTCAACGTCCTTGATTTGAAGCTTCTCAACGACTCTTAATGCGCTGGCACTCTTCTCCAACGTCTCTCAAATCCCTCCCTATAAAAGGAGTTGAAGAACATGAAGAAGATTAACAAGACTCTGCTATTTCAATGTGCCATTACTCTGTCAAAGTAAATAGCACAAAAACACTTAGGATCTTTCTTACCAAACTTTGTATCTTAGGAATTCTAGAGTTGTAAAGAGTCTGTTCGTTTGTTCAGTCACACAAACATTTTATATATAATCCGGTGTAAGAACAAGGTTGTTTATATTTGTTGTAAACAATCAAAAGTCTCTTGATTGTGAAGCTTGAGCATAGAAGTCTCGTGGTAAAAACTTGAGCAATAGAAGTCTCTTAGGAGTGTCCTTAGAGTATTGGAAGTCTCTTGCCTACGTGCTTGAGAATCAGAAGTCTATTGGAGTTGTCCTTGAGCATTGGAAGTCTCTAGGTAATGACCTGGAGCAAAGAAGTCTCTTGCAAGGGTGCTTGAGCATTGAGAATTTTCTTGGAAGAGTCCTTGATCAATTGTAATCAGTAGTGATTATAGTGAAATCCCGAAATCCCTTCGAAGTGCATGGAGACTTGACTACTCCTATGTTGTGGGAGGAACCAGTATAAATTGCTTTGTGTCTACTCTTTCTCTCTCTCTCTCTCTCTCTCTATCTTTGTGTTTCTGTAGTTATCCGCTGCATTCAGATTCTGAGTCAAAATATGTACACCTCATATTTTGACCAATATTAACACCAAGAAAACAAACCAGAAAGAGAATACAATTCAAACCCCTCCCTTCTTGTGTTTTTCTCACCTTCACTGTTGACATTGGTTTCTAGTAATGTGGGGGCTAACTTGTGTATCTATGGCGACTATAATGCACTTTGATTCAAGAAAGAAAGAAAGAAAGAGTTGTGGGATGATATCTAGGCAATCAAATTATAAGAACTTTAACAATTTTGTTGATGAAAATTTCTTGGTTTATTTACCTCTTTGTGGAAGAAATTTTATGTGATATTGAGGTGATGTTTGCTCTAGGAGTCACCTTGATAGATTTTTGTTGTCTGAAGAGTGGTGTATGACTTGGCCTAATTGTATTCAAATAACTCAACCTAAAAGGCTATCTAATCATAGCCAATAATGTTATCCGTTGATGAGGTAGTTATGGTCCAAGACATTTACAATTGCTAAAATGTTGAGGAAGTCTTTCATGGTACAAGTAGTTTTTTGAGATCAATGGCAGTCCATTCATAAGGAGGGGTGGGGAGGTTATGTTTTAAAAGTAAAATATAAATGGATCAAACGCAGTCTGAATGTTCGGCATCAAAATCATGTTCAGAATTTGGAGGGTCGAATGAAACAATTAAAGGATAAAATTTCCTCTCTTGATTGCAAAAGGAAGGACGAATTGTTGATTAATCAAGAAGTTGAAGAACTTCATGATTTAACCTCTAACTTGTATTCCTTTGCCAGAATTAATTCCAGCATGGATAAGCAGAAATCCCGGATGACTTGTCTAAATTAAGGAGATGCAAACTCTAAAAATTTTCACGGAATTATGTCTAATAGAAGAAGGGGTAATGCAATTATTTCTATTAATGTTAATTGAACTCAAATGGAGGGGGTGGATAATGTTAGATCACATGTTTTGCACCATTTTGCTTCTCACTTCGAGGTGCACAATACTGATAGGCTGGGAGTAGAGAATCTCCATTTCACATCTTTAAGTATCATGGAATACGAGGATGTAATTAAACCTTTCAGTTTATAGGAGGTGAGATAGGCGGTTTGGGACTATGACAGTTTCAAAAGTCTAGGACCTGATGGAATTACTTTTGTTTTATTAAGGATTTTTTGTCAGAAATCAAATATGATGCGATTTATTTTATGGTTTCATTGGAATGGTCGGCTAACTAAAAGTATAAATTTCACTTTCATTGTTCTTATCCCTAAGGTTGATAGCCCCCAACGTTTGACACATATAAGGCCTATTTCTCTGGTTGGGTGTATGTATAAGGTTTTGGCTAAATTATTAGTGAAAAGACTATGGCATTTAATAGGTTCAGTGATCTATGATTCTCAATATACTTTTGTGCATTAGAGGTAGATTCTTGATGGGATTCTCATTGCAAATGAGGTTGTAGATGAGGCTCGTAAGTTGAAAAAAGAATTGTCACTTTTTAAATCTGACTTCAAGAAAGCTTATGATATGATTGATCAGAAGTATTTAGATGTGGTTTTGGGCAAGATGCATTTTCCTATTTTATGGTGCAAGTGGATGTTGGAGTGTATTGGTTCGGCAACAACATCAATGTTAGTCAATGGTAGCCCGACCGATGAATTTCCTTTATAGAGGGTGTTGAGGCAAGGCAACCCTCTTTCAAACTTTTTATTATTTATAACGGCAGAAGGGTTGAATGTTATTATAACAACTGATAAGTCATAATTTATAGTTCATTTAGGGTTTCTTTTTATGCAAGTTTAGTCGTTTTTTCCTTATTTTCTTGAGCTATTTTACTTCAGTACCTTTGTTTTTCTTTTTAGGCAAAAATAATGATGAGCAAGCACTTTGGAGCAAAATCATATAATTCGGGCAAGAGAAGTCAAGTTTCAAGGCAAAAGTGAGATGGCACTGTCGTGCCATCAATTACACTGATCGTGCGCCCATCCTGGGCAAACCGTACCATTCCAGGCAGTAGGATCACGCACGGCCGTGCGTTCAGAGAGCACGGTCGTGCGCCTGTTGTGTTCTTAAGATTTTTACGTTTTGGAACTTGGCACGACCGTGCGCCCATATGGCACGGTCGTGCGCGTTATGCTGTCAGAAATAAGGATTGGAAACTCTTGGTTTTTGCCAATTATTGCTGTGTAATTCGTGTTTAATGCTTTGTCTAAGGCTTTAGGCAATAAATAGGGCTCTAATCATAGATGTTTCTCATCTTGGAATGAGTGTAAAGTTACTATAGTGAGATTTTAACTCTAACTTGTTCTTAGCTCAAATATTTATAAAATTTCTGCACTTTTACAATTCTTTGCAATTTACTTTATTGTTCTTTACATTTCTGCACTTTACTTTTCCAAAAATTTACGATTCATGTCATTTACATTCTTGTCTTTACAATTCATGCAATTTATACTTTGTCAAATGACTACAATGAACTCTTGTGAGTAGACTTGTCTAGTCTTGGGATTGTTGGAAAAGTCTAATGACTAGATCCTAATCAAATCAAGCCTAGACTATATTTTATATAAAAACCATTTTCCTATCTAATTTCATCATTTTCTAAACTCAATAGCAAGTGTTGAACGAAGTACCGAACGGAGAAGTTCAATAACTACTATTTCATCATTTCAAATATCAAGTGAAGTATCGAATGAAGAAGCTTGATATTGGAACAAATGAGATCAGACAAGGTGTCACAAAGCTTGATGGCAAAAAGACCAAATGAATAGCTTTGTGAAACCTTGAGGCCATAAGACTCGCACTTAATGGGTCTCATATAGCAATCAACCATGAGAATAGGCGTGGTTGCTATTGAGATACATTTCATGTAGCTCGAAAGAGACCATGAATTACCTTAGAGAGTCGAAGTCTTGGTAATTAAATTCCTGAGATCGAAAGATTCCTCCACCAGAGAAGAAGAGAAGCACTCGGTAATGCCATGGCTGCGGAACGTACTCTTAAAGAGTATGCTACGCAATCTACGGATCAGCCTCATGCTGTTATCGTGTATCTGACCGTTGAAGCCAATAATTTTGAAATAAAACCTGCACTATTTAACTTGGTGCAGCAGAACCAGTTTTCCGGATCACTAACTGAGGATCCGAATTTACATCTTTCAAAAGTAACGGAGTGACCCAGGAGGCAATAAGGTTGCATCTCTTTCCTTTTTCACTAAGGAATCGAGCAAGCCCCTGGCTTCACTCCTTGCCTAATGCTTCTATAACAACATGGGATCAACTAAAGGCTGCTTTCTTAGCCCGATTTTTTCCCCCCGAGCAAAACAGCTCAACTGAGGGATCATATTACTAGATTCACTCAGACAGATGGGGAATCTTCATACGATGCGTGGGAGCGTTTCAGAGAAATGCTTAGGCTTTGCCCCCACCATGGTTTGGAGAAATGGTTTATAGTTCATACCTTTTATAATGGTCTTTTATATGCAACTAAATTGACTGTTGATGCAGCTCCAGGGAGAGCACTCATGAATAAAAATTACACGGAAGCGTACATCCTCATAGAGGACATGGCTCAAAACCACTATTAGTGGACGAGTGAAAGAGCCGTCATAGTTGTTGCTCTGTCTCCCTCTAAGAAAGAGGTAGGTATGTACGAAGTCTCTGCCCTTGATCATCTTGCTGCTAAGGTGGACGCACTTTTCAATAAATTTGATAAATTAAATGTAAGTGCTGTCACACCTTCTCCTTCTAGTCCACCTTGTGAAATATGTGGTGTCATGGGTCATGCGGGTAATGAATGCCAACTAGGTGTGGCTGCTGAAAGTCCAGAGCAAATTAATTTTTCTCAATATCAAAGGAACAACCAAAACTTTGCTTTTAAAAATCCTTTTGGACAGCAAGCAGCACCACCCAGTTTTGCAAATAATAATAGATTCCTTCAAAAATCGAACTTGGAAATTTTGCTCAAAAATTTCATTTTATCACAAACAAGCATAACCAAGATTTGAAAAATCAAACTGGATTTTTGAACGACTCTATTATGAAATTAACCTCAAAAATGGATTCCATTTCTACACACAACAAAATGGTTGAGACCCAGATTTCTCAAGTAGACCAACAAGTGGCTTCTTCCTTAGAATTCTCCAAAACCAATCCTAAGGACCAACTTAATGCTATTACCCTTAGGAATGGTAGACAATTAGAGGAACCTCAATTAAAAAGCAAAACCAATGAGGGTGAAAAGGTGAGAGATGAGCCACAAAGTGAGGAAGCCAAAGTGGAAACCGAAAAACCCAAAACACCACCACCATATAAACCAAAGATACCATTCCCCCAAAGATTTGCCAAAAGTAAGTTGGATGAGCAGTTTAAGAAATTTGTTGAAATGTTAAAAAAGCTTCATATTGACATTCTGTTTTCGGATGCCTTGTCTCAAATGCCCTCATATGCAAAAAAATTAAAAGAAATTTTATCAAATAAAAGGAAAATTGCAGAGGACGAGACAGTCATTCAACCTTACGGAAGAATGTAGTGCAATCATTCAAAATAAACTGCCACCCAAGCTTAAAGATCCGGGAAGTTTCTCCATTCCATGTGTCATAGGAGCCAAAACAATAGAAAAAGCTATGTGTGATCTAGGTGCGAGTGTGAGTTTGATGCCATTATCTCTGTATGAAAGGTTAGGAATAGGAGAACTAAAGCCAACAAGAATGACCTTACAATTAGCAGACCGCTCCGTTATGTACCCTTCCGGAATAATTGAGGATATCCTAGTCAAAGTGGGAGGGATTTACATCCCGGCTGATTTTGTTGTGATGGAAATGGAAGAAGAATTCCATGTGTCAATTCTTTTGGGAAGGCCTTTCCTTGCTACCGCAGGGGCCATGATTGATGTAAACATGGTAAGTTGGCATTTAATGTTGGGGTAGAAAAGGTTGAATTTGAGTTCGCTAATCTCATGAAGGGTCCTTCCGTTAAGGATTCTTGCTGCATGATAGATATGATTGACCGTTGTGTGAAAGAGTGCTCTTTAGTACTACCTGCACACGACGGTTTGGAAGAATTTTTGTTAAATAATGCAAGAGCAAATATGGCAGGAGATGCCCAAGTCTATGCTAATTTATTGGATGAAAATCCTCCTATAAAAGGCTTGGGCATAGAAAAATTAATTGAGGAAAAATCTGACCCTCCTCCAATAGAAGCACCAAAGGTGGAATTGAAGCCTCTTCCATCAAATTTGAGGTATGAATTTCTGGGCTCTAATTCCACTTATCATGTCATTGTTAATGTAAAATTGAATGAGGGTGAAACTGAAAATTTGCTTAATATTCTCAAGAAATATCCTAAAGCAATAGGGTATACTATTGAGGATATTAAGGGAATAAACCCCTCATTATGTATGCATAGGATACTGCTTGAAGAAGACTACAAACCCTCAATTGAGCATCAAAGAAGATTAAATCCTAACATGAAATAAGTTGTGAAAAAAGAGGTTTTAAAACTCTTAGATGTCTGGGTTATATATCCAATTTCTGATAGTAAATGGGTTAGTCCAGTTCAAGTAGTACCTAAAAAGGGTGGTCTAACAGTTATTAAAAATGAGAAAAATGAATCCATTGCTATCAGAACTATCACATGGTGGAGAATGTGTATTGATTATAGGAAGATTAACAAAGCAACCCGTAAAGATCACTTCCCACTCCCTTTTATTGATCAAATTCTAGAAAGGTTAGCCAAGCATTCACACTTTTGTTATTTGGATGGTTATTCTGGAATTTTCCAAATACCTAGTCATCCTAACGACCAAGAGAAAACAACTTTTACTTGTCCTTTTGGCACTTATGCCTATAGAAGGATGCCTTTTGGTCTTTGTAATGCTCCGGCTACCTTTCAAAGATGCATGATGTCTATTTATTCTGATTTTGTTGAAAACATAATGGAAGTTTTTATGGATGATTTCTCTGTACATGGGTCAAGTTTTGATAACTGTTTGGCTAACCTAGAAAAGGTCTTGGTGAGATGTGAGAAAGTGAAATTAGTTCTTAATTGGGAAAAATGTCACTATATGGTTAGGGAAGGTATTGTGCTAGGGCACTTAGTCTCTGAACGAGGTATTGAGGTTGATAAAGCAAAAAATAGGAATTATTGAAAAAATGCTACCTCCTACCTCGGTCAAAGAAGTAAGAAGTTTCCTAGGACATGCGGGTTTCTACCGCCGTTTTATAAAATATTTTTCCATGATTACTAAGCCACTAACAAGCCTGCTCCTTAAGGATGCAGCTTTTGTTTTTTACGATTCGTGTCATAAAGCATTTTGCAGGTTAAAGAAAGCATTGATCACTGCCCCAATCATGCAACCACCAGATTGGAATCTTCCATTCGTGTTGGATATTTGGTTGTTGGCTACATGTTTTGCTAAAATCAAATGTACAAGCAGTTCGTCTTCAGAAGCTGAAATCTTCATATGTGTCTTCAGACGCTGGTTCAGAAGCTGGGTGAACAGTTCTTCGGAAGCTAGTTCAGAAGCTGGGTGAACAGTTCTTCAGAAGCTGGTGAACAGTACTTCAGAAGCTGACCTTCAGACGCACTGTTCAGACGCTGACTTTCGTTGACCTTCAGACGCACTGTTCAGACGCTGACTTTCGTTGACCTTCAGAAGCTGCATTTCTGAAATATGTTCAGAAGCTAGTTTCTGCGTTCAGAATTTGTGTCTTCAAGCTGTTAATTCTCTCACAGTATCTTTCGAAGATTTGATTGAAGATTTATCCAAGCTGATGTTTCTAGAAGGCAGATTAATTCGTGTGAAGATCTTTGTTGAAGATTTGTTCCTGTTATTTAAGAATATATTTTCAAAGCAATCTTTGGAAAATATATTTCTAAAATATATTTGCTTCTATGAGCTTCTAAAAAATTTTAGAACAATATCTGTTGAAGATTATTTGGTTCAGAATTATGTGCTGCTGAAGACTTTATAAGGAGGACGCTGCTATTGAAGAAGTATTGAATCAAAAACAGAAGTTATAGAGAGAGTCTTAGGTTTTTGAGTCTGTAAGTTTAGTGCTTTGTTTTTCTAAGCACCACTCAAGTGTTAGAGTTGGTTGTTTGTTTTTGAGTTGTGTTCACTTAAAGCTTTTAAGCAAAAGTGATGTCTTTGTTGTTTTTAAGAGTGTCTTCATACTTGATTTGTTTAAGAGTCTGATAATCACTGGGGCAGTGATTACTTGATTAGGAAGTAAGTGGGATCTTATATCTAGGAGTTCCTAGGTAGAAATCTATACGGGTAGTGATTAAGTGATAAGGCTGTGAAACAGGGGTTGTTGTCATGAGTCTTTGAATTAGTACTATTTAGTGGATTTCCTTCCTAGCTTGATAGCCTCCTGATATAGGTGTGTTTGTCACCGAACTGGGTTAACAAATCAACTGTGTCTTTTATTTTCTGTCCTTATTTTGCTGTTTCTGATACGTACTATGTTCTGCATTTTTTGCACTCTGTTTTACTATCAGTTTCAGTACCTGCCAGAATTTCAATTGGCATCAGAGCAGGCACCCTGCCTGTTATTGGGTGAGCTCCAGGGAAGGTTTTTTTGGCATTATGGACAAGGAATGAGGATTTGTTAACAGGCCACCTCTGTTGGATGGTTCCAACTATGAGTATTGGAAGTCTCGTATGAGTGCTTTCCTGAAATCTATAGATAGCAAGACCTGGAAAGCTGTGTTGAAGGGTTGGGAACATCGTGTTGTGCTGGACAAAGATGGAGAGAAGACTACTGTGTTGAAACCAGAGGAAGAATGGTCCAAGGAAGAAGATGATTTGGCTCTTGGAAACTCCAAAGCTTTGAATGCTCTATTCAATGGAGTGGACAAGAACATGTTCAGACTGATCAAGCAGTGCACCATAGCCAAGGATGCCTGGGAGATTCTCAAGACTACTCATGAAGGCACTTCAAAGGTAAAGTTGTCCAGACTTCAACTTCTCACCACCAAATTTGAAAATCTAAAGATGTTGGAGGATGAGAACGTACAAGACTTTTATATGAATGTTCTAGACATGGCTAACTCTTTTGATTCTCTTGGAGAGAAAATGTCTGATGAAAAAATTGTGAAAAAGATACTCAGGTCTCTTCCTAGAAGATTTGACATGAAAGTGACTGCTATTGAGGAGGCACATGACATCTCCAGTATGAAGGTTGAGGAGTTAATAGGATCCTTGCTGAATTTTGAGACAGCCTTCAGTAACCGTACTGAGAAGAAAGGGAAATGAGTTGCTTTTGCAGTTAATACTGATGCTGAGGATCAACAAGGGATTAATGAGGATGATGAAGGCTTATCAGAGGCACTTGTGTTGCTGGGGAGACAGTTTAACAAGATTCTGAAACATGTTGACAGGAGATCCAAATCAAATGGACAAAACAGCAGATTCAACATCAGCAAGCAACAAAGTGATTTGAAAAATACAAAGACTGATGACAAAAGCAATCAATCAAATGAAGTTCAGTTCTATGAGTGTGAAGGATATGGTCATATCAAGTCAGAATGTCCTACTTACCTCAAGAAACAGAAGAAAAGCTTGGTTGTTTCCTGGTCTGATGAAGATGACTCAGAAGGAGAAGTAGAGAGTGAATCTGCTAAGCATTTTGTTGCCCTAACTGGAAGATACAAGTCTGATGTTAAAGCTAAAGCCTCAGAAGCACTTTCAGAGTCTGAAGCATTATCAGAGTCTGAAACTTTGTCAGAGTCTGAAACTTTATCAGAGTCTGAAGCTCCATCAGAGTCTGAGGCCAGTGTTGATAAATTGTCCTATGAAGAACTGGCTAACTATTACAAAGATCTATACAGCAGAAGTGTAGAAGTTTGTAAACAACTAGTGGATCAGAAGAAGACCATCGGTCAATTGCATGCTGAAAGGAGTGACCTTCTAGCACAAAATTCTGATCTCAAAGATGAGGTAAGCCAACTGAATTCTCAACTGGATCATATGAAGAAGCAAGTCAGAATGTTAAATATTGGTACTGATGTGCTGGAGGAGATATTGGAGAGTCAGAACCAAGGGAAACCTAATGGTATAGGTTTTGATGAAAGGATCTTAAACAAACAGCAAAATCCAGCTGAAAGGTTCATTCCTGCTGTTGCATCTTATGATCCAATGATATGCACATCTAAGAGGGAACATCACAAGGAACCTCAGAAATCTAAGAGAAAAAAGAGAACTCATCCATGGGTATGTCATCACTGTGGTAAGAAGGGGCACATAAAGCCATTTTGTTTCAAGCAGGTATGGAAACCCAAAGGTAATAATGTTGCAAACAGAATCAATGTCAAGAAGGTATGGAAACCCAAAGGTAATAATGTTGGGCTCATAGCTCATACATCTTTGAGAGCCTCTTCTAGGGAAGATTGGTATTTTGATAGTGGATGTTCCAGACACATGACTGGTGTGAAGAAGTTGTTAAGTAATTTAAAGCCATATTCCAGCAGCTATGTAACTTTTGGTGATGGAGCTAAACGAGAAATTCTTGGAATTGGAGACTTGATCAGTGATGGATTACCAAGACTAGACAATGTGCTATGAGTGAAAGGGCTAACTTCAAATTTGATCAGCATAAGCCAGCTGTGTGATCAGGAGTTGAAAGTGAACTTTAACAAGGAGGAATGTCTGGTAACTTGTAAAGAAGGTGAAGTGCTGATGAGGGGCAATAGATCAAAGGACAACTACTATTTGTGGATGTCTGAAGAAGAAACAAGCATGTCCACTTGTCTCATAAGTTCAGAAGAAGAAGTCAGACTCTGGCACCAGAAACTGGGTCACTTGAATCTGAAGGCCATGAAGAAAGTCATGAATGTGGAAGCTATCAGAGGACTACCCAAACTGAAGATTAGTGAAGACAATATTTGTGGTGAATGTTAGATTGGTAAACAAACACGAAAGTCTCATCCAAGGTTGGAGCATCAGGTAACAACAAAAGTTCTTGAACTATTACATATGGACATAATGGGACCTATGCAAGTTGAGAGCATTGGAGGAAAGAAGTATGCTTTTGTGGTTGTTGATGATTTTTCAAGATTCACTTGAGTAAGCTTCATTAGAGAAAAATCAGATACTTTTGGTGTGTTTAAAGAACTGTGCACTCAGTTACAAAGAGAGAAGGATAATGTCATTGTCAGGATTAGAATTGATCATGGGAAGGAGTTTGAAAATAATAAGTTTTCTGAGTTCTGTGCTTCTGAAGGGATCAAGCATGAATTTTCAACTCCCATAACACCTCAGCAAAATGGTGTAGTTGAAAGGAAGAACAGAACCTTAGCAGAATCAGCCAGAGTTATGTTACATGCTAAGAATTTACCTTATCTGTTCTGGGCAGAAGCAATGAATACAACATGCTATGTTCACAATAGGGTGACTCTGAAGAAGGGCACTACCTCTACTCTGTATGAGTTATGGAAAGGAAGAAAGCCTATTGTCAAGTATTTTCATGTTTTTGGTAGCAAGTGTTACATTTTGGCTGACAGAGAAAAAAGAAGAAAGATGGATCCCAAGAGTGATGAAGGAATTTTTCTTGGTTACTCAACAAACAGCAGAGCTTATAGAGTGTTTAATTCCAGAACCAAGATTGTAATGGAGTCTATCAATGTTGTGATAGATGATTTACCTGCTGAAAAGGTTTCTGATGTGGTACCAGATGATATAATATCCGAAGAACAGTCAGAAGCACCAGCTGTGGAAAATGAAGTAGAGTCTGAAGAAGAAGAGATTAATCCAGATCATGTATCAACTAGTAAAGGACCTTCAATTAGAATTCAGAAGGATCACCCCAAAGATTTAATCATTGGGAGCCTTGATCAAGGAGTCAGAACCAGAAGATCAAATGCAGTAACTACTGATTCATGTTTTGTGTCTAAATTTGAACCCAAAAATATTAAAGAAGCTCTTACTGATGAATTCTGGACTGATGCTATGCAAGAGGAACTGAATCAATTCAAATGAAGTGAAGTGTGGGACCTTGTTCCAAGACCTGAAGGCATGAATGTCATTGGAACTAAGTGGATTTACAAGAATAAATCAGATGAACATGGAACTGTGACCAGAAACAAGGAAAGGTTAGTTGCTCAGGGATACACTCAGGTGGAGGGACTTGATTTTGATGAAACCTTTGCACCTGTGGCCAGATTAGAATCCATAAGATTACTTTTGGGTGTAGCATGTATTCTTAAATTCAAGCTGTTTCAGATTGATGTGAAGAGTGCTTTCCTAAATGGGCACTTACAAGAGGAGGTTTATGTTGAACAGCCAAAGGGATTTGTGGATCCTAACTTCCCTAACCATGTTGACAAGGTGAAGAAAGCACTGTATGGATTGAAGCAAGCACCTAGAGCATGGTATGAGAGACTCACACAGTTTCTAGTTACTCAAGGCTACAGAAAAGGAGGAACTGACAATAACCTGTTTGTTAAAGAAGAAGATGGATGTTTAATGATAGCACAAATTTATGTTGATGACATTGTCTTTGGTGGAATGTCAAGCCAGATGGTTCAACTCTTTGTTCAGCAGATGCAGCCTGAGTTTGAGATGAGTCTTGTGGGTGAACTAACATATTTTCTTGGTCTTCAAGTCAAGCAGATGGAAGACACTATATTCATTTCACAGAGCAAATATGCAAAAAATATAGTCAAGAAGTTTGGGATGGAGAATGCTAGCTATAAAAGAACACCTGCAGCCACTCACTTGAAATTGACAAAAGATGAACAAGGTGTTGTTGTTGATCAAAGCCAGTATAGGAGCATGATTGGAAGTCTGTTATATCTAACTGCAAGCAGACCAGACATAGCCTTTGTTGTTGGAGTCTGTGCTAGATATCAGGCTGAGCCAAAAATGAGTCACTTGACTCAAGTGAAGAGGATTCTGAAGTATGTCAATAGTACAAGTGATTATGGTATTATGTACTCACACAGTGGAAGTCCTATGTTAGTTGGGTATTGTGATGCTGACTGGGCAGGAAGTGCAGATGACAGGAAAAGTACTTCTGGTGGATGCTTCTTTCTGGGTAACAATCTGATTCATGGTTCAGTAAGAAGCAGAATTGTGTATCATTGTCTACAACTGAAGTTGAGTATATAGCAGCTGGAAGCAGTTGTTCCCAATTGGTGTGGATGAAGCAAATGCTGAAAGAATATAATATTGAACAGGCTGTTCTGACTTTGTATTGTGACAATCTGAATGCTATTAATATTTCAAAGAATCCCATACAGCATAGCAGGACTAAGCATATTGATATACGTCATCACTTCATCAGAAACCTTGTGGAGGAGAAGGTTGTGCAGCTTGAACATGTTGACACAGAAGAACACCTTGATGACATATTTACAAAAGCATTGGATGCCAAGCAGTTTGAAAACTTGAGGAGTAAACTAGGAGTTTGTTTGCATGAAGAATTATAACAATTACAGTTTACTGAGGGTGAGCAAGCAGGAAGTGAGGGTGCTGAAGATGATACTGATCTTAGTGCAAAAACTGTGTCTGATGCAGAGTCTGATGCAGAGTCTGATGCTAAGTCAGTTTGTGTTTCTTGTGTGAAGATTGTGTTTTGTCAAGATTTTTTGGCTAAAAAGGGGGAGAAAAATATGTATCTGGTTTCAGAATGTGTTTGTTCAGAATGTACTTGGTTTCAGAATTCAGATTTTGTTTTTTAGAAGTTAACAGTTTTATTCAGAATTCAGAAGCAATACAAAAATTGATGTGAAGATGTGTTTCAGGGGGAGTCTCTGGCTCAGGGGGAGTGTTTCAGTGTAGTGTTCCTGAGTTGTGTTGTTCCTGAGTTTGTGTGTTCAGGGGGAGTCTCTGTAAGAAGTTGATCTGTTCAGGGGCAGTATGTGTTTGTAATGTAGTATCTTATCCGCTGCTGACTCTGTTGCTACGTTTATGTGTTGGTTGCGTGCTTTGTTGAGTGAAGAACTTGTTTTATTGTGAAATTGATTTTAGCCAAAAATTTGCCAAAGGGGGAGATTGTTGGATATTTGGTTGTTGGCTACATGTTTTGCTAAAATCAAATGTACAAGCAGTTCGTCTTCTAAAGCTGAAATCTTCATATGTGTCTTCAGACGTTGGTTCAGAAGCTGGGTGAACAGTTCTTCGAAGGCTGGTTCAGAAGCTGGGTGAACAGTTCTTCAGAAGCTGGTTCAGAAGCTGGTGAACAGTACTTCAGAAGCTGACCTTCAGACGCACTGTTTAGACGCTGACTTTCGTTGACCTTCAGACGCACTGTTCAGACGCTGACTTTCGTTGACCTTCAGAAGCTGCATTTCAGAAGCTGGTTTCTGCGTTCAGAATTTGTGTCTTCAAGCTGTTAATTCTCTCACAGTATCTTTCAAAGATTTGATTGAAGATTTATCCAAGCTGATGTTTCTAGAAGGCAGATTAATTCGTGTGAAGATCTTTGTTGAAGATTTGTTCCTGTTATTTAAGAATATATTTTCAAAGTAATCTTTGCAAAATATATTTCTAAAATATATTTGCTTCTATGAGCTTCTATAGAATTTTAGAACAATATTTGTTGAAGATTATTTGGTTCATAATTATGTGCTGCTGAAGACTTTATAAGGAGGACGCTGCTATTGAAGAAGTATTGAATCAAAAACAAAAGTTATAGAGAGAGTCTTAGGTTTTTGAGTCTGTAAGCTTAGTGCTTTGTTTTTCTGTGCACCACTCAAGTGTTAGAGTTGGTTGTTTGTTTTTTAGTTGTGTTCACTTAAAGCTTTTAAGCAAAAGTGATGTCTTTGTTGTTTTGAAGAGTGTCTCCGTACTTGATTTGATTAAGAGTCTGATAATCACTTGGGCAGTGATTACTTGATTAGGAAGTAAGTGGGATCTTATATCTAGGAGTTCCTAGGTAGAAATCTATACGGGTAGTGATTAAGTGATAAGGCTGTGAAACAGGGGTTGTTGTCATGAGTTGTTGAATTAGTACTATTTAGTGGATTTCCTTCCTGGCTTCGTAGCCTCCAGACGTAGGTGTGTTTGTCACCGAACGGGGTTAACAAATCAACTGTGTCTTTTATTTTCTGTCCTTATTTTGCTGTTTCTGATACGTACTTTGTTCTACGTTTTTTGTACTCTGTTTTACTATCAGTTTCAGTACCTGCCAGAATTTCAATTCGAAATAATGTGTGATGGCAGTGACTATGCAGTTGGGGTAGTTCTTCGTCAAAGGAGGAAGAAGAAGATGCATGACATTTATTATGCTAGTAAGACCTTAGATGAGGCACAAATGAATTATGCCACAACAGAAAATGACCTTAGTCTATGCAATTGATAAATTTCAGCAATATCTTGTGGGATCTAAAATCATCGTTTAAACAGATCACTCGGCAATAAAATATATGTTGACTAAAAAAGATGCTAAACCGAGGTTGATCCGATGGATTTTACTCCTACAAGAATTTGACCTTGAAATTTGAGATAAAAAAGGTACAGAAAATGTTGTGGCTGATCATTTGTCCCGTCTTCGGGAGCCCAATGAGAATGAGCTGCCGCTTGATGATTACTTTCCAGTTGATCATCTATTTTCATTGGTGCAAACTGACGCACCTTGGTATGTAGATTTTGTGAACTATCTTGCAGCAGGGGTGTTACCCCCTGATAAAAACTACCAACAAAAGAAGAAGTTTTTCCATGACCTCAAGCATTATTATTGGGATGAGCCTTTCCTCTTCAAAAGAGGATCAGATGGAGTATTCAGAAGGTGCATTCCTGAAAATGAGGTAAGGGACATTCTTCATCATTGTCAATCTTCTTCTTATGGTAGCTACACCAGCTCTCAAAAGACTGAAGGTGAGAAAAACACAAGAAGGGGGGTTGAATTGTGTTGGCTTTTTCTTTCTCAAAAACTAAGAGTTAGTTCAGCTTCAGATGTAAGATCAGAATCTGAAACTAAGTTTAGAGTTTAGATGCAGCGGATTGAAAGTAAATGAGAGAGAGAGTCACACAAGCAATTATCCTGGTCCCTTCCACAACCCGAAAGTAGTCTAGTCCCCTTGTCACTTACATGAGATTTTTCACTATAATCCCATGATTACAAATTGGTCAAGCACAAAAGCAAGAGACTTCCAGATGCTCAAACACACGGTAAGAGACTTCTAATTGTTCAACCACACAAGCAATAGACTTCTAAACAAACAGAATTACAAAGAAATATGTTTGAATTGAACACTTGATATATTGGCAGTGGTGTTCAGAAAATACAACACATTATTAAGACTCTAGACTTAAGAAATTCTAAGATAAGAAAGTTTGTAAGAATTTCTAAGTATTTGATGCGTATAGAATTTAGCAGAGTTTTGGCACTTGTAAGAAAAATTGGTAGAGTCTACTTACTTTTCTTCAAGTCTTTAGTCCTTTATATAGAGGAGTAGAGAGACGTTGAGAAGGTGCCAGATCATCAATAGAGTCGTTTGATTTGAAGCTTGATCCAACGTTGATTTGTTCCTTGATTTGGACTGCGTACCATGAAGAATACCATTTAAATCCTTTCCTTAAAATGGATTGGATTTTTTGTCCAAGGAGACAAAGTTGCAGAGAACGTTTCTGACTCTAAGAAGTTTGCAGAGGTCGTGGTTGTACTATGTCCTTGATGACAGTGACACCAATTGACTTCTCATACATCAGAGTTTGAGTCTTCAGCTTCTGATCCTTCAAACTTTAGAGTCTGAGTCTTCAGCTTCTGATCCTTCAGACTTCAGAGTCTGAGTCTTCAGCTTCTGATCCATCAACTTCTCATTCTTTAGCTTCAAACTTGCAACACAAGCTTCCAACAATATTTCCTTGCTTTTAAACTTGATTTATACTTGACTAATTTTTAGTCTAAGGTCCTGCACACTTGAAACAAGTATTAGCATATCCAATTTTCTTTTTAATACATTGTTATCATCAAAACTCAAAAGAGGCATTGTTTACACATTTTGTTCCAACAAAGACTTCGTTTAAAATTCTTCAATCTGGTTTCTGGCGGCCATCATTATTTAAAGATGTGCATAAGTTTGTTTCAAAATGTGACCAATGTCAACGCACCGGTAATATAACAAAAAGGAATGAAAAGCCCATGAACAACATCCTAGAAGTCGAAATATTTGACATATGGGGTATTGATTTCATGGGACCATTTCCCCCCTCTTTCGGAAATCAATATATTTTGGTGGCAGTTGACTATGTGTCCAAATGGATCGAGGCCATTGCCTCTCCTACCAATGATGCACATGTGGTTATTAAACTTTTCAAAAAGGAGATTTTTCCTAGATTTGGGTTGCCAAGAGTGGTAATAAGCGATGGAGGGTCTCACTTCATATCTAAACATTTTGAAAAACTTCTAGAAAAGTTTGGAGTGAGACACAAAGTTGCGACACCTTACCACCCCCAAACAAGTGGTCAAGTTGAGGTTTCTAACAAGGAGATCAAATCAATTTTAGAAAAAACTACTTCAACCTCTCGAAAAGATTGGTCAATTAAGCTTGATGATGCTCTATGGGCTTACCGGACTGCATATAAGACTCCCATCAGAATGACTCCTTTTAAACTTATTTATGGGAAGTTTTGTCATCTTCCGGTAGAACTCGAGCATAAAGCTTATTGGGCAATTAAAAATCTCAACTTTGATATGAAAGCAGCCAATGAGAGGAGGAAGCTTCAATTAAGTGAATTAGAAGAACTTAGGATGGACGCTTACGAAAATGCCAAAATTTACAAAGAAAGAACCAAAAACTGGCATGATAAGCGTATCATCCGAAACGATTTCAAGAGTGGGGATCTTGTCCTACTTTTTAATTCTAGATTGAATTTTTTTCCTGGAAAACTAAAATCAAGGTGGTCTGGACCATTTCAAATCCACAAGGTTTATCCTTTTGGAATGGTTGAAATTTGGTCCAAAAAGATCGGGACATTCAAGGTGAATGGCCAGAGGCTGAAAATCTACAATGCGAATGAGAGTATTGAGCAGGAAACTATTCTAACTTTCAGCAGCCTCGGTTAAGGGTTTTGTTATTCTTTATCTTCAAGCTAGTGACGTTAAAAGAGCACTGTGTGGGAGGCAACCCACGGTTTTATGCTTTGCTAGTTTTGTTTCATGCAGGTAAAAATAAAGATTTGAAAATGCTTGAAAGAGATATGGTTGGAGTGTGGGAAAATTCTGATCCAAAGTAATTGCCAAAAGTTAAGAAAATTTGCCTTTCCATAAACCTGCATAACACGCACGGTCATGCCATCATGGCGCACAACCGTGTGTCCTACCAGCACATACATCCATTCCAAAACAGAAACAACATGCATGGCCGTGCCATATGGCGCACGACTGTGCGCACTCTTAGTCATTATAAAACTAATATTTTAGGTTTTCTCCCATTCTAAACAACAGACCTTCATCTCCTCAAACCTAAAACTCCCAGCCTCCCAAAAACCCATCAAAAAAAAAAAACTTCATGAAAATAAACCAATTGCAACCCAATTCTACAAATTCTCATCATCATCAAAGCTTCTCGAACATCAAAAATCCAAAAATCATTCATCAACCATAAAATCGACCAAAAACCCTAACCCTAACCCAAACCCTAAAACCAACAAAAACTCCACAAAAACCTACCCAAACAAATCAAGAATAAACCTCAATGACAAACACCCAAAAACAACTCCTATATGACAAATTCAAACCCAAATTTGATCAATTTTAGCAACAACTTTGAAGGGCCAAATAAGTAAAATGCTCAAGTAAATAAAATTTTGGGAGTTTCTCCTGTTGGAAGCCATTGGCAACCATATAATTATACTTGCTTGAGCATCAACTTCTATGGTTCCAGGAAAGAAAGGAGAGGAAGCCCACACTTTACAATCATTTTCGTTTCTTTGTGTTTTGCAGATTAATAAAGGGGAAGCCACAAGAAGAATAAAATTTCAGGCTTAATCAATCTGATCTTTTCTACCCCTTTCCCTTTTGTTTTCTTTAATTTTGAACCAATGAGGACAATGCTTGTTTCAAGCATGGGGTGGGGGGGTAAATAAATTAGCTAGTTTTATTTTGTTATTTTTCAATTAGTTTTGTTTTTAGTGTGTGTTTCAATTCCCCTTTGTTTGAATAATTGTTTGTCTTGTTAAAGGAAAGGCATGTAAGCAATAAAGTCTTAGTGTACGTAAAAAAAATTTAAAAAAAGGCTAAAATTCTTGTTGTGTTTGTAAAATAAACCCTTTTTGCTTCAAAATCATCCACTAAACCCATACTTGCTTCATTGTGAATTTATCTTTTGAGAAAAAGCACAAAGATGCAGACTTTGAGTAAGTGTGCGAAGTAATATTTTAAGCAACGATATCTAAGTTTAACGGTAAATTTGTCCTCAAATATTTCAAACAAAAAGTAGTATAAGCTAGTGTGGGGAAATAAAAAGGTCAAAATAAAGTGTAAATAAATAAAAAAAAAGGGGTCAGAGAGCATTAAAAACAAGAGGCATTGACTTGGGTTGGTATGACTCGCCATCACTAACTTCCCGGGAATGATATGTTTGATCTTCAAATGAAAAAATGCCTCTGCAGTTCCACACAAAAATCAAATAAACACCATGGTAACTAAATGACCTAGAAAAATTTCCACCTAGTTTGTATGAAATGGAAGTGAAAGTTTGTCGATTTGTTTACTTTTCTGGTTAGAACCTATTTTCCTCATAATACCTCGTTGTACAGAAGCAATAAAAAGTTGGACTCCACACACACACTCACTTGAAGCTTGTTGTTGTGTTGAAAAAACTAAATTGGGCAATAGGGAAGAAATAATAAGTACTTCAAGAACAAAGCCTTTAAAAAAGAACAAAAATCTGCAAAAATTATTTTTACTTTAACGTGTGTTGCTGAAATACCTTGTCTTTTGCTTGAGGACAAGAAAAGATTCAAGCTTGGGGGAGTTTGATAAGTCATAATTTATAGTTCTTTTAGGCTTTCTTTTTATGCAAGTTTAGTCGGTTTTTCCTTATTTTCTTGAGCTATTTTACTTCAGTACCTTTGTTTTTCTTTTTAGGCAAAAATAATGATGACCAATCACTTTGGAGAAAAATCAAATAAAGTCGGGCAAGAAAAGTCAAGTTTCAAGGAAAAAGTGAGATGGCACGGTCGTGCCATCAATTACACTGACAGTGTGCCCATCTTGGGCAGACTGTGCCATTCCAGGGGATGACGCACAACCGTGCGTTCAGAGAGCACGGTCATGCGCCTGTTGTGTTCTTCAGATTTTTATGTTTTGGAACTTGGCACGATCGTGTGCTCATATGGCACAGTCGTGCGCTCTATGCAGTCAGAAATAATTATTGAAAACTCTTGGTTTTTCCCAATTATTGTTGTGTAATTCGTGGTTAATGCTTTGTCTAAGGCTTTAGGCTATAAATAGGGCTCTAATCAGAGTTGTTTCTCATCTTGGAATGAATGTAAAGTTACTATAGTGAGATTGTAACTATAGCTTGTTCTAAGCTCAAACATTTATAAAATTTCTTCACTTTTACAATTCTTTGCAATTTACTTTATTGTTCTTTACATTTCTACACTTTACTTTTCCGCAAATTTACGATTCCTGTCATTTATATTCTTGTCTTTACAATTCATGCAATTTATATTTTGTCAAATGTCTACAATGAAATCTTGTGAGTAGACTTGTCTAGTCTTGGGATTGTTGGAAAATGAAATTCTGGCAGGACCTGATTCTGAACGTAAAACAGAGCAGAACAGAGTACAAAGTTGCAGCGTAAAACAGTAGTTCAAAAGCAGAATAATAACAGACAGAAAGTAAAAGACACAGGTTATTTGTTAACCCAGTTCGGTGACAAACACACCTACGTCTAGAGGCTACCAAGCCAGGAAGGAAATCCACTATAATAATATCAATTCGAAGTCCTATGTGAACAGCCCCTGTTTCACAGCCTTCTCACTTAATCACTACACGTGGTATTTCTACCTAAGAACTCCTAGATATAAGACCCCTCTTACTTCCTACTCAATCAATCACTGCCCCAGTGATTTTAAACTCTAAACAATCAAAGATGGAGACACTCTCCAAAACACCCAATAGTCACTCTTGCTTAAAAGCTTCAAGTGAACTACAGTTACAACTCAATAAAACAAACCAACTCTAAACAATTGAGTGGTGTACAGAAACAGAGCACAAAGCTCAAAATGAACAGACTCAAAAACTAAGAATAACTCTCTCTATAATTGCTTTTGTTTTTGATGTAATTCTTCAATAGCAGCGTCCTCTATTTATAGTCTTCAGCAGCTACAAATAATTAAACCAAATATTCTTCAAAGATATATTTCCAAAATTCTTTAGAAACATATAGAAGCAAATATTCTTTAGAAATATATTTTCCAAAGATCTCTTTGAAAATATATTCAAAAATAAAAGAAACCAATCTTCAGAAAATATCTCACGCAAATATTCTTCCTTCTAGAAACAAATGTAGCAAGGAGAATTCTTCAGTCAAATCTTCAAATGATCAGGTGAGAAAATATACAACTCCAAGTGCGAAAACAAGACTGCTTCTGAAAGTTGCTTCTGAAGTTCAGCTTCTGAAGAATCAGCGTCTGAAGTACTGTTCAGCATCTGAACATCAGCTTCTGAAGGTTCAGCGTCTGAAGTACTGTTAAGCGTCTGAAGACCCAACTTCTAAAGTACTGTTCAGCTTCTGAAGACGCACATATTGAGATTTCAGCTTCTGAAGACGTACTGCTTCTGAAGACGCACATGTTGCTTGAATATTTGATTTTTGCAAACATGAAGCCAACAACCAAATATCCAATAATCTCCCCCTTTGGCAAATTTTTGGCTAAAATCAATTTGTGAACAGAGAGATACACAAGCAAACTATTTTACTCAATACAAGCAGCAACGTAGTAACCAAAAACAACAGAGTCAGCAGCGGATAATTCACTACGTTTCACACAAACAACAACAGCTTCTGAAACACACACTACTCCCCCTGAAATATATCATTCAGCAGCAGCTTCTGAAACAGAGACTCCCCCTGAAACACAGAGACTCCCCCTAAAACACATCACTTCAGCTCTCATGTATTGCTTTAGAGACAAACTGGCTTCTGAACTGTAGTGCTTCTGAAACTGTCTGTATTCTGAATAACTATCACTTATCTCCCCCTTTTTAGCCAATCAATTTTGACAAAATAAAGTCTTCACACAGGAAACAAAAACTGACCCTCACTTCCTGCTTGCTCACCCTCAGCAATCTGTAATTGCTATAACTCCTCATACAAACAAATGCCCAGTTTGCTCCTCAAATTTTCAAATTGCTTGGCATCCAAGGCTTTTGTAAATATATCAGCAAGCTGTTCTTCTGTGTCAACATGTTCAAGCTGCACAACCTTCTCCTCTACAAGGTTTCTGATGAAATGATGATGTATATCAATATGCATAGTCCTGCTATGCTGTATTGGATTTTTTGAAATATTGATAGCACTTAGATTGTCACAATACAATGTTATAACATCCTGTTCAACATTATATTCTTTCAACATTTGTTTCATCCACACCAATTGTGAACAACTGCTACCAGCTGCTATATACTCAGCTTCATCTGTAGATAAGGACACACAATTCTGCTTATTGCTGAACCAAGAAATCAGATTGTTTCCCAGAAAGAAGCATCCACCAGATGTACTTTTTCTATCATCTGCACTACCTTCCCAATCAGCATCACAATACCCAACTAACATAGGACTTCCACTATGCGAATACATAATACCATAGTCACTGGTACTATTGACATACTTCAAAATTCTCTTCACTTGAGTCAAATGACTGATTTTTCGCTCAGCCTGGTATCTAGCATAGACTCCAACAGCAAAGGTTATGTCTGGTCTGCTTGCAGTTAGATATAACAGACTTCCAATCATGCTCCTATACAGGCTATGATCAATAGCAACACCTTGTTCATCTTTGGTCAACTTCAAGTAAGTGGCTGCAGGTGTTCTTTTATGGCTTGCATTCTCCACCCCCAAACTTCTTGACTATATGCTTTGCATATTTGCTCTGTGAAATGAATATTGTGTCTTCCATCTGCTTGATTTGAAGACCAAGAAAATAGGTTAGTTCACCCACAAGACTCATCTCAAACTCAGACTGCATCTGCTGAACAAAGAGTTGAACCATCTGGTTTGACATTCCACCAAAGACAATGTCATCAACATATATTTGTGCTATCATTAGACTTCCATCTTCCTCTTTCACAAACAGTGTCTTGTCAGTTCCTCCTTTTCTGTAACCTTGAGTAACTAGAAACTGTGTAAGTCTCTCATACCATGCTCTAGGTGCCTGTTTCAATCCATACAGGGCTTTCTTCAACTTGTAAACATGGTTAGGAAAATTAGGATCCACAAATCCCTTTGGTTGTTCAACATAAACCTCCTCCTGTAAGTACCCATTTAGGAAGGCACTCTTCACATCCATCTGAAACAGTTTGAATTTAAGAATACATGCTACACCCAAAAGTAATCTTATGGATTCTAATCTGGCCACAGGTGCAAAGGTTTCATCAAAATCAAGTCCCTCCACCTGAGTGTACCCTTGAGCAACTAGCCTTGCCTTGTTTCTGGTCACAGTTTCATGTTCATCTGATTTATTTTTGTAGATCCATTTAGTTCCAATGACATTCATGCCTACAGGTCTTGGAACAAGGTCCCACACTTCACTTCTTTTGAATTGATTCAAATCCTCTTGTTGTACCCCAATTTTGTCCTAAGCCTTTTCAAAACAATTTACAAAAAATCAAAAAAAGAGGAGAAAAGTCAAAGTCAACAAAAGTCAACCAAAAAAGTCAACATTTCAAAAATGGTGACTTCGCAGTGCGAAGTCTGCGAATTTTTTGCAGATTTTTGGTTTCTTTGATTTTAATTCCATGTTTTTGTTACATATGATTTTTATTATTGTTTTATCATCTTTCATGGCCTTTTTAGCTCTGCAAAGCCAGAATTGAAGGACTTGCCATTAATGCCAAGGAAAGAAGCTTTTTCTTCCAACCTAGCATGTGGCAAGCAAGTGGGCTTGCCCTTGGGCAGCTCTTGTCCCTCCCAAGTGACCTGCTACTGACCCCAAGGTTGCCAGCCACCAGCTTGTGGACTCTCTTCCTGCTTTCTTCCCCCAAAACCAGTCAAACCCAGCTGGTTTTCACTTGCAAAAAGCTGTTTGGTGTGCCCTGTTTTCAGCTGGATTTCTCCTCCCACACACCAGCCCACATGCTCTTTTTGCTTCCCCCAACCTCTCTGTACATGGCAGTACATGTTTTCCTTGCTTGACCTTCCAAGATTGCAAGGATTGATCCCAAGAATCACCCAATTGCAGCTGCCCTGTTTTTGCAGTTTTTTCTCATCATTTCAGCTGCATTTTGTGGCTGAAATCAGTCAAGGTCTTGACCCTTGGCACAAGGCAAAGTAACTTCTATCCTTTAGCATTAAATGCAAAGCAATTTAGCCTGGATTTAGCCCACAAATCAGCTAGGTCCTATGGATTTTCCATCATTGCATTGGATTGCATTTTGGCCTATAAATAGGAAGCAATGCATAAGGTTACAAACACTTTTGATACACTTGCTTACACTTACAAACAACCAGAAAAAACCAGCACAAAACACTAGCAAAAAAACCAATTCCAATACAAAGCTTTACACAAGTTCACTGCTCCAAATCAACAACATTCAAAACCTTGCAAGAACTTCAACAATCCAAGTTCATTTCACTTCCTTGCAGCAGGAGCTTTGCTAGGATCTCTGTAAGTGTTCTAAGTCATTATCTTGCATTTATAGCTGTGCTTGCATCCTAAATTTTGCTCAAAACCTTTTTGCTCTAAAAAAGCCCTTTTGAATTTCAAAAGAAATCCCAAGGTTTGCAAAACACTCAAACTGGTTTGTCCAGCTCTTTTCATTGCCAAAACTCAAAGCTTTTCACTCTCCTAAAAGGTTCTGAGTTTGTTCAGAAGTTGTTTCTGAACAACAGTTCAGAAACAGCTTCTGAACTCAAAAATTCGCATTGTTCGCAGTGCGAAGTCATGGTCGCAGTGCGACCATGACAGAACTCAGAATCTGAGTTTAGGCTCCCAAATGGCCAATTTTTGAGGTTCTAGCCCAGGGGCTCAGAACCTAGGAGGTTTAAAACTCATTTTATCCAAACCTTATCAAGGATTTAGCATAATTTTGAAGGATTCGCAAGTTCGAGCCACTTTGTTTGGATAACTTGCAAAACAAGTTACGCTCACAAACTTTCAAATAAACTTGAACAAATAAGCTATGTTCACTATTTTCAAAGCCAAACTTGAACAAAAACCTTGTTCATGATTTTCAAAATCAAACGTGAACTTAAGCCGAATTTGTTCGCTTTTCAAAACCGTTTGCAAAATGAGCCGAACTTGTGCGTTTTTTCACAAATTGTTAAAACTTTCACATTTTTGGGTTCCAAACCAAGTGTTTTGATAAACTTTGGGATTTCTAAGAAATTCAACCAAAAACTTGAATGAAAAAGGGATGGTTTGACGTATGTCTCTCCATTGCCCCGATTGAACGAATGCGTGACGTATGTCTCGTCGTTCGGACAATCGTCATTCCATTTTCAACGTATCCGACCATACCAAACCAATTCTTGGCCCCTTGTGGTCAATCCGAACCTTTTGGTCCCCCGTGGCCACTAGATTCAATCCCTCGACTCATTCGAGTCACTTCGGTCAATGTTCGACTCCATCGAGTCCATTGTACCCGTTCTTGATCCCGTTGGATCAATCGAACCTTTTCCCGACTCGTTTGAGTCACTCCGGTCAATGATCGACTCGATTGAGTCCATTGCACCCCTTTTGGTCCCATAGCGACCAATTCGAACCCTTTTACCCAACGGACATGTTTTATCAATTCTAAGCGCGATTCGTAAACAAACGCTTAAGCCTCCCATGCGCGAGCGTACAAGCTATACGCTTAAATCTCCCATCCGCGAGCATACAAGCTACGTTTAATCGCAAGAATTCGGTTAAAACATCGTTCATTTAAAAATAACCAACATATGTACGTTTTTCTACCAAAGAACTACGTACGCTTTGAATTCTCCGACTACCGGGAGATACGTAGGAGCAAGATCGACATCTTGTCAAGCACAATAATAAAAACTAACTTTTTCCCCTTTTATCATATTTTATTCTTCCCTTTGACATAGACAAGCATGCATGCAAAATATTTAAAAACATTTTAAGCTTTAGCTAAATAGGAGGTTCCCGTTGAGTACAACGGACGTGAGGGGTGCTAATACCTTCCCCTTGCGTAATCGACTCCCGAACCCGACAATGGTTGCGATGACCAGTCCTTTTCCTCATCGTCAAGGGTTTTATTATTGTTTCCCTTCAAATAAAAAACTTAAGGGTTTATCAACGTTCCCTTTACACAAAAACTTTGGTGGCGACTTCACAACAGCCTCCCGAGCGTTCGTACACGTCCCGGAGGATTGCGCGTTTTTAGCGAGTGCGCACAGCTGGCGACTTCACTGGGGACCACTTTCCCACTAGCGAGTCAAGCCTATCCTATTTGGCTTTTAAGCTAAATGTTTTTATCTCTTTTTGTGTGCATGCTTTTATTTCTTTTGTTTATGTCTTTCTCTTGCTTTATGTTTATAACTGCTTTATTTTGCTTTATATTCATATCATATATATCAAATGCGGGGATGTTACTTGAGCGATGTTACTCCACATTGTTTGGGTTAATGCCGGACGTGTGAGGCTCTCTACCTGAGCTCGAGATAAAACTAAGTTAGAATGGTGGTTGTGAGCGGAAGCCCGCGTTGACGTATGTCCGTGAGGTAGGATGCCCAACCCCGCTTAGAGGAGATTTTCACGTGGAATGAATTGAAGTCATGTGACGTATGTCCATCGACGACCTTAATTCCATGTGAGATCTATGACTCTAGGGACCTTTTTAGGGAATCTCATCTTTAGAGCCTACACGTGAGGATGGGGGGAAGTTCCGAACCTTCATAAACCATACCCTTGCATATCATTTGCATCCATGAAATTAATTTTCGCATCATTTTGCTTTATAGGAGTTTAAAAAGAACAACCAAATATTAGCAAAAAGAAATATGGATTCCGGGAATAAAAATACGCTCGCTTTCAAGATCAAGGCTCCTAAAGTGGAAAGTTTGTTAGCTTTAAGTAAAAGGCTCTCCTCGGTCAACAAGAGTATTTTCGAAGCAAGCTATGGGCTAATACTTGATCTCCTACCCGTGAGGATAGATTCAACGGCCTTAACCACTTTGGCGCAATTCTTCGACCCACCGCTCCGGTGCTTTACATTTCAAGACTTCCAATTAGCTCCGACATTGGAAGAATTTGAGAAGATTTTGGGTTATAGCATGAAAGACCATGAACTCTATCTCGGTCCGGGAAAAGACCCCACTTTAGAGGCCATTGCCGAATCCTTATACCTTGATGTCCAAGAAGTAGCATCTAACTTGGAAATTAGAGGAAACATTAAGGGATTCACAAGAAAGTTCTTGGAGGCCAAAGCTCGGGAGTTGTTAGCTAGCAAAGAGGGAAGAGCATTCAACGCCATCCTAGCCCTCTTAGTCTACGGGATTGTCTTATTCCCCAACATGAACGATTTCATAGACTTTCCGGCTTTAGAGGTATTCATGACTAAAAATCCGGTTCCCACAATTTTGGCGGATTTTTATCATTCCCTCTACTCTAGGCATGAACAAGCAAGGGGATGCACAATTTCTTGTTGTACTCCTTTGGTGCAAATTTGGATGATGTCCCACATGCCGAGAAGCCGAGACTTTGTGGAAAACCGGGCCAAGCTCAAATAGTCACAACGGATGACAACCCTCGCCGAGAAGGATATCCATTGGTTTTCTCCAAATTTAGAGGATCCGGAAATCATCCTCAGTTGCGGGGACTTCCCTAATGTACCCCTCATTGGTACTAAGGGATGTATCAACTACAATCCGGTCCTCTCTCTCCGACAACTAGGTTTTTCAATGGAAGACAAACCCAATTACCTTTTGTTGGAAGCTTTCTTCTTAAGGGAAGGTGATCAAGACCCGGCATTGCTAGAGAGAATCCGAGGAGCTTGGAACCAAGTGCGCAAAGGAAGGGTTGGCAAGAGGAATTGTGTTGCCAAACCTCTTTATACTCAATGGGTGAAGGAGAGGGTTAAAACAATCAAGCTACCCTTCGTGGTCATATGCCCTCCAAAACCTCCTACACCTAACCTATTGCAACCATTCCCAACAAAGAAGCGGAGGAACTCAAAGCTAAAATTCGAGAACTCCAAAACAAAAATGGAGAGTTAGAATTGAAGCACCTCCAAGCTTTGGGAGAAATCACTAGGACGAAGAGAGATCGAGATGAAGTGACAAATTATCTCCTAGTGTGCCAAAAACGGCTAAAAATCTCCGAGGGGAAGAGAGATTGGATAGGAGGCGGCTTGGTTAGTGCGGATGCCAATCTTGTGGCCAAGGACGAAGAGTTGGAAAGGGTCTTGCATTCCAACCAAGAGCTCAAGAAGTTCGGCGAACTAGCCATCGAAGCTCAACAGAAATGGAGGTTGAAATTTCAAGAGAAAAATCAACAGCTCCAAGAAGTAGTCAAAGACTACAAAGAGCAGCTCCAAGCCGAACGCGTCCAACGGCAAAGACATGAGAGCCTTTCTCATCAAGGGAGGCTAAAATGAAATCGTCTCGAAGTGGACATCAAGAAATTTGAAGAATACTTCGACAAGATTGCAAGAGCTCACGGGGACCATATTGCACAACTACACGACGAAATTAGAAGTGCAAGAGTCAAGCTAGACCAGCGCAAGGAAGTGATTGAGTTTGTATGGCAAGACGCCACCCGGTTAAGTGAGGACTTCACTAAATTGGTTGCATTCTCGAACTTGGTCATCACCCAACTTCCAAAGAAGCTAGCGAAGGCCGAAATGGTCATGCCTTACTTTGTCATCCCTACGGAGATCCAGAAGTTTATGAAGTTTTGCAAGGACACCATAGATTTCTATAGGGAGGAGATGAACAAAGCCGAGAAGCGAGCGGCTATTTGATTTGTAATAGCATTATTTACACTTTGTAAACAAATGTTATCTAATCAAATAATATTTTGAAGCATTATCAATTTCCCGGCCTTTAATATTTCAAATTGCTAATATTAATTGTGCACCTTTAAATTCCTTCATAAAGCAAAATAAAAAAACGCATGTTTTGCATACTCATCGCATACATACATTCACCTGCATCTTCATGCATTTTTTTAAAAAAAAACTCATTCATTTCCCTAAAAACAGTTCAAAGCAATCATAGCCCGAAAACCCAGAAAGCCCTCGGTCCAAGAACCAGATCTCCAACACTCGTACGGAACACGAGCCAATAAACAAAGGATCATGGACAATTTGGAACAAACTCAAGAGGCTTTGAGAGAAGAGGTTGATGAAATGAAGGGGAAGATGGATCAGATGCTAAAGTTAATGCAAACTCTATCAGCCTGAGAGAGTAACCCTCGTCCAACAACGGATGCAGCCAATGTGCAATGGCCTCCTTATGGTTTACCTCCAGGATATACCCCACCATTTGAAAATGAGGGTCATGGACCACCTCCACCACCGCTCACAATCCCCGTAAGGAACGAAGAGCGTCGTCCTCAAGGAAATTCCACTACTCAGCATGAGGTTATTTCTCATAATGTGGGAGATAATCAGCCAAGACATTCTGCTCCCGACACCACCCACCAAGACAACGATACCACCCAAATGTATCGAGTTTTGGAAGAAAGGTTGAAAGCTGTTGAAGGATTCAGTTCATACGGTGCCCACAATGCTTTGGACATGTGCTTAGTGCCCGACGTGGTAATCCCTCCGAAGTTCAAAGCACCGGATTTCGAAAAGTACAAGGGAATTCAATGCCCTCGGAACCATCTACGGATGTTCTGTAGGAAGATGGCAGCTTACGCGACGAACGAGAAGCTCATGGTGCATGTGTTTCAAGATAGTTTGAGCGGAGCGTCATTGGATTGGTACATGCAACTAGAGCGTACCCATGTCCAATCTTGGAAGGACTTAGCCGATGCTTTCCTAAAGTAATACAAATACAATTTGGACATGGCTCCAAATAGGATGCAATTGCAAAACCTCGTACAAAGAAGCAACGAGTCCTTCAAGGAATACGCTCAACGGTGGAGAGAACTAGCTTCTCGCGTACAACCACCATTGTTGGAAAGGGAGCTTGTCGACACCTTTATGGGCACACTTCAAGGCCCATATTAACAAAATGATTGGAAGCACATCTTCCGGCTTTTCCGATCTAGTCATGATTGGTGAAAGAATAGAGGACGGAGTAAAGAGGGGAAAGATCCAAGGCCCTCTAGAAACTCAAAGTGGAGCTAGGAGACCCCCCAGCAACTTTCACAAAAAGAAAGAGGAGGAGACGAATGTTGTTCTAGTGGGACCATCTTGCCCACCATCAAACCAAATGCCTCGCTACCACTATCCTTATGTGGCAGCAGCAACGGCTCAAGGGCATTACTCACCTCAAGTAATTCCCACAACTCCACCTCGACAACCAGCAGTGTTGCCTCAACAAAATCAACAACAACAACAAGGCGGGTACCCACCAAGGAACCAAATGGGCCCGAGGAATAACTATCGCAATGTACAGTTTGATCCTGTACCCATGCCATACGGTCAGATCTTGCCGTATTTAATTCAAAAGGGCATGGTCGAGATAAAACCACTACCAGCTTTGGTGCCACCATATCCACCTTGGCATGATGCCAACGCGAGATGCAAATACCACGCGGGGTCCCCCGGGCACAATATTGAAGGATGTAAAGCATTCAAATACAAGGTCCAGAGTCTCATTGACCGGAAGCTGTTATCCTTCAAGGAGGAGAACCCCAATGTAAAAAATAACCCATTGCCGGGGCATGCGGGTCCCTTTGTAAACGCCGTGGAAGAACAAGAGGACTTTGGCCCAATCAAGGAGGTAGCCAATGTAAAGACTCCCCTGTCAACCATAAGGGAGCGATTAACCGGTTTTGGTTTATTTGAGGAGATGTACGCTGACTGCGAAGCCTGCAGAATCAACCCGGACAAGTGCGGAAAATTGAAGAGTTGTCTTCAAGAGCTAATGGACCAAGGTTGGATCCAAATGGGCTACATAAAGGATAGCACGGACGTTGCTACCTTGGAGTCTCATGACCCAAAACCTCTCGAAATCCCATACCAAAGGAGAGAGGTACCAATATCTATACAACCCATAACGTTCCACGTACCTGCACCCTTCTCTTTTGAAAGCACGAAGAAGGTACCATGGAACTACCAACCTGTGGCCTATGTGGAAGGAAAACCACTAGCAAAAATTGAATCCAGCATCACTAACATTACAGGTGTTGGAGGAATGACAAGAAGTGGTAGGGTCTTCGCTCCAAGAGAACTCGGGAAGACGCCAGCCGTACTACCAAGAGAGCCGCTCAAAGAAAAGAGCGTGGAGGAAAATGAGAACCAAGCGGGGCCCTCTCAAAAGGCAACCCCACAAAAAGAGACCGAAGAGTTCCTAAGAATAATCCAAAAGAACGAGTATAAAATCATTGACCAGTTAGGTCAAACTCCCTCCAAAATCTCCATGTTATCCCTACTACTAAGCTCGGAAGCACACCGAGAAGCATTACTGCGAATCCTCAGTGAGGCACATGTCACCAAAGACATCCCTGTGGACCAATTCGACGGGATAGTCGGAAATATTACCTCGAGTAGGTACTTGGGTTTCAACGGCGATGAGCTACCCGACAAGGGGCATATTCATAACCGCGCTTTGCACATCTCCGTGAAATGCATGGACCACATCCTCTCTCGAGTGTTAGTGGACACGGGGTCATCATGAACGTCATGCCCAAGACTACCCTTCTAAAGCTATCATGTGAAGGGACAGTAATGAAGCCCAGCGCCTTGGTGGTAAAAGCTTTCGATGGGTCAAGAAGAGCCGGCGTAGGGGAGATCGATTTACCAGTCCAAATCGGGCCTAAGGTTTTCTCCATAACCTTCCAAGTCATGGATATTAATCCAACTTACAGTTGTCTTCTCGGACAACCATGGATTCATGCTGCCGGAGCCATCACCTCTACCTTACACCAGAAACTTAAGTTCATCATCGATAACCAGATGATTGTAGTTTCCGGGCAAGAGGATATGATGGTAAGCCATCTTTCGTCATTCCGTTATATAGAAACGGACGAAGAAGCTGTGGTTGTTCCCTTCCAATCTTTGGAAGTGGCGAATGTCGTGACTTTGAGCTCAAAGCCCAAGAAAGAGGCCAGGACAGCCATGTCATCATGGAGGGCAATAAGAGAGGCCCTAGAAGAAAGCCGACCTACCGGATGGGGCAAATTAGTGGACATACCGGAGAAGAAAAATCGCTTCGGGTTGGGATATCATCCATCAACCGAAACCTCCTCAAAGCCTCCAAAGCAAGGGATCCTCCCCATTTTGGAAACATTTATCAGTGCGGGATTTATCAATGAAGATCAAGTGGCTCTACTTGAAGACGTGGATGAAGACGTGCCTGATTTGGTGTACCGTTGTGCTTCGGATGAAGCTTTGAACAATTGGAGGGCTATCGCAATTCTCGAGATCATTACCAAGATCAAGTAATAAACCATGTTTGTTTTTACTTTTAAAAAAAAAAATCATTTAGCTCTGCCCAAGGCAAATGATTAGTCGTGTGGGGCCCCCATGTTTTTAAAGTTATTTTCAATTATGAATAAAATCACTCTTTTATGTTCATTTGAGTTTCTTTTTTCTTTTTGCATTTGTTTAAAAAAAATTTTGCTACAAAAAGCCTAAAATCAAATCATACTCATGCAGATCTACAAATCCACCCTCCAAAAACAACACTGCCTTAATCCCTTATGACTTCGATTTCCCAATTAATCAAACGGAAGATAATGAAGAGGACGATTTTGAACCGCCTGAAGAATTGTCCAGACTTGCAAATCAAGGGGATAGGGTAATACAACCCCACCAAGAATTAGTTGAAAAGGTCAACTTGGGGACCGAAGAAGATAAGAAAGAGGTCAAGATAGGAGCCTCCCTGCATGAGGATGTGAAAGGAAAGTTGGTTAAGCTTCTACAAGAGTATGTGGACGTATTCGCTTGGTCGTATCAAGACATGCCAGGTTTAGACCCTAACATCGTCGTACATAAACTGCCACTCAAGCCAGAATGCCCGCCAATAAAGCAGAAATTGAGGAGAACTCGACCCGATATGGCTCTCAAGATCAGAGAGGAGGTTAAAAAGCAATTCGATGCCGGCTTTTTAGCCGTAACCAAGTATCCGACATGGGTTGCCAACAATGTACCAGTCCCAAAGAAGGATGGCAAGGTTAGAATGTGTGTGGATTACCAAGATTTGAATAAAGCAAGCCCAAAGGATGATTTCCCGCTACCACATATCGACATATTGGTAGACAACACTGCCCAATTCTCAGTCTTCTCCTTTATGGATGGCTTCTCGGGATATAACCAAATCAAGATGGCTCCAGAGGACATGGAGAAAACCACATTTATCACCCCGCGGGGAACCTTCTGCTATAAGGTAATGCCTTTCGGATTAACAAATGTCGGGGCAACATACCAAAGAGCAATGGTAACTCATTTCCATGACATGATCCATAAGGAAATTGAGGTCTATGTCGATGACATGATTGCCAATCCCAAACGGAGGAGGATCATCTAGTCCATCTACAAAAGCTTTTCGAACGCCTGAGAAAGTTCAAGCTGCGCTTAAATCCTAACAAGTGCACATTTGGCGTTAGATCCGGAAAGTTATTAGGTTTCATCGTCAGCCAAAGGGGTATCGAAGTGGATCCTGACAAGGTAAAGGCCATCCAAGAAATGCCAGCGCCAAATACCGAGAAAGAGGTCCGGGGTTTCTTAGGAAGATTGAACTACATCGCTAGGTTCATCTCACACATGACAGCTACCTGCGAACCAATCTTCAAACTGCTAAGGAAAAACCAAGCCGTTCATTGGAACGAAAATTGCCAAGAGGCGTTTGACAAGATCAAACAATACCTGCAAGAACCACCAATTTTAATACCTCCGGTTCCGGGTAAACCCCTCATCTTATACCTAACCGTACTTGAAGGATCGATGGGTTGTGTGTTAGGACAACAAGATGAAACGGGAAGAAAAGAGCACGCAATCTACTACCTAAGCAAGAAGTTTACCGACTGTGAATCAAGGTATACTTCGCTTGAAAAGACTTGCTGCGCTTTAGCATGGGCTGCTCGACGCTTAAGCCAATACATGTTGACCCATACAACTTGGTTGATATCAAAGATGGATCCCATCAAGTACATCTTTGAAAAGCCTGCCCTCACAGGAAAGATAGCTCGTTGGCAAATGCTGCTGTCTGAGTACGACATCCAATACGTTGCTCAAAAAGCTATCAAAGGGAGTGTTTTATCCGAGCACCTTGCTCACCAACCATTGGAGGATTATCAACCCATACAATTTGACTTCCCGGATGAAGATGTCGTAGCTTTGAATGACGAAAAGGTCACAAGCGATGATGAAGGGCCAGAACCGAGAGCTCGATGGAAGCTCGCTTTCGACGGCGCCTCAAATGCCATGGGGCACGAGATCGGGGCAGTTTTGATCTCCCCAAGAAATGGATACCAACCCTTCACAGCAAGGTTATGCTTTGACTGCACCAATAACATGGCAGAATATGAAGCATGTATCCTAGGCCTCGAAGCAGCAATTGATCTAAGGATCAAAACCCTTGAAGTATACGGTGACTCAGCTTTAGTCATCTATCAAGTCAAAAGAGAATGGGAAACAAAACATCCCAATTTAATTCCCTACCGAGCTCGGGTTGTAGAATTGATTGAGCATTTTGATGAAATCAGCTTCCATCACATACCTCGAGAAGAAAATCAGGTGGCAGATGTCTTGGCTACATTATCATCAATGTACCAAGTGAATTTCCACAATGAGGCGCCAATCATAAGGATGGATCGTAGGGACAAACCGGTTGTATGTGCAGCAGTCGAAGAAGGACTTGACAACAAACCCTGGTTCTACGACATCAAGCGATACCTCGAAGAGCAAGAGTATCCAGAAAATGTCTCACAAACCGACAAGAGAACCCTCAGGAGATTGGCATTCCAGTTCTTCCTCAGCGGAAATACCCTCTACAAAAGAAACTATGACATGGTCTTGCTCAGATGTGTGGATAAACATGAAGCGGACATGCTCATCAAAGAAATCCACGAGGGATCATTTGGAACCCATGCCAATGGGCATGCAATGGCAAAGAAAATCCTAAGGGCGGGCTATTATTGGCTAACCATGGAAGCTGACTGTTTCCGCTATGCCAAAACATGTCATAAGTGCCAAATTTATGCCGACAAGGTGCATGTACCACCAACTCCCCTGAATGTCATGACCTCACCTTGGCCATTCTCTATGTGGGGCATAGACATGATTGGAATGATCGAGCCCAAAGCATCAAATGGACATCGCTTCATCCTCGTTGCCATCGACTATTTCACCAAATGGGTAGAAGCAGCTTCGTATGCAAACATAACCAAACAAGTGGTAGCCCGATTCATCAAAAAGGAAATCATTTGCCGTTACGGAACTCCCCACAAAATCATCACTGATAATGGGGCAAACCTGAACAACAAGACAATGAAGGAGTTGTGCAAAGATTTCAAGATCGAGCACCATAATTCCTCACCTTACCGGCCAAAGATGAATGGTGCGGTAGAAGCAGCCAATAAGAACATAAAGAAAATCATCCAAAAGATGGTGAAAACATATAAGGATTGGCACGAGATGCTTCCCTTTGCGCTACATGGCTACAGAACAGCCATTCGCACTTCAACCGGGGCAACCCCTTTCTCCTTAGTATACGGCATGGAAGTCATGCTTCCCATAGAGGTTGAAATCCCTTCATTAAGGGTCTTGATGGAAACCAAGCTAGAAGAAGCTGAATGGGTCCAAACAAGGTTCGACCAACTGAACCTCATAGAAGAAAAGCGTCTGACAGCAATGTGTCATGGACAACTCTATCAAAGGAGACTCAAGAGGGCATTCGACAAAAAGGTCCGTCCTCGAGAATTCAAAGAAGGAGACCTAGTGCTCAAGAAGATATTACCTATCCACAAAGATCCCCGAGGGAAATGGACTCCCAGCTATGATGGACCGTACGTGGTAAAGAAAGCCTTCTCTGGCGGAGCTTTAATCATCACCACTGTGGACGGAGAAGATTTCCCACTCTCAATAAACTCTGATGCGGTCAAGAAGTATTAATCATCCCACTCTCGAAAACCTGAAAGGGCGGTTTAGGCAATAGAGAGCGTCCTGGTAGATCGAAAACCTGAAAAGGCGGTCTAGGCAAAAATCAAGGACATCAAAAAAAAAGAAATACACCCCGGTGGACTAAAAACTCGAAAGAGCAATCCAGGCAAAAGTTAGGGGTTAACAAGAGAAGAAAGGCAATGACTGCAACATCCAAGCTCCGGACAAGATTCAAGAGGAGAGGAATCGGTCTAGTCGTCATCTCTCAAGAAATTTCGAAGTCATAAGGAAAATAGCATGTGTTGTACCAAAACAACCCTCAAACAAATTTTCTTTTTGCTTTTTTCTTGTCTTTCTCTACCTTTTCTCAGAGGAGTAATCACTTCTCACTTCATGTATTTTTACCCATTCAAGAAGTCAAATCTGCATTGAATAAAATTCTTTTTTATTATTTTTGTGTTCTCATTAGCGCATAAAATTTTGTTTTATTCATGATAAAAATGCATTGAAACATGGGAAATAACAACAAAAACAAAAAAAAAAACAAATGTTGTTTTATTTGAATTTTCATAAATGTCGAAAGAATTGCGGTAATCCCCCCCAATATTGCACCAAAAGACTCATGCTCTTCAGCAAAGGCAAGTGCATAGCTCACGGCACGTGGAGCGCAAAGATCCCAAGGGTTGAAGGAACAAAATTCCCCAGTCAAAACACCCCAAACATCTCTTCCATCAACCAAGGCTGGATATCGATCATGCTTCCAAAATCATCCTTATATCCCCATGAAGCCCAAGTCTTATTGACATTCCCCAGGGAGTCTCAACCCAAAAAAAAAAAGCCCAATCATCATTGGCAATCACAAACACAAATCCCCAGAAAAAGCCCAACCATGCTTGGCATCTACTTACATCCAAATACAATTTCACCCAAAGACCGACTTTGCTCGGCACGCAATCACCGTCCCACATATCATTCATAATTCATACATGCATATCCAAATCATTCATACATGCATATCCAAATCAATCAAAATACATGCATCTCATATTCATGTCATGCATTCTCAACCAATATTCTCCAGTGGGTATCACATATTCACCAACATCCATTGATCACCTCTAGTGTTCCCCAGTGGACCTATTCCAGAGCTTCCCCAGTAAGTTCTCTTAGAATAACCCCGGCGGTTTGCTTCCCAACTTTATCACATCCCCAAGTGACCTGCTCACGGCCATTAGGATGCCCCAGCTGAGTTTTCCCAAAACAAAATTAAGATTGAGTCTACCTCATATCATACCATATTGCATAACATATTGCATAAAACAACATGAAGCATGTCATGCATCATACAATCATGTTTCCCTTTTCAACAATCTAAGTACTAGCCACGCCTAGAGACGATTACACTATCCCCACAGCGGTAGGTCCTATTTCCCCAGATAAGTCTAAAGCACCTATTCAGGCGACGACTTTTTCAGATCCAATCACCTGATTAGGTGACAATCATGTCTTTTACCTTTCGAGCATTCATACACCTCTCGCAAGCCTTTTTACCTTTCGAGCGTTCATACACGTTTCGCAAGCTTTTTTTACCTTTCGAGCGTTCATACACGTCTCGCAATCCTTTTTACTTTTCGAGCGTTCATACACGTCTCGCAATGTCTTTTACCTTTCGAGCGTTCATACACGTCTCGCAATGTCTTTTACCTTTTTGAGCGTTCATACACGTCTCGTAATGTCTTTTACCTTTCGAGCGTTCATACACGTCTCGTAATGTCTTTTACCTTTCGGGCGTTCATACACGTCTCACAATCCTTTTTACCTTTCGAGCGTTCATACATGTCTCGCAATCTTTTTACTTTTCGAGCGTTCATACACGTCTCGCAGATTGAAATCACTTGATTAGGTGACAATCTTTTTCTCTTCAGATCCAATCGCCTATCCTTTCGAGCGTTCATATACGTCTCGGATGTTTAAGTGACGATCTTTTACCCTGCATTTTCCTTTTTTCTATTTTACAATCTTTTCGTACCGCGAAGGACAAAATTCGGGTCCTCCTTTTACTTAATTGATCTTCGCAAAGAGTTCATGAGATGCCCTGGGCACTCACACACTCTATGCAAAGCCATTAAGGACTTCTTTTTCATGGCCTTTTTAGCTCTGCAAAGCCAGAATTTAAGGACTTGCCATTAATGCCAAGGAAAGAAGCTTTTTCTTCCAACCTAGCATGTGGCAAGCAAGTGGGCTTGCCCTTGGGCAGCTCTTGTCCCTCCCAAGTGACCTGCTACTGACCCCAAGGTTGCCAGCCACCAGCTTGTGGACTTTCTTCCTGCTTTCTTCCCCCAAAACCAGTCAAACCCAGCTGGTTTTCACTTGCAAAAAGCTGTTTGGTGTGCCCTGTTTTCAGCTGGATTTCTCCTCCCACACACCAGCCCACATGCTCTTTTTGCTTCCCCCAACCTCTCTGTACATGGCAGTACACGTTTTCCTTGCTTGACCTTCCAAGATTGCAAGGATTGATCCCAAGAATCACCCAATTGCAGCTGCCCTGTTTTTGCAGTTTTTTCTCATCATTTCAGCTGCATTTTGTGGCTGAAATCAGTCAAGGTCTTGACCCTTGGCACAAGGCAAAGTAACTTCTATCCTTTAGCATTAAATGCAAAGCAATTTAGCCTGGATTTAGCCCACAAATCAGCTAGGTCCTATGGATTTTCCATCATTGCATTGGATTGCATTTTGGCCTATAAATAGGAAGCAATGCATAAGGTTACAAACACTTTTGATACACTTGCTTACACTTACAAACAACCAGAAAAAACCAGCACAAAACACTAGCAAAAAAACCAATTCCAATACAAAGCTTTACACAAGTTCATTGCTCCAAATCAACAACATTCAAAACCTTGCAAGAACTTCAACAATCCAAGTTCATTTAACTTCTTTGCAGCAGGAGCTTTGCTAGGATCTCTGTAAGTGTTCTAAGTCATTATCTTGCATTTATAGCTGTGCTTGCATCCTAAATTTTGCTCAAAACCTTTTTGCTCTAAAAAACCCCTTTTGAATTTCAAAAGAAATCCCAAGGTTTGCAAAACACTCAAACTGGTTTGTCCAGCTCTTTTCATTGCCAAAACTCAAAGCTTTTCACTCTCCTAAAAGGTTCTGAGTTTGTTCAGAAGTTGTTTCTGAACAACAGTTCAGAAACAGCTTCTGAACTCAAAAATTCGCATTGTTCGTAGTGCGAAGTCATGGTCGCAGTGCGACCATGAGAGAACTCAGAATCTGAGTTTAGGCTCCCAAATGGCCAATTTTTGAGGTTCTAGCCCAAGGGCTCAGAACCTAGGAGGTTTAAAACTCATTTTATCCAAACCTTATCAAGGATTTAGCATAATTTTGAAGGATTCGCAAGTTCGAGCCACTTTGTTTGGATAACTTGCAAAACAAGTTACGCTCACAAACTTTCAAATAAACTTGAACAAATAAGCTATGTTCACTATTTTCAAAGCCAAACTTGAACAAAAACCTTGTTCATGATTTTCAAAATCAAACGTGAACTTAAGCCGAATTTGTTCGCTTTTCAAAACCGTTTGCAAAATGAGCCGAACTTGTGCGTTTTTTCACAAATTGTTAAAACATTCACATTTTTGGGTTCCAAACCAAGTGTTTTGATAAACTTTGGGATTTCTAAGAAATTCAACCAAAAACTTGAATGAAAAAGGGATGGTTTGACGTATGTCTCTCCATTGCCCCGATTGAACGAATGCGTGACGTATGTCTCGTCGTTCGGACAATCGTCATTCCATTTTCAACGTATCCGACCATACCAAACCAATTCTTGGCCCCTTGTGGTCAATCCGAACCTTTTGGTCCCCCGTGGCCACTAGATTCAATCCCTCGACTCATTCGAGTCACTTCGGTCAATGTTCGACTCCATCGAGTCCATTGTACCCGTTCTTGATCCCGTTGGATCAATCGAACCTTTTCCCGACTCGTTTGAGTCACTCCGGTCAATGATCGACTCGATTGAGTCCATTGCACCCCTTTTGGTCCCATAGCGACCAATTCGAACCCTTTTACCCAACGGACATGTTTTATCAATTCTAAGCGCGATTCGTAAACAAACGCTTAAGCCTCCCATGCGCGAGCATACAAGCTATACGCTTAAGTCTCCCATCCGCGAGCATACAAGCTACGTTTAATCGCAAGAATTCGAGTAAAACATCGTTCATTTAAAAATAACCAACATATGTACGTTTTTCTACCAAAGAACTACGTACGCTTTGAATTCTCCGACTACCGGGAGATACGTAGGAGCAAGATCGACATCTTGTCAAGCACAATAATAAAAACTAACTTTTTCCCCTTTTATCATATTTTCTTCTTCCCTTTGACATAGACAAGCATGCACGCAAAACATTTAAAAACATTTTAAGCTTTAGCTAAATAGGAGGTTCCCGTTGAGTACAACGGACGTGAGGGGTGCTAATACCTTCCCCTTGCGTAATCGACTCCCGAACCCGACAATGGTTGCGATTACCATTCCTTTTCCTCATCGTCAAGGGTTTTATTATCGTTTCCCTTCAAATAAAAAACTTAAGGGTTTATCAACGTTCCCTTTACACAAAAACTTTGGTGGCGACTTCACAACAGCCTCCCGAGCGTTCGTACACGTCCCGGAGGATTGCACGTTTTTAGCGAGTGCGCACACCTCTTGCATTGCATCAATCCAGAATTCGTCAGTAAGTGCTTCTTTAATATTCTTGGGTTCAAATTTGGACACAAAGCACGAATCAGTAGTCACTTCATCTGATCTTCTGGTTCTGACTCCTTGATCAAGGTTCCCAATGATTAGTTCTTTGGGATGGTCCTTCTAAACTCTGATTGAAGGTCCTTTACTTGTTGATGCATGATCTAGATTATTTTCTCCTTCTTCAGTCTCTACTTCATTTTCAACAACAGGTGTATCTGACTATTCTTCTGATGTTACAGCATCTGGTTCCACATCAGACACCTTTTCAGCAGGTAAATCATCTATCACAACATTGATAGATTCCATTACTACCTTGGTTCTGGAGTTAAAAACTCTATATGCTCTGTTTTTTGTTGAGTAACCAAGAAAGATCCCTTCATCACTCTTGGGATCCAGTTTCCTCCTGTTTTCTCTATCTGCCAGAATGTAGCACTTGCTTCCAAATACATGAAAGTACTTGACAGTAGGCTTTCTTCCTTTCCATAACTCATACAGAGTAGTTGTAGTGCCTGTCTTTAGAGTCACCCTATTGTGAACATAACATACTGTATTCATTGCTTCTGCCCAAAAATGATATGGTAACTGTTTTTCATGTAACATAACTCTGGCTGATTCTTGCAAGGTTCTGTTCTTCCTTTCAACAACACCATTTTTTGGAGGTGTTATGGGAGCTGAAAATTCATGCTTGATTCCTTCTGAGGAGCAGAATTCAGAGAACTTACTATTTTCAAATTCCTTCCCACGGTCACTTCTGATCTTGACAATAACACTAATCTTTTCTCTTTGTAACTGAGTGCACAGATCTTTAAACACATCAAAGGTGTCAGATTTTTCTCTAATGAAAGTGAATCTTGAAAAATCATCAACAACAACAAACACATACTTTTTTCCACCAATGCTCTCTACTTGCATAGGTCCCATTAAGTCCATGTGTAACAGTTCAAGAACCTTTGTTGTTACCTGATGCTCCAACCTTGGATGAGACATTCGTGTTTGTTTGCCAATCTGACATTCACAACAAATGGTGTCTTCATTAATCTTAAGTTTGGGTAGTCCTCTGATGGCTTCCACTGACATGACTTTCTTCATACCCCTCAGGTTTAAGTGCCCAAGTTTCTGGTGCCAGAGTCTGACTTCTTCTTCTAAACTTTTGAGACATGTGGATAGGCTTGTTTCTTCTTGAGGCATCCATAAGTAACAATTATCTTTTAAAGTAACAAATATCTTCTTGTTTCCTCATTAGCACTTCACCTTCTTTACCAGTTACCAGACATTCCTCCTTGTTAAAGTTCACTTTCAACTCTTGATCACACAGCTGGCTTATGCTGATCAAATTTGAAGTTATCCCTTTTACTAATAGCACATTGTCTAGCCTTGGTAATCCATCACTGATCAAGTCTCCAATTCCAAGAATTTCTCCTCTAGCTCCATCACCAAAAGTCACATAGCTACTCGAGTATGGTTTTAAATTACTTAAGTACTTCTTGACACCAGTCATGTGTCTGGAGTATCCACTATCAAAATACCAATCTTCCTTAGAGGAGGCTCTCAAAGATGTATGAGCTATAAGGCCAACATTATTACATTTGGGTCTCCATTCCTTCTTGACATTGATTCTGTTTACAATGGTTCCACTTTTCTTTGCTGAAAGTGCTTGGGGTATCCATACAGCTTGAAATAGATTGGCTTTATGTGCCCCTTTTTACCATAATAATGACATACCCAAGGATGAGTTGCCCTCTTTCTCTTAGATTCCTGAGGTTTGTTCTGATGTTCCAACTTAGGTTTGCCCATTATTGGATTATATGTTCCAACAGCTGCAATGAACCTTTTAGCTGGATTTTGCAGGTTATTCAAGGTCATATCATCAAACCCTATTCCATGTGGTTTCCCTTGGTTCTGACTCTCCAAAATCTCTTCTAGCACATCAGTACCAGTGTTCAACATTCTGACTTTCTTCTTCATATGATCAAGTTGAGAGTTCAGTTGGGTTACCTTATCTTTGAGATCAGAAATTTGTGCTAAATGGTCACTTCTTTCAGCATGCAGTTGACTGATAGTCTTCTTCTGATTCACTAGTTGCTTGCAAACTTCTACACTTATAATGTATAGATCTTTGTAAGAGTTAGCCAGTTCTTCATAAGATGATTTTTCAACACTGGCTTCAGACTATGATGACGCTTCAGACTCTGATAGTGCTTTAGACTCTGATAGTGCTTCTGAAGCCTTAACTTTAACATCAGACTTGTATCTTCCAGTTAAGGCAACAACATGCTTAGCAGACTCATTCTCTACTTCTCCTTCTGAGTCATCTTCATCAGACCAAGAAACAGTCAAGCTTTTCTTTTATTTCTTGATATATGTAGCACATTCTGTCCTAATATGACCATATCCTTCACACTCATGACACTGAACTCCCTTTGATTGATTGCTCTTCTCATTAGTTCTTGTCTTCTTCAAATCATTTTGTTGCTTAATGATGTTGAATCTGGTGTTTTGACCATTTGATTTGGATCTCCTGTCAGCATGTTTCAGAATCTTGTTAAACTGTCTTCCTAGTAACACAAGTGCCTCTGATATGCTTTCATCATCCTCATTATTTCCTTGTTGATCCTCAGCATCAGCATTTGCTACAAAAGCAACACCTTTCCCTTTCTTATCAGTACGATTACTGAAGGATGTCTCAAAATTCAGCAAAGACCCTATTAATTCCTCAACCTTCATACTGGAGATGTCATGTGCTTCCTCAATGGCAGTCACTTTCATGTCAAATCTCTTAGGTAGAGACCTGAGTATTTTTCTCACAATTTTCTCATCAGATATTTTCTCTCCAAGAGAATCAAATGAGTTAGCCATGTCCAGAACGTTCATATAGAAGTCTTGTATGTTCTCATCCTCCAACATTTTGAGATTTTCAAACTTGGTGGTGAGAAGTTGAAGTCTGGACAATTTTACCTTTGATGTGCCTTCATGAGTAGTTTTGAGAATCTCCCAGGTATCCTTAGCTACAGTGCACTGCCTGATCAGTCTGAACATGTTCTTGTCCACTCCATTGAATAGAGCATTCAAGGGTTTGGAGTTTCCAAGAGCTAATTCATATTCATCCTTGGACCACTCTTCCTCTTGTTTCAACACAGTTGTCTTCTTTCCATCTTTGTCAAGCACAACAGGATGTTCCCAACCTTTCAGAACCGCTTTCCAGGTTTTACTGTCTATTGATTTAAGGAAAGCACTCGTGCGTGATTTCCAATATTCATAGTTGGAACCATCCAACAGAGGTGGTCTATTCACAAATCCTCCTTCCTTGTCCATTCTGCGAGAAAGTAACTTCCCTGGAGCTCACCCTAAAACAGGCAGGGTGCCTGCTCTGATGTCAAATGAAATTCTGGCAGGACCTGATTCTGAACGTAAAACAGAGCAGAACAGAGTACAAAGTTGCAGTGTAAAATAGTAGTTCAGAAGCAGAATAATAACAGACAGAAAGTAAAAGACACAGGTTATTTGTTAACCTAGTTCGGTGACAAACACACCTACGTCTGGAGGCTACCAAGCCAGGACGGAAATCCACTATAATAGTATCAATTCGAAGTCCTATGTGAACATCCCCTGTTTCACAGCCTTCTCACTTAATCACTACCCGTGGTATTTCTACCTAGGAACTCCTAGATATAAGACCTATCTTACTTCCTACTCAATCAATCACTGCCCCAGTGATTTTAAACTCTAAACAATCAAAGATGGAGACACTCTCCAAAACACCCAATAGTCACTCTTGCTTAAAAGCTTCAAGTGAACTACAGTTACAACTCAATAAAACAAACCAACTCTAAACAATTGAGTGGTGTACAGAAACAGAGCACAAAGCTCACAATGAACAGACTCAAAAACTAAGAATAACTCTCTCTATAATTGCTTCTCTTTTTGATGTAATTCTTCAATAGCAGCGTCCTCTATTTATAGTCTTCAGCAGCAACAAATAATTGAACCAAATATTCTTCAAAGATATATTTCCAAAATTCTTTAGAAACATATAGAAGCAAATATTCTTTAGAAATATATTTTCCAAAGATCTCTTTGAAAATATATTCACAAATAAAAGAAACCAATCTTCAGAAAATATCTCACGCAAATATTCTTCCTTCTAGAAACAAACGTAGCAAGGAGAATTCTTCAGTCAAATCTTCAAACGATCAGGTGAGAAAATATACATCTCCAAGTGCGAAAACAAGACTGCTTTTGAAAGTTGCTTCTGAAGTTCAGCTTCTGAAGAATCAGCGTGTGAAGTACTGTTCAGCGTCTGAACATCAGCTTCTGAAGGTTGAGCGTCTGAAGTACTGTTCAGCGTCTGAAGACCCGACTTCTGAAGTACTGTTCAGCTTCTGAAGACGCACATATTGAGATTTCAGTTTCTGAAGACGTACTGCTTCTGAAGACGCACATATTGCTTGAATATTTGATTTTAGCAAACATGAAGCCAACAACCAAATATCAAACAGAAAAGTCTAATGACTAGATCCTAATCAAACCAAGCCTAGACTCTATTTTATATAAAAACCATTTTCCTATCTAATTTCATTGTTTTCTAAACTCAATAGAAAGTGTTGAACGAAGTACCGAACGGAGAAGTTTAATAACTACTATTTCATCATGTCAAATATCAAGTGAAGTATCGAACGAAGAAGCTTGATATTGGAACAAGTGAGATTAGACAAGGTGTCACAAAGCTTGATGGCAAAAAGACCAAATGAATAGCTTTGTGAAACCCTGAGGCCATAAGACTCGCACTTAATGGGTCTCATATAGCAATCAACCATGAGAATAGGCGTGGTTGCTATTGAGATACATTCATGTAGCTTGAAAGAGACCATGAATTACCTTAGAGAGTCTTGCCTTTGGAAAATGGATCCAATATAAAATAGAGACAAAGCTTTACCGATTATTTTCTGTCATTAGATATACCAATAAATCCCAAGACGCTTTTTATTTTATTGAATCAAAACCAAATATTTTCCAAACTCAAAATTTTAACTTGTTCAGCTAACATACTCTGAAAATATAATCGGTAATTACTAAACTCCTTGTGGATCGATATTTTTATTACGCGGTATTAACCGTGCACTTGCGGTAACGTATCAACAACTATGGTAGACTCCAATTTATTTACAGGATATAGAAAATCCTATTCAATTTTTTTCACTTACCATTTGTAGATGATACATTAATTTTAGGTGAGAAAAGTTGGGCTAATGTTCATGCTTTGTGTGTGGCTCTTATCCTTTTTGAAGGTGCGTTAGGGTTGAAGGTTAATTTTCATAAGAGTATGTTGATTGGAGTGCATGTGGCGAATTCTTGGTTGTCGGAGGCAGATTCGGTTATGAATTGTAAAATAGGGGTGATTTCTTTTGTGTATCTTGGGTTACATATCGGTGGTGATGGGAGGAGGTTGTGTTTCTAGGATACGCTATTAGATCGTTTTAAGTCTCGATTATCAGGTTAGAAGAGTGAAAGTTTATTATTGGTGGCTAGTTGGTTCTTTCGAAGTATGTCTTGTTCTCTCTTTTGGTTGATTTTCTTTCCTTTTTCAAGACTCCCACTTATACCATCTCCTCTATATAATCTATTTTAAAATGTTTTTTTAGGTGGTGAGAATTTTAGGAAAATTTCTTGGATGAATGCATGAGTTTAACTTTCCTTTACTAGGAAAATGATGTTGGAGGATGTTTGATGACCAAGGGAATATGTGGTACAAAGTGTTGGCGGCTAGGTATGGTGAGGTAGGGGGCAACTAAAGGATGGTGGGAGGGACGGGTCAGTGAGGTGAAAGGATATGGTGGGAATCCGTAGAGGGTTGGGTTAGGGGTTGGTGGTTGGTACGATGACAATTTGAGGAGGTTGGTAGGAAATGGAGTTAACACTTATTTTTAGACAGATAATTGGTTGGGTGATGTTCCTTCCGATGTATGTTACAGAAGCCTTTATGTTTTAATTGATAATCATTTGTTGTCTGTAGCTGACATGTTTACTTTATGTTTTAATTGATAATCATTCTTTCTTTGTGTGGTGTCTTCTTCAGAACCAGATTCCTATACAGGATAACTTAAATAGGTGTGGCATTCTTCAACAATAATCTCAGTTTTGTGTCGATGGGTGTGGTTTGGAGGAAATTGTGAAACAACTGTTTTTATCTTGCTCTCATTTTGATAGTATTTGGTATCTTATTTGGCATTGACTTGGTATATCAACGGTTGATTTTTTCAGCTTATCTGACCACTTCTTGCAATACAGTGAAATAGGTGGAAACTCAAAAATTATGTGGTCTGTTTTAAATTTAATTTGGTATTCTGTGTCCGGATAATTTGGAAAGAACGGAATATAGAATATTTAACAATACAGAAGCATCAGTTCAAGAAATATTGGATAAAATTAAGCTTATCTCCTTTTAATGGCTAAAAACAACACATGCTAATTTTGTTTTTTGTTATCATAAATGACGGCTCAAACCATTAACATGTTTGAATAGTGGTTTGTAATTATTTCACCCTTTTGACATTGTTTCCCTTGTAATTGATTACGAACTCTCTTTGCATTCTTCCTGCTACACTTTATGATAGACAAAATATGTTTTCATAATATCATATTCCAATTTGCCTTCTTAAAAAAAAATATTTTATACAAACATTTTTTTTAAATGGATTTGCTCGATTAGCAAACAAGGTTGCCTCATTGAATCCACTTTGATATCTGTGCGGAAAAGTGGAATTCACCAAGGTGCTCAACATGGATTACATATGATTAAACAATGATAATGGCTCCACTTAGTGACTCGTATATGGCAAAAGAAGACAAGAAAACAATGTCGTACAATTAAGGTCCCAATTCTCCCATCCATATTGAGTCAAAAAAAGAAAAATTCCTCCTTGTATATGCATGCTAACGATATTTGGATGCATAATTTTCATCTGCACTCTATTTTGCAATAACTGCTTTCAAAACACAAAATGAAATTAAAATAGTTAACTAGTGAAAACTGATTTGATAAACCACATGAGAAAAAAATAACATTAAGAAATCATAGGGTTAATTGACACAATATCAAAAATTTTATACTATAATGTCTCATTAATACAACTTAATTGGTAGCTATAGGAATATTTCACGTGTGTTAGAACCAGTTATTTTCTGCTTCTTTGTGTAAATCTCGTTGCTATGATATTTGATAAAAAAATTACATTCCAATTATTAATCAGTTTTTTTATTATTTTCTAAAAACATTTTATGTTTTTGATTTCTAAAATATATGTTAGTTTTAAATTTCTAGCATGAAGATGAAAGACTTGCTGAGTATTTGTGATAGAGATAAGGTGAGAAGCAAACCCGAAGAATGCATTTTATTAAACAATAATTTTTTTTTGTAGAAGACAAACTAATCTATTGAAATTGACATTGAGAAAAATGAAACCTGAGATCTTGAAAGGAGCGCACTTCAAGGTTCGAAACTAACACCATCAGACAAACTGATGTTGTATCAAAAATAAGTATATGTTGTATCGTCTCCACAGGGAGTAGTGCGATATTCCTAAGCCATTCAACAATTTATATTGTTTTAAGTATCGGGTTTATAAAATGATTGAGAAGTAAATTGCGAAAACTTATAACAAGCTAAATAAAATTGTGTGTTTAACAGAGAGATAAATATGTTGGGATCAAACTTCAACAAAACCTTTTCACATGTATTCCTATGATTGATATTACCAATTCCGACGATCACTCGATATTCTCACGTATTTCTCGGCAAACCCTATTCATTACTAAATATGATTGCGATTTCAATCGTATTGGTTAATCGATGATTTCTTAACTTATTAACTAATCCAATAGCATTAAGTTTCAATACTTTTGGTGAGTACTAATACCAAATCCTATGTCTAGAATTTAGTCATTAATAGATGTTATTCTAACCTAGATTCAAAGAGTATTTTTTAATAACAAGTTAAATCATAAGATTAAAACATTAAGAACAAGAACAACAACAATATCATAATGATTTGGAATCAAGTAATATACAATCAAAGGAAATACATATTAGATGATTTGATTATTGTTGGATATTTGGTTGTTGGCTTCATGTTTGCTAAAATCAAATATACAAGCAAGATGTGAGTCTTCAGAAGCTGGACTTCAGAAGCTGAATCCTTCAGAAGCTGAACGTCAGAAGCACTGTTCAGAAGCAACCTTCAGACGCACTATTCAGAAGCTGACCTTCAGACGCACTGTTCGAACGCTGAACTTCAGACGCTGACCTTCAGACGCAGAACCTTCAGACGCAGACCTTCAGAAGTACCTTCAGAAGCTGGTTTTTTCTGTGTTCCTGTTTTCGCGCCTTGGAGTGTATATTTTCTCACCTGATCGTTTGAAGATTTGTCTGAAGAATTCTCCTTGATGCGAGTGTTTCTAGAAGGAAGAATTTTTGCGTGAGATATTTTCTGAAGATTGGTTTCTTTTATTTGTGATTATATTTTCAAAGAGATCTTTGGAAAATTTATTTCTGAAGAATATTTGCTTCTATATGTTTCTAAAGAATTTTGGAAATATATCTTTGAAGAATATTTGGTTCAACTATTTGTTGCTGCTGAAGACTATAAATAGAGGGCGTTGCTATTGAAGAAATTCAACGAAACCGAAGCTAGTATTGAAAGAGTATTCTTAGGTTTTGAGTCTGTTCATTGTGAGCCGTGTGCTCTGTTTTTGTATACCACTTTATTGCTTAGAGTTGGTTTGTTTTATTGAGTTGTAATTGTAGTTCACTTGAAGCATTTAAGCAAGAGTGACTATTTATTTATTTGGAGTGTGTCTCCTACGTTGATTGTTATTAGAGACTGATATCATTGGGGCAGTGATTGACTGAGGAAAGTGAGATAGGATATCAGGTCTAGGAGTTCCTAGGTTGAAGTTAATACGGGTAGTAGCTAGGTGATAAGTTGTAAACTGAGAGTTTGCTGAGAACTTAGAACTAGGACTACGCTAGTGGATTTCCTTCCTGGCTTGGTAGCCTCCAGACGTAGGTGTGTTTGTCACCGAACTGGGTTAACAAATATCCTGTGCACTTTTACTTTCAGTCTGTTATTTCTGTCTGTTATTGTTTTGCTTCTGAACTACTATTTCGCGTGTTGTACTCTGTTTTACGGATCAGTATCAGGTACTGCCAGAATTTCAATTGGCATCAGAGCAGGCACCCTGCCTGTTTAGGGTGAGCTCCAGGGAAGTTATCTTCTGGCATAATGGATAAAGAAGGAGGATTTGTGAATAGACCACCTCTGTTGGATGGTTCCAACTATGAATATTGGAAATCACGCATGAGTGCTTTCCTTAAATCCATAGATAGTAAGACCTAGAAAGCAGTTCTGAAAGGTTGGGAACATCCTGTTGTGCTTGACAAAGATGGAAAGAAGACAGCTAATCTGAAACCAGAAGAAGTGTGGTCCAAGGAAGAAGATGAATTAGCTCTTGGAAACTCCAAAGCCTTGAATGCTATATTCAATGGAGTGGACAAGAATATGTTTAGACTGGTCAAGCAGTGCACTGTAGCTAAGGATGCTTGGGAGATTCTTAAAACTACGCATGAAGGCACTTCAATGGTGAAATTCCTGGCAACCTGACTGAAATATGCTGTGCACAATGTTGGCACAACTGTCCGAGCGCGTGTCTACTCAGAACTACAATTAAAAAAACACAACGTAACAAAGCACAAATTAAAAGGAACACAGCGGAAATATAAAGTACACAGTGAGTTTGTTAACCCAGTTCGGAGCAACTCTCCTACTCTGGGGGATACCAATCCAGGAATGATTCCACTATTATAGTTCTAGTGAAAAGACCAACGCAGACCCACTACTTGACTTTGCACCTAGACCCTACCAGTGGCAACTCTACCTAGGAACTCCTAGATATGAGACCCCGTCTCAATTCCTACCAAACAACACAGACAGCGTTGTTATCAAACACACACAACTTAAAACATAACCAAGAGAAACACACGCTAATAACACATACTTACTCCGTACTTAAAAGCTTAGGAGCAGCTTACAAATTACAACTCAAACAAACTCAGTCCTTAGCTTGAATCAGAGAGATACAAGCAAGGCTCACAATTAACAAACAAAACCCTAAAAACCTTAAAACACACGCTTTGCTAACACACACGGTTTTTAGTTACCCTACTAGGGTTTGCCTTCATGAATATATAGTACTCAGAAACCACGGGTCTGGGCTTCAAAATAGAGCATGGACATTGACCGGTCCAGCTGAACCAATCTTCTAGAAATAATAAAAAGCTTCCAAATATAGAACAATATCTTGTGGAGCAAATAGCAAGGCAAATAAAACTTCAAGCAAATCTTCAATCAGATACACGCGCCTTGATCAGCAAGCTAGAGGAAAATAAATCTTCAGGCAAATCTTTGCAAGATTGCGTACACAAATATAAAGCGCTAGCTGGCGCGAAAATCACAAGATACGAAAAGCTGTTCCATATGCTACCGCATCTGTCCCAGCATCTGGCTAGTAGATGTTTTTGCAAAATGTAGCCAATCTACAAAAACCCAACAATCTCCCCCTTTGGCAAAATTTTGGCTAAAACACTCTAGAGCCAGTTCCTTGGGAGATACACAGAAAAGTTTCCTTCACGTCAACATAGGCACACAACAAGGAAAGAAAATATCGTAGCATATAACGAGAATACTTCCAAGCGAGAAATAGTGAAAGATGGCTTGCAAGTAGAATCAGAGGCATGCACCAGATAACACAAACATCTAGCCTCATAGGAACAACTAGAGAGAAATAAACTCTCATATAGTGGAATCACATAGATAAGGGGAAAAAATAAATTTCCACACACCAAGAAAACTTAAGAGAGCTCCCCCTCAAAACATGCATGTACCAGAACTCCCCCTCAACATATACTACACTCCCCCTCAACACATGTAACCATACATAATACAAGCTTCAAATATCAAATCACGCACACAACCAACAGATAGGGCATAAATCTAATTCATTCTACTCCCCCTTTTTAGCCATAAATTCTGACAAACAACAGATAGGGCATACTCATAAAGAGTGCATAGAAACCACAGAGAGTGCATATTACAGACCAGAAGCACTCAAGGTGCATAAGAAGTCCAGGGTCTTGGCCAACCAACCAAAACAAACACAAAGAATACAGCAACTGAGAACAGGGAAAACATCAGAATCAGAATTCATCAGAGTCAGCGGAGAACTCCTTAGTATCACCAGCAGAAGCATTATTATTCCCTCCTTCTTCTTCATCCTGCTCACCCTCAGCTTCAGATTCAGCCTTCAAGGCTGCAATTATCTTGTCAATTTTCATCTTCCTAGCTCCAAGAGCTACACTAGTCTCAGTTAGATCTGCAATTATTTGTTTTCTAGTGAGCACACCAGACGTCCGGACAGAAGTACCAGCTAAGTCAGCAGCATGTTTCTCAGACAGCAAACTACAATCCAAGGCCATAGGGCCAGACCTCTTACAGGGCTCATCAGTACTGATCAAAATATCTGGGTGTTGCTGAAGCACAATACCACACAGGAGAGTGGGAAAAGCTATAGGAAACTTGATAGCAAAGGACTTAGCATGCTCCAAAACCTGATAATAAATGTAGGCCCCATAATCAAAAGGTGACTTGGTACCAACAGCATAAATCAATTTGGCCAAACCAGAAGCAACTGAGAAGTTAAGAAAAGAATAATGATGGTAGCGTGTGGGAGGTTTGAATAAGGAAGGTTGGAGATAGCTTCCTTGAATTGCGTGCATCAAGCGGTTGGGGAGGGAGAAAATAACTGTTGCACGCCTCCCATAAATTAACTGCTACAATTCCTCAAATAAACAGATCCCTAACTTCCGTCTTAATTTTTCAAATTGATTAGCATCAAGAGCTTTTGTAAAAATATCTGCTAATTGCTCTTCAGTTGAAACATGTTCAAGAGTAACAATTTTGTCTTCAACAAGATCCCTTATAAAATGATGTCTAATGTCAATGTGTTTGGTCCTGCTATGTTGAATAGGATTTTTGGAGATATTAATTGCACTCAGATTGTCACAATATAATGTCATAGCATCTGTCTTGACATTGTACTCACTCAGCATCTGTCTCATCCACAACAATTGAGAACAACTACTACCAGCTGCTATGTACTCAGCTTCAGCTGTAGACAAAGAAATGCAATTTTGCTTCTTACTGAACCAGGATATAAGGTTGTTGCCTAGGAAGAAGCATCCACCAGAGGTACTCTTTCTATCATCTGCACTTCCAGCCCAGTCAGCATCACAATATCCAAACAACACAGTGCTTTCCCCATGAGAATACAACATACCATAATCACTAGTACCATTCACATACTTCAGAATTCTCTTTACCTGAGTCAGATGACTTATTTTTGGTTCAGCTTGGTATCTGGCACACACTCCAACTGCAAATGTGATATCTGGCCTACTTGCTGTAAGATATAGAAGACTTCCTATCATACTCCTATACATGCTTTGGTCAACATCCACACCTTTCTCATCCTTTGATAATTTTACATGTGTGGGAGCAGGAGTTCTTTTATGAGCAGCATTTTCCATCCCAAATTTCTTGACTATATTTTTAGCATACTTACTTTGAGAGATAAATATAGTATCTTCCATTTGTTTCACTTGAAGACCAAGAAAGAACTTTAGCTCACCTACAAGACTCATCTCAAATTCAGATTGCATTTGCTGAACAAAATGCTCTATCATCTGGTCAGACATTCCTCCAAAGACTATGTCATCTACATATATTTGAGCAATCATCAGCTGTCCATTTTCATCTTTCACAAACAGGGTCTTGTCATTTCCTCCCTTCCTATAGCCATGGTTGATTAGAAACTCAGCAAGTCTCTCATACCAAGCTCTAGGAGCTTGCTTCAGGCCATAGAGAGCTTTCTTCAATTTGTACACATGGTTTGGAAAACTAGGATCAATGAAGCCTTTAGGCTGTTCCACATAAACCTCTTCATTTAAGTACCCATTGAGAAAGGCACTCTTGACATCCATCTGATACAACTTGAATTTTAGTATGCATGCAATCCCAAGTAACAATCTAATTGATTCCAACCTAGCTACAGGAGCAAAAGTCTCATCAAAGTCTACACCTTCAATTTGAGAATATCCTTGAGCAACCAGTCTGGCTTTGTTTCTAGTGATAGTACCATTTTCATCAGACTTGTTTTTATAAACCCACTTGGTGCCTATAACATTCACATTATCTGGTCTAGGAACTAGGTCCCACACATTACTTCTCTTGAACTGAGTTAATTCTTCTTGCATAGCATTTATCCAGAACTCATCAGTTAGAGCTTCCTTAACATTCTTTGGTTCAAGTTTAGATATAAAGCAAGAATTTGATACCTCATCATGGTTCCTTCTAGTTGTGATCCCTTGGTTAGGATCGCCAATGACTTGATCTATGGGATGATTTTTCTGAACTCTGATAGATGGTCCTTTGTTGGGAGCAGTCTTCTCTGGGCCAGTTACTTCAGAATCTTGCTTATCACTTGCTTCATCTACTTTCTTCGCTTCCTGTAGGTCAGATGCTGCGTCAAATGTAGCATCATCTGGCATCGCATTATTTCCTTCATCATCTACAACAACATTTATGGATTCCATCACTGTCTTGGTTCTGGAGTTGTATACTCTATAGGCTCTGCTGTTTGTAGAATAGCCTAGAAAGATTCCCTCTTCACTTTTAGCATCCATCTTTCTTCTTGGTTCCCTGTCAGCTAGAATATAACACTTACTACCAAACACATGAAAATGCTTCACTGTTGGCTTCCTGTCCTTCCATAGCTCGTACAAAGTTGTAGATGTACCTTTTCTCAAAGTCACTCTATTATGAATATAGCAGGCTGTGTTCATGGCTTCAGCCCAAAAGAAAAATGGCAGCTTCTTTGCATGTAGCATAACCCTGGCAGATTCTTGCAAAGTTCTGTTCTTTCTCTCAACTATCCCATTTTGTTGAGGAGTAATGGGTGCAGAGAACTCATGAAATATTCCTTCAGAAAAACAGAAATCAGAGAACTTACCATTCTCAAACTCCTTCCCATGGTCACTTCTGATTCTAACAATTCCACAATCCTTTTCTCTCTGAAGTTGTAAGCAAAGATCCTTGAATTTTTCAAAGGTGTCTGACTTCTCCTTAATGAAATTTATCCATGTATATCTAGAAAAATCATCAACAACAACAAAAGCATACTTCTTACCACCTAAGCTTTCGACTTGCATAGGTCCCATTAAGTCCATGTGCAATAGCTCAAGAACTCTGGATGTGGACAGATGTTGCAGCTTCTGGTGAGGCATCTTGGTCTGTTTTCCTATCTGGCATTCTCCACATATGCTTCCCTCCTGAATTTGGAGCTTTGGTAAACCTCTGATGGCTCCTTCAGCAATAGCTTTCTTCATGCTTCTGAGATTCAGATGTCCAAGCTTTTGGTGCCATAGCTTAACTTCATCTTCTTTGGTTATTAGACAAGTAGATAACTTTGCTTTATCTTGAGAGACCCACAAGTAGCAATTGTCCTTTGATCTAACACCTTTCATCAGGATGTCCCCTTCACTGTTAGCAACTAAGCATTCACTCTTAGTAAAGTTGACCTTCATTCCTTGATCGCACAGTTGACTAATACTTATTAAGTTGGCAGTTAATCCTTTCACAAGAAGCACCTTATCAAGTTTGGGTAGACCCTCTTCCACAAGATTTCCTACACCCTTTATTTCTCCTTTGGCTCCATCCCCAAAAGTCACAAAACTTGTAGCATAAGGCTTAACATCAGTCAAATAATTTTTATCACCAGTCATATGTCTGGAACATCCACTGTCAAAGTACCAATCATTTCTGGATGACACTCTCAGAGATGTATGAGCAATTTGAGCAATCTCATCAGCTTCTGGTTCTATTTTTCTAGGATCCATAGTGTTGCTTGTGAAATTATCATTTTTCTGCTTCCACTGCTTCTTGATAATCTTCACTGTGGGATCAGGTCTTGGTGAATAGGTCCTGTCTGGGTAACCATATAATTTGAAACAGAAAGGTCTGATATGTCCTTTTCTTCCACAGTAGTGACATACCCAACCATAATTCCTTCCTTTTGATCCGGGCCTATATCCTGATGCCTGTTGTCTCACCTGATGAGGAGGCATCTGTCTTGACATAGTATGATCATGAGTATTAACAGATGGCACAAACTGTCTCACTGGTAGTTGTTTCTGCTGAGGCAAGGAGCTGTAGTCAAAACCAATACCTTTAGAATCTCCAGGTTTCTGTCCTATTTCCAGAATTTCGTCTAAAGCATCAGTACCTTTGTTCATCATCCGCAGTTGCTTGTTCATGTTGTCAATCTTGGAAGTAAGTAAGATAACCTCATCATTGAGGTCTGAGTTTATTTCCAGAAGCTTGTCTTTATCAGCTTGCAAGAGAGCAATGATCCTCTTTTGTTTTTCTAAAATTCTGCAAACTTCCTCACTTTTGAGACATAGCTCCTTGTAAGAATCAGCCAATTCATCATATGTTACCTCTTCATCACTAGATTCATTGTCAGATGTGCACACTCCAGTCAAGGCATTCACATGTTTTGCAGTTTCAGGTTCTTCTTCTGACTCATCTTCATCAAACCAAGAACCAGTCATCACCTTCCTTTGTTTCTTCAGATACGTTGCACACTCAGTTCTGATGTGACCATATCCTTCGCATTCATGGCATTGCACCCCTTTGCTTTGATTGGTTTTGTCATCAGTTCTAGGTTTCCTCTGATTGTTGACATTTTTATAGATGCTGCGACTGTTGTCCGGAGCATGTGTCCTAGGGCGTCTGTCCATCCCCTTCAGAACTTCATTAAATTGTTTACCCAACAACACAATAGCTTCAGAGATGCTCTCATCAGTATCTAAATTACTCTCCACATCATCTTCATCAGTGTTGGAGATGAAGGCAATGTTCTTGTCCTTCTTTTCAGATCTTTCATTAGCCTTTAATTCAAAAACTTGAAGGGATCCAATCAGCTCATCAACTTTCATATTTCCAATATCTTGGGCCTCCTCAATAGCACATACTTTCATATCAAATTTCTTAGGCAGGGACCTGAGAATTTTGCTTACCAATTTTTCATCAGACATCTTTTCCCCCAAGGATTCAAATGTGTTAGCATATTCTAGCACATTCATGTGAAAGTCATGAACACTCTCTCCTTCTTTCATTCTCAAATTCTCAAACTATGTTGTTAGCAGTTGTAGCCTTGACTTCTTGACCTTTTGAGTACCTTCATGAGCTGTTCTTAGGATATCCCAAGCTTCCTTGGCAATAGTACATTGTTTAATCAACCTGAACATGTTCTTGTCAACACCATTAAACAAAGCATTCAGGGCTTTAGAGTTTCCAATAGCTGCAGTGTCTTCTTCTGTAGACCACTCCTCTTCTGGTTTCAACTCATCAGTATCAACATTATTCGCATCTTTTATTTTAGGAGGGACCCATGCCTTGATCACAGCCTTCCAAGCTCTGCTGTCTAGAGATTTCAAGAAGGCTGTCATGCGTGATTTCCAAATGTCATAGTTTGACCCATCCAACAAGGGTGGTCTGTTCACCAGTCCTCCTTCTTTATCCATTGAGCCAGAAACTTCTTTCCCTGGAGCTCACCCACACAGAACAGGGTGCCTGCTCTGATACCAATTGAAATTCCTGGCAACCTGACTGAAATATGCTGTGCACAATGTTGGCACAACTGTCCGAGCGCGTGTCTACTCAGAACTACAATTAAAAAAACACAACGTAACAAAGCACAAATTAAAAGGAACACAGCGGAAATATAAAGTACACAGTGAGTTTGTTAACCCAGTTCGGAGCAACTCTCCTACTCTGGGGGATACCAATCCAGGAATGATTCCACTATTATAGTTCTAGTGAAAAGACCAACGCAGACCCACTACTTGACTTTGCACCTAGACCCTACCAGTGGCAACTCTACCTAGGAACTCCTAGATATGAGACCCCGTCTCAATTCCTACCAAACAACACAGACAGCGTTGTTATCAAACACACACAACTTAAAACATAACCAAGAGAAACACACGCTAATAACACATACTTACTCCGTACTTAAAAGCTTAGGAGCAGCTTACAAATTACAACTCAAACAAACTCAGTCCTTAGCTTGAATCAGAGAGATACAAGCAAGGCTCACAATTAACAAACAAAACCCTAAAAACCTTAAAACACACGCTTTGCTAACACACACGGTTTTTAGTTACCCTACTAGGGTTTGCCTTCATGAATATATAGTACTCAGAAACCACGGGTCTGGGCTTCAAAATAGAGCATGGACATTGACCGGTCCAGCTGAACCAATCTTCTAGAAATAATAAAAAGCTTCCAAATATAGAACAATATCTTGTGGAGCAAATAGCAAGGCAAATAAAACTTCAAGCAAATCTTCAATCAGATACACGCGCCTTGATCAGCAAGCTAGAGGAAAATAAATCTTCAGGCAAATCTTTGCAAGATTGCGTACACAAATATAAAGCGCTAGCTGGCGCGAAAATCACAAGATACGAAAAGCTGTTCCATATGCTACCGCATCTGTCCCAGCATCTGGCTAGTAGATGTTTTTGCAAAATGTAGCCAATCTACAAAAACCCAACAAATGGTAAAAATGTCCAGACTTCAACTTCTCACCACCAAGTTTGAAAATCTCAAAATGTTGGAGGATGGGAACATACAAGATTTCTACATGAACGTTCTGGACATGGCTAACTCATTTGATTCTCTTGGAGAGAAAATGTTTGATGAGAAACTTGTGAGGAAAATACTCAGGTCTCTTCCCAAGAGATTTGACATGGTGACTGCCATTGAGGAAGCACAGGACATCTCATGTATGAAGGTTGAGGAATTGATAGGATCCTTGCATAATTTTGAGATAGCCTTCAATAACAGAACTGATAAGAATGGCAAAGGTGTTGCTTTTGTAGCAAATGCTGATAATGAAGATGGTGAAATCACATCAGAAGCTCTTGTGATGCTTGGTAGGCAGTTTAAAAGGATCCTAAAGCAGACTGTCAGGAGATCCAATCCCAATGATTTGAAGATGACAAGAACCGATGAGAAAGACAGTCAATCCAAAGTTGTTCAGTGTCATGAGTGTGAAGGATATGGCCACATTAGGACAAAATGTGCAACATACCTCAAGAAACAGAAGAAGAGTTTGGCAGTTTCTTGGTCTGATGATGACTCAGAAGAAGAAGTGGAGTATGAGTCTGCTAAGCATGTCACTGCTTTAACTGGTAGATGCATGTCTGATGATGGAGTCAAGGTTTTAGAAGCACCATCAGTTTCTGAAACATCATCTGATACTGAGTCAAGTGATGGAGAACTGTCTTGTGAAGAACTGGCTACCTATTACAAAGAACTATACCTCAGAAATGAAGAAGTTTGCAAGCAGCTGGAAAATCAGAAGAAGACTATCAGTCAACTGCATGCTGAAAAAAGTGACACTTAGGGCAAATTTCTGATCTCAAAAATGAGGTAACCCTGCTGAACTCTCAACTTGAACACATGAAGAAGCAAGTCAGAATGATAAACACTGGTACTGATATGCTTGAAGAGATATTGGAGAGTCAGAACCAAGGGAAACCAAATGGTATAGGATTTGATGATAGAACCTTGAACAGCAAACAACAAAATCCAGCCAAAAGGTTCATTGCAGCTGTTGGAACATATGATCCAATGATGGGCAAACCTAAGTTGGAACATCAGAACCAACCTCAGGGATCTAAGAGCAGGAGGGCTTCTCGTCCTTGGATATGTCATCACTGTGGTAAAAAGGGGCACATAAAGTCTTTCTGTTTCAAACTGCATGGATACCCCAAGCACCTTCTGCAAAGAAAATCTGAACCTGTTGTAATCAATGTCAAGAAGGAATGGAGACCAAAATGTGAAAGTGTTGACAAGAGGCTGAATAATAGGAAAGGAAAGGTTGTTGCTGCTGCTAGCAGGCCTACTCCTGTTGCTAAGAAGAGTGATGTTGTTGGATCATCTAAAGGTTGGAGCAAGGTGGAGGTCCCTGTCCCAAAGAAGAAGGCACTAAAATGAAAGGAAGTGGATCCTAGTGAGTCTGAGGATGATGTTGAGCAAGATGTTCAAGACATCATGCCCTATGTTCAGAAGAGGATTGCTGGGAAAAAGATTCCTCTGAATGTGCCTGAAGCACACATTGACTAAGCAACATCTGATGCTGTGTCTGATGATGAAACAATTTCTGATGCTGAGTCTGAAGACTGTCAATTTTCTTTTGGATTATGTACTGGATTTCATTTTGTGCTTCTGGTCTGCATTTTTGTACTACTCTGCAGTTGTGTAATTCTGTGAAGACTTTCTGTATCTGATGTTTCCAAGAACAATGTGTTTCTTATGCCTCTGTTAGAAATGGTATGTCTCCTATGGTGTTATCTTTGGTTGTAGCAGTTTTGTGCACTATTAGATTTCTGGGCGTGTTCCCTGTGTTTGTTTTTCCTCTGCTTCTGTTTTTCTACTCCTGGTATTGTTGTTCTTTTTCTTTCTACTCCTGGTGAATGCTGGTTGTTTTGTCAAAATTGTTTGGCTAAAAAGGGGGAGATATAAGTATAAAGTATAAGTGTTTCTGTTTCTGATGTGGTGTAATACAGTATTTCTATTTCAAGCAATACATATTGTCAGAAGCTGACCTGTTTCAGAGGGAGTCTCTGTTTCAGGCGGAGTATATGTGTTTCCTGTCAGAAGCTGATCTATTTCAGGGGGAGTAGTGTTGTTTCAGAAGCTGCTGCTACTGTATGTTTCAGGGGGAGTTTATGTGTGAAACGTAGTGTACTATTCGCTGTTGACTCTGTTGCCTTTTAGTTGCTACGTTTTTCTTCATGGTTGCGTACTTTGTTGAGTGAAGAACTTGCTTTTTGTTCTCAAATTGATTTTAGCCAAAAATTTGCTAAAGGGGGAGATTGTTGGATATTTGGTTGTTGGTTTCATGTTTGCTAAAATCAAATATACAAGCAAGATGTGCGTCTTCAGAAGCTGGACTTCAGAAGCTGAACCTTCAGAAGCTGAACGTCAGAAGCACTGTTCAGAAGCAACCTTCAGACGCACTGTTCAGAAGCTGACCTTCAGACGCACTGTTCGAACGTTGAACTTCAGACGCTGACCTTTAGACGTAGAACCTTCAGACGCAGACCTTCAGAAGCACTTCTTCAGAAGCACTGATCGTTTGAAGATTTGTTTGAAGAATTCTCCTTGCTGCGTGTGTTTCTAGAAGGAAGAATTTTTGCGTGAGATATTTTCTGAAGATTGGTTTCTTTTATTTGTGATTATATTTTCAGAGAGATCTTTGGAAAATATATTTCTGAAGAATATTTGCTTCTATATGTTTCTAAAGAATTTTGGAAATATATCTTTGAAGAATATTTGGTTCAATTATTTGTTGCTGCTGAAGACTATAAATAGAGGACGCTGCTATTGAAGAAATTCAACGAAAAACCGAAGCTAGTATTGAAAGAGTATTCTTAGGTTTTGAGTCTGTTCATTGTGAGTCGTGTGCTCTGTTTTTGTATACCACTCTATTGCTTAGAGTTGGTTTGTTTTATTGAGTTGTAATTGTAGTTCACTTGAAGCTTGTAAGCAAGAGTGACTGTTTATGTATTTGCAGTGTGTCTCCTACGTTGATTGTTATTAGAGTCTGATATCAATTACATTTAATTCCAACAAAAAGAGTTTAGCTACTCATTTTCATGATAAGCTTACAAAGATGAAGAATAGTGAAATGAATTGCCATCAAGCCTTGATCTCTCAAGATTTGTTGTTGATTCCACCTTCAATCCTTGCTCCCTTGTGTTTCTCTCTGAATTTCACACCTTAGTATTACATTCTTTTTTATTTTTTCAGCTTCTGTACCTATTTATAGGTATTCTGATTTTTTAGACTTCGCTCAGTGAAGTGAGCTTTCTTCACCAGTGGGTTTCTGCCAGCTCAGCATCTGACTAGTTCCAAACCATCCTTGCTCTCTTAGTGAGCTAATACTTTGCTCATCGAAGTGTTTCGCTCAGCGAAGGAATACTTCGCTGAGCCATGCCCTGGACTCATGGACTTTGGAACTCTCTGCCTAACTTCGCTTGGACGTCGCCTAGGCTTCGCTGAGCGACCTAAGGATGCCCTGTCTTCGCCCAGACTTCGCTTAGTCATGCCCTGTTTGCCTGATTTTCATGACTTTCTACCAGACTTTGTCTGGACTTCACCTGGAGCTCGCTAAGCGACTCTTTTGATGCCTTTCTCATCCAATTTTGATCTTTATGTCCAAAGCAAGTGTAATTACCTACAAAAATGGTGGGGATTAGGTCTAACAAGTATAAAATGATATTTATCCATTATTTTTGAGCTTTACCTAGATAACTTACAAAACAAGTAACCAAAAGTGCCTAAATTATATGTGCTTTTTAACTGATTTCTGACACTTATCACAAACCCAAGTGGGTTAAAAACAATAAAGATATTGTTTTTCATTTTTCAATATTTTCGAAAATGCTAGATATGTTTTGCAGATGGTGAGAAAAATATTCTCTTCTCTTAAAAGCACAGTAAAAGTAAATTAAATAAAAGAGGAATTAATACATCAGATTGGGGGCAAAAATGACACCCAATAAACCAAACAAAGTGTTCGAGTCACCCCTAACTCGTATTGCAAACAGTCAAACAAAATTAAAATAGTACTGAACCAACCATAAAGGGTAAAGTAAAATAAAACAATTTCGAATGGGATAAAAATAGGAAAATTGCTTTTCCCACTTCATGGAAAGCTAAGAAACACCAGTATTTTACGTTTTTAACCCCATCGGCAGTTAACTGCCGATGGGAAGGAAACCAGCGGCAGTTAGCTGCCACCATGTTTTGCCTATATTTTCCAAAACTTCACATTTTTTTCATCTTAATGTGAACAAAAACGAGAAAATGAGTGAATAAAAACGATAAAATGACATGCGATTAAAGTGAAAAAGCTAACAAAAAAGACAGCTAATTTTTTAACTTAAAAATTGTTTTTAATTTTTTTAAAAACAGATTTAATTTTAACAAAAACTAATTCTAACAATTTATAAAAACATGTCAACGGCAGCTAACTGCCGCTGGTTTTAAATTAAATTAAATCTGTTAGAATTAGATTTTGTTAAATTAAATCTGTTTTTAAAAAATTGATTTTTTAAATTCAGTTTTTTTTTAAATTAAAACTATGTTAGAATTAGTTTTTGTTAAAATTAAATCTGTTTTTTAAAAAATTAAAAACAGTTTTTAAGTTAAAAAATTAGCTGTCTTTTCTTTTTAACATTTTCACTTTAATCGCATGTCATTTTATCGTTTTTGTTCACTCATTTTATCGTTTTTGTTCACATTAAGATGAAAAAATGTGAAGTTTTGGAAAATATAGGCAAAACATGTCAACGGCAGCTAACTGCCGTTGGTTTCCTTCCCATCAGTAGTTAGCTGCCGATGGGAAGGATCCGGCGGCAGTTAACTGTCGATGGGGTTAAAAACGTAAAATACTGGTGTTTCTTAACTTTCTTTGAAGTGGGAAAAGCAATTTTCTAAAAATAGTGGTCATAATTGACGACCCAACAAAATCAAACTCGAAGCAACGAACACTCACAACACAATCCAGCACACTCGTAGTACGAGGGCGAAAGCAGACTACAATAAAAAATTGAACACACAAAGAATCCGATCAGAGCAACAACAACTTTGAGCCCTAGGTCGAACAAATGGACCTAGAGCTCAATGAATCATAACAGTACAACAAAGAAACCACATGTGTAAACAAACGATGCATTAATAGAACCCATCAATCATTGTTTGGAGAAAGCTAACGACAAAGCAAAATCAAAAAAACGCACTTAAGGTGAGACCCCATAAACAATGAGAAGCTAGCAAAGGACAAAAACCCCTAGAAGGGTGGTCCTCATCAAAAACCCTTCACGAGTTACCAATCAAAATAAACCAACCGAAATTAAGATTCATATATTGATCTTGAACAGAACAAGATTGGAAAAGGGTTGTAGTCTAACATAGCAAGAACCACCTCTTATAGTGGAGACGACAGTGTGAGAGGTCATAACAGGTCGTCGGTGCCAACGACAAACTATCCCATATGTGGGTGTGTTTATGGTGCATGACCACCATCCATGTCTACATCTTGAACGTCATTGTTTGGATATCGGAGGAGATGGTAAATTGAAATTCTGGCTGGTAGTGGAATCCAAACTTCATATAGAAACTAAAACCTATAATGTTTATTCGTTGAAGTGAAAATGAAAAAAAGAAACAAAAAAAGCTGCACACACACGCCACTAACGCACACACATGCACACGCGCGCGCGCACACACACAAATATATATCTATGAGACGGGATCAAATGATATCATATCGTCAAACTTACTATATGACACATCCAATAATTCTTTACCCGATATGTGTATTAGAAAATCGATCGTTGGATTGAAATATATTATAATATAGATCATGTCTATTGTTAAGAGTCTCACATCGGATAGGAGATGGTCTGACAATGTGTTTATAAGTGGGGCAATCCTCACTTCACAAGTCAGTTTTGCGGGGTTGTGTTAGGCCCAACCATAATTTCTAAGATGGTATCAAAGCCTCTTCAAGATCCATTGGGACACCTGCTATCAGGTTTCCGCTATCGGGCCACCCACCATTTATGTCCATGAACCAAGCCCAATAGTGCTTGTGACAAATATGTCTTCAAAAGTTGGACATATTACATGAATAATACTATAAAATATAAACAAACATATATTTAATATAAAATAAAATATAACACTTAACTAATTTAGTTTAATTCTTCAAAAATTAAGCAAAATGTTAGCATATTGATAAAATTAAAAACATCACTAGTAAATGAAATAAAAAAAACATCACGGTAATCAACAAACATTATCTGATATCACGACTAATTTGATCTATAAACATAAAGCAACATGAAAATTTTATGAAATTCAAAGTTCAGATTCAATAATCCATCATGTAAAAATATAAGTCCGCCATTCTACAGATAGGAACACAGAAATGAACACAGGAACCAAAGGAACATAGAAACCTGAGGAAAAAGAAGCAATGGATCACGATCAGCGACGACTCTGAAAGGAGGAAGAAAAGAGAAAGTATTTGGATATGCAAAGTGTTTACGGTGCACAAGAAGAGAGACAGTGCATAAAGCTTCTAGGGTTTAAGGAAAATCTATAAAATGCCCTTGTTTTCTTTTAAAAAAAATAGGGGCAATTTCAAAATATTCCATTTAAAATAATATAGAGGTTTTAGAAACGCTACGTTGTGAGATCGTTACGCACCGCTTTGCCGCTATAATAGTTAAAGTGGCATCTATTTGAAGGTGGCATTTAACATGGGAAAGTCTAAAACTTTCCCACCATGGGTCAGATGATCTTTACCATTAGATTAAAAAGGAGTACCGATTTTATCATGGTCTGTTTACACTATTTTTTTTTTCTTTCACTTTCATTGTCTTCAACCTCTACCTATGGAATTTTACAGTTCAAAAAGAACAACATGAAACAGCAACAAAAACCACACGAGTCCAATAATCATCATCAACAACATCTCAAATGGCACAATAACCAATAAATCATGAAACATGGAGGAATGGTAGAATGGTTGAAGGAGAGTTGAAATTGATTTGTTTGAAGGAGAGTCGGTGGTGGTGGTGTTGGCCTGTTGGGTGAGAGAGACATGGAGGAAAGAGAATGGCTGGGAAAGAGAATATGAAAAAAATCTAGTGGTGAGAGAACATGATAATACTGTAGTCTTCCTTTGATCAAATGACTAAATCCAAACTGACCCATGGTGGGAAAGTTTTAGACTTTCCCATGTTAAATGCCACCCTATTTGAAACTACAATGCTATAGCTTAGAGCGCAGCAGTTTGCCGCCTCTACACCATGTGCGACCGCTATTGACTACTCATATATATATATATATATATATATATATATGTGTGTGTGTGTGTGTGTGTGTGTGTGTGTATTAATATATTTCTCAAGAAATTCCAATAATTTCATTGACATGAATACATCTCTAATAACAATACACAAAAAATAAGCATCATCAATAAATAAAAAAAGGGTTTGTCTAACATATGCAATATTGCAGATGTTAAATCAACTAAAAGTAGTAACTTTTTATTGAAAAACAAGAATTATTTATTAAAAAGTTACATTTTAACATAAAATACACAAGTTCAAGACAAAATTACTATTTTAAACTTCTTAACATTTACAAATTTTAACAGGATAAAAAAACCATAAAGAAATACCCTTATTATAACTATCGTCGTGTATGATTGGTTTATTTTTCAGTTTATAAAAAATAGTTTATAGAAGTAAATAAACTAATTTATGTCTTTATAAGTAATTTTTTACCAAACCATCTTAACTAATTTATGAATAATAAATAAAACTTTATTATTTATATAAGTTGCTTTGCATAAATTCAAAAATATACTAATTCAAACGATTCTAAATTAAAAAAAAAAATGTATGAGGTCATAGTGTTGTAAGCTTCAGGTGTGCATACGGAGAAACCGATAAATAGTAAGGAGGGTAGGCATGTATGACAAACCGACTGAGACACAAAGTAGTGAATGATGACTTCTCCCACATGAGTTTGAGAGAAAAAATGGAGAGAAGAGAAGGATTGGGGACATAGCCACGTGGGAGTAAAATAATAGAGTAAACCATCATCATTTCGTTCGCTCTCCAAGTGTATGAGAAAGTATGATTGTTTTTTAATGTATCTCTAGTTAGTATGATTATTAGACTAAACTGGTTTAGAGAAGACACACTTTAAGATCAAACTAATTAACAAAATATAAATGAGGTCCATACTAACTAATTAATTTATCTATATTAATATTTATATATATATATATATATATATATATATATATAAGTTTTAGAATTTAATTTGTGTACATCAATATTGTAAAGTTATTCTAAACACACGTCCATTTAATTCGCTTTTTTGTATTAGTTTCTAAAATATCTTCACAAATAGGGTTAATAGTGTTTTACGCCATGTAATATAGGTTATTTCCGGTTTATCCTCCTGAATTTTTTTTTTTTTAGATTTCATCCTTGTAATTTGAAGATTCTTTAGTTTTGGACCTTCATGAATTTTGACTGTACAAAATCGATGATAGTAGTGGAGGTAAACTGAAATTTGCTCAAATTACAGGAGGCGAAAGTACTATAAATTTTGTAATTTGATGTCATGAAAGTCCAAAACTAAAAAATCTTCAAATTACAATGATGGAATCTAAAAAAAAATTACAGGGGGTAAATCGAAAATGACCTATATTACAAGGGGTAAAACACTATTAACCATCACAAATATATATGTGATATTATTTGATTTGATGCATGTGTAAAAAGGGATACATTGTAAGTGCAATGCAATTAAACTCTAATTTAATATGTTCATGAATTCCAGGGACACTCCACTCGATTAAATATTAAATTTTTTTATTTATTCCAAATAATTTAAAAAAAAAATTCACAAATGCAAAATTGTTCTGTCACTTATTATATTAATCTCTATAAAAATCACGGGTATTAAAAAGTATATATTTATTTTTTGAAGAAGGGTATTAAAAAGTACATTGTTTATTACTTTTTCTGAAATATATGTTAGTTTTACATAAAAAATACATATTTTGTTGGAGTAAGCCCTAATAGCCAATCTATTTTGATTGAATTTGACTTTGTATCATGACTTTGATATATATATTTATGAATATATATATATATATATATATATATATATAAGATATTTATTTATTCTTTTTAGTTTCAAAATAATAAATTCCCTAGAATAATTAGTCCATTTAATAGAGCATTAAGTGTGACTTAATCGTGAGACCCATTAAACGAAAGGACATTATTCTTAAAGTATCCGTAGTCAAGCTTTATTGTGAAATGGGATAACATTAAAGCATAGAGACTATTATGTGGGTAGACTGATGATCACATCTCACGTATCATAGATAAAGAGTTATCAAGTCTTCACATAGGTATAAATATTAGGAGTAATATTTATACTGGATTGACCCACTATGAGAATACTACATAGTAAAAGTTATGAAAAGTGTCATAAGATATTTTCATAGTAATAGTGGTGTATTCCACCCTTTGATCTGAAACCACTATGTACCCTAGATGTAGGAGTCGAGTGCTTTATCACCATGCAAACGTTGTCTGTAATAGGATGACTATAAATTTGGTTGATGGGTACTCCATGAATCATGCTAAGGGACATCAGTGACCTAGATGAAATTTGCCCCTCCTACGTAACATGAGAAATGTCTATGGGCCCAATATTGAATTAGACAAGAATGACACGGTCTATGCCTTGTGTTCAATATAGACATGAGGGCAAAAGGGTAATTATACACATGATCATTATCACATAAAGGTTTCGTCAGATCACATGACATTCTCTTCACTTGGGTAGCAGTGATGTGTTGCTAGATACCACTCACTATTTATAATATTAAATATGTGATTTAATATTATTGCCAATGTTACGGGAACCTATACGGGTCACACACAAATGACAGATAGATGAGAGAAATAAATAAGTACGACTTATTTATAAAATAATAAGTAGGACTTATTAGTAATTAAATAATTAAGTATGACTTATTATTTAATTTATGAAAAAAATAGAGAAACGCGGTCCACCGTAAGGTATGGTGTGTTTAAGTGAAATATGGTGCACCGTAAGATACGGTGTATTTAAGTGCTTGGCTTGTTGACCACACAAGTGGTTCTATAAATAGAACCCTTGTGTTGAAGCATGACAAACTTTTGTTGAAACGCTTAACCTAATTCACAAAAGTTGTGAAACCCTAGCCGCCGCTCTCTAAACCCTGTTCTCTCTGAATCTCCGTTGGAATTAGCTAGCACCGGTCATCGGAGAAGTTCTGTTCGTGTGGACTGAATAGAGGCATCGCTACGTTGTTTTGCTAGTGATCAGAAACAATTCTGCTACAAAGGTTATGCGCTTCAAGAGGTAAACACATGAATCCTTAAAGTGTTTAAGTATATGTGTTTGATTTGTGATTAATGATTTAATCAAGATCGGTTGCAACGGGATTTGTTCCGCTAAGAGGAATAAATTTTTGAAAAACTCCTCGTGAAATCCCAATATATTTACATTTTTCTATGGTTAAATTAGTAAAAAATAATTAATGCATGTGTAATTTTATAAATAATCTTATATGTTTGGGGAAAAAAGAAGTGGAAAATGATCTTATAAAGAAGAATGAAGGAAGTACAAAACAGTAATGTGGGTTACACACTCTCAAGAAACAACGAAAATGAGAGTGGAAAGAAGATCAGGATAACAAACTAGCTTTAATTGGTCGATGTCTTATGTCCCACACATGTTTTTGTTAATCCGGCACCGTGTTTGACTTGTTTTCATGTCTTAATATTTTAAGAATTTTCCTTTGAAATTTTGTAAAGTCAGCCACAAATATTTAACGGCTAGATATTAAAAGTTGAACTATACCCGCACTGTTTTTTGCACGCCAAAGATCACTCAAATCATAATGGTCCCTTTTGCTTCTCAAACATTTTTCAACCCCAAACTTTCTTTCTTAATTATATAACCGATTAGCTAATTAATATGAACTAACTAGGGTGGATTTTTACTTTAATTAACAAAAAACTGAATTAAGTTCATTGACTAATTGGAGTTTTTATTCTCATCAATGTCAATGTTGTTTGCTAGATATTTTCACGGACATGGGTGTGTAAGGGTTTTTCTATGGTCCATTTCATGGTTTGCTAAATGTTTACTCATAAGTCAACAAAATATAGTCTCTGTGAGCTTAGCTCAGTTGGTAGGGACAAATGCATAATATATGCAGGGGTCGGATTTAGAATCCCGAACACCTCACTTCTTCACATTTAAAAGTGTGAGCTCCAACCACTGAGCTACTTGACTAAAAAAAAAAGTCAACAAAATATAGTAAAAATATGGTTGAGTAAAAAAAAAAGTAAAGATATGGAATTAACACAATTCAACTGATATAATTTCATAGATTGACTAATTGTTTACTCCTAAGTCAACAAAATATAGTAAAGATATGATTTGAGGCGAACCTTCGCGAGCAAATTGAATGGCCCAAAGCAAAAGTCATTGACTTCGATTAAATACAATTTTTCCATCAAGACTCTGTCAAAATTGAAGATTGAGTCTCTGCAGCGTGTGCAGAAGATATATGTTTAAGCAAAAAAAAAAAAAGATATTTATTAACAAATGATGCAATCGAAATTTTGTTTGAAACAAACTTGATGTTGAAAATCATTTTAAAAAATTAAAGAAAAGAAGAATGCAAAATATAATATGTTTGTACCCTTAGGTCTCTCTTTACTTGGAGGATTAGGGGTGTAAATGCTTCGAACAAAATTGACGAAATTGAAAATTCAAACCGAACCAACTGAAAAACTATCAAAACTTGTATGGTTCGATTCAAAACCAAACCAAACCAACCTAAACTAACATGGTTCAATTCAGTTCTCGGATGTTTTTTTGAGATCCAAAGAACTAACAAACTCGATCGATGCTGACCTCATCCCCAATTTTACTATTATCACCCCTCCTCGTAGATATTAAGGTTAGACTCAACAATAAAGCTCATTAGAAAATACTCCTTAGTCCATTCATTTCCATCCAATTTGCCCCATCATCATCATCATCTCATCTCATCACTCAGATTCATTTCACATATTAAATTTTAGGATGTATGGTGTATTTGTATTTTGAGTATGTTTTAACTTTAGTTTGTTTGATGGATGTATTGGTAAAGTTTGTTTGATGGATGTTGATCTGGTTGGACCAGGGAAGATGACTTATTGAGTTGGGATCAGATGTGTGGAGGGATTGAACTTTTCGTCGTCCACTGCGGTCCGTCGTGAGCCCATCTCCAACAAAGGCAGAGCCGAATGCTACATCAAGGGCGAGGAAAGTAACGCTGAGAAGAAAGCCAAGGACGTCAAGGAACGGGGAAACAACAGTTCTGACTAGCGAAGGAACTACTATCCACCTCCTAGTAGAGAGAGAAGAATGTTCAAACACAATGAACGACACTCGGAAACCTTCATGCCACTCAACACCACAAGAGAATGCATCTTCCAAGAAGTCTACCACTCCAAGTTGATAAAAGATCCCCCAACGCCATATTCCTCAAGGATGGGTGCGGACCCAAAAGCGTGGTGCAAATACCATAGGATCAAAAGGCACACCACCGATGACTGCATGCATCTGAAGAGGAAAATCGAGAGGCTGTGTAATATCCCGCTTAGAGGTAATTGTATCAGTGTTAGAAAGTAATTGAGAAGCATGGCAATTTTGTAATATTAAGCAATGGCAATATGGTAAATTTTGGATAAGAGGAGATTATTTAAAATAGGGAACAAGATATTTTTCCCACACCATTCTCTTCTTTCCCTCACCCTCTCTACTCACACGCCCTCATCTTACCATGCCAACATCCATCCAAGCTTCAACCAAACTCTTGTGAGAAAGTTGTGAGAAAGATATTGCAAGCAAGCTTGTATTGGAAGTTAGAGCAAAAGAGGTAAAAGAAGAAACAAGGAGAATTAAGAGAAGAGGTAGCTTGAAGCTAAGGCCTTGGAATCAGAGTTAGCAAGCACCAATTGAGGTTAAGGTGAGCTCCCTAGGGTTTTAGAACCCACTATGAGTAAGTTTGAGTATCATTAGTACTATGATCAAAGTTATGAATTTTAGTACCCTAATTCTATGTTGTGAGTAATTCTTGATCATTACATGTTATAAGCTGTTAATATGCCTTAGAAATTTATTCTTTAAGTTGTTATAATGTCTGGGTAAGATTGGATGAGAAAGAATGGTGAAAAATTCATGTTTTGAACTTGCCTATGCTGTCCAACTGCAGGTAAAATCGTGTCACGATTTTACCATCGTGTCACGATTTTATAGGCAGGAAATAACACATTTTCTGGGTAGAAAATCGTGACACGATTCCCAAATCGTGTCACGATTTCACAGTGGGCAGGGCTATGTTGTTTTTCGTCAAATCTTGCACCATTCTGGCTATCCAATACTGCTGCAGACTCAAGGAACAACATGTAATGGTTAAGCATTGCTAATGAGCATTTAAAGACCTATCCTTGAGAATGTTTAGATCATTATTATAGATTGAGGATAGGCACAATAGTGAGAGAATGGATGCCTTAATCCACAAGTTAACATAGAGAAGTTAAGGAGCTAGTTTAGGGTTTAACCCTTACTAAGCAATGTTATGTATTCGACTAAGTAAATATGAGTCCAAGAATGATACATTAGTCATGTTTAGAACCTTCTATAGGTTAAGTACTCATGAATGATTATCTAAAGAATGCATTAGATATGCACAAGAAATATGAAACGTAATAGATATGCTTATGAGCGAAAGTTAAGAATTTGATGTTAAAGACTACACGTGTTCATCAGACTCCGGATTATGCCGGATGGGATTTCTTCGAAAGGGCTATCCACACGTAAATTATAAGACTATGTTAAACGTGTTCATCAGACTCCGGGATTCGCCGGATGGGACTCTTCCAAGAGGATTGTCCACACGTATGTTAAAAGATAAAGCATGTCCAGCAGGCTCCGGGTTACGCCGGATGGGACTTCTCTGAGAGGGTTGTCTACATGCAAGTTGTGTCCAGCAGGCTCCAGATTATGCCGGATGGGGCTTCACCGAGAGGGTTGCCTACACAAAAACAAGAGGAGTCCGGTGTTAGCCTGATATGATAGGAATTTCACCGGTATGATGGGAGATGTACTTCGGGGTTACTCCACCCGGATGCACTCCGTAAAACGAACCAAGATAATGATGTTTGTTCAACGCTAACTTCTAACTTTATGTTATGAAAAGATGATTATGAATATGAATACGAATATGAATATGTATACGTACAATGTGCTAAGAGTTAAGACAAAGTAGTCTTTAGACATCAGCAAGTGATCATAGATTTCCCCCTCGATCACTAAGCATAAGATTATGTACATGAAAAGTATAAGAAGAGATAAAGACATGTAGTGATCCTAGGTTTCCCCTTGATCGCAAAATATGCAGAGAATGACGGCGATCGTAGGTATCCCCAAGATCGCTAAGAGTAGGCACGGCGACCCTAGGTTTCCCCCGTGGTTGCCAACAGTAGGTTGGGCTGGAGCTCACTGAGACGTTATGTCTCACCCCAATCCTTCTGGTGCAGGTTCATAGGTTAGCAAGTGATGTTTGTAACGACCCTATTTTCGTATATGATATTTTTATATATTTTATTTTATGGTTTTGCATTTAAATATATTTTCTAGTAAACGAGGAATAATTATTTAGCGCGAAGATAAGTTCGTAACCAAGTTTTTAAGGTTTTGGGCCTAGAGGGTGAATAGTGTTGGGCTTTTAAATGTATGAGTAGTAATGATCCTATGTGGAGGAGAGTTAGTGAGCTTGGATTGGATTGAAGGGCTAGGATTAACCCTTGAGAGTTAGTAAGGATGGATGGCCAAGATTGATTGGATTGGATTATAAGATATTTTGTGAACATGAATAGTGCCATTCCTCATTTCTTTGTGAAGAAAACGTGAGAAGAGAAGGAGAAGGAAAGCTAGGGCAAGAGCAAGTGAAACAAGAGGAAGAGCTTGAGTTTAGAATCATCATTCCAAGGTAAGAGAGTTAGTATTACTTCTTCACAAGTGATTGAGAAGGGGAGAATGTCTATTTCTCCATCCCAAACTTCTCCTCATTTTGTTTAGGTTTTGTTAGAGAGTTTTTATGGTTTAAAGCTGTTAATGATTATGTTTTGCTTGTTTGAATGCTAAGTGATGTTGTTAGCATGAATTGTTGGAGTTATTGTGTTGTGAGTTCATAAGGAAAGTTTTGGAAAAATAGTGTTTTGAACCCTAATTTCTATGTATGATGTAATCATTGTTTGTGATGGTTTATAAATGATGTTTTATGATGGAAAGTTGTTTTTAACAAGTTCTGGAAGTTGGGTAACCTTGAATGGGCTAAAATGGTGGAAAAATCACATTTTTATGACTGTGTACTGATACGGTCGCTTGTAGCGACGGAACATCGCTTGTAGCGACCAGGCAGGATAATTCCCTGCCTATCCGCGCTTGTAGCGACCACACTGGCGCTTGTAGCGACCAGGCTCGCTTGTAGCGACCAAGGGTTCGCTTGTAGCGACCAAGCAGGATAATTCCCTGCCTATGCTCGCTTGTAGCGACCAGGGGCTCGCTTGTAGCGACCAGCCCTGTACTTGCCAACTTCGTTGAGCTGTTTTGAAGGTCCTGGTACGCGCGGGGATGGCTTTTTGCTACTGTATTCTTAAGATATGTTTTGGAAACCTTGCCCACCATTTTAACTTATTCTTAGTGCTTCCTAAAGAGTAATTGTTCAAGTAAAGTTGAGATTATTGAACTTGGTGAGTATATTCATGTTGTGTCTTATGATTTGGCCATGAGAGCCTAGTAGTGGTGTTTGTTGTTGTTGTTGATGTTGTGACAATTATCAGAGAGCTGATAACTAGTTGTGTTGTTTGTATTTGTTATTGTTGTGATAATTATCAGAGAGCTGATGATTAGTGGTGTTAGTAAGTATAGTGATAAGAGTATCATATATTTGCTAAGTGAAACATCATGCATTTCATTATTTGATGATATCCGGAGCGGATATGAAATCCATGAGAGCGTGGTTATCAAGAGAGCTTGATAAGGATATAAGTTTATCCGAAATGATTTGGTACCACATGCATTAGAGAATGCATTTGAGGCATGCATCCTTTGTGACATTAGTGTTCATTTAGGGATTATGTGTGCATAATGGTTGTTGAGTGGTAAATGTGATTGATGAGTTTGTGCATTGTCAATTACGTGTTGTGTTTTGGTTATGTATAATTATATGATATTTATACATGTTTATTGTTTGTGATACTAACACTCTCTGTTATGTGTTATTTGCTGGATCTTTGGGGATCCAGATTATCAGGTTGGCGAGGCTATCGTTGAGGAATAGCCCTTTGCTGTCTAGGAGCTTTTGTAGTGGTAAGGGCATAGCTTAGCTATCCTTACATTTTTGGTACTAGGTGCTGTATCCTAGTTAGAGTCTAGTGCTCTGATATTTGTAACACCATTTTGGGTATCTGAACGTTTATGTATAGATTTGGCAATAGTATTTGTTGTTGAATTGCCTCTTTTGAAAATATTATGTATATATTTTTGTGTAATATATGCAGTACTTGGTTATAAGCATTTGTTGGTTATTCTTCCGCTGCTGTGTTTGTAAATCAAATATGTTTTGATTAGTGCTGATGTTTATGAATATGAGTTTTTCTTCATGTTGTAACTTCCTATGTCCTTAACGTTTTCTTTATTAAAGTTAATAATCGGCGGTTAAGGGTTAGGGTGTTACAATAGTTGGTATCAGAGCAGGTCGATCCATTGGATCAATTAAGTTTAGTATACCCTTTGTGTAACATGTGTTTTCTTAAACACTTTGTTCTCACTTGTGTTATGTGATGTTTGGTAGTGTGTGGATATGACGCAAAGAGCACTTGCGGACGCGATGGAGCGGATGGCTGATGCCATGGCTCAGGATGCTGCTAGTAGGACTGCGGATAGAGCCGCACAACAAGCTAGAGGAGGCGGAGAAGATGAGTTGAGACTCGAGAGGTTTATGAACAACAAACCGCCTATCTTCAAGGGAGGATACGATCCAGATGGAGCTCAGACTTGGTTGGAAGGGGTTGAGAGAATTTTCGGGGCTATGCGTTGTCTGGATGCGCATAAGGTGTTGCTAGGAGCGTATGTTCTCCATGATGAGGCTGATCATTGGTGGGGAAATGCTAGTCAGAGGTTGGGAGCTGGTGGAGCTTTAGTTACTTGGGCTCGTTTCCGGAGAGAGTTTTTAACCAAATACTTTCCGGCAGACGAGAGGAATCGTAAGGTGATTGAGTTCATGGAGCTCAAGCAGGGGAGTTTATCTGTTTCTGATTATGCTGCCAAGTTTGAAGACTTGTGTCGTTTTGCTCCTCATTACAACACGGTGGAAGCTGAGGAAGACAAATGTGTAAAGTTTGAAAATGGGCTGAGGCCAGATATCAAGCAGTTAATTGGGTTTAGTGAGATCCGGAATTTTCCGATGTTGGTGAATAAGAGCCGAATATGTGATAAGGATGGTAAAGCTAAGGCTAATTACTACAAAGCTGCAAATGAGAAGAGGGGAAGAGACATGGCTAGAGGTAAACCGTATGGCAGAGGTGGTAAGAAACCAGATGAAGGTGGGAGTAGTGGCAACAAGTTTGGAGGTAATAGGAATTGTTTTAAGTGTGGACAACCGGGGCATCGTTTCTTTGAGTGCCCAAAAAGTGATGGAAAATGTTTCAAGTGTGGAGATCCTGGCCACATGGCTGATCAATGCAAGAAAGGTCTAGTTTGCTTCAATTGCAAAGAACCGGGTCATAAGAGCAATGTGTGTAAGAAGCCTAGAGCGGCTGGAGGAAAAGTGTTTGCTTTAGATGGTGGTGATGCGAAGGCGGACAACTTGATCAGAGGTACATGCTTTATCAATAATACTCCTTTGTCTGCTATTATTGATACGGGTGCTACCCATTCGTTTATTTCTATGGATTGTGTTAAGAGGTTGGGTCTTAAAGTAGAGAATATGATGGGACGCATGGTTATTGAAACGCCTGCGAGTGGTTCAGTATCTACTACGCTAGTTTGTGTTGATTGTTCAGTCATTATGTATGATCGACTCTTTGGTATGGATTTAGTCTGCATTCCGTTGAGCGGGATAGATGTTATCTTTGGTATGAACTGGTTAGAATTTAATCGGGTTCATATCAACTGCGGTGAGAGGACGGTTAAGTTTCCAAGACCGGAGCCAGAGTTGTGTTCGAAGCTCATGTGTTGTCGAGAAGTGGTAAGATCAGTGAAGGCTCAAGAGGACGTGTTTGCTATGTTTGCTTCGTTGAGAGTGGAAGAGAAGATTGAGGTTGATGCATTGCCGGTAGTGCGTGATTTCCCAGATGTTTTTCCAGATGACATTTTGGATTTACCACCCGAGAGAGAGGTTGAATTCGCAATTGACATCGTACCTGGTACTAGTCCAATATCGATGGCACCGTATCGTATGTCAGCTGCTGAACTAGAAAAGTTGAAGGAACAATTGGAAGAATCGTTAGAGAAAAAGTTTGTAAGACCGAGTGTATCGCCGTGGGGTGCGCCGGTTTTGTTGGTAAAGAAGAAAGATGGTAGTATGCGTCTGTGCATCGATTATCGTCAGTTGAATAAAGCAACTATCAAGAATAAGTATCCACTTCCGAGGATAGATGATTTGATGGATCAGTTAGTAGGAGCCTGTGTGTTCAGCAAGATTGATTTGAGATCAGGATATCACCAGATAAGAGTTAAGGCGGAGGATATACCGAAGACTGCTTTCAGGACAAGGTATGGTCACTACGAGTACGCTGTTATGCCATTTGGAGTTACGAATGCACCTGGAGTGTTTATGGAATATATGAATCGTATATTTCATTCCTTTTTGGACCGATTCGTGGTGGTCTTCATAGACGATATTTTGGTATATTCGAAGACGGAAGAGGAACATGCCGAGCATTTGAGGATTGTGTTGGAGGTGTTGCGCGAGAAGAAGCTTTATGCAAAATTTTCTAAGTGTGAATTTTGGTTGCATGAAGTTAGCTTTTTGGGTCACGTCATTTCAAGTGGTGGTATAGCAGTGGATCCTGCTAAGGTAGAAGCCGTGCAAGATTGGGGAACGCCGGAGTCTGTTACTGAGATCCGAAGTTTTCTTGGTTTGGCCGGTTACTATCGGAGGTTCATTGAAGGATTTTCAAAGTTGGCGTTGCCGTTGACGCAGTTGACTAGGAAGGGTCAAGCTTTCATTTGGGATGACAAGTGTGAGCAGAGTTTCCAAGAGCTGAAGAGGAGATTGACATCTGCACCTGTGTTAATTCTGCCAAATCCGAAGGAACCGTTCGTGGTTTATTGTGATGCGTCGAAGATGGGTCTAGGTGGTGTGTTGATGCAGAGGGGACAAGTTGTTGCTTATGCATCCAGACAGCTGAAGATTCATGAGAGGAACTACCCTACGCATGATTTGGAGCTAGCTGCTGTTGTGTTTGTTCTCAAGATTTGGAGGCACTACTTGTATGGGTCGAGGTTTGAGGTTTTCAGCGATCACAAGAGTCTGAAGTACTTGTTTGATCAGAAGGAGCTCAACATGAGGCAAAGAAGATGGTTAGAGTTTCTTAAGGATTATGATTTCGAGTTGAGTTATCATCCGGGTAAGGCTAATGTGGTAGCCGATGCGTTGAGTAGGAAGTCACTGCATATGTCTTCTCTGATGGCGAAGGAACTGAGATTGATTGAAGAGTTTAGAGACCTCAGTTTGGTTTTTGAAAGGACAACCAGAAGCGTGAAGCTAGGAATGTTGAAGTTGACGAATGATTTTCTTGAAGAGGTTGTGGAAAAGCAAAAGTCTGATGTGGAATTGATGAAGCTTAAGACGCTCATCGAGCAAGGGAAAAAGGTAAATGTTGAGATCGATGAGAAAGGCGTGATGAGGTGTCAAGGAAGGTTATGTGTACCTGATGTGCCCGAGTTGAAGCGGATGATCTTGGAGGAAGGTCACAGAAGCAATTTAAGTATTCATCCTGGTGTTACTAAGATGTATCAAGATCTGAAGAAAATGTTTTGGTGGCAAGGGATGAAGAAAGAGATCGCCGAGTTTGTTTTCGCGTGTTTGACTTGTCAGAAGTCCAAGGTGGAGCATCAGAAGCCGTCGGGGCTATTGCAACCTATGTTTATTCCGGAGTGGAAATGGGATAGTATTGCGATGGATTTTGTAAGCGGTTTGCCGAAGACGTCGAAAGGTAACAATATGATTTGGGTAGTAGTCGACAGGTTGACAAAGTCTGCTCATTTCATAGCTATCAAGACCGGTATGCTAGTACCAAAGTTGGCTGAGATTTATATCGAGCAAATCGTGAGATTGCATGGGATTCCGTCGAGTATTGTATCAGATCGAGATCCCCGTTTTACTTCAAGGTTTTGGGAAAGTTTGCAAGAGGCGTTGGGGACTAAGTTGCGGATGAGTTCTGCTTATCACCCGCAGACGGATGGTCAGTCGGAGAGGACAATTCAATCATTGGAGGATTTATTAAGATCGTGCATTTTGGAACAAGGAGTGAGTTGGGAAGCTTGCTTACCATTGATTGAGTTTACGTATAACAACAGTTTTCATTCGAGCATTGGTATGGCACCTTTTGAAGCGTTGTATGGGAGAAGATGTAGGACACCTTTGTGTTGGTTTGAATCGGGGGAAAGTGTGATGCTTGGACCTGAGATTGTACAACAAACGACCGAGAAGATCAAGATGATCCAAGAGAAGATGAGAGCGTCGCAGAGTCGCCAGAAAAGCTATGCCGACAAGAGAAGGAAGGATATAGAATTTCAAGAAGGAGATCATGTGTTTCTAAGAGTTACATCGACTACGGGTATTGGACGGGCTTTGAAATCGAAGAAGTTAGCATCGAGATTCATTGGTCCATATCAAATTTTGAAGAGGATTGGGAAGGTGGCGTATAGGATTGCGTTACCGCCGTCGTTGTCGAATCTACATGATGTTTTTCACGTATCTCAATTAAGGAAATACGTATCGGATCCGTCACATGTGATTGAGTCGGACGAGATACAAGTGAGAGAGAATTTGACGGTTGCAACGGTACCCTTAAGGATTGAAGGACAAGAGATGAAGAGGCTCAGGAATAAAGAGATTTCATCGGTGAAAGTCGTTTGGGGAGGCCCAGCCGGTGAGTATGCGATGTGGGAGCTCGAGAGCAAGATGCGGGATTCTTATCCAGAGTTGTTTTCAGGTATTTTCGAGGGCGAAAATTCTTTTTAGGGGGGTAGAGTTGTAACGACCCTATTTTCGTATATGATATTTTTATATATTTTATTTTATGGTTTTGCATTTAAATATATTTTCTAGTAAACGAGGAATAATTATTTAGCGCGAAGATAAGTTCGTAACCAAGTTTTTAAGGTTTTGGGCCTAGAGGGTGAATAGTGTTGGGCTTTTAAATGTATGAGTAGTAATGATCCTATGTGGAGGAGAGTTAGTGAGCTTGGATTGGATTGAAGGGCTAGGATTAACCCTTGAGAGTTAGTAAGGATGGATGGCCAAGATTGATTGGATTGGATTATAAGATATTTTGTGAACATGAATAGTGCCATTCCTCATTTCTTTGTGAAGAAAACGTGAGAAGAGAAGGAGAAGGAAAGCTAGGGCAAGAGCAAGTGAAACAAGAGGAAGAGCTTGAGTTTAGAATCATCATTCCAAGGTAAGAGAGTTAGTATTACTTCTTCACAAGTGATTGAGAAGGGGAGAATGTCTATTTCTCCATCCCAAACTTCTCCTCATTTTGTTTAGGTTTTGTTAGAGAGTTTTTATGGTTTAAAGCTGTTAATGATTATGTTTTGCTTGTTTGAATGCTAAGTGATGTTGTTAGCATGAATTGTTGGAGTTATTGTGTTGTGAGTTCATAAGGAAAGTTTTGGAAAAATAGTGTTTTGAACCCTAATTTCTATGTATGATGTAATCATTGTTTGTGATGGTTTATAAATGATGTTTTATGATGGAAAGTTGTTTTTAACAAGTTCTGGAAGTTGGGTAACCTTGAATGGGCTAAAATGGTGGAAAAATCACATTTTTATGACTGTGTACTGATACGGTCGCTTGTAGCGACGGAACATCGCTTGTAGCGACCAGGCAGGATAATTCCCTGCCTATCCGCGCTTGTAGCGACCACACTGGCGCTTGTAGCGACCAGGCTCGCTTGTAGCGACCAAGGGTTCGCTTGTAGCGACCAAGCAGGATAATTCCCTGCCTATGCTCGCTTGTAGCGACCAGGGGCTCGCTTGTAGCGACCAGCCCTGTACTTGCCAACTTCGTTGAGCTGTTTTGAAGGTCCTGGTACGCGCGGGGATGGCTTTTTGCTACTGTATTCTTAAGATATGTTTTGGAAACCTTGCCCACCATTTTAACTTATTCTTAGTGCTTCCTAAAGAGTAATTGTTCAAGTAAAGTTGAGATTATTGAACTTGGTGAGTATATTCATGTTGTGTCTTATGATTTGGCCATGAGAGCCTAGTAGTGGTGTTTGTTGTTGTTGTTGATGTTGTGACAATTATCAGAGAGCTGATAACTAGTTGTGTTGTTTGTATTTGTTATTGTTGTGATAATTATCAGAGAGCTGATGATTAGTGGTGTTAGTAAGTATAGTGATAAGAGTATCATATATTTGCTAAGTGAAACATCATGCATTTCATTATTTGATGATATCCGGAGCGGATATGAAATCCATGAGAGCGTGGTTATCAAGAGAGCTTGATAAGGATATAAGTTTATCCGAAATGATTTGGTACCACATGCATTAGAGAATGCATTTGAGGCATGCATCCTTTGTGACATTAGTGTTCATTTAGGGATTATGTGTGCATAATGGTTGTTGAGTGGTAAATGTGATTGATGAGTTTGTGCATTGTCAATTACGTGTTGTGTTTTGGTTATGTATAATTATATGATATTTATACATGTTTATTGTTTGTGATACTAACACTCTCTGTTATGTGTTATTTGCTGGATCTTTGGGGATCCAGATTATCAGGTTGGCGAGGCTATCGTTGAGGAATAGCCCTTTGCTGTCTAGGAGCTTTTGTAGTGGTAAGGGCATAGCTTAGCTATCCTTACATTTTTGGTACTAGGTGCTGTATCCTAGTTAGAGTCTAGTGCTCTGATATTTGTAACACCATTTTGGGTATCTGAACGTTTATGTATAGATTTGGCAATAGTATTTGTTGTTGAATTGCCTCTTTTGAAAATATTATGTATATATTTTTGTGTAATATATGCAGTACTTGGTTATAAGCATTTGTTGGTTATTCTTCCGCTGCTGTGTTTGTAAATCAAATATGTTTTGATTAGTGCTGATGTTTATGAATATGAGTTTTTCTTCATGTTGTAACTTCCTATGTCCTTAACGTTTTCTTTATTAAAGTTAATAATCGGCGGTTAAGGGTTAGGGTGTTACAATGTTCATGAAGATCTTCAGGAAGACGCTGGATGGAGTGCAGATGCTCGTCATGGACAAGCCCAGGAGATTGGCAGATTTTATATATGTATATGAAAGTGTATTTTATGATATTTGGATATTTATGTAAACGAGCAAATTGTACTCATTCAGTAGTTTGTATATATATTAATTATTGAAAATATTAATGTATCCGGTATTAGATTAATACACATGCTAAATATTCTAGATAATTTAGTATGGGTGTTACAATTGGTATCAGAGCAGGTCGATTCAGACCGTGCCTTGGGTCATTAAAGTTTCAATAAAAGTAGAGGGACCATTGGGTTCCGGATATTATTCTAAAGGTCACATCTAGTTGAGCCTGATCAACTCAGTCTAGTATATGACAGTTATGATAAATGTCCGAGAGCTGAATGTGACCAAGGAGGAATGAAGTTTATGAAGGGCGAAGAAGTAATCAACGCCAAATGGTGGCCATCGAACAGTAAAGTGACTAAGTCTGTTTATGGCAGAGTTTCAGGAATGTCAGAAATATTTAAGGATAAGGTGAAGAGCCTTAACACAGTTGGACGCATCGTTGGACGATGCCTTGTATGCGGAAGACCTAAGGATTAAGGAATCATGAAACGCTCTAGGGAATGATGTGGAACCTTGACGGAAACCGCTGTCTAAGAAGTTGAAGTGAAGTGTGAACTAAGTAATGATTCTGTGTACAGAGTTGAGAAATTGCAGTACCAAACCTAGAGACTAGAATGAGGAGTTATCGGTCGGTTTTGAAACCTCTGGATTCTCAGCAAAGATAGAGTGCGGAAGAATTGAACTCCAATCTGAAGAGATTTTAATGCCCAAACGGTTAAGAGAATTAAATTATGGATTGAGTGAATCTTCTGGACAAATGAAACTAACCACTCAAGTGTGGACATTGAGCGTGAATCGCAAGTAAGTTTAACCCCATCGGATTGGCCGCACCTCCCGAACCATAAATGCTAGATCTGTGAATTAAAAAGAGAAGATGGTATGCAACCTAAAAACTAAGATGGATATTGAATAATAAGTTATTGGAATTTAGTGAACTGATGGACGAACAAGTCGGACTTCTTTGATTGGATAAGAAGACAAGCTTACGCCAACACAAGGTTATAGTAGATCAATTTTGAAGGATAATCAGAATCTTATCCGAGAAAATTATGTGATATTTTATTATATGAAAGACCGTCTTTTATATGAAATGTTAAGATTGTGATTAATGTGAAGGCGCTATATGTTTTCAACCGAAGAGTTTTCCTCCGCGAATATTCTAGAAGCTTAAGGAGGTCACCCCGTGTGGATAAGTTCCGAGGGCGATAATAAAGTATAGAATTCGGGTTGTTCAACTATATGCAGAATTACTCAGATGCTAAGAATCGAGATTTGAATTGTGAATCTAGTAACAAGTTACTGGAGGAATCCAATAGATAATGATAAGTGCAGAAGTTTAAGGTCGATTAATCGGGTGCACTAAGAGACGTAATCTTTGTTTGGGTGTTCGAGAGAACCAATAAGAGTTTAAATCTTATTCAGGATAGATTGTTCCGTAGAAACTCGAAGGGATGACTTAAGGGACATGATAGAGTTATGGAGACCGAAGTTGTCTCAGAAAGATTATGGATATGAAATCCTTACGGATAAAGATAGAACGAATAGTAACAAGACTCAAATGAAAGATGTGAACCTTCAGAAGCCTTAAGTTGTTTTAGTAGTTGTCACTAATGAATGTGCATGAATTTAAGTTATCTCAGACATACTTTCAGTCGGGTGTCTGCAATGTTTAATGATTATACATGAAGAGCTGACCAAGGAATGGTTACGGAATTCAGGATATGGAAAGTAAAGTTGGAACCAGAGTATAAGTCGTTTGACAGGAGCATTATTAGGCTCGTAACAGTTGCTAAAGACCGTTTACAGGTTTTGGTATATTCCCATGAAAGTAAGAATATGGCCCTTGTACGAAAGGAAAGGTAAAGTCAGGTGATTACCAATCCGTAAGTTAAGCAGATGGTTTAAGCCATGAGAGGAACAATAACGTTAAATGGTCTTGATTATAGAAACCGCAACATGATAAAGTAAGAAGGTTAGTCAGGGAATTTTTAATTGGCAGTAGTGATGTATTGCTCCAATTCTAACTCGAGTTGTTAAGAATCAGAGTGGCGCAGCGGAGTAGTAATCCAAAAATGAAATAATGAACAATGCTAAGCTGAGGCTTAGAGAATGAGAAGATGTTAAGTGCTTAATTCTTATTATACGGAATAGCAGTAAGTATAAGCGACCTGAACATATCACAAGTTCTAATGGAAAATTTTGGAAGTTATCGCTAAAACGGTAGCTTAGCTAATTTAGCTCAACAACATTAAGTATACTTGAATAGTCAGTTAATCTAAAGGGGATTAAGCATGAGTCAACAACGGTACAGGTTGCGCGTGCAAGATAAAATATTTGAATTGAGGCCTTGATTAGAACGACAATGCAGAGGCGAATGAGTTTAATTGTATGTTGTACCCATGTCATGTTAACCTATTTTAACCGAAGAGTTCGGGAAGTTTCGAACTTAATGTTCACCAGTAAAGGAAGGAGAACTTTACACAGATTAAAAGTTATTCGTAGTCCACAGTCAAGGGCTACGTAATTTCAGGTTATGACTAAAAGATTAAAGACTAGGTGTGCTATTATTAGTAGCAATTAAGTAGAGTTTTCTATTGAAACCAAGGATCTTGAATTCGATGTATAGAGATGAGAAATAAGTTTATTATGTTGATAGAATGTAACCATAATTTGCGTTATGAGTTATTGCATACTTAAGAAATAAACATGAGTAACATTGGCGGGGCAAACCTGGCAAGCCAGTCGAAAGGCAAATCCCGAATGTTACAAAACGAGTTAAAAGTAAAAGAAAAGATTCCCATTTGATGTGGTGGCGTCTCAAATATGTTAACATTAAGAATGATGTCCCGCTAGTGGACAATGATGATGTGACGTACTATGTACCCGTTAGTAGCGTACATGTACTTTAACATATATGTAAATTAAGTGTTATGAAATATGCTATGGATGATATGATATGCGAGATGGTTTTACCACCCATCACTTGGACTACGTTTTATAAGCTTTGGATATATATATTTATATCGGCATAGGAAGTATTAACGACACGATAAGGATTCAAGATAAGTGTTGACAGGAATGATAAAAGATTATCAGACTTCTGGTAACGAAGAATGACTTCTAATTTATCAAGACAAATGACGCCAACTACTTATTAAGCGAAGCACAAGTAATCTGTAAGAATTCCGCGAATTCTTGAGAATTTTATAGTGGAGGGAATGATTACGATTGCGACAAGAAGCACATTGTGATGGCATAAAGAAAGGAGCAGGTGCTAGAGGTGAAATCTCCTGCTTGTACTTGGAGTAATAATGAAGTTGGAATGATCCTTGCATTTGCATGTGCGTATATAATAACAGATGTTTTTCGGTGTAAGGATGATTATATATGGAAGAGTACGACATAGGTATACAGGTAAAATGTCGTTGTATGAGACGAAAGATAATGATAATAATTCATGGGAAATAATTCAGTGCAAGAAACCCACTGAAAAGTGGGAATATTTAAGGATAATAAGAACGATATAATGTCGTCGTCAAAGTAAGGATTACATGGACTACGAAGGTATTTACAAGGATTAGCACAAGTGTTGGAGCTGGACAACTCCAGATTGGAATTTACCAAGGGTATGAACCAGGAACGTCGTCAAGCGAGTTGGATACGATGGTTCAGATAACCTCACATCCCACTACGTAAGAGTTATGCAATTCACCACGAGCATTTCAGTTAAAGGAAAGGTTGTCGAGTATATTTGGTATATAGAGTCGGAATTCCAAGGGATTCTGATAAGCAAGTTGAGTAGAGATATGGCTAGTAGAGAAGAAGTGTGAAAGATATATATATATATATATGATTTTAAGGGAATTCTAAATTTTGAGGACGAAATTTCTTTAAGGGGGGTAGATTGTAATATCCCGCTTAGAGGTAATTGTATCAGTGTTAGAAAGTAATTGAGAAGCATGGCAATTTTGTAATATTAAGCAATGGCAATATGGTAAATTTTGGATAAGAGGAGATTATTTAAAATAGGGAACAAGATATTTTTCCCACACCATTCTTTTCTTTCCCTCACCCTCTCTACTCACACGCCCTCATCTTACCATGCCAACATCCATCCAAGCTTCAACCAAACTCTTGTGAGAAAGTTGTGAGAAAGATATTGCAAGCAAGCTTGTATTGGAAGTTAGAGCAAAAGAGGTAAAAGAAGAAACAAGGAGAATTAAGAGAAGAGGTAGCTTGAAGCTAAGGCCTTGGAATCAGAGTTAGCAAGCACCAATTGAGGTTAAGGTGAGCTCCCTAGGGTTTTAGAACCCACTATGAGTAAGTTTGAGTATCATTAGTACTATGATCAAAGTTATGAATTTTAGTACCCTAATTCTATGTTGTGAGTAATTCTTGATCATTACATGTTATAAGCTGTTAATATGCCTTAGAAATTTATTCTTTAAGTTGTTATAATGTCTGGGTAAGATTGGATGAGAAAGAATGGTGAAAAATTCATGTTTTGAACTTGCCTATGCTGTCCAACTGCAGGTAAAATCGTGTCACGATTTTACCATCGTGTCACGATTTTATAGGCAGGAAATAACACGTTTTCTGGGTAGAAAATCGTGACACGATTCCCAAATCGTGTCACGATTTCACAGTGGGCAGGGCTTTGTTGTTTTCCGTCAAATCTTGCACCATTCTGGCTATCCAATACTGCTGCAGACTCAAGGAACAACATGTAATGGTTAAGCATTGCTAATGAGCATTTAAAGACCTATCCTTGAGAATGTTTAGATCATTATTATAGATTGAGGATAGGCACAATAGTGAGAGAATGGATGCCTTAATCCACAAGTTATCATAGAGAAGTTAAGGAGCTAGTTTAGGGTTTAACCCTTACTAAGCAATGTTATGTATTCGACTAAGTAAATATGAGTCCAAGAATGATACATTAGTCATGTTTAGAACCTTCTATAGGTTAAGTACTCATGAATGATTATCTAAAGAATGCATTAGATATGCACAAGAAATATGAAACGTAATAGATATGCTTATGAGCGAAAGTTAAGAATTTGATGTTAAAGACTACACGTGTTCATCAGACTCCGGATTATGCCGGATGGGATTTCTTCGAAAGGGCTATCCACACGTAAATTACAAGACTATGTTAAACGTGTTCATCAGACTCCGGGATTCGCCGGATGGGACTCTTCCGAGAGGATTTTCCACACGTATGTTAAAAGATTAAGCATGTCCGGCAGGCTCCGGGTTACGCCGGATGGGACTTCTCCGAGAGGGTTGTCTACATGCAAGTTGTGTCCAGCAGGCTCCGGATTATGCCGGATGGGGCTTCACCGAGAGGGTTGCCTACACAAAAACAAGAGGAGTCCGGTGTTAGCCTGATATGATAGGAATTTCACCGGTATGATGGGAGATGTACTTCGGGGTTACTCCACCCGGATGCACTCCGTAAAACGAACCAAGACAATGATGTTTGTTCAACGCGAACTTCTAACTTTATGTTATGAAAAGATGATTATGAATATGAATACGAATATGAATATGTATATGTACAATGTGCTAAGAGTTAAGACAAAGTAGTCTTTAGACATCAGCAAGTGATCATAGATTTCCCCCTCGATCACTAAGCATAAGATTATGTACGTGAAAAGTATAAGAAGAGATAAAGACATGTAGTGATCCTAGGTTTCCCCTTGATTGCAAAATATGCAGAGAATGACGGCGATCGTAGGTATCCCCAAGATCGCTAAGAGTAGGCACGGCGACCCTAGGTTTCCCCCGTGGTTGCCAACAGTAGGTTGAGCTGGAGCTCACTAAGACGTTATGTCTCACCCCAATCCTTCTGGTGCAGGTTCATAGGTTAGCAAGTGATGTTCATGAAGATCTTCAGGAAGACGCTGGATGGAATGCAGATGCTCGTCATGGACAAGCCCAGGAGATTGGCAGATTTTATATATGTATATGAAAGTGTATTTTATGATATTTGGATATTTATGTAAATGAGCAAATTGTACTCATTCAGTAGTTTGTATATATATTAATTATTGAAAATATTAATGTATCCGGTATCAGATTAATACACATGCTAAATATTCTAGATAATTTAGTATGGGTGTTACAATTGGTATCAGAGCAGGTCGATTCAGACCGTGCCTTGGGTCATTAAAGTTTCAATAAAAGTAGAGGGACCATTGGGTTCCGGATATTATTCTAAAGGTCACATCTAGTTGAGCCTGATCAACTCAGTCTAGTATATGACAGTTATGATAAATGTCCGAGAGCTGAATGTGACCAAGGAGGAATGAAGTTTATGAAGGGCGAAGAAGTAATCAACGCCAAATGGTGGCCATCGAACAGTAAAGTGACTAAGTCTGTTTATGGCAGAGTTTCAGGAATGTCAGAAATATTTAAGGATAAGGTGAAGAGCCTTAACACAGTTGGACGCATCGTTGGACGATGCCTTGTATGCGGAAGACCTAAGGATTAAGGAATCATGAAACGCTCTAGGGAATGACGTGGAACCTTGACGGAAACCGCAGTCTAAGAAGTTGAAGTGAAGTGTGAACTAAGTAACGATTCTGTGTACAGAGTTGAGAAATTGCAGTACCAAACCTAGAGACTAGAATGAGGAGTTATCGGTCGGTTTTGAAACCTCTGGATTCTCAGCAAAGATAGAGTGCGGAAGAATTGAACTCCAATCTGAAGAGATTTTAATGCCCAAACGGTTAAGAGAATTAAATTATGGATTGAGTGAATCTTCTGGACAAATGAAACTAACCACTCAAGTGTGGACATTGAGCGTGAATCGCAAGTAAGTTTAACCCCATCGGATCGGCCGCACCTCCCGAACCATAAATGCTAGATCTGTGAATTAAAAAGAGAAGATGGTATGCAACCTAAAAACTAAGATGGATATTGAATAATAAGTTATTGGAATTTAGTGAACTGATGGACGAACAAGTCGGACTTCTTTGATTGGATAAGAAGACAAGCTTACGCCAACACAAGGTTATAGTAGATCAGTTTTGAAGGATAATCGGAATCTTAGCCGAGAAAATTATGTGATATTTTATTATATGAAAGACCGTCTTTTATATGAAATGTTAAGATTGTGATTAATGTGAAGGCGTTATATGTTTTCAACCGAAGAGTTTTCCTCCGCGAATATTCTAGAAGCTTAAGGAGGTCACCCCGTGTGGATAAGTTCCGAGGGCGATAATAAAGTATAGAATTCGGGTTGTTCAACTATATGCAGAATTACTCAGATGCTAAGAATCGAGATTTGAATTGTGAATCTAGTAACAAGTTACTGGAGGAATCCAATAGATAATGATAAGTGCAGAAGTTTAAGGTCGATTAATCGGGTGCACTAAGAGACGTAATCTTTGTTTGGGTGTTCGAGAGAACCAATAAGAGTTTAAATCTTATTCAGGATAGATTGTTCCGTAGAAACTCGAAGGGATGACTTAAGGGACATGATAGAGTTATGGAGACCGAAGTTGTCTCAGAAAGATTATGGATATGAAATCCTTAAGGATAAAGATAGAACGAATAGTAACAAGACTCAAATGAAAGATGTGAACCTTCAGAAGCCTTAAGTTGTTTTAGTAGTTGTCACTAATGAATGTGCATGAATTTAAGTTATCTCAGACATACTTTCAGTCGGGTGTCTGCAATGTTTAATGATTATACATGAAGAGCTGACCAAGGAATGGTTACGGAATTCAGGATATGGAAAGTAAAGTTGGAACTAGAGTATAAGTCGTTTGACAGGATCATTATTAGGCTCGTAACAGTTGCTAAAGACCGTTTACAGGTTTTGGTATATTCCCATGAAAGTAAGAATATGGCCCTTGTACGAAAGGAAAGGTAAAGTCAGGTGATTACCAATCCGTAAGTTAAGCAGATAGTTTAAGCCATGAGAGGAACAATAACGTTAGATGGTCTTGATTATAGAAACCGCAACATGATAAAGTAAGAAGGTTAGTCAGGGAAATTTTAATTGGCAGTAGTGATGTATTGCTCCAATTCTAACTCGAGTTGTTAAGAATCAGAGTGGCGCAGCGGAGTAGTAATCCAAAAATGAAATAATGAACAATGCTAAGCTGAGGCTTAGAGAATGAGAAGATGTTAAGTGCTTAATTCTTATTATACCGAATAGCAGTAAGTATAAGCGACCTGAACATATCACAAGTTCTAATGGAAAATTTTGGACGTTATCGCTAAAACGGTAGCTTAGCTAATTTAGCTCAACAACATTAAGTATACTTGAATAGTCAGTTAATCTAAAGGGGATTAAGCATGAGTCAACAACGGTACAGGTTGCGCGTGCAAGATAAAATATTTGAATTGAGGCCTTGATTAGAACGACAATGCAGAGGCGAATGAGTTTAATTGTATGTTGTACCCATGTCATGTTAACCTATTTTAACCGAAGAGTTCGGGAAGTTTCGAACTTAATGTTCACCAGTAAAGGAAGGAGAAATTTACACAGATTAAAAGTTATTCGTAGTCCACAGTCAAGGGCTACGTAATTTCAGGTTATGACTAAAAGATTAAAGACTAGGTGTGCTATTATTAGTAGCAATTAAGTAGAGTTTTCTATTGAAACCAAGGATCTTGAATTCGATGTATAGAGATGAGAAATAAGTTTATGATGTTGATAGAATGTAACCATAATTTGCGTTATGAGTTATTGCATACTTAAGAAATAAACATGAGTAACATTGGCGGGGCAAACCTGGCAAGCCAGTCGAAAGGCAAATCCCGAATGTTACAAAACGAGTTAAAAGTAAAAGAAAAGATTCCCATTTGATGTGGTGGCGTCTCAAATATGTTAAGATTAAGAATGATGTCCCGCTAGTGGACAATGATGATGTGACGTACTATGTACCCGTTAGTAGCGTACATGTACTTTAACATATATGTAAATTAAGTGTTATGAAATATGCTATGGATGATATGATATGCGAGATGGTTTTACCACCCATCACTTGGACTACGTTTTATAAGCTTTGGATATATATATTTATATCGGCATAGGAAGTATTAACGACACGATAAGGATTCAAGATAAGTGTTGACAGGAATGATAAAAGATTATCAGACTTCTGGTAACGAAGAATGACTTCTAATTTATCAAGACAAATGACGCCAACTACTTATTAAGCGAAGCACAAGTAATCTGTAAGAATTCCGCGAATTCTTGAGAATTTTATAGTGGAGGGAATGATTACGATTGCGACAAGAAGCACATTGTGATGGCATAAAGAAAGGAGCAGGTGCTAGAGGTGAAATCTCCTGCTTGTACTTGGAGTAATAATGAAGTTGGAATGATCCTTGCATTTGCATGTGCGTATATAATAACAGATGTTTTTCGGTGTAAGGATGATTATATATGGAAGAGTACGACATAGGTATACAGGTAAAATGTCGTCGTATGAGACGAAAGATAATGATAATAATTCATGGGAAATAATTCAGTGCAAGAAACCCACTGAAAAGTGGGAATATTTAAGGATAATAAGAACGATATAATGTCGTCGTCAAAGTAAGGATTACATGGACTACGAAGGTATTTACAAGGATTAGCACAAGTGTTGGAGCTGGACAACTCCAGATTGGAATTTACCAAGGGTATGAACCAGGAACGTCGTCAAGCGAGTTGGATACGATGGTTCAGATAACCTCACATCCCACTACGTAAGAGTTATGCAATTCACCACGAGCATTTCAGTTAAAGGAAAGGTTGTCGAGTATATTTGGTATATAGAGTCGGAATTCCAAGGGATTCTGATAAGCAAGTTGAGTAGAGATATGGCTAGTAGAGAAGAAGTGTGAAAGATATATATATATATATGATTTTAAGGGAATTCTAAATTTCGAGGACGAAATTTCTTTAAGGGGGGTAGATTGTAATATCCCGCTTAGAGGTAATTGTATCAGTGTTAGAAAGTAATTGAGAAGCATGGCAATTTTGTAATATTAAGCAATGGCAATATGGTAAATTTTGGATAAGAGGAGATTATTTAAAATAGGGAACAAGATATTTTTCCCACACCATTCTCTTCTTTCCCTCACCCTCTCTACTCACACGCCCTCATCTTACCATGCCAACATCCATCCAAGCTTCAACCAAACTCTTGTGAGAAAGTTGTGAGAAAGATATTGCAAGCAAGCTTGTATTGGAAGTTAGAGCAAAAGAGGTAAAAGAAGAAACAAGGAGAATTAAGAGAAGAGGTAGCTTGAAGCTAAGGCCTTGGAATCAGAGTTAGCAAGCACCAATTGAGGTTAAGGTGAGCTCCCTAGGGTTTTAGAACCCACTATGAGTAAGTTTGAGTATCATTAGTACTATGATCAAAGTTATGAATTTTAGTACCCTAATTCTATGTTGTGAGTAATTCTTGATCATTACATGTTATAAGCTGTTAATATGCCTTAGAAATTTATTCTTTAAGTTGTTATAATGTCTGGGTAAGATTGGATGAGAAAGAATGGTGAAAAATTCATGTTTTGAACTTGCCTATGCTGTCCAACTGCAGGTAAAATCGTGTCACGATTTTACCATCGTGTCACGATTTTATAGGCAGGAAATAACACGTTTTCTGGGTAGAAAATCGTGACACGATTCCCAAATCGTGTCACGATTTCACAGTGGGCAGGGCTATGTTGTTTTTCGTCAAATCTTGCACCATTCTGGCTATCCAATACTGCTGCAGACTTAAGGAACAACATGTAATGGTTAAGCATTGCTAATGAGCATTTAAAGACCTATCCTTGAGAATGTTTAGATCATTATTATAGATTGAGGATAGGCACAATAGTGAGAGAATGGATGCCTTAATCCACAAGTTATCATAGAGAAGTTAAGGAGCTAGTTTAGGGTTTAACCCTTACTAAGCAATGTTATGTATTCGACTAAGTAAATATGAGTCCAAGAATGATACATTAGTCATGTTTAGAACCTTCTATAGGTTAAGTACTCATGAATGATTATCTAAAGAATGCATTAGATATGCACAAGAAATATGAAACGTAATAGATATGCTTATGAGCGAAAGTTAAGAATTTGATGTTAAAGACTACACGTGTTCATCAGACTCCGGATTATGCCGGATGGGATTTCTTCGAAAGGGCTATCCACACGTAAATTATAAGACTATGTTAAACGTGTTCATCAGACTCCGGGATTCGCCGGATGGGACTCTTCCGAGAGGATTGTCCACACGTATGTTAAAAGATTAAGCATGTCCAGCAGGCTCCGGGTTACGCCGGATGGGACTTCTCCGAGAGGGTTGTCTACATGCAAGTTGTGTCCAGCAGGCTCCGGATTATGCCGGATGGGGCTTCACCGAGAGGGTTGCCTACACAAAAACAAGAGGAGTCCGGTGTTAGCCTGATATGATAGGAATTTCACCGGTATGATGGGAGATGTACTTCGGGGTTACTCCACCCGGATGCACTCCGTAAAACGAACCAAGATAATGATGTTTGTTCAACGCTAACTTCTAACTTTATGTTATGAAAAGATGATTATGAATATGAATACGAATATGAATATGTATACGTACAATGTGCTAAGAGTTAAGACAAAGTAGTCTTTAGACATCAGCAAGTGATCATAGATTTCCCCCTCGATCACTAAGCATAAGATTATGTACATGAAAAGTATAAGAAGAGATAAAGACATGTAGTGATCCTAGGTTTCCCCTTGATTGCAAAATATGCAGAGAATGACGGCGATCGTAGGTATCCCCAAGATCGCTAAGAGTAGGCACGGCGACCCTAGGTTTCCCCCGTGGTTGCCAACAGTAGGTTGGGCTGGAGCTCACTGAGACGTTATGTCTCACCCCAATCCTTCTGGTGCAGGTTCATAGGTTAGCAAGTGATGTTCATGAAGATCTTCAGGAAGACGCTGGATGGAGTGCAGATGCTCGTCATGGACAAGCCCAGGAGATTGGCAGATTTTATATATGTATATGAAAGTGTATTTTATGATATTTGGATATTTATGTAAACGAGCAAATTGTACTCATTCAGTAGTTTGTATATATATTAATTATTGAAAATATTAATGTATCCGGTATCAGATTAATACACATGCTAAATATTCTAGATAATTTAGTATGGGTGTTACAGGCTGATCCAACAAGAGCACCATCGAGGGTACATCATGAAAAGATAAGAGGAGGAAAGAAGACGCCCAGATGAGGGGAGACACCCAAAAGACAAGAACGCAAAAGCAAGCAAGGATCCACATGAAAGACACACCCTCAACACTATCTCGGGAGGATTTTCAGGCGGTGGAGAACCCATTTCATCTTAGAAAAGGTATTTCAGGCAAGTTACGTTCATAGATGACAATTTAAATAGAACACAAAGGTCCAAACCAGGGATTACGTTCCCTAGCAAAGAGCATGAGGGCGTCCTCCCCCACGCTAACGATCCAATGGTTGTCACAGTACAAATATTCAATTGAGACGTAAGAAGGGTACTCATTGACTCAGGTAGCTCAGCAGACATATTGTATTATAATGCCTTTGAAAAGTTAAGGCTGGATCCTGAACACTTGCAACCTTTTAGGGGTTCGCTAGCTGGTTTCACAGGGGAACACGTACACGTAATGACACATATAACAATCAAAACCATGTTTGGTGAAATTCTGGCCAGGCAATACTAAGAGATTACAGGTTCTGAACCAAAACAGGTTCTGAACAATGACTTAGCACAATTTAAAGCAGATAAGTAGCAGAAATAAAAAGTGCAGGAAAGCTAAAGAACACACAAGGTTTGTTAACCCAGTTCGGAGTAAACACCTCCTACTCTGGGGGATACCAATCCAGGAAGGAAATCCACTATAGGATTTAACCCAAAGACTCAAGACACTGACTCCCAGTTCCCAGCCTTAGCAATTAAACTCCTCCTAGTCAGACTTCTACCCAACACTGAGTATTAGAATCCTCTAACTTCCTATTCAAGTAACTAAACCCAGCCACTTGAACAACCCTTAACAATACCCTGTTTTTGAACAAAACTTCAATAACAAACCTTCATTCGTACCTACAGGCTTAGAATGAAGTTACAACTCAATAACAATCCTAAACCAACTCAAACTGAGTGGTGCACAATAAAAACTCTAAGTTTTAAAACAAAGACTCTATTCTCTTGAATAAAACTCTAAACTCATAAGTCTTGAATGGCAGCAATACTCCTCCTTTTATAATCTTCAGCAAAGCTCTTAATTATGCTCCAAATCTTCTGAATTAGATTTGTTTCTGAATTATGAGAAATCCAATAAGGAAACAAATAAACCAGGAAAATATCTTTCATAAGATTATAACAGAAAAATACGAGCATTCATAAATCCATGCCAAATCTTCATGAAATCTTCTCCAAATTAATCAACATTCTAGAAGCCATATGCATGGATAAATCTTCAATAAATCTTGCAAAGATTCGTGTAACACCCTAACCCTTAACCGCCGATTATTAACTTTAATAAAAAAAAACGTTAAGGACATAGGAAGTTACAACATTAAGAAAACTCATTCTCATCAACATCAACAGAAATCAAAACATATTTGATTTACAAATAGCAGCGGAAAAACATCTGGCAAATGCTTATAACTAAGCACTGCATATATTACACAAAAATATATACATAATATTTTCAAAAGAGGCAATTCTACAACAAGCCATTGCCAAAAATCATACATACGAGTTCAGATACCCCAAAATGGTGTTACAAATATCAGAGCCCTAGACTCTAACTAGGATACAACACCTAGTACCAAAAAAAATTGTAAGGATAGCTAAGCTATGCCCTCACCACTACGCAGCTTCTAAACAGCAAGCTACTCCTCTACGATAACCTCGTCAACCTGATGATCTGGATCCCCAAAGATCCAGCACATAACACAAAACAGAGAGTGTTAGTATCACAAACAATAAATATATATAAATAACATATTATTATACATAACCAAATCACAAGTCATAATTGACAAAGCACAACACTCATCAACAACAACTATCATCAATAACTCATCATTAACCATTATGCACACATAATTTCCCACATAACTCATCAAAACATCAATTACCACTCACATCCATTATGCACACATAATGTCTAAAATGCATTCTAATGTCAATTAGGATACATGCCTCAAAATGCATTCTCTAATGCATGTGGTACCAAATCTTTTCGGATAAACTTATATCCTTATCAAGCTCTCTTGATAACCACGCTCTCATGGATTTCATATCCGCTCCGGATATCATCAAATAATGAAATGCATGACGTTTCACTTAGCAAATATATATGATACTCTTATCACTATACTTACTAACACAACTAATCATCAGCTCTCTGATAATTATCACAACAACAACAACAAAACACAACACTAGGCACTCATGGCCATATCATAAGACATAACATGTATTACTCAACCATGTTTAACAATCTCAAACAAACCAATCAATTCACATCAAAGTCTCACACAATAGGGATTTCAAAGGGAAACCCACACACTTTGACAACCCACACACACATTAGGGTTTTACTCCAAAACTTTCTTGAAACAAATAATCTTTAGAAAAACATTAGGAATGGATTAAAATGGTGGGCAAGGTTTCTAAAAATGTATTATAAAAATACAGTATCAAAAAGACATCTCCGCGCGCACCAGGACCTCCAGAACAACTCAACAAAGAAGGCCTGTTCAGGGTTGGTCGCTACAAGCGAGCTCTTGGTCGCTACAAGCGAGCATAGGCAGGGAATCATCCTGCTTGGTCGCTACAAGCGAGCCTTCGGTCGCTACAAGCGAGCCTGGTCGCTACAAGCGCCAGTGTGGTCGCTACAAGCGCGGATAGGCAGGGAATTATCCTGCCTGGTCGCTACAAGCGATGCTCCGTCGCTACAAGCGACCGTATCAGTACACAGTCATAAAAATGTGATTTTTCCACCATCTTGACCCATTCATGGATACCCAACTTCCAGAACTTGTTAAAAACCACTTTCCATCATAAAACATCATTCAAAACCCATCACAAGTAAGGATTACATCAATCAAATAAATTAGGGTTCAAAACAATATCTTTTCTTATGAACCCACAACACAATAACTCCAACAAATCATGTCAACAACATCAATTAGCATTCAAGCAAGCAAAACATAATCATTAACAACTTTAAACCATAAAAACTCTCTAACAAAACCTAGACAAAGTGAGGAGAAGTTTGGGATGGAGAAATAGACATTCTCCCCTTCTCAATCACTTGTAATAATGTAATACTAACTCTCTTACCTCACAAATCCAAGCTTCCTCTTGATCTCTTGCTCTTGCCCTAGGTTTTCCTCTTGCTTTCTCTCCTTCTCTTCTTCTCTCCCACGTTTCTTCCTCTCCAAAAGAAGTGAATAGTGAATCCAAAAGTTTTGGTGTTAATCTCATATATTCCAATCCAATCAATCTTGGCCATCCATCCTTACTAACTCTCAAGGACCAATCCTAGCCTTCTATTTCAATCCAAGCTTACTACTATCATAACCACTTGATTATTACTACTACTCATAAACTTAAAAGCCCAACACTATTCACCCTCTAGGCCCAAAACTTTAAAAACTCGGTTACGAACTTATCTTCGCGCTAAATAATTATTCCTCGATTACTAGAAAATATTTTTAAATACCTATCCATAAAATAAAATATATATAAAAATATAATATACGAAAATAGGGTCGTTACAACTCTACCCCCCTAAAAAGAATTTTCGCCCTCGAAAATACCTGAAAACAGCTCTGGATAGGAATCCCTCATCTTACTCTCGAGCTCCCACGTCGCATATTCACCGGCTGGGCCTCCCCAAACGACTTTCACCGATGAAATCTCTTTGCTCCTGAGCCTCTTCATCTCTTGTCCTTCAATCCTTAAGGGTACCGTTGCAACCGTCAAATTCTCTCTCACTTGTATCTCGTCCGACTCAATCACATGTGACGGATCCGATACGTATTTCCTTAATTGAGACACGTGAAAAACATCATGTAGATTCGACAACGACGGCGGTAACGCAATCCTATACGCCACCTTCCCAATCCTCTTCAAAATCTGATACGGACCAATGAATCTCGATGCTAACTTCTTCGATTTCAAAGCCCGTCCAATACCCGTAGTCGATGTAACTCTTAGAAACACATGATCTCCTTCTCGAAATTCTATATCCTTCCTCCTCTTGTCGGCATAACTTTTCTGGCGACTCTGCGACGCTCTCATCTTTTCTTGGATCATCTTGATCTTCTCGGTCGTTTGTTGCACAATCTCTGGTCCAAGCATCACACTTTCTCCCGATTCAAACCAACACAAAGGTGTTCTACATCTTCTCCCATACAATGCTTCAAAAGGTGCCATACCAATGCTCGAATGAAAACTGTTGTTATACGTAAACTCAATCAATGGTAAGCAAGCTTCCCAACTCACTCCTTGTTCCAAAATACACGATCTTAACAAATCCTCCAATGATTGAATCGTCCTCTCCGACTGACCATCCGTCTGCGGGTGATAAGCAGAACTCATCCGCAACTTAGTCCCCAACGCCTCTTGCAAACTCTCCCAAAACCTTGAAGTAAAACGGGGATCTCGATCTGATACAATACTCGACGGTATTCCATGCAATCTCACGATTTGCTCAACATAAATCTCAGCCAACTTCGGTACTAGCATACCGGTCTTGATAGCTATGAAATGAGCAGACTTTGTTAACCTGTCGACAACTACCCAAATCATATTGTTACCCTTCGACGTCTTCGGCAAACCGCTTACAAAATCCATCGCAATACTATCCCATTTCCATTCTGGAATAAACATAGGTTGCAATAGCCCCGACGGCTTCTGATGCTCCACCTTGGACTTCTGACAAGTCAAACAAGCGAAAACAAACTCGGCGATCTCTTTCTTCATTCCCGGCCACCAAAACATTTTCCTCAGATCTTGATACATCTTAGTAACACCAGGATGAATACTTAAGTTGCTTCTGTGACCTTCCTCCAAGATCATCCGCTTCAACTCAGGCACATCAGGTACACATAACCTTCCTTGACACCTCATCACGCCTTTCTCATCGATCTCAACGTTTACCTTTTTCCCCTGTTCGATGAGCGTCTTAAGCTTCATCAATTTCACATCATACTTTTGCTTTTCCACAACCTCTTCAAGAAAATCAATCGTCAACTTCAACATTCCTAGCTTCACGCTTCTGGTTGTCCTTTCAAAAACCAAACTGAGGTCTCTAAACTCTTCAATCAATCTCAGTTCCTTCGCCATCAGAGAAGACATATGCAGTGACTTCCTACTCAACGCATCGGCTACCACATTAGCTTTACCCGGATGATAACTCAACTCGAAATCATAATCCTTAAGAAATTCTAACCATCTTCTCTGCCTCATGTTGAGCTCCTTCTGATCAAACAAGTACTTCAGACTCTTGTGATCGCTGAAAACCTCGAATCTTGACCCATACAAGTAGTGCCTCCAAATCTTGAGAACAAACACAACAGCAGCTAGCTCCAAATCATGCGTAGGATAGTTCCTCTCATGAATCTTCAGCTGTCTTGATGCATAAGCAACAACTTGTCCCCTCTGCATCAACACACCACCTAGACCCATCTTCGACGCATCACAATAAACCACGAACGGTTCCTTCGGATTCGGCAGAATTAGCACAGGTGCAGATGTCAACCTCCTCTTCAGCTCTTGGAAACTCTGCTCACACTTGTCATCCCAAATGAAAGCTTGACCCTTCCTAGTCAACTGCGTCAACGGCAACGCCAACTTTGAAAATCCTTCAATGAACCTCCGATAGTAACCGGCCAAACCAAGAAAACTTCGGATTTCAGTAACAGACTCCGGCGTTCCCCAATCTTGCACGGCTTCTACCTTAGCAGGATCCACTGCTATACCACCACTTGAAATGACGTGACCTAAAAAGCTAACTTCATGCAACCAAAATTCACACTTAGAAAATTTTGCATAAAGCTTCTTCTCGCGCAACACTTCCAACACAATCCTCAAATGCTCGGCATGCTCTTCTTCCGTCCTCGAGTATACCAAAATATCGTCTATGAAGACCACCACGAATCGATCCAAAAAGGAATGAAATATACGATTCATATATTCCATAAACACTCCAGGTGCATTAGTAACTCCAAAAGGCATAACAGCGTACTCGTAGTGACCATACCTTGTTCTGAAAGCAGTCTTCGGTATATCCTCCGCCTTAACTCTTATCTGGTGATATCCCGATCTCAAATCAATCTTGCTGAACACACAGGCTCCCACTAACTGATCCATCAAATCATCTATCCTCGGAAGTGGATACTTGTTCTTGATAGTTGCTTTATTCAACTGACGATAATCAATGCACAGACGCATACTACCATCTTTCTTCTTTACCAACAGAACCGGCGCACCCCATGGCGATACACTCGGTCTTACAAACTTCTTCTCTAACAATTCCTCCAATTGTTCCTTCAACTTTTCTAGCTCTGCAGCTGACATACGATACGGCGCCATAGATATTGGACTAGTGCCAGGTACGATGTCAATTGCGAATTCAACCTCTCTCTCGGGTGGTAAATCCGAAATGTCATCTGGAAAAACATCTGGGAAATCACGCACCACCGGCAACGCATCAACCTCAATCTTCTCTTCCACCCTTAACGAAGCAAACATCGCAAACACATCCTCTTGAGCCTTTACTGATCTTACCACTTCTCGACAACACATGAGCTTCGAACACAACTCTGGCTCCGGTCTTGGAAATGTAACCGTCCTCTTACCACAGTTGATATGAACCCGATTAAATTCTAACCAGTTCATACCAAAAATAACATCTATTCCGCTCAACGGAATGCAGACTAAATCCATACCAAAGAGTCGATCATACATAATGACTGAACAATCAACACAAACTAGAGTAGTCGATACTGAACCACTCGCAGGCGTTTCAATAACCATGCGTCCCATCATATTTTCTACTTTAAGACCCAACCTCTCAACACAATCCATAGAAATAAACGAATGGGTAGCACCCGTATCAATAATAGCAGACAAAGGAGTATTATTGATAAAGCATGTACCTCTGATCAAGTTGTCCGCCTTCGCATCACCACCATCTAAAGCAAACACTTTTCCTCCAGCCGCTCTAGGCTTCTTACACTCATTGCTCTTATGACCCGCTTCTTTGCAGTTGAAGCAAACTAGACCTTTCTTGCATTGATTAGCCATGTGGCCAGGATCTCCACACTTGAAACATTTTCCATCACTTTTTGGGCACTCAAAGAAACGATGACCCGGTTGTCCACACTTAAAGCAATTCCTATTACCTCCAAACTTGTTGCCACTACTCCCACCTTCATCTGGTTTCTTTCCACCTTTGCTATACGGTTTACCTCTAGCCATGTCTTTTCCCCTCTTCTCATTTGCAGCTTTGTAGTAATTAGCCTTAGCTTTACCATCCTTATCACATATCCGGCTCTTATTCACCAACATGGGAAAATTCCTGATCTCACTAAACCCAATCAACTGCTTAATATCCGGCCTCAGCCCATTTTCAAACTTCACACACTTGTCTTCCTCAGCTTCCACCGTGTTGTAATGAGGAGCAAAACGACACAAATCTTCAAACTTGGCCGCATATTCAGAAACAGATAAACTTCCTTGCTTGAGCTCCATGAACTCAATCACCTTACGGTTCCTCTCATCTGCCGGAAAATACTTGGTTAAAAACTCTCTCCGGAAACGAGCCCAAGTAACTAAAGCTCCACCAGCTCCCAACCTCTGACTAGCGTTTCCCCACCAATGATCAGCTTCATCATGGAGAACATACGCCCCTAGCAACACCTTATGCGCATCCAGACAACGCATAGCCCCAAAAATTCTCTCAATCCCTTCCAACCAAGTCTGCGCTCCATCTGGATCGTATCCTCCTTTGAAGATAGGCGGTTTGTTGTTCATAAACCTCTCGAGTCTCAGCTCATCTTCTCCGCCTCCTCTAGCTTGTTGTGCGGCTCTATCCGCAGTCCTACTAGCAGCATCCTGAGCCATGGCATCCGCCATCCGCTCCATCGCGTCCGCAAGTGCTCGTTGCGCCATATCCACACACTACCAAACATCACATAACACAAGTGAGAACAAAGTGTTTAAAAAAAAACACATGTTACACAAAGGGTATACTAAACTTAATTGATCCAATGGATCGACCTGCTCTGATACCAACTATTGTAACACCCTAACCCTTAACCGCCGATTATTAACTTTAATAAAAAAAAACGTTAAGGACATAGGAAGTTACAACATTAAGAAAACTCATTCTCATCAACATCAACAGAAATCAAAACATATTTGATTTACAAATAGCAGCGGAAAAACATCTGGCAAATGCTTATAACTAAGCACTGCATATATTACACAAAAATATATACATAATATTTTCAAAAGAGGCAATTCTACAACAAGCCATTGCCAAAAATCATACATACGAGTTCAGATACCCCAAAATGGTGTTACAAATATCAGAGCCCTAGACTCTAACTAGGATACAACACCTAGTACCAAAAAAAATTGTAAGGATAGCTAAGCTATGCCCTCACCACTACGCAGCTTCTAAACAGCAAGCTACTCCTCTACGATAACCTCGTCAACCTGATGATCTGGATCCCCAAAGATCCAGCACATAACACAAAACAGAGAGTGTTAGTATCACAAACAATAAATATATATAAATAACATATTATTATACATAACCAAATCACAAGTCATAATTGACAAAGCACAACACTCATCAACAACAACTATCATCAATAACTCATCATTAACCATTATGCACACATAATTTCCCACATAACTCATCAAAACATCAATTACCACTCACATCCATTATGCACACATAATGTCTAAAATGCATTCTAATGTCAATTAGGATACATGCCTCAAAATGCATTCTCTAATGCATGTGGTACCAAATCTTTTCGGATAAACTTATATCCTTATCAAGCTCTCTTGATAACCACGCTCTCATGGATTTCATATCCGCTCCGGATATCATCAAATAATGAAATGCATGACGTTTCACTTAGCAAATATATATGATACTCTTATCACTATACTTACTAACACAACTAATCATCAGCTCTCTGATAATTATCACAACAACAACAACAAAACACAACACTAGGCACTCATGGCCATATCATAAGACATAACATGTATTACTCAACCATGTTTAACAATCTCAAACAAACCAATCAATTCACATCAAAGTCTCACACAATAGGGATTTCAAAGGGAAACCCACACACTTTGACAACCCACACACACATTAGGGTTTTACTCCAAAACTTTCTTGAAACAAATAATCTTTAGAAAAACATTAGGAATGGATTAAAATGGTGGGCAAGGTTTCTAAAAATGTATTATAAAAATACAGTATCAAAAAGACATCTCCGCGCGCACCAGGACCTCCAGAACAACTCAACAAAGAAGGCCTGTTCAGGGTTGGTCGCTACAAGCGAGCTCTTGGTCGCTACAAGCGAGCATAGGCAGGGAATCATCCTGCTTGGTCGCTACAAGCGAGCCTTCGGTCGCTACAAGCGAGCCTGGTCGCTACAAGCGCCAGTGTGGTCGCTACAAGCGCGGATAGGCAGGGAATTATCCTGCCTGGTCGCTACAAGCGATGCTCCGTCGCTACAAGCGACCGTATCAGTACACAGTCATAAAAATGTGATTTTTCCACCATCTTGACCCATTCATGGATACCCAACTTCCAGAACTTGTTAAAAACCACTTTCCATCATAAAACATCATTCAAAACCCATCACAAGTAAGGATTACATCAATCAAATAAATTAGGGTTCAAAACAATATCTTTTCTTATGAACCCACAACACAATAACTCCAACAAATCATGTCAACAACATCAATTAGCATTCAAGCAAGCAAAACATAATCATTAACAACTTTAAACCATAAAAACTCTCTAACAAAACCTAGACAAAGTGAGGAGAAGTTTGGGATGGAGAAATAGACATTCTCCCCTTCTCAATCACTTGTAATAATGTAATACTAACTCTCTTACCTCACAAATCCAAGCTTCCTCTTGATCTCTTGCTCTTGCCCTAGGTTTTCCTCTTGCTTTCTCTCCTTCTCTTCTTCTCTCCCACGTTTCTTCCTCTCCAAAAGAAGTGAATAGTGAATCCAAAAGTTTTGGTGTTAATCTCATATATTCCAATCCAATCAATCTTGGCCATCCATCCTTACTAACTCTCAAGGACCAATCCTAGCCTTCTATTTCAATCCAAGCTTACTACTATCATAACCACTTGATTATTACTACTACTCATAAACTTAAAAGCCCAACACTATTCACCCTCTAGGCCCAAAACTTTAAAAACTCGGTTACGAACTTATCTTCGCGCTAAATAATTATTCCTCGATTACTAGAAAATATTTTTAAATACCTATCCATAAAATAAAATATATATAAAAATATAATATACGAAAATAGGGTCGTTACAATTCGCGTAGAAATAACTTGAAAATAACCAGCTTCTGATGAAGTCAACAGAAGTCAACGCGGGCATCAGAACCTGAACCAGCTTCTGAAGAAGTCAACGCGGGCATCAGACCCTGAACCAGCTTCTGAAGTGCTACAGTGCTTCTGATGTAGCACTCAGCTTCTGATGGAATTTCCAGCTTCTGAACAGCTTCAAATGAAAAAACTTGCAACTGAAGAAATGTTCTAATCATGGAGAAGCTACTATCCAATACTTTGGTTTTGCCAAAATATGCAGCCAACATCAAAAGACTCAACAATCTCCCCCTTCGGCAAATTTTTGGCTAAAACCATCCAAGTTCTTCAATCTCCCATAAAATCAACTCAGCAATGAAGAACTCCACAATAAAATAACATAGCAATCAGATTAGGCAGCGGATTCAGCTATATTAAACATAACAGCTACTGAAGCATACAACAACCAAGTACTGATCAACTTCTGATCACAACCATGGTATCAGAGCTACTGATCAACTCCTGATCATCACAAACACTCCCCCTGAAGCTTCACAAAACACATAAACAAACACTCCAGCTTCACAACACTCCCCCTGCAACTCAGCTTCTCAAAAAAAATCACACAAACTCCCCCTGACTTCTGAACTACAGAGAAATGTTATCAGAGCATATTAGAAGCACACTTTATGGTATCAGAGCAAACTTCAGGATCACAAAAACACTCAGGATCATAACAATCTTGTACTCCCCCTGAGACACATATTCCTCCTTGATCATCTATGGACATATCTTGTTTGGTATCAGAGCAATCATATCTTGTTGCTGGTATCAGAGCAAAACTAGTCATCTTCTGAATAACACTGAAAGCTGAACATCTTCTAATTTTTGGTATCAGAGTCAACAGAGCCAACACATTGCATAAGATTTTCTCCCCCTTTTTAGCCATAAAATTCTGACAAACCATAGTCTTCATATAGGGAAGGAAAACTGCACAAACATCTTCAACTACTGTCCCAGTTTGAACTTCAGACTTAGTATCAAAAACAACATCAAACTTAGCACTAACAAAGCTGGCAGGTACTCTATCTTCCTCACATCCAGTTTGCTTTAATTGCTAGAATTCTTCATATAAGCATACACCTAACTTGCTCCTTAAGTTTTCAAACTGTTTAGCATCCAAGGCCTTTGTGAAAATGTCAGCAACTTGTTCTTCAGTAGCTACATGTTCCAGCTGAATGACTTTATCCTCCACAAGGTTTCTGATAAAATGATGTCTGATATCAATGTGTTTAGTTCTGCTGTGCTGTATTGGATTCTTAGAGATGTTGATTGCACTCAAATTTTCACAGAACAATGTCATAACACCTTCACTACAAGAAAATCTGTTTTTTGCGACAGTTAAAATGAGGTATTGCGACGGTTCTAACTGTCGCAATAGAATATCTGCGACAGTTCCTGTACCGTCGATGAAATGCGTGTCGCTGAAGCATTTTGCGACGGTTCCTCAAACCGTCGTTACAACCGTCGCAGCAGGTATTGCGACATTTTCTTAACTGTCGCAAAGTGCATTTTAAATTATTTTTTGAATGGGTCTTTTAGGCTAGTAGCGACGGTTTAAACCGTCGCAAATGCTAGCAGGTATTGCGACATTTTCTTAACTGTCGCAAAGTGCATTTTAAATTATTTTTTAAATGGGTCTTTTAGGCTAGTAGCGACGGTTTAAACCGTCGCAAATGCAAAATTTTGATAATTTTATTTTTTTAACATTTTTCTTTAAAACAATTTTCACAACTGTTTAAATAACAATTAATCTTAAATTAAAATAAAAACTATAAATCAATAAAACACTTAAAATGCAAGAATATATAAATATAATCGACTAAATTTCATTCATATAAACAATTCAAAAGTAACAATGTTGATCCATACATTAAACTTAATTAAAACTATAAATAAAGTAGCTTAAATATTCAAACACCAAAATAGTAGTGAATTTCAATGGTTGACCATACAAAAAACTACATAATTAGTTCATAATATATATCTAAACATCCCTAGTGACGTTGCTCATTATCTTCAAGGCGGTAACTAGACTCAGAGGAGCGCACACCATCTCTTGGGGATTCTACGTGTGTTGGCTAAAAAAAAAATAAGACAATGATTAGCAATATCAAAGTACTCATTAAAACTCATAACAAAAGAGCAATGACAATCTTCAAAATGGATAGAGTAAAAAAAAACAACCAGGTAAAAACGGCCTTGTAAAAATAACACCAAACAACCAAGTAAAAACATACAAAACCCAAGGTCGAGCTCAAAAGAAGTCGATAAGAACAACCTAACCAGCCCCTAAAATTTATCATCCTAATCCAAACAATAAGAATGCAACTTGTGAGAATATAATTTTACCTGTTTTTCTCTAGAATTTTGCATTTGCAACAAGAATGCAACTTGTTCCTTCAAGATATCAACTTGTGAAGCCTTATCCTTGAGTGAATCAATTTCAGCTTGCATTTTTAACATCTTCTCATTAGCCTCAAAGGAAGATGCCGATCTAGCACGGTGAGAAGTAGAGATTTGAGATGGTGTTATCCCAAGTCCCATAGAACGCACATATCCATGATGTTCTTTTCCAAACACTTTGACAAATGCTTCATTCTCAGAATGAGTGTTTTGCATTTCAATTTGCAATTGTTCCTGCATGTTATCAAATTATCATGACTAAAATGTTTTCATATTATCATGATGTTCTGTGGATTGATACAACATAATTAATTAAATATTTCTCATTCCTTAGCTCAAAGCCTGCAAAAGTTAGTTTAGTTGTTGCCATCATGGAACTTACTATTCAGAAATAAAGGGTAGAATAGTCTTATTTGAAAGTGTTGAGTATGACTTATTTTCGCTGATAAGTGGGTAGCTACTCTGTAATCTTCCTGTTAGCAAATTACAGCAGCTACTCTGCTGTCAGAGACGTTGGCACAATTAACCGAATATTTGTGATCAATCGTTGTGATCTTATGTGTGTTAATTTATCTATTTTCTTTAGAGCCTGGTTTGTTGATCTAATGGGAAGACTTGTGGATACCAAACTTACCAGTCAACATGTAGAATCATGCTAGTTTACAATGTCGGGTATGATTATTGTGCTGATTCACTTTGTTTACTAGCCTGGTTTGTGCGTATATATAGTTCAATGGATTTGCTACTTCATAAAATTGATTAAGTATTTGTCATTCCTTAGCTCAGAGCCTACAAAATCATTTGTTTTCTGCCATATAGATTCTGGTGAAAGTAAAGGGACAACACAGGTCACTTTGTGTAGTGTTTATGATTTCTTGTTATGGTTTAAGGTGTCTCTATGTAACAGATTGGTGTGCATTTCGAATAATTTGTGTGATTTCTAGCAGTGTTGTCAATTGAGGATAGTGGAAACTAGTTAGCAAAAACAAATAATTGTCATTTATGTTCACAAGGAGATTTCATAGAAAACTTAGAATGACTATATACATATAATTCCATTACTATTACTATATGAAAAATATCAATGATCGATTGAGTGTTTAAACATATAAATGACTATATACATATAATTGCACTTACAGCTTTTTCCTTGGCCTCTTCATTGACAAATGACCCGTCAGACTTCTTACGAGCAATTGGATACATTTCTCCCCTACTGTATTCTCGACCATCTCTCACTTCCTACAAATAACCACGTGTAATAAGTACTTGTGCAATGATACCTTTAATCAAAGACAGATTGAGTGAATCATACCAACTCATCTCTCTTCCTCGCAATAGACTTAGTTCCTAGTGTATGATGGATTGTTAGTTTTTGCCTATTTGATGCATTTTTTTGTGCCTTCTGCTGCGTTTTTGGCTTCCGCCTATATGCTACAAAAACAGCCCAATCGGTTGGGTCAATAAAACGTGGATAATTCGCAAGATTCACTTCTAATGGGAGCTCCCATTTAAAATGTGTATTGAACAATCGACATCTTGCATCCTTCCATTTCCTTCCAAGACTAGTCAGAATATATTTCTTGTTGTCTCCATCATCAACAACAAATTTTGTCTTGAAACATAAACATAAAAAAATAGTTACTAAACAAAAGAAACAATAAATCAAAAAATATGTAGTTGTATATCAATGATACCTTTATTTTCGCATCATAAATGTTAGTTTTTTGTTTCTCTGGAATTTTGTCCCAACTTTCGAACACTATCGGAAAGTCTCTAAACATTCTTGCAAGTCCACCCAAAAAATTCGCTAACAAACCAGCTGCTGCTCCCACTGGTTGACGGTCATTCCATCTTGTTATTATCCTTGTTCCATTAGGAGATTCTTGCAACACATCATACACCATTAAACGCATGTTTGAAACATGACCCGCCACATCTAACACATAAGAAAGTAAGTGAAATATGACATAACTCAACGATGTAAAACAATTAAATTATTTAAAGATAATTTGGAACTAGATTACTTACTTATAACTTCTACATCCCAATATTTAGATTTCTTTTTTTGAGTAATTTCTGGATCATCTTCTAACACGTCATCTTCAGAATCAGGGACTGGTGCAGGTGGTGGTGTCACATGTGTAGGTGGCAGTTCAGTCACCTGGACTATTGCCGGCGGTGTTGTCACCTTGCTAGTTAGTGAATATGTCTCTTGGACTGGTGCAGGTGGTGGTGTCACATGTGTAGGTGGTGGAGGGGCTTGTGGTAAATCATGCGAACGGAGGCGCTTCTTGTTGATTGCCTCAAGAACTCCAGGTTGTACAAACCTTGAACGACCCTTCACAAACTAAATAAGATCACAGTCATAAATATGGAGGGATTTGATTGGTCCAATAAAGAAAAAAAAAACTACAGGAATCAAAAGTATAATTAAGATCACAATTTCATGTGCATAATCATAGTATGACATCAACAACATCTGACATCAACAATACATTATGAATATATAGATAATTCTCAAACTATTTGAAACCATTATGAATAAACTACTCACAAACATAGTACATATTCTGTGTTCTGTTTTTTCTTTTTATAGCTTATGTTTTTTTTTTGCTTCATTTGTTTTCCTTAGTGTAATAAATTAGTTTACTCAATCCTTAGTTATTTTTATTCTTTGAATAAAACAGACACTGTAAAATGATGAATCAAAAGACTGAGATTGAATCTGAGGAAGTGACTGAATCAGAGGAATCTGTTTCTAGCCATCAAGAATACATAGGAAAATTGGAATCTAAGAAGAAAATGAAGAAAGTGAGATCAATGAAGCTTCAAAGATTGTCCAGCAGAGGAAGGAAACCACACTATGATCATAACCTCTCAAATCTTTCATCTGTTGACATAAAAATGTTAGAGCAGCCACCTCCAATTAAAGTGGTAGATGCATCACCAAATTATATGAAGGGCACAAGTAGTTCTCATGCAAAGGATAGTTTGCAGGTAATGTTTTCTGATTCTGAAAATTGAGAATTTTTATATATGTGATTTGACTGTATTGTCAATCGCGAAACGCGGGAAATAGTGGTTTGTTTAGATTATGCTACATTGGTATAGTGTTGCTATAGCCGCTATTTAACAACACTATGTACTAGATTGCGTGTCGAAGAAAATAGAGTTTTGTTAAAATTCCATTATTTAACAACACTAGCTATTTGACAATACTGTGTACTAAATTGTGGATCTCGGAATAATAGTTATTTGTTAAAATTTAGCGCTATAGCACCGTTACTGACAACAATGGATTTGAGTAGTTTCAATTGGCGAGGAGAGGGAAATAAAGTAGATAAATAAATAACCATGTTGCTGATCCTGGCAGATTACACCAAGATTTGTTAGAAACACGACTTTAACAAGAATGTCTACTTTGAAACTGAAGAGAAGTTTGACTAGAAAGTTATATGGAAGGACTGAACAGAACAGAAAATTGAAGTCATCAAGATCAATCAAGCTTGCAACAGCCAACGGTCCTAAATCAACAACAAAGATATATTCTGAATCCATTCATGACAGTGATGGCAAGAATGGGAACAGTACAAGTGATGCTGGCAACAAGTCTCAGAGAACCATTATGAATGAACTATAGTACCAATAGTTCATAACCTATACGTAAAATTTATTTCATAAACTTGGAAGATTTTATCGCTGTGAATAAGTAGGTAATTTGATCACAGCACAGGAATTTAGTTCAACAATTAAGATCTCTCCTAACAAGAACTTACATTTTCACCTTAACATTTGTCTATAGGTAACCGAATGAAAGTATATTAGTCTGAAGCGAGTAGATAAAAAAAGGTTCTAAAGTTTAAGAATCAATAAATCATACCGATGAAGGTTTTTTAGTGGCAGAAGAGGATTCGACAAGGGATTGAGCGAGAATTGGCAGATTGAGAGCGTTAATCCTTTTATTATTATCTTCAATTCTTTTGCTCCGTGCATACTCATATGGTGTCATCTTTTTCACAAGGTTGAGACTCCAAACACACTTACACTGCAAGCATTGATGATAAACAAGTCAAAACGATGCATAAGATAAGTAAAAGCCAAACTAATGCAATTATGCAAGTAACTCAAAAGCCAAACTAGAACAAACTAGCAAGACAACACCCAAAACCAAAACCATAGCCAGAAAAACAAAACTCCTTTCACACAGCAAACTCAGGCACAACCCAACAAAATGAGATACGCAAAACAGTATAATATCACGGCAAAAACAGTATATGTATGAGTTTTACAACTCCGATCCATTTATCTCTAGTTTTCTCTAAAGGACAAGCAGAAAAGAAAATATATCCTTCATATGTTTTAAAACTAAATTTAATAAGTTATTATATCATATGGTGTCACATAGTGTCCTAATTCACAAATAGTAATTGAATCCAACAAGTTGTTGTGGAAGATATTTATCATATTCTCACTTCCTGACCCCCTTCTTTATTATAATGACATAATGCATAATGTTACAGCTAGACATTGCATTATCATCTTAATATAAGCAAATCTCCTTACCACTAATACCCAAATTAACTTAACTTTCTACATATGTTAGACTTTCCTTGTGAAATACACAGAATCATTATAATGCCATGAAGTAAAAATAACAAAGCATATATCAAGTCAATTTAGAGTCCAATCTAATACTAAACTTCACATACTGTTTGGATACAACATTTCAAGGAATCCCGCTTCATGAACTCATCATAAAGAGGCAAGCAAATGAGTAAAAACTAAAAAGACATACTTCAGAAAATGGCATAAAAATAACATGAAAGTAATTAAAACCAAAATTATTCAGACCCTGAAAAACTAAAACAACAATAGTGGTTCCAATCTTGAAATAAGAAGGGAGTTTAAGACCCTTCTTTTCGAGCAAAACATTTCTCCTACAGAAATCAAAACTGAACCAAACTTTGGGAGGAAGATCGACAGACTTAGTCATACTATAAATTCGAATTGACCCTAAAAACGAAATGAGACAAAAAGGATGGTAATAATCGTTAATAACATTCAAAAATTACTAAAAAACTAGTGGCACCAAAGTCAAAAAATTCGTAAAGGCCTTTTCAAATGGCAAACTTCAAACTAAATTTTCAAATGCTTCAAGTCTGAACAAGGAACTCTGTGTGGGGATCCATCTTGTTGTTATTCGCATTGTTCACCTTGGTCGCGTCGAGCCATCCTGACGGACGAGCAGCATCAATTGAATCGGCAGACACAAAGACGAAGACAGAGACGAGCTAACATGTAAAGTAGTGGAATGGAAAAGGATGGTAGTGAATTCAATATCAGATGGAAAAGGATGAAAAATTAAAGTAGTCGAACATCTTGTGCGCAGTGTTGGATTGTGTAATTGTAAGTGTATCTGGTTTAACAAATGATTTTGTGTCGTGTGTTTTAGGGTAGTTAGAAAGGTACCTACCTGTTTTGGGTTCCGGTGTTTCGAAGAAGCGTTTACGAGGCATTGAGAATGTGAAGTGAATATGGAACGATGATGGTGTTTCTGATTGTGTGCGTGTCTTGGAGAATATGAATAACTAGATAACTCAGTCCCTTAGATGTTCAATAAAAATGCGATCATACCCGCAAATCATTACAGGTCTGTTAAAGACTCATCACAGTTAACTAGCGTAAACCCCATTTACTCAAATGACTCAAAAACGAAAACCCATTAATAAAAAAACGATTTTTATGAGAAATTAAGAATTTAGTTGTTCTTGCGTTCTCCCAAAACCAAAAAAGGGGGTTTAGGAATTGAATTGAAAGAACAACACATATTAATATTGCTTCAAGGGAACGAGTCTAATGGGAATTGATTAATCCGCAATGACTAGATAGTGAAGCACACTCCTAGATTGACACATATTAATATTGTTGGAATTCATATTAATATTATGAATTGAAAAGGAATGGACAGCACATAAAACTTACAGTGAAGAATTGGAGGAAGAGGGCAGAAAAGCTTCTTGATCGCAGAAAAGGGGCGGAGCGCTCCGTTCGCCGGAGGAAGAGGGCGGTTAGTTCGCCGGAGGAAGAGGGCGGAGAAGAGGGCGGAGCGGAGTGAGGGTGAGAAGTGGTTTGGGATTTGGAAGTGATTTGGGAGTGAAAGGGTTTGGGAGTGAAAGGGTTTTGTTTTTTATTTATTTTCTGAAAATAAATATGAGAGGGAGCCATTTTTCTGGAAATTAGAGCGCTTCTATTTTCAATTCGCGCCCAAGCATTGCGACAGTTGAGCCAATTGTCGTATGAACCGTCGCAAAAAGCATTAAAAAAGCAACCTTGCGACAGTTGTGCTAAGATGTCGCAATCTGAGTGTCGCAAAATGACAATTTTCTTGTAGTGCTTGTTTAATGTTGTAATCCTCAAGCATCTGCTTCATCCAAACCAGTTGTGAACAACTACTCCCTGCAGCAATATACTCAGCTTCAGCAGTTGACAATGAAACACAGTTTTGTTTCTTGCTGAACCAAGATATTAAGTTATTTCCTAAAAAGAAACAACCTCCTGAGGTGCTCTTTCTGTCATCAGCACTTCCAGCCCAGTCAGCATCACAATATCCCATCAGTTCAGAACTTGAACTATGTGAATACATGATTCCATAGTCACTTGTGCTATTCACATACTTCAGAATCCTCTTCACCTGAGTCAGATGACTCATCTTAGGATCAGCTTGATATCTTGCACAAACTCCAACAGCATAAGTGATATCAAGTCTGCTTGCAGTTAAATACAATAAGCTCCCTATCATGCTTCTGTACTGACTTTGATCTACTGATACTCCTTGTTCATCTTTGGTTAGCTTCAGATGAGTAGCAGCTGGTGTCCTCTTATGAGCAGCTGATTCCATTCCAAACTTCTTCACTATGTTCTTGGCATATTTACTCTGAGAGATGAGGATTGTATCTTCCATTTGTTTGACTTGTAACCCAAGAAAGTAAGTAAGTTCACCAACTAAGCTCATTTCAAATTCTGATTGCATTTGTTGAACAAATAGTTTGACCATCTTCTGAGACATCCCTCCAAAACACTATGTCATCCACATAAATCTGAGCTATCATCAGACTCCCATTTTCATCTTTCACAAACAAAGTCTTATCAGAACCACCTTTTATGTATCCTTGAGCAACAAGGAACTGAGTCAATCTTTCATACCATGCTCTTGGTGCTTGTTTCAGACCATATAAAGCTTTCTTCAACTTGTACACATGATCTGGAAACTGATGATCCACAAAACCCTTAGGTTGTTCAACATATACTTCTTCTTGCAGATATCCATTCAGAAATGCACTCTTCACATCCATCTGAAATAGCTTGAACTTGAGAATGCAGGATACTCCCAACAGTAGTCTTATGGACTCTAGTCTGGCCACAGGTGCAAAGGTCTCATCAAGATCAAGTCCCTCAACTTGAGTATAGCCCTGAGCAACCAACCTTGCCTTGTTTCTGACCACAGTACCATTTTCATCTGTTTTATTCTTGTATATCCATTTAGTGCCAATCACATTCAGCCCTTCTGGTCTTGGAACAAGATCCCACACTTCACTCCTTTTGAATTGATTCAACTCTTCTTGCATTGCTTCAATCCAAAACTCATCAGTTAAGGCTTCTTTAACATTTTTAGGTTCAAACTTTGACACAAAGCATGAATCAGTAGCAGCAGCATCTGATCTCCTGGTTCTGACACCTTGATCTAAGCTTCCAATGATTAAGTCTTTAGGATGATCCTTCTGAACTCTAATTGATGGCCCTTTACCATTTGGAACTTGATCTGGTTGATCTTCTGCTTCTTCAGATTCTGAATGCTTTTCTGCTTCTGAAGTTTGTTCTTCTGAGGCTTCAGACTCTGGAACAACTTCAGGCTCATTCTTTTCATTCTCAGCAGACAAATCATCAATAACCACATTTATGGACTCCATTACAACCTTGGTTCTGGAATTAAACACCCTGTAAGCTCTGCTGTTCACTGAATAACCCAGGAATATGCCCTCATCAGACTTAGGATCCAGTTTTCTTCTATTCTCTCTGTCAGCCAAAATGTAGCATCTGCTCCCAAACACATGGAAATACTTTACAGTTGGCTTTCTTCCTTTCCATAATTCATACAAAGTTGCTCCCAAACACGTGGAAATACTTTACAGTTGGCTTTCTTCCTTTCCATAATTCATACAAAGTACAAGTGGTTCCCTTCTTCAAAGTAACTCTGTTATGAATATAACAGGCAGTATTCATTGCTTCAGCCCAAAACATATATGGCAGCTTCTTAGCATGCAGCATAACTCTTGCACATTCTGCTAATGTCCTATTCTTCCTCTCAACTACACCATTTTGCTGAGGTGTGATAGGTGCAGAGAACTCATGTTTTATGCCTTCAGAAGCACAAAATTCTGAGAAGCTCTTGTTTTCAAATTCTTTGCCATGATCACTTCTGATTCTGATAATCCCACTGTCCTTCTCTCTTTGTAGTTGAATGCACATCTCTTTGAAAACTTCAAAAGTGTCAGACTTTTCTCTAACAAAGCTGACCCATGTATATCTTGAGTAGTCATCTACCATTACAAATGCATATCTTTTTCCTCCAATACTTTCTACTTGCATAGGCCCCATTAAATCCATATGAACAAGTTCTAGTACTTTAGTAGTTACCTGGTGAACTAATCTGGGATGAGACTTTCTTGTTTGTTTACCAATCTGACAATCACCACAAACATTGTCCTCATTGATCTTCAGATTTGGTACACCTCTGATAGCTTCAGTACTTAGGATTTTCTTCATGCCTTTCAAGTGCAAATGTCCCAGTTTCTGGTGCCAGAGTTTGACTTCCTCTTCTGAGCTCATAAGACAAGAAGTCAGACTTCTTTCTTCTTCAGAAACCCACAAATAACAATTGTCTTTGGATTTGCAGTCTCTCATCTGAATCTTATCTTCCTGATCAGTAACAATACACTCTAGTTTGTTGAAATTAACCTTCAATTCTTGATCACAAAGTTGGCTGATACTGATCAGATTAGAGGTTAATCCTTCCACCAGTAGCACATCATCAAGTCTGGGCAAACCTTCTCTGATCAAATCTCCAATACCCAGAATCTGACCTTTTACATCATCTCCAAATGTCACATAACTTCTGGAGTATGATCTGATATTGCTCAGTAGCTTCTTCACACCAGTCATGTGCCTTGAACACCCACTATCAAAATACCAGTCTTCTTTTGAGGTGGCTCTTAATGAAGTATGAGCAATCAGGCCTACATTCTGAACCTTAGGTTTCCACACCTTCTGAACACTGTGTCTGGGTGCAGCTGGTTGCACTCTTCTATATTGGAAGTGTTCAGGGTAACCATACAATTTAAAGCAGAATGGTTTGATATGCCCTTTCTTTCCACAATGATGACAGACCCATGGATGATTCCTCCTCCTTCTGTTTCTGAAAGATTTCTGGGGTTGCTTCTGAGGTAGCATCTGACCATGCTTCTGACTTTGCATCTGAACATGCTTCTGACCTTGCATCTGAGGTCTCTTCTGAGCTTGCTTCTGAGCTGGCATCTGGGCTTGTTTCTGAGGTCTCCTCTTTGATGTTCCAACCATAGAATCATGAGTTTGAGTAGCAGGAACAAAATTCATCTGTTTAGGAATCTGAGTCTGATCAACAAAACCTAAACCAGTTTTTCCTTGTTGCTGATTCCCCAAAATATCCTCCAACTTATCAGTAGCAGAGTTCAACATCTTCACTTGCTTCTTCATTTGATCAAGTTGGGAGTTCAGTTGGTTCACTTCTTCTTTTAAATCTGAATTCTGTACTAACACTTCCCCTTTTTCAGCCTCCAGTTGAAGAATAGTCTCCTTCTGATCCAAAACTTGTTTGCAAACCTCAGCACTTCTGGAATACAGCTTCTTGTAGTTATCAGCTAGTTCATCATATGAGGTTTTAGCAGCTTTAGACACATAAGAGGCTTCAGACTCTGAGTCAGACTCTGAAAAGGTTTCAGACTCTAGAATAGGTTCTTTCTTTAAGATAGCCCCTGACCTTACTACAAGACCAGTATCACACATACCAGATTCACTATCATCATCTTCTTCAGAACCATCATCAGACCATGCAACAGCTAGGCTCTTCTTCTGTTTCTTAAGAAAAGTAGGACATTCAGATTTGATATGCCCATAGCCCTCACACTCATAGCACTGCACACCTTTGGCTTGGTTACTTTTCTCCTCAGACTTGGTCTTCTTCTCATCAGTTTGTTGCTTCTTGTTATTGAATCTGAAGTTTTGACCTTTGGCTTTGGCTTTTCTGTTAACATTCTTCAGAATCTTGTTGAATTGTTTTCCCAGCAACACTAGAGCTTCTGATAAGTCATCCTCTTCAGACTCTTGTTGATCATCAGCTTCAGAGTTCACACTAAAGGCTACACCTTTTCCTTTCTTCTCAGTCTGTTTACAAAAGGCAGTTTCAAAATTGAGCAATGACCCAATCAGTTCTTCAAGCTTCATGGCAGAAATATCATGAGCCTCCTCAATTGCAGTGACCTTCATGTCAAATCTTCTGGGCAGGGACCTGAGGATTTTTCTCACCAACTTCTCATCAGACATCTTCTCCCCAAGTGAATCAAAAGAATTTGCAATGTCCAGCACAGTCATGTAAAAATCCTGAATGGATTCATCCTCCTTCATCTTCAGGTTCTCAAATTTGGTGGTCAGCAGCTGCAATCTGGACATCTTCACTTTAGAGGTTCCTTCATGAGTTGTCTTCAAAATTTCCCAGGCCTCCTTAGCAACAGTACACTGTTTGATAAGTCTGAACATGTTCTGATCAACACCATTAAAGATAGCATTCAAAGCTTTTGAATTTCCCAGTGACAGATCATCTTCAGCTTTGGTCCATTCCTCCTCAGGCTTCAATACTCCAGTTTTGTTACCATCTTTGTCCAAAACCTCAGGATGATCCCAGCCTTTAATCACAGCTTTCCAAGTTCTGCTGTCAATAGATTTTAAGAAGGCACACATTCTAGACTTCCAATAGTCATAGTTTGTGCCATCTAGTAGAGGTGGTCTATTGACATATCCTCCTTCTCTATCCATGCTTACCAGAAATTAAGTCCTCTGGATCTCACCCAAAATACAGGCAGGGTGCCTGCTCTGATACCAATTGAAATTCTGGCCAGGCAATACTAAGAGATTACAGGTTCTGAACAGGTTCTGAACAATGACTTAGCACAATTTAAAGCAGATAAGTAGCAGAAATAAAAAGTGCAGGAAAGCTAAAGAACACACAAGGTTTGTTAACCCAGTTCGGAGTAAACACCTCCTACTCTGGGGGATACCAATCCAGGAAGGAAATCCACTATAGGATTTAACCCAAAGACTCAAGACACTGACTCCCAGTTCCCAGCCTTAGCAATTAAACTCCTCCTAGTCAGACTTCTACCCAACACTGAGTATTAGAATCCTCTAACTTCCTATTCAAGTAACTAAACCCAGCCACTTGAACAACCCTTAACAATACCCTGTTTTTGAACAAAACTTCAATAACAAACCTTCATTCGTACCTACAGGCTTAGAATGAAGTTACAACTCAATAACAATCCTAAACCAACTTAAACTGAGTGGTGCACAATAAAAACTCTAAGTTTTAAAACAAAGACTCTATTCTCTTGAATAAAACTCTAAACTCGTAAGTCTTGAATGGCAGCAATACTCCTCCTTTTATAATCTTCAGCAAAGCTCTTAATTATGCTCCAAATCTTCTGAATTATATTTGTTTCTGAATTATGAGAAATCCAATAAGGAAACAAATAAACCAGGAAAATATCTTTCATAAGATTATAACAGAAAAATACGAGCATTCATAAATCCATGCCAAATCTTCATGAAATCTTCTCCAAATTAATCAACATTCTAGAAGCCATATGCATGGATAAATCTTCAATAAATCTTGCAAAGATTCGCGTAGAAATAACTTGAAAATAACCAGCTTCTGATGAAGTCATCAGAAGTCAACGCGGGCATCAGAACCTGAACCAGCTTCTGAAGAAGTCAACAGAAGTCAACGCGGGCATCAGACCCTGAACCAGCTTCTGAAGTGCTACAGTGCTTCTGATGTAGCACTCAGCTTCTGATGGAATTTCCAGCTTCTGAACAGCTTCAAATGAAAAAACTTGCAACTGAAGAAATGTTCTAATCATGGAGAAGCTACTATCCAATACTTTGGTTTTGCCAAAATATGCAGCCAACATCAAAAGACTCAACATTTGGGGTAAGGGGAACATGCTAAAATGGTTTGAGTAAAATACCTCGTGGTTAATTCTCCAAATTCATACAACATAATCATAGGCTGCCCCGCCATGAACCTTCTAGGTGCTGTCATGTCCACTCTCTACCTCACCGTGAAATACCCCCTAGACAATGGGCAAGTAGGAACCAAAAGGAGATTAGAAGACAACCCGTAAATGTTACCACGCCAACCTGAGGATGCAGAAAGAGGCTAAGCCGCATAACATTAACCCAGTTCATAGTGTGAACATGATAGACTTGGACCCTAGGGAGGAATACCAACAAGAGCGCCTATAACCGACAGAGGACCTTAAAGAGATGCAAATAGACCTCCTACCTCATCAGACAAACAAGATATGAACCACACTGGAGCCCATAGAAGAGAAATTCCCAACTATCCTCCTGAGGAAAAACCTAGACCTATTTTCCTGGAAACATTTTGATATGTGGGAATTGATCTCAACATAGTGTGTCATCACCTCGCCCTCAACCCAGGAATTAAGCCAGTAATTCAAAGAAAGCGGAAAATAAGTAAACTCGTGGACGAGGAGGTAAAGAAGCTAAAAGATGCTCACTTTATTAGTGAAATAAAATACCCCACATGGCTAGCCAACGTCGTTCTATTAAGAAAGGCATCCAGAAAGTGGAGAACGTGTGTAGATTATACGGACCTGAATGCAACTCTCCCTAAGGATCCCTACCCCCTTCCAAACATTGATAGGTTGATAGATGGAGCATCAGGTTTAAGCTTCAAGGACGCTTACTCAGGATATAACCATATCAAGATGGACCCTCTGGATGCTCCGAAGACCTCCTTCATGACAAACAACCATGACTACCACTACGATGTCATGCCTTTTGGCCTCAAGAACGCTGGATCCACCTATCAAAGATTAATGGACACTACCTTCGCATGACAGATCGGGTAAAACCTCGAGGTATATATAGATGACATGGTAGTTAAAACAAAGGAGGAGGAAGACCACTACACAGACCTCACAAAAATCCTACAATCAGTGCAAAAGTATAACATGCGCCTAAACCCCGCCACGTGCTCATTTGGGGTGCAAGATGGAAAATTCCTAGGATTTATGCTCACAAGGCGTGGAATTGAGGTAAACCCTAATAAATGCCAAACCATCATCAACATGTGAAGTCCCACCAGCATTAAAGAGGTACAACAGCTAACCGGGCGCCTGGTGTAATATCCTAACGCCAACTAGTATTTTCTAAATGAAAAATACAATTAATATTTAAACATATGAGGGTCTCAACATATCAGGGACCTAACAGATAGTAAGTATGCACAGTCAGGGACCTAACAACAAGTCTCCCGTAACCACATAACAACTTCATTGAGGAAGATGACCTAGTTCTTGACGAAGAGCAACACTTCGTTGGGACGATTTTGGGGTTATTGATTTTCGGTTTAGGGATATTGATTTTCGGGGATATTGATTTTTGGTTCAGGGACCAAAGTGACCATTTTCTACTTTCACTTTAGTCCCTATGACACCTCATACTCTTTGTCAACATAAAACCTTTGTCACATTATCTGTTAACAAAATTATTTAACGACAGAGACTAAAGTGATAACAGAAGTACACATTCAGGGACTACTTTGTATTTAATCCTGAGTCAAGGACCTTTGTCACAGCGAGGTGCAGAGCCAGGGACCAAAGTGACCATTTACTCATTATTAAACCTCAATCAATCATCATTTGTTAATAATCACAATTGGTCACTCAAAATATAAACAGGACAATTATCATTTATGAATTCACACTCATCAATAAAATACATTTATGTATGCAATGTTCCTGTTGAGTATTTTGGTGTTGGCTGCATGTTTTGGCAAATCCAATGTGTTGAATAGAAGCATCTCAATGTTTATAACAAATCTTCAGTTGCAAGTTTTTCATTTTGAAGTCATTCAGAAGCTGAAATCACCTTCAGAACCTGAAAATTCCTTCAGACGCACTGTAGCACTTCAGAAGCTGAAATGTGAGTCTGATGCCCGCGTTGACTTTCGTTGACTTCATCAGAAGCTGGTTTTTCTGAATTTTTTTGGCGCGAATCTTTGCGAGATTTAACAAGGATTTATTCAAGCATGTTGATTCTAGAAGGCCTGATTAAAATGGAGAAGATCTTTGAAGATTTGGCTCGTGTTTATGAATGTTCTTATTTTACTAAAGCAATCTTTGAGAGATATGTTGCAGTTTTATTTGTTTCCTTTTTCAAGCCATTCATTATTCAGAATCATATCAATTCAGAAGATTTAATTCAGATTAATGTTACTTGCTGAAAACTATATAAGGAGAGCTTTGCTGCTATTCAAGATGTGTGTATTATTGAAGAAATTCAGAAATTGAGTCTGTCTTAGTGTGTAAGCTTTTTAGCTTTGTTTGTGCACCACTCTGTTGAGTTGGTTTAGGTTTAATTGAGTTGTTATTCATTCAAAGCTTTTAAGCAAGAATGAAGTTTTTGTATTGAAGGGTGTTCTTCAAAAACAGGGTAGTTTTCAGAACTGGGTTTAGTTCAAGGGTTGTTCAAGTGACTGGGTTGTTACTTGAATAGGAAGTTAGTGGATTCTAATACTCATGCGTGGGTAGAAGTCTGACTAGGTGGAGATTGATTTCTTAGGATAGGAACTGGGAGTCAGTGTCTGAGTCTTAAGGATTAATTCCAATAATGGATTTCCTTCCTGGATTGGTATCCCCCAGAGTAGGAGGTGTTTACTCCGAACTGGGTTAACAAACCTTGTGTTCTGTTTATTTCTGCACTTTGTTTCCTGCTGGTTACCTGCTATAATTGTGCTCTGTTTTACATTGTTGTGCCCTGTTTCAAGTTCTGATCAGTACCAAGCCAGAAATTTCAATTGGTATCAGAGCAGGCACCCTGCATGTGTTTTGGATGAGATCCAGAGTTATTAATGTCTGGCTTTATGGAGAGAGAAGGAGGCCCTGTCAACAGACCACCCCTACTTGATGGCACCAATTATGAGTACTGGAAATCAAGGATGTGTGCATTCCTGAAATCCATTGACAGCAGAACTTGGAAAGCTGTGATTAAAGGCTGGGATCATCCTGTGGTTTTGGACAAAGATGGGAACAAAAATGAGATTCTGAAGCCTGAAGAGGAGTGGACCAAAGCTGAAGATGATCTGTCACATGGAAACTCAAAGGCCTTGAATGCAATTTTCAATGGTGTTGACATGAACATGTTCAGATTGATCAAACAATGTACTGTTGCAAAAGATGCTTGGGAAATATTGAAACCAACCCATGAAGGAACTTCTAAGGTGAAGATGTCCAGGCTCCAGTTGCTGACCACCAAATTTGAGAACCTGAAGATGATGGAAGATGAAACTATTCAGGATTTCTACATGAATGTGCTGGACATGGTAAATTCCTTTGATTCACTTGGGGAAAAGATGTCTGATGAAAAGATAGTAAGAAAAATCCTCAGGTCCCTGCCCAGAAGATTTGATATGAAGGTTACAGCCATAGAAGAAGCTCATGACATCACCACCATGAAGGTTGAGGAGCTGATTGGGTCCTTGCTCAATTTTGAGACTGCTTTCTACAAACAGCCTGATAAGAAAGGGAAAGGAATAGCTTTTGCTGTTAATTCTGAAGCTGATAATCAACAAGAGCTTGATGAAGATGAAGATGATCTATCAGAAGCACTTGTGTTAGTAGGAAAACAGTTCAAAAAGATTTGAAACAGGTGGACAAGAAATCCAAATACAAAGGTGAGAATCTCAGACTCAACAATAATAAGCAACAATCTGAAGAGAATAGCAAACAAGCAAGAGGTGTGCAGTGCTTTGAGTGTGAGGGTTTTGGACATATCAAGACAAAATGTCCTAATTTTCTCAAGAAGCAGAAGAAAAGCCTTGCTGTATCTTGGTCTGATGAGGATAGCTCAGAAGGAGAGGTTGAGAGTAAGTCTGCCAAACATGTTGCTGCTCTTATGGTCTCAGAAGCTTGCTCAAAGTCTGTGCCTGTAGTCTATTCAGAGTCTGAAACTTCATCAGAAACTGAAACTTCATCAGAATCTGAAGCCTGTGATGAAGAATTGATTTTTGAGGAACCAGCTATTTCTTATGAAGAATTGTATCTCAGAAATCAAGAATTGATCAAGTTGTTAGAGACTGAGAAGGAAACTGTGTGTCAGCTGCAGTCTGAAAGATGTGCTCATATAGGACAGATTGCTGATCTTATTGATGAAGTAACACATTTGAATTCTCAACTTGATCAGATGAAGAAGCAAGTTAGGATGATGAACTCTAGTACTGATAAGTTGGAGGAGATTCTGGATGCTCAGAAACAAGGGAAACATAAGAGTTTAGGATTTGTGGATGAGAGTCTGAACCTCAAGAAGAAAAATCTTGTTAAACAATTTGTACCTGCTTCTGAATCTTATGATTCTATGATTGGGACATCAAAGATGAGACCTCAGATGCAATCTCAGAAGAAAGCTCAGAAGTAAACTCAGATGAGACCTCAGAAGCAAACTCAGATGCAACCTCAGAAGCATGTTCAGATGTTGCCTCAGAGGCATGCTCAGGTGCAACCCCAGAAATGTTTCAGAAACAAAAGAAGAAATCATACATGGATCTGTCATCACTGTGGGAAGAAGGGACATATCAAACCATTTTGTTTCAAGCTATATGGTTATCCTGAGCACTTTAATCACAGAAGAGTGCAACCAGCTGCAACCAGGAACAATGTTCAGAAGGTGTGGAAGCCTAAAGCTCAGAATGTTGGTCTAATGGCTAATACTTCTCAGAAAGCTTCATCTAAGAAAAAATGGTACTTTGATAGTGGCTGCTTTAGACATATGACTGGGGTTAGTAAATTCCTGGAAAATATAAAACCTTACACCAAGAAAATGTATGTGACTTTTGGTGGTGGAGCAAAAGGAGAAATTTTGGGAATTGGTGACTTGGCCTGTGATGGTTTACGAAAATTGAAGGATGTGTACTTAGTTAAAGGGCTAACTTCAAACCTGATCAGTATCAGTCAATTGTGTGATCAAGACTTGAAAGTAAATTTCAATAAGGAAGAATGTTTGGTAACTAATCAAGAGGGTAATGTTCAGATGAGGGGCCGCATATCAGAAGATAATTGTTATCTGTGGAAATCTGAGGAAGAGGACAAGATCTGTCAAATGCTTGGTCATTTACACATGAAAGTTTTGAAGAATATCAAGTCTGTGCAACCCAAAGTCAAGGTTGATGAACCAGGAATAGCAAAGAAACTGGATGATAGTGAATCTGAGGAATTTGCTGCCATCAGACTCTCTGTGCAGAAGAGAATTGATAGACTTCAGAAGAAGATTGATGAGAGGAATAAGTCTGGTTTGAATTCTTCAAATGTTTGCCTGTACAAGGACTTACAGCAATTACAACAAGCTGGATGTGAGGAAGAAAGAGTACCTGCCAGTTTTGCTAAGGCTGAGAGTGTTCCTATGTCTAAATCTGAAAATGGGATTATTTTTGCAGATTTTTGTGCAGTTGCTTATTTGATTTCTGTCCCCACTGTGAAATCAGTGCTTTGTCATAATTTTGTGGCTAAATAGGGGGAGAAAAACTTATGTTTAAGATCAGACATGAGCTGTTTAGAGTGTGTGCTGTCAGATTGTAGTGTGGTTCAGAAGTTGCATGTTTTGCTCAGAATTCATAACCAATGCAACATGAGATGTGTTGGTGATATTGAGGGGGAGTGTGTGTCTCAGGGGGAGAACAAGGTTATTATTTTCCTGAGTGTTTGTGGTCCTGAAGTGTTTCAAGCTTTCCATAATTTTTCAGAAGTTGCTTGTTTCACAAGTTAATGCAGTTCAGAATTAAGGGGGAGTTTTTATGGAGTAATGTTGAATGCTGAGTTGCAGTGGGAGTGTTGTGAAGCTTTAGGAGTGTTTGTGATGATCAGGAGTTGATCAGTGACTGTGTTTTGTGTGCTTCAAGTTGATTAGAAGCTGTTTTGTGTGTTTCAGTGTTCAGAAGCTGAAGCTGCTGTTTAACATAGCTCAGAGAGTGTTTTGTCCGCTGCTAATCTTTTCTAATCTGTTTGCTATGTTATATATTTGTGGAATTCTTCATTGATGAGCTAGTCTTATGTGTGCTTGAAGAACTTGGTTGTGTGAACATTGGTTTTAGCCAAAAATTTGCCAAAGGGGGAGATTGATGAGTATTTTGGTGTTGGCTGCATGTTTTGGCAAATCCAATGTGTTGAATAAAAGCATCTCAATGTTTATAACAAATCTTCAGTTGCAAGTTTTTCATTTTGAAGTCATTCAGAAGCTGAAATCACCTTCAGAACCTGAAAATTCCTTCAGACGCACTGTAGCACTTCAGAAGCTGAAATGTGAGTCTGATGCCCGCGTTGACTTTCGTTGACTTCATCAGAAGTTGGTTTTTCTGAATTTTTTTGGCGCGAATCTTTGCGAGATTTAACAAGGATTTATTCAAGCATGTTGATTCTAGAAGGCCTGATTAAATTGGAGAAGATCTTTGAAGATTTGGCTCGTGTTTATGAATGTTCTTATTTTACCGAAGCAATCTTTGAGAGATATGTTGCAGTTTTATTTGTTTCCTTTTTCAAGCCATTCATTATTCAGAATCATATCAATTCAGAAGATTTAATTCAGATTAATGTTGCTTGCTGAAGACTATATAAGGAGAGCTTTGCTGCTATTCAAGATGTGTGTATTATTGAAGAAATTCAGAAATTGAGTCTGTCTTAGTGTGTAAGCTTTTTAGCTTTGTTTGTACACCACTCTGTCGAGTTGGTTTAGGTTTAATTGAGTTGTTATTCATTCAAAGCTTTTAAGCAAGAATGAAGTTTTTGTATTGAAGGGTGTTCTTCAAAAACAGGGTAGTTTTCAGAACTGGGTTTAGTTCAAGGGTTGTTCAAGTGACTGGGTTGTTACTTGAATAGGAAGTTAGTGGATTCTAATACTCATGCGTGGGTAGAAGTCTGACTAGGTGGAGATTGATTGCTTAGGATAGGAACTGGGAGTCAGTGTCTGAGTCTTAAGGATTAATTCCAATAGTGGATTTCCTTCATGGATTGGTATCCCCCAGAGTAGAAGGTGTTTACTCCGAATTGGGTTAACAAACCTTGTGTTCTGTTTATTTCTGCACTTTGTTTCCTGCTGGTTACCTGCTATAATTGTGCTCTGTTTTACATTGTTGTGCCCTGTTTCAAGTTCTGATCAGTACCAAGACAGAAATTTCAGTTCCTAAACTCGACCAAATATGCATGTGGTACCAAACCTACTCACCAATTTTGGATATCAGAGGTATGATACTAATTTTATCTAACTCATCTTTAAATACACATCTTCAAATAGACACGACAATGAATGCATGAATGCCACATCATTACTTATTAATACACATCATTAAAAACTCATCTTACACATCATCAAATAACCCATCATTACACATCGTCAAATAATTCATCATTACACATCGTCAAATAATTCATCTTTGCTCATCATTTATTATCACATCAATTCAATTCATCATCTAGAACATATTATTTCAAAACATGTCAAGTTTCGACACCCATCCTAACTTAACTAACATTGAAAGTTAATCCTCGAAGGCCATCATCCTATTACCTTTAACCAGACTATTATCCAAGTACACTCCACAATTAATCCTCAACTAACTGATTTAGTTTACTAATTTAAGTTCACTAAAATCCCTTTAAACATTATACTTTTATCTCGATTTAACATGATAAGAACTAAGTCTGTTGATTACTCATCATTTCAATTTATCATTCAAAATATATCATTTTATCACTAACACACACACACCATCACTCAACACTACAACCACTACTCGATGTACTTTATAGATCAGTTTCTTCAGAATCACGATTAGCAGAACTTCCATACTCCAGGATGTCATTCTGACTTGAAGGCGATCATACTCTCTATCCAAGAAATTGTTGCTTGCCTCTAACAGGTCACACTTCTTCTTCAATTTACAGAACTCCCTCGACTTGTACACACATCGTTTGGCCAGATCTTTTACAGCTCTTACTAATTCCTTACTAGTAAGGTTGTGAAGTTCCATGTCTACATCATCTGAATCTGATCCAAACTCAGCATCAGAAGTTGTTGTGGCCATCAGACCTAAGTTTGCTTCTTCTTTGTCTTGGTCAGTTTCTGTGTAAGACCCCGATCCCCGAGACTACTAATTAAGCGATAAATCATGCAACACAACTAATCGGAATCTAACAAATCACCAATTAACTCATACAATTTCTCAAAGAAAATCTCATCAACAATCATCACAGCACAACGGAAATAAATCATCTCAACATAATAATCATCTCGGGTCTCAACATAAATATCTCAAATAAATACTATCCTCATAAAATTCAACAAGTACAATAAATCCTGGACTCCTAAATTAGAGCACCTAATCTAGACATCCTCAAAAAAAATAAACGCGACATAAACGGAGAATAGGCGTGACTCCATCCTCAACATAACTCACCGAGCACTAATCCTCAACCTGCAAGTCTACATCCACAAAGGTTGAACCCAAGGATGAGGCGACAATAAAGCCACTAGAGGGTAAGATATACATTCAACAAAAGGATATAATAAACGCACGTATGTTTCAGGCAAAACATCAGTTAACATTTAAATATTCATCAATACAAAAGCCTGGTTATTACTCATGCATAAATCACAAATTATAGTATACCTTCATCATTATATAATTACCAACTTAATTATACATCATCAACAATTAAATCACCATTTCAATTATAAATCACCAACAACACAATTATGAATCATTCCATAATTTTCACACACCAACAATTAACATTTACTACATAATGCACAAGTTCACACCAAAACATTACCAAACACAACTCATTTGAATGTAATGCGCCTAATACGACTCTACATGCATGTGGTACCAGAGCACCAAAGTTTATTCTTGATCTTAAATCAAGCACCAATAACTGACTATGAATGCATGAAATCTTCACGTAAAGACTCGACAATGCACATCACCAAAAATCATGATCTTAAATCATGCTACATTTCATCACCATTTTATTTGCATTATCAAATCAATACATTCCACACAAAACATATCAACACCATATCACCATTTAAATCACAACCATAAAGCAATAAGCCACATCCAACATCATTCACTTCATATCAATGCATTTCACCACGTTTAATCATAAACACATCATTCTTGCATTTATTCACCATAAATCACATAATCCACATTTCATGAATAAAGTAAATAAGGCTACCTCAACCTATTACTACACCACATTATATTCATGATTCAACTTCATTCATACCACTGTAATTGATTACTATGTTCATGTAACATCCCGCCTAAGATTCGAATATTTATTAATATTGAGACGATGTACAGACATGTTTGAGCAAAGGACAATTTGGTAAATTGTCAGTTAATGGGTTTATTTATATGGTAAGTGTAGCATCCCGCTTATTGGTATCGAGTATTAGTGTTAGAAGCTTTTCAGGCAAGCATGACAAATTTGTAAATATGCGACAATGGCATTTTAGTAATTACTTGGGATTGGAGGAATGTTTAAAAATGGGAGGATAGATATTTTCTCTCATTCTAATCTCTCCCTTCTCTCTCTCAAGATCAGATTTTCTCCCTTCTCCCTCCTTCACCTCACGCCATCCCCTCCCCTCCTCACTTCAATCTTCATCAATCCTCCTTCCATAAGGACATGTTCATGAGCAAGTATCAATTTTTGGGAACACTTAAGCCAAGGGAGGTCAAGAAAACAAGAGAAAGGAAAGGAAATTGGAAGCTAGGATTTGAGGAAGAGTTGGCAAGCAAGCAATCAAGCATTGGTTAAGCTTCAGGTGAGCTCCCTAGGGTTATTAGAACCCACTTGAATAAGTTTTGATGCTTATAGCATTCTTGAGCAAGATTGTAATTCTAGTACTCTAGTTCCTTTTCTTGTAATCCTTGATTAATCATGTTATTATCTACCAATTATGCTTTAGAAATGTATTCCATATGCTGTTATGAAGCTTGGGAGTGTTTGGAATAGCCTAGGAAGTAGAAATTTGAATCCTGCAAATGATGAAATCGGCCATCGATTTCTTGGATTCGGCCACCGATTTTGTGGCTTATTTTCCATGGAACTTTCGGCAAAAATCGGGCCCCGATTTTAGCAAATCGGCCCCCGATTTCCCAGCCACTCAGACTCATGATTTCGAGGATAGGTAAGGAACTAAGGTAGAGTGGGAAATGGATACTACATTGAAAGATGATTACCTAATTCCCTAAGTTACAAAGAGAAGTAAAGGGACTAGTTTTGGGTTTAATCCTAACCAAGCAAAGACTTATAAGAATGATAACCTTAAGACTATGATTTCATAAGTTATGTATTGGGAGTTTGTTCTCCCTAAGAATGTATTATTGTGCCAACTATAGTAAAGTAATGTAAGTACTTACAAGTACTTAAGATGAGAATTTATGAGAACGATCTATTGCTCTAATATAGGAACCTAATCATAGGTTAGGCACTTAAGAATGATTAATTAAGAATGCAATGGATATGCACCAGAATATGATACGTAATAAGATATACATACGAACTTAAGTTAAGAATTTAATGATAAAGAATATGACAACGTGTTCATCAGACTCCGGATTATGCCGGATGGGATTTCTCCGAAAGGGCTATCCACGCGTAATTTATAGGACGATGTTAAACGTGTTCATCAGACTCCGGGTTTCGCCGGATGGGACTCTTCCGAGAGGATTGTCCACACGTATGTTAAAAGATTAAGCATGTCCAGCAGGCTCCGGGTTACGCCGGATGGGACTTCTCCGAGAGGGTTGTCTACATGCAGGTTGTGTCCAGCAGGCTCCAGATTATGCCGGATGGGGCTTCACCGAGAGGGTTGCCTACACAAAGATAAGAGGAGTCCGGTGTAACACCCCGTTTTCTTAAACTCAAAAAGGGGTATTATTTTTTTTTTCAAATAAAACAAGCTTTGAAATCATTTTAGTTTCGATCAGAGTGAGCATAAAACATTTAATTGAGCCGGCATTTAAATGTACAAAGAAAACTGATATATAAACATCATAGGGCTTCACAAAGCAAGTGTACACCTGAATATATTACAGTCCAAAATAAAAAGGTGCATCAAGCACAAGTATCTCAAAATAAAACTAGCATCTATGCCTATACACAAAAACACGGTGTACACTAACACCGGCGCATAGTCTAGCTAACGAGACTCCAGCTCCCTCCTAACTCTGATGGCCACTGCAACCACCACCCTCATCTCCAAGCGTCTCAGACGGATCCCTAACATCTGGGGTGGGATAATCCCGTTCATACAAATATGCAAGGGTCACCACAAAATACAAGTATATATATATATATATATCCGGTGCGAGAGATTTATACACATACCACATCAAAGCTCATTTACCAATAGAGAAAACTCATTATAAACACATAATACTCCCCACCAACGGGTTCCTTAAATCAAGGCACAACACATAGCAATTGCGATACTCAAGCATATTATAAGCAATGCACACATAGCCTATAATGCGGACTCTAAAATGATCGTGGTCATCCAGCTCTCTCTGGACTCCACATGCATGACTTTTTTTCCGGAAAACCTCTCTATAGAAGGTCGTAGGTCTTAGGTGGGATAACACCTCCTACTATTGGTGGGATAACACCAGGTGTAGCTCTTCTACACCAACTCGATAACGGTGGGATAACACCGGGTATAGCTCTTCTATACCAACTCAATCAGGTGGGACAACACCGGCGCAGCCCTCTTGGCGAAACGCATAACCATGAATGCATGACATACGCTTTCTCTACATATGCTAATGCAACAACACACACATATTCTCTTAACATGTGATTACCACAACGACAAGTCTACACATACATTCCACTAGACATGTGTAAAACAATAACTCAAGCATATGTCTCAATTCATTATGCATACATATTTTCTCCCATTATACATGTAAACAGCACATATAATTCCAAACACGTTCTCATCACGAGAATACACGAAATTAGACATGTAATTCACTCAAGAATACATCACAACAAAATAATTCAAGCATGTCCAATTTCAGTGAAAGACGGAAATAAATAGTGGAGCCCTTACCTCGGCAAGCTCTTACAACAATCAAATCGTTCCACACTACGAGTTCGCGTTTCCTAACAAACAACGTACGAAATCAATAAACACTTCCATAGCATTCTATTGAATTTAACCCAACCCAAAAATCTAAGGATAAACAAGGTACCCCTAGCTCTCTCGGATAATGGTTACAACTCTTCCTACATTGATCAATGTTCACGAAATCGATTGCGTCATTTTTTTCCGTTTTCAAAACACATTACAACATTTCACATGTTTACGACACCAAAACAAATCACTTTTCAAATAACATGTCACCACTCTTATCATATGCAAAACCCTAGTTAAACCCTTCATACAATGTCAATTGAAATGTTCAAACCCTAATTGGTGATCAAGAAGTACGAAACCGCGTTAAAACACATCGTTTGGAACCCAGAAAAATGTCCCAAAACAGGGCACCTACGCCTGGGCGCAAGGCACCTGCGCCTGAGCTGCGCCTGGGCAGTTTTTGCAAAATTTTTTTCAAGTTTCTTGCCCTAGTTTTCATGTTCAAAGCATCATACCAATAGCTCAAAATTCTTGCACCAATTGATCACTAATCAAGCCTTTGAAAACAAGCATTAACAAGGTTTTAGCAAATGGAAATCACACACCATAAACACATGTTACAAAAATTTCTTTTCCAATCAAAACAACATTAAAGCAAAACTCAAGGACTTTCTTCAAAATTTTTCTAAGTCCACAAGGTAAAATTTTTCACATCCTTGAAACAAAACTTTTTTCTATACAATCCCACTTCCTCATAAACTCAAAAACCATTTTCATTTTCTCAAATACAAATCGAAACATGTTCTTGATCAATATGACTTTTCCTCAAAAACCCTAACTATCCAAAACTCATGAAACTTAGGGAAAGAACCTAACAAGACCTATGCTTAAGGCTAGGCATTCATGAACAACTTCCATGAATCCAAGGCATCATACAACAAGTTTCTACCAACTTTTTCTCACAATCATAAAACCAAAATACATCAAACCATAATGGTTTGGCCAGCTAAGACAAGGAAAAGAGATTGTTACCTTAGCAAATGATTTCTTGTATTAACACTTAAACTTTCCAAGCTTGAAATGAGCCAAAAATGGTGAATGGAATTTTTTTGGTGAACTCTAGTAAGAAAAGGGAATGGTCACGTTGGGAGAGAAGAAGATAGAAGGTGTGAGATGAAAATTTTCTAAGTCCCCAAGTTACTACTTTACTAACAAGTTAAGTCTTGCTCATTCCCAACCCTTAGATCAAAGGAGAAAAATCAACTCTAGGGCTACCCTAGCCATTGGATCATCATGACTCATGTCTCTCAAAATATCTCCAAAACTCAAGAAAATATCCTCATACTCAGTACTCGCGTGCCGCGACAAACAAAATTCTCAAAAAGAACAGCATACGGAATAAACGTCCGTAAAATTTCGTTTCCAAAAATTATCGCTAAAACAATTTCTCCGACTGAACTTTTAAACCGTGCCTTCTAAAATTTTTCTGAAAGCATTTTCCGACTCGCGTCGATATATAAAACTCATCTCTAAATTTTCACAAAATTCGGAGTCTGCAAAATTTTAAACGACTGATAAAAATCTTCTCTTCGTTTATCAAAAACTCAAATAAAGTCAAACCTCCGAAAACTATTTTCATGGAAAACTTCCTATTTATAAAAGAAACTCATAAACCAAATCTCATTCCTTTTCGGCGTACAAGCGCGAAACAGGCTCAAAAACAGCAAAAACAGTTATATTACACAAAATATAACACAAAACACTACCATTAAAACTCTAAGACACGTAGCCACCGCTAACGCTCTACAAACCACTGTACACAAAATCTAGGGTCTTACATTACTACCCCCCTAAAAGAAGTTTCGTCCTCGAAACTTAGACATCGACAAACAACCCAGGGTATAACTCTCTGATCTTGCTCTCAAGCTCCCAAGTTGCGTCACCCGTAGTCTCGTTCCATATTACCTTCACCAAAGGTATTTCTTTTGTTCTCAACCGCTTCATCTTCCTATCCGCAATCTTGATCGGCGGAACCTCAAATGACAAGTTCTCTCTCAGTTGGATGTCATCTGGTATGATCACATGCGATGGATCCGGAATATATTTCCTCAACTGCGACACATGGAACACATCATGTATCAGAGATAGTACCGGTGGCAAAGCTACCCGATAAGCTACCTTCCCAATTCTCTCCGTAATCTGATACGGTCCTATGAACTTAGGAGTCAACTTTCTTGCTTTCAAAGCCCTTCCAACACCCGTTGTTGGAGTAACTCGGAGGAATACGTGATCCCCCGCCTCAAACTCTAAAGGCTTCCTACGCCTATCCGCATAACTCTTTTGTCGATCTTGAGCAACTTTCATCCGTGCCCGTATCGTTCGAACTTTATCTGTTGTTTGTTGCACCATCTCAGGTCCTACTATCATACTCTCTCCATCTTGGTACCAACACAAAGGAGTTTGACACCTCCTCCCGTATAAAGCCTCATAGGGTGCCATCCCTATACTCGTATGGAAACTGTTGTTATACGTGAACTCTATCAATGGCAACACATTGTCCCAGCTTCCACGATCATCTAAAACACATGCTCTCAACAAATCTTCCAACGACTGATTCGTTCTCTCGGTCTGTCCATCGGTCTGGGGGTGATAAGCCGAACTCAACCTCAGTTTGGTCCCCAAAGCCTCATGCAAAGTCCTCCAAAAATGTGAGGTAAACTTAGGATCTCGATCCGACACTATACTCGACGGAATTCCATGAAGCCTCACAATCTCGGCAATGTAAACATCGGTTAATCTCGCTACCGTATCCGTAATCCTTACCGGTAGAAAATGAGCTGACTTTGTTAACCGATCCACTATGACCCATATACTATCATGCTTCCTCCTGGTCTTGGGCAACCCAGTGATAAAATCCATGGATATGCTATCCCACTTCCACTCAGGTATATCTAACGATTGCAACATTCCCGCGGGCCTCTGATGTTCAATCTTTGCCTTCTGACATGTTAAACAAGATGCTACATACTCAGCCACATCCCTCTTCATACCTGGCCACCAGAAATCTCGCCTCAGATCCTGATACATCTTCGTAGATCCGGGATGAATACTCAACTTGCTCTTGTGCGCTTCCCCTAAAATCGTGCTCCTCAAATTCCTAACATCGGGTACACACACTCTACCGTTGCATCTCAAGATGTTGTCTGATCCCACCTTGAAATCCTTGTTACTTTCTCTAGCTATAAGGCCTCTTTTCTCCACAAGCAACCCGTCATCTTGACAACTTGCAATTTCTTCCAATAACCCATTTGAGATCGTGATCATGCCCAACTTCAAATTGCCTGGTGCCAACTCAACTTCCAAGTGTAGATCTCGGAATTCTCTCAACAACTCTTGTTGACTCGCCATCTGTGCCGAACACACCGATACACTTCTTCTACTCAAAGCATCCGCCACCACATTGGCTTTTCCCGGATGGTATTCTAGCGTGAAATCAAAATCTTTCAAGGTTTCCATCCACCTCCTCTGCCTCATATTCAATTCTTTCTGATCAAAAAGGTACTTGAGACTCTTGTGGTCACTAAACACGACAAAAGTGCATCCATACAAATAATGTCTCCAAATCTTCAAAGCAAACACGACTGCCGCAAGCTCCAAATCGTGAGTCGGGTAATTCTTCTCATGAACTTTCAACTGCCTCGATGCATAAGCCACAGCTCTCTTGTGTTGGATCAACACACAACCCAAACCTTGATGAAAAGCATCACAATACACTTCATACGGTTCATTTACCTGAGGTAAAACCAAAACTGGCGAAGTCGTCAATCGCTCTTTCAACAATTGAAAACTTGATTCACACTTCTCCGTCCAAGCAAACGGTTGGTCTTTTCTTGTCAATTGCGTCATCGGCGCCACAATCTTCGCAAAGCCTTCAATAAAACGTCGGTAATAACCGGCCAAGCCCACAAAACTCCTTATGTCCGTAACTGTCTGAGGTTGCTTCCACGCAAGCACTGTGTCAATCTTGGCTGGATCCACTGCTATCCCCTCTTGTGATATGATATGACCCAGGAAATTCACTTTTTCCAACCAAAATTCACACTTCGTCGGATTGGCATATAGCTTCCTCTCTCGCAAAACTTGCAAAACTGAGCGGAGATGCTCCTCGTGCTCTTCTTCGCTCCTTGAATAAACCAAGATATCGTCGATAAACACTACCACGAACTTGTCTAAAAATGCATGGAAGATCCGATTCATGTAGTCCATAAATATCGCAGGTGCATTCGTCACTCCGAATGGCATCACCAAGTACTCATAATGCCCATAGCGCGTCCGAAATGCCGTCTTCTGTACATCCTCTTCTCTTACCCTTATCTGGTGATAACCAGATTTTAGATCAATCTTTGAAAATACTGAGGCTCCCCTCAACTGGTCCATCAAATCATCAATACGCGGCAATGGATACCGGTTCTTGATAGTAACCTTATTCAGCTTCCGGTAATCCACACACAAACGGGATTTACCATCCTTCTTTTTAACCAACAACACCGGTGCTCCCCACGGTGACACACTCGGCCTAATAAAACCCTTGCTCAACAATTCCTCAAGCTGACTTTTCAACTCTATCAACTCAGCTGGAGCCATCCTATAAGGTGCTTCCGAAATCGGACCCGTACCCGGTTGCAAATCAATGAAGAACTCTACCTCTCTACACGGAGGAAACTCTGGAATCTCTGACGGAAAAACATCTTGAAACTGTCGAACAACTCGAAGTTCCTCTACTCGAATCTCTGACGTCACTCCCAAACTCGCAAGTGACACAATCTCTGGTTCTCCATTACACATAACCACTGTCAGCCGATTGGCAGACAGATACCTTCGCACACCCGGCTCGGGAAAGAAGACCAATCTCCGAGCACAATCCAAAATAACATAATGGTACGACAACCAATCCATCCCGAGGATGATCTCGAGAGACTGAAGGGGTAAACAAATCAAATTGACCAGGAAATCTCTATTTTGGACAACTACCATACAATGCAAACATGCGGTGTTCACTACCAAATCCTTAGCAGGAGTAGACACATTCAAATCAAACGGTAACGGCGAAACAATCAAATTCAGACGATTGGCGCAAAACAAAGATATGAAGGAGTGAGTTGCCCCCGTGTCAATCAATGCAGTTAAAGAATTACCTGCAATCTGACAGTTCTCACGAATGGCATTGCTAGCCTCACCACTCACCTCCGTGCCCATGCAGTAGACACGTCCTTTGGCCACTGGTCGAGTACTCTGTGCCACATTCGCCGACGGCAAGGCCTTTTGGGCCCTACAATCTCTAGCAAAGTGCCCCGGCTTTTGACAATTAAAACAAATGGGCCTCTTTTCCGGGTTGCTACAGTTATTAGCAAAATGGCCCTCCTCTCCACACTTGTAGCAAATAGACTTTCCCTTGCTCTGACTCCCCTGGCTCTCTGAGCGTCCCGCTCCCTTGTTATTCTGTGAACGGTTATAAGGTTTTCCACCTTGCTTACCACGGTTCTGACTTGAACCACTTGAACGATTCGGCCCTCCCGAATTGAAATTCCCTTGGCGGTTCACCCGCTTATTCCTCATGTCTTCCACCTCTTGACATTTCTCTACCAACACTTGAAATTGGCGAATGCCCAACGGCACCACCGCATCCTGTAGCTCGTACCTCAGCCCATCTTGGAAACGACGACACATATAACTCTCGTTGACCCCATCTCTGAAAAACCGGAAGAACCTAGACAAAGACTCAAACTTCTTCGAATAAGCTTCCACATTCATGCCCCCCTGGCGTAACCTCAAGAACTCTTCTCCATAGCGCTCTCTAGCCGTCTCCGGAAAATACTTGGCCAAAAATCTCCTCTTGAAATTCTCCCAAGTTATCTCCTCATAAACACCCTCCATGAGAAGTCGAGTGTTCCTCCACCAGTGTTCTGAACCTCCAAGTAACTGATAGGTGGCTAAAGTCACCTTCTCCCCTTCCGGGCAATGAATCGCCCCAAAAATCCTCACCAATGCTTGGAGCCACAAATCCGCTGTTTCCGGACCTCCCTCCCCATTAAACTTCGGAGGAGTTTGGTGATTGAAACTGGTAAGTAGCCTAGACCCCGCAGCTACAATCTCTCTCTCGCGCTTTTCCATATCTCTCTGCGCCTTAGCTTCAGTCTGGGCAGCCACAGCAACTGCCATAGTGTTCATGGCATGAGCCATCTGGTTCATGTCCACATCCTCGTCTCTAGGGACAGAAGGTGCCCTTCTTGGAGGCATATTCTATCCTGCACATACCAATTGTTGATTAAGTCCTTATCCCCAAAATTTTCCTCAGAAAATATCTCTCACACATCATTACCCATAACAGAACCCAAAGTCGATCGCTCGACGGACACAACTCTAGCTAATCTCTAGCCAACTTTGGACTAACAATCCCAATGTACACTTTCCCTTTGAAGATTTAAAGCCGAGCTCTGATACCACAATTGTAACACCCCGTTTTCTTAAACTCAAAAAGGGGTATTATTTTTTTTTTCAAATAAAACAAGCTTTGAAATCATTTTAGTTTCGATCAGAGTGCGCATAAAACATTTAATTGAGCCGGCATTTAAATGTACAAAGAAAACTGATATATAAACATCATAGGGCTTCACAAAGCAAGTGTACACCTGAATATATTACAGTCCAAAATAAAAAGGTGCATCAAGCACAAGTATCTCAAAATAAAACTAGCATCTATGCCTATACACAAAAACACGGTGTACACTAACACCGGCGCATAGTCTAGCTAACGAGACTCCAGCTCCCTCCTAACTCTGATGGCCACTGCAACCACCACCCTCATCTCCAAGCGTCTCAGACGGATCCCTAACATCTGGGGTGGGATAATCCCGTTCATACAAATATGCAAGGGTCACCACAAAATACAAGTATATATATATATATATCCGGTGCGAGAGATTTATACACATACCACATCAAAGCTCATTTACCAATAGAGAAAACTCATTATAAACACATAATACTCCCCACCAACGGGTTCCTTAAATCAAGGCACAACACATAGCAATTGCGATACTCAAGCATATTATAAGCAATGCACACATAGCCTATAATGCGGACTCTAAAATGATCGTGGTCATCCAGCTCTCTCTGGACTCCACATGCATGACTTTTTTTCCGGAAAACCTCTCTATAGAAGGTCGTAGGTCTTAGGTGGGATAACACCTCCTACTATTGGTGGGATAACACCAGGTGTAGCTCTTCTACACCAACTCGATAACGGTGGGATAACACCGGGTATAGCTCTTCTATACCAACTCAATCAGGTGGGACAACACCGGCGCAGCCCTCTTGGCGAAACGCATAACCATGAATGCATGACATACGCTTTCTCTACATATGCTAATGCAACAACACACACATATTCTCTTAACATGTGATTACCACAACGACAAGTCTACACATACATTCCACTAGACATGTGTAAAACAATAACTCAAGCATATGTATCAATTCATTATGCATACATATTTTCTCCCATTATACATGTAAACAGCACATATAATTCCAAACACGTTCTCATCACGAGAATACACGAAATTAGACATGTAATTCACTCAAGAATACATCACAACAAAATAATTCAAGCATGTCCAATTTCAGTGAAAGACGGAAATAAATAGTGGAGCCCTTACCTCGGCAAGCTCTTACAACAATCAAATCGTTCCACACTACGAGTTCGCGTTTCCTAACAAACAACGTACGAAATCAATAAACACTTCCATAGCATTCTATTGAATTTAACCCAACCCAAAAATCTAAGGATAAACAAGGTACCCCTAGCTCTCTCGGATAATGGTTACAACTCTTCCTATATTGATCAATGTTCACGAAATCGATTGCGTCATTTTTTTCCGTTTTCAAAACACATTACAACATTTCACATGTTTACGACACCAAAACAAATCACTTTTCAAATAACATGTCACCACTCTTATCATATGCAAAACCCTAGTTAAACCCTTCATACAATGTCAATTGAAATGTTCAAACCCTAATTGGTGATCAAGAAGTACGAAACCGCGTTAAAACACATCGTTTGGAACCCAGAAAAATGTCCCAAAACAGGGCACCTACGCCTGGGCGCAAGGCACCTGCGCCTGAGCTGCGCCTGGGCGCAAAGCCTGGGCAGTTTTTGCAAAAATTTTTTCAAGTTTCTTGCCCTAGTTTTCATGTTCAAAGCATCATACCAATAGCTCAAAATTCTTGCACCAATTGATCACTAATCAAGCCTTTGAAAACAAGCATTAACAAGGTTTTAGCAAATGGAAATCACACACCATAAACACATGTTACAAAAATTTCTTTTCCAATCAAAACAACATTAAAGCAAAACTCAAGGACTTTCTTCAAAATTTTTCTAAGTCCACAAGGTAAAATTTTTCACATCCTTGAAACAAAACTTTTTTCTATACAATCTCACTTCCTCATAAACTCAAAAACCATTTTCATTTTCTCAAATACAAATCGAAACATGTTCTTGATCAATATGACTTTTCCTCAAAAACCCTAACTATCCAAAACTCATGAAACTTAGGGAAAGAACCTAACAAGACCTATGCTTAAGGCTAGGCATTCATGAACAACTTCCATGAATCCAAGGCATCATACAACAAGTTTCTACCAACTTTTTCTCATAATCATAAAACCAAAATACATCAAACCATAATGGTTTGGCCAGCTAAGACAAGGAAAAGAGATTGTTACCTTAGCAAATGATTTCTTGTATTAACACTTAAACTTTCCAAGCTTGAAATGAGCCAAAAATGGTGAATGGAATTTTTTTGGTGAACTCTAGTAAGAAAAGGGAATGGTCACGTTGGGAGAGAAGAAGATAGAAGGTGTGAGATGAAAATTTTCTAAGTCCCCAAGTTACTACTTTACTAACAAGTTAAGTCTTGCTCATTCCCAACCCTTAGATCAAAGGAGAAAAATCAACTCTAGGGCTACCCTAGCCATTGGATCATCATGACTCATGTCTCTCAAAATATCTCCAAAACTCAAGAAAATATCCTCATACTCAGTACTCGCGTGCCGCGACAAACAAAATTCTCAAAAAGAACAGCATACAGAATAAACGTCCGTAAAATTTCGTTTCCAAAAATTATCGCTAAAACAATTTCTCCGACTGAACTTTTAAACCGTACCTTCTAAAATTTTTCTGAAAGCATTTTCCGACTCGCGTCGATATATAAAACTCATCTCTAAATTTTCACAAAATTCGTAGTCTGCAAAATTTTAAACGACTGATAAAAATCTTCTCTTCGTTTATCAAAAACTCAAATAAAGTCAAACCTCCGAAAACTATTTTCATGGAAAACTTCCTATTTATAAAAGAAACTCATAAACCAAATCTCATTCCTTTTCGGCGTACAAGCGCGAAACAGGCTCAAAAACAGCAAAAACAGTTATATTACACAAAATATAACACAAAACACTACCATTAAAACTCTAAGACACGTAGCCACCGCTAACGCTCTACAAACCACTGTACACAAAATCTAGGGTCTTACATCCGGTGTTAGCCTGATATGATAGGAATTTCACCGGTATGATGGGAGATGTACTTCGGGGTTACTCCACCCGGATGCACTCCGTAAAATGAACCAAGATAATGTATTGTTTGTTCAACGCTAACTTCTAACCTTATTTTTTTATGAAAAGACGATTATGAATACGAATATGGAAATGAATATGAATACGTATTATGTACTAAGAGTTAAGACAAAGCAGTTATAGACAACAACAAGTGATCATAGAATTCCCCTCGATCACTAAGCATAAGGTTATGTAAATGACAAGAATAAGATGAGTTTAAGACAAGATTATGATAAGCATAAGACTAAGACAAGTAGCGATCCTAGGTTTCCCCTTAATCGCGAAATAAGTAGAGAAAGCCGGCGATCGTAGGTATCCCCAAGATCGCTAAGAGTAGGCACGGCGACCCTAGGTTTCCCCCGTGGTTGCCAACAGTAGGTAGGGTAGGAGCTCACTGAGACATTATGTCTCATCCCTATCCTTCTGGTGCAGGTTTATAGGTTAGCAGGTGTTGTTCATGAAGATCTTCAGGAAGACGCTGGATAGAGTGCAGATGCTCGTCAAGGCAAGCTCAGGAGGTTGACAGATTTTATATATGTATATAAACGTGTATTATATGACTTTTGGATTTATGTAAACGAGCAAATTGTACTCATTCAGTGGTTTGTAATATTATTATTGAAAATTTTAAATGTATCCAGTATCAGTTTAGCGCACATGCTAATATACTAGTTAAAGTTAGTATGGGTGTTACAATTGGTATCAGAGCAGGTCGATTCAGACCGTGCCTTGGGTCATTAAAGTTTCAATAAACGTAGTGGGACCATTTGGTTCCGGATATTGTTCTAAAGGTCACATCTAGTTGAGCCTGATCAACTCAACCTAGTATATGACAGTTAGGATATATGTCCGAGAGCTGAATGTGACCAAGGAGGAATGAAGTCTATGAAGGGCGAAGATTAAGGTGACATAATTTTAAGATGGAATTGGCGGAGAAGTATTCATGCCAAATGGTGGCCATCAACCATGAGGTGACGAAGCCTGGTAGAGGCAAGGTCTTAGAGACATAAAGGATATTTAACATTGAGGTGAAGTGCCTCAACCCAGTTGGACGCATCGTTGGGCGATGCCTTGTCTGCGGAAGACATAAGGATTAAGGAATCATGGAATGCTCTAGGAAATGACGTAGAACCTTGACGGGAACCGAAGTTTGAGAGTTTAAAGTGAAGTGTGGTTATTGAGTATGAATCACAAGTAAGTTTGACCCCATCAGATCAGCCACGTCTCCTGAACCAGATTTGTGAAATAAGAAGAGGAGATGATATGCAGCCTAAGAACTAAGATGGATGAATAAGTAGTAACAATAAGACTCGTTGCATGTCAAAGCTTGAATCAAAATTTTTGGATGTATCCTAATGGTAAGAAGATTAGAAGTAAGAGAAGCTAGACTGGGATTTTACTTAAAGCAGGTTGGATAATAAATAATAAGTTGCTGGAATTTAGTATACTGATGGACGAATTAAGTTGAACACTCTTGATTAGATGAACAGTATTGAATTTCCTTGATTGGTTAAGGAAGGCAAGTTCAAGATAACACAAGGTTTTAGTAGACCAGTGTTGAAGGATGATCGGGTTTTCAGCCGAGAAATTATGTTGAGATTTTATTATACGGAGGATCGTCTTGAACATGAAAGTTTAGGATTGAGGTTAATGCTAAGGAGTTATGTGCTCCCCATCGAAGAGGTTCCTTCCACAAATATTATAGAATAGAAAGAGGTCACCTCGTGTTGATAAGTTTCCGAGGGCGGTAATAAGGCATAGATTTGAATCGTGAAATACAATAACGAGTTACTGGAGGAATCCAGTAGATCATGATAATGTGCAAAAGTTTAAGATCGATTAATCGGGCACTCGAGGAAACGCAACCTATGTTGGGCGTTCTAGAGAACCGGTAAGAATTTGGAACTTTCAGGACGAATTGTTCCGTAGAAACTCGAGGGTAACTTAAGGGACATGATAGAGCTAAGGAGACCAAAGTTGTCCCGGGAAGATTATGGATATGAAATCATTACGGATAAAGAAAGAGCGAATAGTAACAAGACTTAAATGAAAGATATGAACCTTCAGAAGCTATAAGTGTTTTTAGAAGTTGCCACAAATGGATGTACATGAATTTAAGCTGCCTCAGACATACTTCCAGTCAGGTTTCTGCAATGTTTAATGATTATACATGAAGAGCTGACCAAGAGATGGTTATCAAATTCAGAATATGGAAAATAAAGTCGGAAACAGAGTATAAGCCGTTTGATCGGAGCATTATTAGACTCGTAATAGTTGCTAAAGACCGTTTACAAGTTATGGCACATTTCATGAAAGTAAGTATATGGCCCTTGTACGAAAGAAAAGGTAAAGTTAGGAGATGACCAATCCATAAGTTAAGCAGATGGTTTAACCTACAAGAGAAATGATAACGTCAGACAAATTTGTTACGGTGATTACAAAGTGATAGAGTAAAAGGATTGATCGATGGAACTTTATGTGACCATAGGGAAGTCTTCCTCCGATGCTAACTCGAGTGTTAAACCAATCAGAGTGGCGCAGCGGAGTGGTAATCCAAGAATGATATAATGAACAACGCTAAGCTGAGGCTTAGAGTATGAGAAGGTTTTTAAGTGCTTAATTCTTATTATACGGGATAGTAGTAAGTATAAGCGATTTGAACATATCATGAGTTCTAATAGAAAGTTATGGAAGTTAAGACGAAGAATGCCTTAAACCTCGAAATCCATGAGGAATGAAATATTTGAATAGAGGCCTTGACCAGATACGACAATGCAGTGGTGAGTGAGTTTAATTCCATGTTATAACCATGTCATGTTAACCTATATTAGCCGAAGATTTCGGAAGTCTTGAACTTAATGTTCACCAGTAAAAGAAGGAGAACTTTTACGTAGATTAAAAGTTATTCGTAGTTCACGGTAAAGGGCTACGTAATTTCAGGTTGTGGCTAAAGGATTAAAGACTGAGTGTGCTATTTGGGTAGCAATCGAGTAGAGTTTTCCGTTGGAAATAAGAATCTTGAATTTGACGTCCAAAACAAGGAATAAGTTTGTGATACCGGTGAATTGTAACCATAAATTTACATTATAGGTTGTTGTATACTTAAGAATAAACATGAGTAACATTGGCGGGGCAAACCTGGCAAGCCAGTTGAAAGGCAAATCCCGGATGTTACGAAATGAGATAAGAGTAAGAAAAGATTCCCAATTGATGTGGTAGTGTCTCAAATATGTTAAGGTTAAAAATGATGTCCCGTTAGTCGGACAAAGATGAGATAATGTATAGTGTACACGAGCTCGCTTATGTATGTAAGTTATATGCTATGATATATATTGTATAATGTTATGTGCGACGACTTAAGCTACTCATCACTTGGACTAAACTTCTATAAGTTTGGGATTATCGGTGTAGAAAACATTTATGCTACGACAAGAAAATGAGAATAAGTTGTGACAAGAACGATGGGAGATTGGCAAACTCCTAGTATGAAGAATAATTTCTAAGTTACGCTAAAGATCAATCGAAGCAAAACGCAGGTAATCAGTAAGATTTCGCGAGCCCTTGAGGAATTCCGTATTGGAAGCAATGATCAAGATTATGGAAAGTAACACACCAGGATGCCTCCTCCGTGTACTTGTATAATGAAGGTAGTGCGGTAGTTTTACTCTCATTTAAGAATGGTATAATTATGGTAAAACCATATATGTAGGATGCCGTTGTATAATGCAAAGATCGAATGTAAGAATTCAATGGAATCGTCGAGGATAATAAGAAAGTCCAATGTCGTCAAAGTAAGAATACGCGGACTATGATGAGACTATAAGATTCAGCACAAGTGTTAGGATTGGATAATTCTAGTTTGGGTTTGCGAGAAGTGTATAAACAAGGATATGGTCGGCAAGTTGGATGCGATGGTTCGGATAGCCTCACAGTCTACTACGCAAGAAAAGTGTAATGCACATCAAGCGCTTCAGATAACGAAAAGATTGTCGAATACATTCGACTCATAGAGTTGAAATCTAGGGGATTCCGATAAGTAAGATGAACTGGAGTCTTGACTAATGAAGGAAGTGGTATGAGAGATTCATTCATATATGATGTTGAATTCTAAATTTCGAGGACGAAATTTCTTTAAGGGGGGTAGATTGTAACATCCCGCCTAAGATTCGAATATTTATTAATATTGAGACGATGTACAGACATGTTTGAGCAAAGGACAATTTGGTAAATTGTCAGTTAATGGGTTTATTTATATGGTAAGTGTAGCATCCCGCTTATTGGTATCGAGTATTAGTGTTAGAAGCTTTTCAGGCAAGCATGACAAATTTGTAAATATGCGACAATGGCATTTTAGTAATTACTTGGGATTGGAGGAATGTTTAAAAATGGGAGGCTAGATATTTTCTCTCATTCTAATCTCTCCCTTCTCTCTCTCAAGATCAGATTTTCTCCCTTCTCCCTCCTTCACCTCACGCCATCCCCTCCCCTCCTCACTTCAATCTTCATCAATCCTCCTTCCATAAGGACATGTTCATGAGCAAGTATCAATTTTTGGGAACACTTAAGCCAAGGGAGGTCAAGAAAACAAGAGAAAGGAAAGGAAATTGGAAGCTAGGATTTGAGGAAGAGTTGGCAAGCAAGCAATCAAGCATTGGTTAAGCTTCAGGTGAGCTCCCTAGGGTTATTAGAACCCACTTGAATAAGTTTTGATGCTTATAGCATTCTTGAGCAAGATTGTAATTCTAGTACTCTAGTTCCTTTTCTTGTAATCCTTGATTAATCATGTTATTATCTACCAATTATGCTTTAGAAATGTATTCCATATGCTGTTATGAAGCTTGGGAGTGTTTGGAATAGCCTAGGAAGTAGAAATTTGAATCCTGCAAATGATGAAATCGGCCATCGATTTCTTGGATTCGGCCACCGATTTTGTGGCTTATATTTTCCATGGAACTTTCGGCAAAAATCGGGCCCCGATTTTAGCAAATCGGCCCCCGATTTCCCAGCCACTCAGACTCATGATTTCGAGGATAGGTAAGGAACTAAGGTAGAGTGGGAAATGGATACTACATTGAAAGATGATTACCTAATTCCCTAAGTTACAAAGAGAAGTAAAGGGACTAGTTTTGGGTTTAATCCTAACCAAGCAAAGGCTTATGAGAATGATAACCTTAAGACTATGATTTCATAAGTTATGTATTGGGAGTTTGTTCTCCCTAAGAATGTATTATTGTGCCAACTATAGTAAAGTAATGTAAGTACTTACAAGTACTTAAGATGAGAATTTATGAGAACGATCTATTGCTCTAATATAGGAACCTAATCATAGGTTAGGCACTTAAGAATGATTAATTAGGAATGCAATGGATATGCACCAGAATATGATACGTAATAAGATATACATACGAACTTAAGTTAAGAATTTAATGATAAAGAATATGACAACGTGTTCATCAGACTCCGGATTATACCGGATGGGATTTCTCCGAAAGGGCTATCCACACGTAATTTATAGGACGATGTTAAACGTGTTCATCAGACTCCGGGTTTCGCCGGATGGGACTCTTCCGAGAGGATTGTCCACACGTATGTTAAAAGATTAAGCATGTCCAGCAGGCTCCGGGTTACGCCGGATGGGACTTCTCCGAGAGGGTTGTCTACATGCAGGTTGTGTCCAGCAGGCTCCGGATTATGCCGGATGGGGCTTCACCGAGAGGGTTGCCTACACAAAGATAAGAGGAGTCCGGTGTTAGCCTGATATGATAGGAATTTCACCGGTATGATGGGAGATGTACTTCGGGGTTACTCCACCCGGATGCACTCCGTAAAATGAACCAAGATAATGTATTGTTTGTTCAACGCTAACTTCTAACCTTATTTTTTTATGAAAAGACGATTATGAATACGAATATGAAAATGAATATGAATACGTATTATGTACTAAGAGTTAAGACAAAGCAGTTATAGACAACAGCAAGTGATCATAGAATTCCCCTCGATCACTAAGCATAAGGTTATGTAAATGACAAGAATAAGATGAGTTTAAGACAAGATTATGATAAGCATAAGACTAAGACAAGTAGCGATCCTAGGTTTCCCCTTAATCGCGAAATAAGTAGAGAAAGCCGGCGATCGTAGGTATCCCCAAGATCGCTAAGAGTAGGCACGGCGACCCTAGGTTTCCCCAGTGGTTGCCAACAGTAGGTAGGGTAGGAGCTCACTGAGACATTATGTCTCATCCCTATCCTTCTGGTGCAGGTTTATAGGTTAGCAGGTGTTGTTCATGAAGATCTTCAGGAAGACGCTGGATGGAGTGCAGATGCTCGTCAAGGCAAGCTCAGGAGGTTGACAGATTTTATATATGTATATAAACGTGTATTATATGACTTTTGGATATTTATGTAAACGAGCAAATTGTACTCATTCAGTGGTTTGTAATATTATTATTGAAAATTTTAAATGTATCCAGTATCAGTTTAGCGCACATGCTAATATACTAGTTAAAGTTAGTATGGGTGTTACAGTTCATTTCGACAATTATCAAGTTTCACAAAATCACTAAGTTCGTCTCAAAATCAAACTTTATAATCAATTCATTGCAAGCAATCGTTATCTATCAACAAAAGGTCAAAACACCAGCAAAACAACACAAAAGGAATGCACAGAACAACACATGCTGTGTCTTTCATGGTCGCGCAACGACTAGGGACTTCACTAAGTCCTGTTTTCTGGGCAACCAGATAACAAGGCATTCACTACGGGAAAGCCCCAATTCCACCCAAAAATCTCGTTTTTCATCCCAATTGACCCAAAATTGTTTTACAAACAATACACATGATCAATACACTTAAATTGAACAATGGATACACAATGAAACATCAAATTGACATGAATTCTCGAGGTTTTTCGGTTATTTTCAAAGTTCGTCTCAAATTTCCATTTTCACCAACAACTTAGCAAATAAGCTTGTATAACAACATCAACAGTATTCCATCAAGTTCAACATCACCATAATCACCTATTCAAACTATTCCAACAACAACTTATTCATTTAAGCAGCAACTTATTCATTTTCACTTAATTAAGCCATTTTAGCAAAACACCACCACCACCAACAACAACAACTTAATTCTCATCAAAGCTACACACCCAGCATAATATTTTCATGCATTTCATCTTATGGCAGGAACTTAGTCGAAACATTAGCAACTTAATCAAATTCACTTAATTAATCAATTTTCCCAAAGTCACTTAAATCACAACTTATTCAACATAACTTCATGATTTCTCAAACAAAACATATACCCATGCTCATAATCAACAAACATCATTCAATTATCATGTTAATCATCAAGATCATGAAAATTCACAAATGTATCAATTAATTATAATGAAACATTAATTTTGACATGAAGAAAATGCAATTTCATCAAAGTTTAACATGCTTAATTTAATCACAAAAAAGGAGCACGAAATTCACCAAAATCAGCAACAATTATCATGCAATTAATCATAATCTAAAACACTCAAACCTCATAATTGCTTATTAAACCCATTTGGTAAAAGTAATCTCCCCACTTACCTTAATTCTTCACTTTTCTTGCTACTACTAGTAGAATTCCCTTCTTCCCCTTGAGCTCTTCTAGTTTCCTCTTCTCCATGCCTCTCCTTTCTCTATTCTCTCACTTGCCTCTCAAAATTTTGTGTTAGAATGTTTAACCTAATTCACCACCACTCACTACTAGTCTATTTATAATATGGTTTTAGGGTTACTCCCACTAATGGGCTTAGTCACAATTAACTCACAATTATTTTCTCTACACTTTTACTTCACTTAAACCCCCCATATTAATTATACACCACTATTCTCTAAAATTCAAATTACTAGTTCTAACATATTTACAAAAATGCCACTTAAGCACTAATAATTCCACTAACCCACCAATCACACATAAATAATAAATTAACAAATATAATTAAATAAATAATACTAATTAATAATAACAGATAAATCTAATGCTAAAAATCAGGTTGTTACATTCTGCCTCCTTATCAAATTCATCCCAAGTAGCCATCACACTCTCCTTAAGCTTGCTCTTGTAGTTCTCCTTTTTAGAGCTTCCTGGCTTGGAACTTCCTTTTCTTGGCATTTCCTTCTGTAGCTATGGACACTCTGCATTGAAATGCCCAGTCTTCTTGCAGTTGTAGCAGCATCATGTTCTTCACCCTTGGTTTTGAATCCTGCTCTCTTGGAACCATTTCCTCTACCTGAGAATCTTCTTTTATTGGTCAGATACTAGAACCTCTAGGTCAAGTAAGCCATTTCCTCAAAATCTAAATTATTATCAGATCCTTCATCTGGATTCTCTTCCTCTAGCTTAGAATATTTTAGAGCTTTGGCTGATTTTCCTTGAGAAGTCAGAGCAATAGACTTGGGCTTTTGAGCTGGTTCATCACTATTAATCTCAATCTCATGACTCGTGAGCGAGCTTATCAAGTTCTCCAGGGTCAGCTTGTCCATGTCTTTTGCCTCCTGAATGGTTGTAACTTTGGGTCTGAATCTGGCAGGAAGACTCCTAAGAATCTTCTTGACATGATCAACTACAATATAGCTTTTCTTTAGAACTTGAAGACCAGACTGAAGAGTTTGAAAACTTGAGTACATGGTTTCAACGTCCTCGTCTTCCTTCATTCTAAATAGCTCGTACTGAAGAACTAACTGGTTAGCTTTTGCCTTCTTGACCTGTTAATTTCCTTCGTAGGTAGAGCATAGAGATTCAAAGATTGCTTTTGTTGTAGATATGTCCACAATCTTTGTATACTCAGCATGAGATAGAGCATCAACCAGTATACCACAAACTCTGTGATGCTTTTTGTACATCTTTCTTTGGGTGGCAGTGAGACTCTTCCTGTCTGATACTATACCTTCTGTATCTAACTCAAAGTTTATGCCATCATCAATGATATCCCATAGTTCATCATCAATCCCTATGATGTGACCATACATCTTTCTCTTCAACCATGAAAATTATGCAGCATCTCCATTAAAAGATAGAGGCCTTACTGAGACATTGTTTTTATCAGAGGTGTGGTGGCAAAGTAAGCTTAGCCTTTCTCCGGTCAGCTAATATAGACTCCCCCTATAACACCCCGATTTTTAATCTTAGTTATTAGAAATTAGTATTAGATATTATTATTATTATTATTATTATTATTTGTTTGTTTGATCGTATTTATTTAATTGGTTGTATTTATTGAGAAATAGATGAGTTGGTTGGCTTGTTAAAAGATGAGAGAAAATAATTTTTAAAAAGAAAATAGCCTTTTTGGTGAGAATATGGAAATGGGGTGCATAAAGTAAATATGTCTAAAGTTTATGTGAGAAAATAAAAATAAATAATTTGTTAAAAGATAAGGGATAGAGTTTCAGAACAACTAAAACCTAAATAGCCTCTATAAATAGAGAAGAGCATAAGAGAGAATTAGGGTTACAACAAACATAGAAAAGATTAGAGATCATAGGAAAACTAGGGTTGCGGAGAGAAGAGGCAAGGATGCAAAGTGAGGAGAACCTGGGGAGAGATTTCACCGTAGAAATTCATCAAATTCTGCAAACGAGAGGTAAGGGGGGAGTTTTATTCAATCTACGGGTTGTATATTCATGTGGGTAGCGATGAGTCCTTAACTTTTGGTGTTTTTCTTAATTCTTTTGATGATTATTTGTTAAATTCGTGTTCTTTATATTGCTGTAATTATATGTTTGATTTATTGGAATTTTATGTTCACATATATTCAGTTGTATTTCGATGGCTGTTGTGTTGTTTATTTTATTTTTCGATGGCTGTTGTGTTGTTTATTTTATTCATCCATGCCTTTATTTTAATGCATGACTGTAAATCGATGTCAGATTGCTTTTCTCACCATGTTGTGTTCGTTTGAGTTTGTTTTGTGCTTGACTGGATTCTCACCATGTTGTGTCCCTATGACTATGGATCGTCTCTATATTTTTGATGAACAGTTTTATATTTGACAAACTTTATGAATTTAAAATAGTTTTTCCTTATTCTTTGTATCAAGATTTGGCGAAAATTTGTTTTGAAAAATAGAGTTTGTTATTTAATACTACATATTTGGCTATATAGTGTATATGTCTGATATCACATTGTAACTATTACCGTGATTTTAATATCATAGTATTAGGATAAGGATCTATTTTGAATTATGACTATTGGCATTCTATTTGTGATAACAAGACTTATATTTAGAAATAAATGTTTCACGTTAATATTTATTTGACTGTGATAGAGAACCATGAAACCGATTTTGAAGTTCAATAATAACAACAATTGTGCACCATCACTATTATCCTTTTATTATCAAACAATCTTATGTCTTTAATTAATTAAAAAAAAGGGCAATAATAATAAATGAGTTTATTATTATTTGTTGTTTTTTAATTATACTTTGTGAAGCGTCGTCTTGTCCATTCCAATCGGTTTTCTAATTCATGCTGCCTTCTATTGGATCACGTCATCTTTTTGGCAAATTCGGCGGAGAATTGGCAATTAGCAAAAGCACCGCTTCACACAATTCACACAGTATTGATTTACGGTTTGTGCTCTCTACTAGTGAATTAATTTATAGTTTGAATTTGTCTTCATATTGGTACAACAATATAATATCCGTTTGACAACAAGCTTGCGATCAACTTTTTCCTTGGTTATGAGAGCGCCGCGAGATAAAATATGGAGAGCGCCGTGAGAGAGAGAGAGGTAGGGTGAGAGAGAAGTGGGGGTTCTCGGCTCCGCCGCGGACAACCACGTCGGTGTTCTTTTTCGCCGGCAGTGAGGATTTCAAGGGGGGAAGGGTTCCAAGCAGGGTGCCACAAACGGGGGGGGGGGGGGGGGGATGGGGGAGATTGGATTGATGTGAGACGGCAGAGGCGGAAAGTGCAGCGACAGGATTCGTTTGAACAGGACAGACAGCGGGAGGAATTGCGGTTCGCGGGAAGATTGGTCTCTTCTTCCAATTCAGGGCGGTCTAGGGTAAGGGTTGGCTCACGTTTTCTTGATAACCACGGGCGATCACGGTCTGGTGGTTTTGGGCTACATTCTCATGAAGGGGCGCGGCCTTTTAATTCTCACGGCAGTGCTGCTGGGCGGCGATGGCGATCACCTTCACGAGGGCGGTTCTCTCTTGCGAGGTGGGCGCGCGACGGTGGCGAGGCTTTTAGGCATAATAATCACGTGAGGGTGAGGACTGGTGATGGCAAGGATCGTGTTTCCTTCCCACGGATTAAGGGGGCGCGCGACGGTGCAATCGGTTCATTGGGGCAGCCGTGCGTTATGGATGGTGCTGGCAGGGAGGAGTCCTCTCTTTCTAATTTAAAACGAGATGTTGTCAAACTCTTGCGCGCGTTGAACGGAATTTATTTTGGCTATCTGCGTCTGTGGGCTAAGGTGGCTAGGTTCGATCGGTCTGCTCCAGGGGAGAGGGTGAGGGAGAGTGACGTGAGGATGGGGAGGAAGGGGATTTGGGTTGGCGAGGGAGATAATGGAACGCAGTTGGAGGCTGTGTCGTGCCGGAATATTGGCGACGGCGAGGGCGAATATGTGTCGAGGAATGGGACGTGTGGAGTTACTCTGGAAGGGGAGGGAGAAAAAATAGTTTGTGCGGAGCTGGTGGCGGACGGTGGTGGAAAGGATGCTTTGGTGAGGGAGGAGGCTGACAACGGGGAGGGTGTGAGGGTCGGGGAGGTGGTGGTGCGGCTCAATGGGAATCAAGGAAGGGGTAATACTGCTGTTACGGGGATGTGGGGGGTCACGGAGTGCATTGCACCCGTTGTTCCGCAGGCTAAGGAGAAGGTTTCGCAAAGTAAGCAATTGGTTCGCATTTATCGATCAGTTGAGGACGATTTGCAATGGGCTAGAAATGGTGTAGTAGCTACTGTGTTGTATGGAGAAGCTATTCCAGTGATACAAAACCGAGTTGCAGACGCGGGTTTCAAAGAGTTAGAATTTATCCCGTTGGGAGCTGATAAAGTGTTCGTGCATAGCAAGCAAGACTTGGATGTCATGTCTATGATTGAGGCGGCAAGTGACTTTTTTCGGCATATCTTTTCTAATTTTGTGCGCTGGGACAAACAAGTGGTGACCTTTCAGAGGGGAGCTTGGTTGCGTATTTACGGGGTTCCATTACATGCGTGGAATGAGAATTTTTTTAAGCTTTGCACCATGAACTGTGGTCGCTTCTTGAGATTGGATAGTTGTACACTGGATAAGGAATGTTTTGATTACGCACGTGTGCTGATAGCTACCGCTTCTTTGGACGTTGTCAATGTTGTTGATAACCTTTTGATTGACGGTTTATTGGTCGAGGTGAAAATAGTGGAAGAGTGGGGCTTTAACATCGGAGAGGATGCTTGCTTGTTTGAAGCGGATAGTGTTTCGGAGGTATCTCAGGCTGACTTGTTTGAGACTCATGCTGATCCGGATCTTAATAATTTTGGTGATGACTTAGTAAAAGAGTTCGTCGATGAGTTGGAGGAGGAGGAGAGGCTTCCAGTGTCTCGGCCGGATGTTCTCTCTAAACCTTGTGTTCGTGAGGAACAGGCAGCATGTAAGGATGGGGAGGGCACTACCTATCATGTGCCTCCTGCTATTCTTGGTTCGGATACTTCGGCTTATTTATGTGGCGATTCTGGTTCTGTTTCTGCACCTTCTAATCCTTCTGTTCCCAAACAGACGCGTTGTCAGCGTACTCTGTCTTGCCCCCCGATCAAGGCCCGTTCTGTTGTGTCTGGGCCGTGGAGTATGGAATAGCTGAATGATCATAATCATGGAGACGCGGGGCTGATTTTCTCATCTAAGAAGAAGTACAAGAAAAAGATGCAGTCAGAAGTTAAAGTTTCATCTGACTCCGGTGATGCTAAAAGAAGAAGACATCCGGGCGGCTTTTTGAAACATTCCATCTTGTCTCTCAAGAAAGTCGCCAGATTACCAAGCAAGGACCGCAATGAGGTGTTGAAAATTTTAAAACAGAAAGCGCGGGAGAGGCGTGCTAAAACTTTAGTTAACTCATCAGCGGTTTTGGACTCTAGAGGTGCAACAACTGATTCTTCTTCTTCAGTTTCGGTTAATAATGACTGGAATAATTGGGTAATCATGCATGGTAATGAGAGGGTGGCGGAGGAGGATGTTCGGGGCATAGGTACATCTATTGGTGTTCAATTTTCGGGAGACAAGTCGAATATGTTCAGTGTGCTTTCGGGGACGGGGAGAGGGAAGAGGTTGCTGCCGGTTGGGAAGGAGGGGATGGGACCGGGGGCTGTTGGTCGGAGCAGTTAGGGCGCTGAGGCCGTTGGTGTAGGGTGTGCGGGTGGGGGATGCGGATTATTTCTTGGAACGTACGGGGGTTGGGAGGGTTGGAGAAGAGGAAGGAGATTCGGAAGTTGGTGGGTGAGAAGTGTCCTTTCATTCTGTGTTTGCAGGAAACTAAGTTGCTGGCTTGTGACAATTTTTTATGTGACTCGTTGTGGGGTTCTGCGCCCTATGAGTTCTCCTTTCGACCCTCTATGGGGGCATCTGGGGGCTTATTGACTTTATGGGATTCTTCGGAGGTGGAGGTGTGGACTTCTGTGAGTTTTGATCATGTATTAATGATACATGGTAGGTTTCTTCAATCGAACGAGCTTTTTTACTTATTCAATGTTTATGCCCCTTGTGAGGCTTGTCCGAAGCAATTATTGTGGGATTCCTTGTTTGTTAGGCTGCAGTCTGTGGTGGGGAAGAAGGTGTGTGTCTGCGGGGATTTCAATGCAGTTAGGCGTCCTGAGGAGAGGCGGTCGGCCAGATCTTATTCCTACTCGATGGATAACGGTCCGTTTAACCAGTTTATTGAATCCAATGCTTTGGTGGATTTACCTCTATGTGGCCGTAACTTTACTTGGTATAAAGGGGATGGTCTTTCTATGAGCCGGTTGGACAGGTTTCTTTTTTCAGAAGATTGGTGTCTGGTTTGGCCGAATTGTGTGCAGGTGGCTTCTTTGTGGGGTCTGTCTGATCATTGTCCTCTTCTGTTGTCTGTCCACGAGGAAAATTGGGGCCCTCGACCGTGTCGTATGCTGAAGTGTTGGCGGGACCTGCCTGGGTATAGTCAGTCAGTTTGTCTCTACTAAATGGAAATCTTTTCAGGTCGATGGTTGGGGTGGCTATGTCTTGAAAGAGAAATTTAAATTAATTAGAGGGGCTCTTAAGGAGTGGCATGCAACTCACACTCGGAATTTATCTGGGAAGATTGATGATCTTAAACTTCGTCGTTCAGTTCTCGAAAGTAAAGGAGAAGATGAAGTCTTGTCCGAATCCGAGTTGGTGGAGTATCATAATATTGGGGTGGACATTTATTCTTTGTCGCGGATGAATACTAGTATTTGCTGGCAGCAGTCTCGATCAAAGTGGCTCAGAGAGGGGGATGCTAATACCAAATATTTTCATACAGTCTTGGCAGCAAAACGTCGTAGGAATGCGATTTCAACTCTTTTGGTAGAGGGGGTGGTTGTTGAGGGTGTTCAACCTATTCGTCAGGCCGTGTTCTCTCACTTTCAGTCTCATTTTCGTGCGCCGCGTGTGGAGAGGCCGGGGTTGGGGAATCTTCAGTTTCGAAGGTTGTCTGTTGCCGATGGGGGTGTTTTGATTAAACCTTTTTCCATGGAGTAAGTTAAGCAGACGGTGTGGGATTGTGACAGTTTCAAAAGCCCCGGACCTGATGGTATTAATTTTGGTTTCATCAAGGATTTTTGGGGGGATTTGAAGGATGACATTATGCGTTTTATTTCAGAGTTTCATCGGAATGGCAGATTAACAAAAGGTATCAACAATACTTTCATTGCTCTTATCCCAAAGGTGGACAATCCTCAACGGTTGAATGATTTTCGGCCTATCTCTCTTGTGGGGTGCTTATACAAGATTCTTGCTAAAATTTTGTCAAATAGATTGAGATTGGTTATTGGCAGTGTTGTCTCTGAGGCTCAGTCAGCGTTTGTTAAGGATAGACAGATTCTTGATGGTATCCTGATAGCTAACGAGGTGGTCGATGAAGCCCGCAGGTGTAACAAAGAACTGTTGCTATTTAAAGTTGATTTTGAAAAGGCCTATGATTCTGTCGATTGGGGTTACCTAGACATGGTAATGGAAAAAATGTCTTTTCCTGTGTTATGGAGGAAGTGGATGAAAGCTTGTGTTTGTACTGCTACAGCGTCTGTGTTAGGTAATGGTAGTCCTACGGAGGAATTTCCTCTTGAGCGGGGTTTACGTCAGGGTGATCCGTTGTCTCCGTTTCTTTTTCTGCTGGCGGCTGAGGGGTTGAATGTTCTTATGAAAGCTATGGTTGATTCGAGTATATTCACGGCGTACACTATTGGTTCGGGTAATCCTACCTTAGTCTCTCATCTTCAATTTGCTGATGATACCCTTCTTTTGGGGGTTAAGAGTTGGGCGAATGTGCGAGCCCTTCGGGCGGTTCTTGTTCTTTTTGAATTGATGTCGGGCCTGAAGGTGAATTTTCACAAGAGTATGTTGGTTGGGGTCAATGTTTCTGCATCTTGGCTGCAGGCCGCTGCTATGGCTTTAAATTGTCGCGTTGGTAAAATTCCTTTTGTGTATTTGGGCTTGCCTATAGGCGGTGATCCACGTCGTTTGTTGTTTTGGGAGCCTGTGTTGACTCGTATCAGTGATCGTTTGTCTGGGTGGCGTAGTAGATTCCTCTCTTTTGGTGGTCGCTTGGTACTCCTTAAGTCTGTCTTGTCCTCTCTGCCTGTCTATGCTCTTTCCTTCTTCAAAGCTCCATCAGGTATTATCTCTTCTATTGAATCTTTATTGTTAAATTTTTTTTGGGGGGGGAGTGAGGGACCTAGGAAATTATCTTGGATTGCTTGGAGTAATATTTGTAAAAGTAAGGAGGATGGCGGTTTGGGGGTGAAGCGGATGAGGGAGTTTAACATTGCTTTGTTAGGTAAGTGGTGCTGGAGGCTTTTGGTGGATAGAGGAGGTTTGTGGTACAGGGTGTTGGTAGCTAGGTATGGTGAGGTGAATGGGAGGTTGGAGGTAGGGGGCCGGAGTGCTTCTTCTTGGTGGCGGGAGGTTGTCAAAATCCGTGACGGGGTTGGAGGGGTGGACGGTGGGTGGTTTGCAGGGTGTGTCGATAGATCTGTTGGGTGTGGTTCTATGTCATTTTTTTGGACTGACCCGTGGCTTGGTGGGGTTCCGTTGTGTGCGAGGTTTGGCCGTCTTTTTGACTTAGCTGTTAACAAGTCGATATCGGTGGAAGATATGTGTGACCTAGGGTGGGGGGTAACAGGGGAGGCTTGGCAGTGGCGTAGACGGTTGTGGGCGTGGGAGGAGGAGCTGTTGGCAGAGCTTAGGGTTTTATTGCTTGACATTTCTTTGCAGCCTAATGTTCCTGATCAGTGGAGGTGGAAGCTTGACTCTGGTGGGGGGTATTCAGTTCGTGGTGTGTACCAGATGCTCTCTAGACAGGAGTCTATTCCGGTTGACGATGTTTTGGATCTTACTTGGAACAAACAGGTACCCTTGAAGGTGTCTATCTTGGCTTGGCGGCTGGTTCAAAATCGCTTGCCATCTAAAGATAATCTGTTGGCTCGTGGTATAATTTCTTTTGATGAACAATCTTGCGTGACTGGGTGTGGGGCAACGAATCAGCTGAGCATTTATTTGTTCATTGTTCGTGTTTTGGCCCTTTATGGAGTCTGGTTCGGGGCTGGATTGGTGTTTCATCGGTTGATCCGCTCAATGTTAAGGATCATTTTACTCAGTTTGTTTATTTAGCCGGTGGTTTGCGATCTAGTCGTTCTTTTTTGCAGCTTGTGTGGCTTTGTACTGTGTGGGTCATTTGGACGGAAAGAAACAACCGACTTTTCAACAATCAGGAGAGTACCATCTACCAACTATTAGATAAAGTAAAGGTTCATACTTTTTGGTGGGTGAAAACTTGTAATATTAATGTTCGTAATAATTCTCATTGTTGGTGGTCGAGCCCCTTTGTTTGTATGGGCATCGGCTAACCGACTCTTGGTTACTGATGTGAACTGTGTATTTGACTTTTGGTGGAGCTCTGGGTTGGCACACCTTGTGCTAATTTAGAGACTCCTCATCTATTAATATATATCCCATTTTTGCTTGTTCAAAAAAAAATTATACTTTGTGAATGGTATATGGTTAGGACCTTAGATTTTGGTGTCTATTTATTTTATTTAAATACAACATGTGCCTTGTGATTTATTTTATATAAATACGGTATGGGCGTCGAAACTTGACATGTTTTGAATTAATATGATTTAGGTGATGATTTGAATTGATGAGATATTAAATAACAAGGATAGATGAAATATTTGATGATGTGTGTTGATGTGTATTTATTTGACGATGTGTAATGATGAATTATTTGATGATGTGTATTTATGTGTTATTTAATGATGTAATTGATGTGTTATTTAAAGACGTGTTATATAAAGATGTGCTATTTGAAGATGTGTGATTTAAAGATGTGATATTTGAAGATGTGATATTTGACGATGGTGCTACTTAAATATGTGTAATTGTTGAGTCATACAAAGATGTGCATTGTTGAGTCATTATTTGATGTTCATGCATTCATGGTCGAGTCTATTTAATGATGTTGTATTTGACGATGGTGTGGACAAAATCAGTAACATACCTCTGATGTCCAAAATATTTGACGATGGTGTGGACAAAATCAGTAACATACCTATGATGTCCAAAATATTTGACGATGGTGATAGGTTTGGTACCACATGCATATACGGTCGAGTCTAGGAGCATTGCATACATTATTGTGTTCCGTTGATGAGTTGCTAATTCCTTAGTTGATGATTGACCTTGTTTAAGTGATACTTGTTCATTATGATTTATTAAATGATGTGAATGGTGATTATCTAACAATGTGAAGTTGATTATCTAACGATGTAAAAATATGATTATCTAACGATGTCAATAATTTATATATGAATATATGATTGATGTTGCTTATGTATTTTTTTGCCTTGTTTCTATTCATTATGATTATGCAATTCTTATTTTGAATATATTCTCACCCTCTAGTGGCGGGTTGGGCGCCTACGCCTTTGTGGTGTAGATTCGCAGGAAGAAGAATATTAGTAGTAGTGAGTCTCTAAGGATAGCGTTGGAGCCTCCTATTTACTTTTACCGCTTTTGGGAGTTTTATCGAGTCATTGCTCTGATTAGTAATACTAGGGAATGGGGATTTATTTTATTTCAAATTTTGTTTCAGAATTCAGTTTTGATTTAGATTTAATGAAGTGACAATTACTTTGAATGTTTTGAAATTTATTCCGTTGCGACGTTTTTAATATTAAATGAAGTATTTTTGGATTGATTTAGAAATGTGAAACCCTTGCGTGTTTAATTATTTATTTAATTTTATTAGAAAATAAAACGTGGGTTTTAGGGTGTTACACTCCCCATTGGCACTTCTTTGTAAGTTAGCACATCAATGAATACAAAGTCTGTTGTCAAGAGTGAGCACAAAATATGTATGAATTTCCTTGATCCAATTTCCCATCTCAAACTGATGAAAGGTAGTGTCACTTTTCCTTTGAAGTGTTGTAATCAATGTTGTGATCAGAAGTGGAAGCAGACATGTCTTACTCACTGGATATTTGACTGTGGCTCGATTAAGTGGCTGAGCACAGACTGTGCTTTGATACCTGTAACACCCTAAACCCCACATTTTATTTTCTAATAAAATTCAATAAATAATTAAACATGCAAGGGTGTCACACATCTTAATCAATCCAAAAATACTTCATTTAATATTAAAAACGTCGCAGCGGAATAAATTTCAAAGTATTCAAAGTAATTGTCACATCATGAAATCAACATCAAAACTGAATTCAAAATGAATTCTAAAACAAAGTCTTAAATAAAAATAAGCTCCCAATCCCTAGTGTTACTAATCAGAGCATCGACTCGATAAAGACTCCCAAAAGCGATAAAAAGAGAAGGCTCCAACGCCATCCTCCCAGACTCACTGCTACTAAGATTCTTCTTCCTGCAAATCTACACCACAAAGGTGTAGGCGCCCAACCCGCCACTAGAGGGTGAGAATATATCCAACACAAGAGAGGTACAAACACATGTATAGATTCAGATAAAATAATCATCAATTGCAGTTAGGCATGTATACATCAGAGACAAGTAGTATTCACATTTAATCATAAGTGTTCATTTAACAAAATTAACAGGCATCAATCAACATCTTATAATAACATACAAGCATCAACATCATTTAATAATATCAAGTATGCATATAGTAAAATACATGTCATTCACACATAATAATATAGAAGCACATCATTGAATATATCACAGCTTTGAATAGTTACACATCTTTAAATGACACATCTTCAAATAGACTTGCAGTTATGTATGCAATGTCCCTAACTCGACTCTATATGCATGTGGTACCGGTTTTGGATATCAGAGGTATGTTACTGATTTATCCCCCATCTTTAAATCACATCTTTAAATCGGACTGACCATGAATGCATGAACCTCAAATAATGACTCAACAATGCACATCTTTATATGACTCAACAATTACACATCTTTAAATAACACATCTTTATATAACACATCTTTAAATCGCACATATTTAAATAACACATCTTTATATAATCACATCTTTAAATCATACATCTTCAAATAGCACATCTTTATATAACACATCTTTAAATCACACATCTTTAAATAACACATCTTTATATAACACATTGTCAAATAATACATTTAGTTTACACATCTTAAAATAACACATCAATTACATTCTTAAATAACACATCAATATTCATCACCAAATAATACATTTAGTTACACATCTTAAAGTAATAAATCATTACATATCTTGTAACACCCATATGGAGATTGCCTAGGATCTCTTATGAGTATTAAAATTTCGTACCGGATACATTAAATACAATACAGAAAATTTGGTTTATTAATGTACAATACATAAGCTTGTGATACAACTCATTATCCGATACAACATTCTCCATAATATACATCATATTACATCATTCATATACACATGATCACAATAATAAAACATAAGCAGCACGATCAATCCGTAGCCTTCTCTTTACCTTTACGTCGTGCTACCTGCAAAGAACCTGCACCAGAAGGAAAGGGATGAGACATAACGTCTCAGTGAGCTCCTACCCTACCTACTGTTTGGCAACCACAGGGAACCTAGGGTTGCCGTGCCTACCTCGGCGATCTGGGGAAAAACCTATGATCGCCAAGTCTTATCTTTACTTATTTTCGCGATCAAGGGAAAGAACTAGGATCGCTCTTACTTAGTGATCAGGGAAACAGAATTATGATCACGTCTTAATACTAGGAACTAATAGTCCTATCTCTCAATACTTATACAAATAAATGTATTAATCTTTATATCTTTAAGTTAGAGGTTAGCGTTGAACAATCAATAATTATCTTGGTTCATTTTACGGAGTGCATCCGGGTGGAGTAACCCCGAAGTACATCTCCCTTCTAACCGGTGAAAATTCCTATCGTATCAGGCTAACACCGGACTCCTCTTATCGTCGTGCGGTCATCCTTGCGGAATAACACGTCCCACTAGCGTGAACCTCCTGTGTCCCACTAGCGTGAACAACAGAAGACACGACTTAATAATCTTAACTTATGCGTATACCTCCCATGTCCCACTAGCGTGAACGATGAGAGACGCAAATTAATATGTTTTAACTTATGCATGAACCTCTCGTGTCCCACTAGCGTGAACGACGAAAGTCACGACTTAAACTTATTAGTCAATACTTTGCTTGGACCATTCATGTTCCACTAACGTGAACAACGAAGGTCAGGGCTTAATATCTGAGTAATTCATGACTACTTAACCTTTAATGGGTCCTAAGCTTGAACATTGAATTCTTCTTAGCTTGTATGAACTTAAATAAATGTAGGGATTTCTCTTATAAGACTATGATCCCATTGCTAATCCCTCTTTATGTCTATATAACTTAGGAGTATAAGTATACATCTCCTAAGGCCATACCTATCCCTCATCCTACCCTAATACCAAGCCAAAGCTCACAAACATAAAGCTGGGAAAGCCAAAAATCGTAGCACGATTTCATGAAATCGGAGCACGATATTTTTCGAAAGTTTCAGGAAAAACAGGGCATAAAATCGTAGCCCGATGCCCAGAAATCGGAGCACGATTTTGGCTTCAGCAGCACTCAAAATTTCACTTCCTAAGCTAATCCAAACATCCCCAATCATCAAAACAGCTTATGGGAATGAATTTCACAAGGCATAAGGATAGATATTAACATGATTAAGCAAGGGATTAGATACACAAAGGATTAGGGCATAATTCTAACTCTTGAATCAACTTGTAAAAACACTAAAACTACTCAAAGGGGTTATATCACCCCATGGAGCTCACCTTAAACCTCCTATTGGTGCTTACTATCCTTGGTTCTCAAAGCCTTGACTACAAGCTAACTTCTTCTCTCAAAATCTTCCTTGTTTTCTCCTTATTCCTTGCTCTTGTTCTAGGTTTATCAACCAAACCTTGCTTGTGAAGTTTCCTCTTAAGAATTGGATGATGAAAAGATGAGTTAAAGGAGAGGGAGTGAGGCGTGTGAATGAGGGAAGAGGGGAAGAGAATGAGCTGAAAAATTTGGAAAGGAAAATGGGAATAGAAGAGTGTGGAATAAGTTGGTAAGATATTCTTACCACTTATTTTAAAAACAAACTCCATTCTCCTCTAAATTACAATCATGCCATTCCAAACATTACTAAATTGTCTTGCTTCTCAATTGCGTCTAATACTGATAATAATTGCATCTAAGCGGGATGTTACAATCTACCCCCCTTAAAGAAATTTCGTCCTCGAAATTTAGAAGTTACCTGAAAATAAATGAGGATAGGTTTCTTGCATCTCTGACTCTAGCTCCCACGTTGCTTCACCGTCAGGAGAACCTTTCCATACAACCTTAACTATAGGAATCTCTTTGTTCCGCAAAGTCTTAACATCACGATCGATTATCTGTTCTGGCTCAGGTTGAAAGGTCAAGTCCGATCTTAAGTCTATACTGTCCAGTTCCACTGGTTGGAAAGGATCGGGAATGAACTTCCTCAGCTGAGAGACGTGGAATACATCATGTAAGCCTGACATGGCCGGTGGCAGCGCCAACTGATAAGCTGCTGGTCCGACACGTCGAAGTATCTGAAACGGTCCAACATACCTTGGACAAAGCTTCTTAGTTCTGAACGCTCCTCTTAACCCCAACTTGGGTGTAACTTTAAGGAAGACATGGTCTCCTTCTTCAAACTCTAAGGGTCTTCGCCGCTTATCCGCATAACTTTTCTGACGACTTTGAGCTGTTCTCATTTTATCCTGAATGGACTTAATCTTCAGGGTCGTTTCCTGAATGATCTCAGGTCCCAAAATGCTCTTATCTCCAACCTCAGCCCAGCAAAGCGGGGTTCTACATTTCCTACCATACAATGCTTCATATGGTGCCATTCCAATGCTAGAATGATAACTGTTATTGTAAGAAAATTCGATCAATGGGAGGTGATCATTCCAACTTCCTCCATCTTCTAGGATACATGCCCGTAACATGTCCTCTAACGTCTGAATAGTTCTTTCGGATTGTCCGTCTGTCTGAGGATGATGGGACGTGCTCATCTTTAATCTTGTCCCCAAAGCCTTCTGAAAAGCTTTCCAAAAGTGAGATGTGAAAATGGGATCTCTATCAGACACAATACTAGCTGGCACACCATGGAGTTTCACAATCTCCGAAATAAATAACTCGGCATACTGAGAGGCTCGATAAGTAGTCTTAACCGGCAAGAAATGAGCTGACTTGGTTAACCGGTCCACTATTACCCATATGGAGTCATGTCCTCGCTGTGTTCGAGGTAATCCACTCACAAAATCCATGGTTATATCTTCCCATTTCCATTGTGGAATTTCCAGAGGTACCAACATTCCTGCAGGCCTTTGATGCTCAATCTTCACCTGCTGACAAACAATGCATCGGGACACAAACTCCGCAACATCTCTTTTCATGCTAGGCCACCAATAATCTCTTTTCAAGTCTTGATACATCTTGGTGGTTCCTGGGTGAATGCTGAAACTGCTCTTATGCGCCTCTTCTAAAATTAATCTTTTTAATTCCTCAACGTTCGGGACATAAATCCTTCCTTCAAACAATAACACACCATCTGGTGCCCATGAAAACTCTGCTTGGCCAACTTTCCTCTGAAGATCCATATCCATGCTTTGCGCTTGTACAATCCTAGATCGTAGGTCGCACGAAATCTCTAACTTGTTTAACAAAATACCACCATCTAAATCAGTAACATGGAGGTTAAGGTCTCCAAACTTCTCATACAGCCCACACGTGTGCATCATCACCTCAGCTTTAATCAAAGCCTTTCGACTTAAGGCATCTGCCACCACATTTGCTTTTCCGGGGTGGTATTTCAAATCAAAATCAAAGTCTTTAAGGTACTCCATCCAACGTCTCTGCCTCATATTCAGATCTCGTTGATCGAACAAATATTTCAAGCTCTTATGATCACTAAACAAATCAAACTGCGCACCATACAAATGATGTCTCCATATCTTCAATGCAAAAACTATTGCTGCTAGCTCAAGATCATGGGTGGGGTAATTCTCTTCATGTGTCTTGAGCTGTCTGGACGCATACGCTATGACATTTTCCCCTTGCATAAGAACACTTCCCAGTCCCTTGGAAGATGCATCGCAGAAAACGGTGTATCTCCTTTCAGGATCTGGTATTGCTAACACTGGTGCTTTAGTCAATTTCTTCTTCAGAACTCTGAAACTTTCTTCACATTCTTCATCCCAAACAAAGGGTACCTCTTTTCTGGTGAGACGTGACAGGGGTAAGGCAATTTGAGAAAACTTCATAATGAATCTTCGATAATAACCTGCCAAGCCTAGAAAGCTCCTGACTTCAGCTACATTCTTTGGTCTTTCCCAATTGAGAACAACCTCTACCTTAGATGGATCAACAGCTACTCCTCCTTGAGAAATAACATGACCCAAAAATTTAATCTCGGATAACCAGAACTCACATTTGCTAAACTTAGCGTACAGCTGCTTGTCTCTCAGAACATCCAATACAATTCTCAAATGTTGAGCATGCTCCTGAGGATCCTTATAATAGATCAAGATGTCATCAATGAAAATCACTACAAATTGGTCGAGATAGGGCTGAAATATCTTGTTCATGTAATCCATAAATACTGCTGGAGCATTAGTTACACCGAAAGGCATAACCAGAAATTCATAGTGCCCGTAACGCGTTCGAAACGCCGTCTTAGACACATCTGAAGACTTGATACGGATCTGGTGATAACCCGATCGAAGATCATCTTGGAAAACACAGTTGCTCCCTTGAGCTGGTCTAAAAGATCGTCAATCCTTGGAAGAGGATACTTGTTCTTGATAGTCACTTTATTAAGTTGGCGGTAGTCTATACACAGTCTCATGCTTCCATCCTTCTTCTTGACTAACAAAACTGGAGCACCCCAAGGCGATACGCTGGGTCTAATAAAATGTTTCTGAATTAAATCCTCGAGTTGAGATTTCAACTCTTTCAACTCCGTTGATGACATTCTGTACGGTGCCACAGACACTGGCTCCGCTCCTGGAATCAAATCAATTGAGAACTCCACCTCACGCTCTGGAGGCAAACTAGTTACTTCTGAAGGAAATACATCTAGATATTCATTCACAACAGGAATATCACTGGGACTTAACTCTGATTCTGAAGCCACAGTGAGCATCACATAAAACCCTTTAGCTTGAGCACAAATAAACTGGATTAACTGATGGGTGCGGTTAATCAACTCAGACAGAGCCACACCTTCTGTCGTATCACTGGTAGGCATATAAATACTCTTTTATGAACATCCTATATACACATGGTTAGCAGAGAGCCAATCCATGCCTAAGATCACATCCAATTGCTCCATCGGGAGACAAACTAAATCAACATAATAGGTCTTACTAGACACAGTGATAGGACAGCTTTCACAAACATACTTTGCCTCAATTCCGCCTTCAGTAGCGGTAGATACTAACATTGGAGGGTTCAACGGAGACAAAGGTAATTGCAGCGTCTCCACACATTTATATGAAATGAAAGAACATGTAGCGCTGCAATCAAAAAGAACTTTTACTGGATTATCACCCAAATAACACATACCGGCAATTAAATCTTCATTGGCTACAGCCTTTGCACCGTCAAGGGAATACACCCTTCCTTTACTAGTGGTTGTCCCTTCAGCTGCTCCTTTAATACGCCTATTAGGACACTCTGTGATAAAATGCCCTGGCTGCTTGCATCCATAACAAATACCAGCTCCCATCAAGCACTCTCCTTTATGCATCCTACCACACGTCTTGCAAGTAGGATAAGGCCGTGAAGGATTATGTTGTGGAGAGTATGCCTGTTTCCCTCTCTGAGGGGAACCTTTAGGTTTAAGCTTGTCGTGATACTTATCAGACATTCTACTCTTCTTCTTCTCATAAGCTGCCGCTCTTTCTTTCGAAGCTTTAGCAAGTCCGGCTTCAACCACCAAGCTATCATGTACCAGTTCATCATAACTTGCCGTTCTTTGGAGACTCACAGCAGTGTCAATCTCACCTCTTAAACCTCTTTTGTACTGATTCATTTTCCACACTTCATTCTCAGCATATTCGTTGTGTGTGGAGTAATAGGACAACTCTTCAAACTTCTTTGTAAACTCAGCAACCGACATACTACCTTGCTTCAATTCCAAGAACTCTTGCTCTTTCTTTACCTTGTAAGACAAAGGTAAATACTTCTCCAACATCACTCCTTTAAAGTTCTCCCAATTCACTTCTACACCATTGGCTTCCATCCTGCGCTGAGCAGATTCCCACCAGTCTTCTGCTGCGCCTCTGAGTTGATTCGTGGCATAGACCACTTTATCTTCTTCTGAACAATCAGCCATTCTAAAAATCTTCTCCATCTGCTTAATCCACTTTCTTGCTTCTTGAGGTTCACCTTCTCCATTGAACTCCGGAGGGTGATGTCTGTTATACTCCCGGAACACGGGGTTACCAATTACTGGGGGTGGTGGTGGCTGTGGATGGAAACCTTGACCTTGTTGCATCATTTCCATCCACTGCTGCTGAGCTTGGGCCTGTTGCTGAGACTGCTGTTGCATCATCAACATCATTTGCTGATACTGTAATGCGTTCTGAGCTTGTTGCTCTTGGTATTGCTGCTGCCAGGCCTGCTGTTGTTGCATCATCTGTTCCCATGAATTCTGACTGGGTCCTCCACTTTCATCGCTAGCTTGATTGGCACGAGGTCTACCTCTTCTTCTCCCAGACATCTTATCCTAGCTGTCATATACAAGTCAAAGTGATCAGTTTTAACTGAACATAACATCTAGAATAATGTCCTGGATCCAAGAGGTCTACAAACTTGGATTGTACTTTAATGACCCAAGGCACGGTCTGAATCGACCTGCTCTGATACCAAATTGTAACACCCATATGGAGATTGCCTAGGATCTCTTATGAGTATTAAAATTTCGTACCGGATACATTAAATACAATACAGAAAATTTGGTTTATTAATGTACAATACATAAGCTTGTGATACAACTCATTATCCGATACAACATTCTCCATAATATACATCATATTACATCATTCATATACACATGATCACAATAATAAAACATAAGCAGCACGATCAATCCGTAGCCTTCTCTTTACCTTTACGTCGTGCTACCTGCGAAGAACCTGCACCAGAAGGAAAGGGATGAGACATAACGTCTCAGTGAACTCCTACCCTACCTACTGTTTGGCAACCACAGGGAACCTAGGGTTGCCGTGCCTACCTCGGCGATCTGGGGAAAAACCTATGATCGCCAAGTCTTATCTTTACTTATTTTCGCGATCAAGGGAAAGAACTAGGATCGCTCTTACTTAGTGATCAGGGAAACAGAATTATGATCACGTCTTAATACTAGGAACTAATAGTCCTATCTCTCAATACTTATACAAATAAATGTATTAATCTTTATATCTTTAAGTTAGAGGTTAGCGTTGAACAATCAATATTTATCTTGGTTCATTTTACGGAGTGCATCCGGGTGGAGTAACCCCGAAGTACATCTCCCTTCTAACCGGTGAAAATTCCTATCGTATCAGGCTAACACCGGACTCCTCTTGTCGTCGTGCGGTCATCCTTGCGGAATAACACGTCCCACTAGCGTGAACCTCCTGTGTCCCACTAGCGTGAACAACAGAAGACACGACTTAATAATCTTAACTTATGCGTATACCTCCCATGTCCCACTAGCGTGAACGATGAGAGACGCAAATTAATATGTTTTAACTTATGCATGAACCTCTCGTGTCCCACTAGCGTGAACGACGAAAGTCACGACTTAAACTTATTAGTCAATACTTTGCTTGGACCATTCATGTTCCACTAACGTGAACAACGAAGGTCAGGGCTTAATATCTGAGTAATTCATGACTACTTAACCTTTAATGGGTCCTAAGCTTGAACATTGAATTCTTCTTAGCTTGTATGAACTTAAATAAATGTAGGGATTTCTCTTATAAGACTATGATCCCATTGCTAATCCCTCTTTATGTCTATATAACTTAGGAGTATAAGTATACATCTCCTAAGGCCATACCTATCCCTCATCCTACCCTAATACCAAGCCAAAGCTCACAAACATAAAGCTGGGAAAGCCAAAAATCGTAGCACGATTTCATGAAATCGGAGCACGATATTTTTCGAAAGTTTCAGGAAAAACAGGGCATAAAATCGTAGCCCGATGCCCAGAAATCGGAGCACGATTTTGGCTTCAGCAGCACTCAAAATTTCACTTCCTAAGCTAATCCAAACATCCCCAATCATCAAAACAGCTTATGGGAATGAATTTCACAAGGCATAAGGATAGATATTAACATGATTAAGCAAGGGATTAGATACACAAAGGATTAGGGCATAATTCTAACTCTTGAATCAACTTGTAAAAACACTAAAACTACTCAAAGGGGTTATATCACCCCATGGAGCTCACCTTAAACCTCCTATTGGTGCTTACTATCCTTGGTTCTCAAAGCCTTGACTACAAGCTAACTTCTTCTCTCAAAATCTTCCTTGTTTTCTCCTTATTCCTTGCTCTTGTTCTAGGTTTATCAACCAAACCTTGCTTGTGAAGTTTCCTCTTAAGAATTGGATGATGAAAAGATGAGTTAAAGGAGAGGGAGTGAGGCGTGTGAATGAGGGAAGAGGGGAAGAGAATGAGCTGAAAAATTTGGAAAGGAAAATGGGAATAGAAGAGTGTGGAATAAGTTGGTAAGATATTCTTACCACTTATTTTAAAAACAAACTCCATTCTCCTCTAAATTACAATCATGCCATTCCAAACATTACTAAATTGTCTTGCTTCTCAATTGCGTCTAATACTGATAATAATTGCATCTAAGCGGGATGTTACATATCTCATCAAACATTAATCACCATATATTAATCAAAGCAACCATGAAGGCAATATGAATTAAAATGGCACGACAATAGTGAAAATAAGGAAAGAGTTAGAATTGAACACGACAGCGTGAATTAAAGTAGCAACAATATGAATTAAATGGCACTAGACATGGTTCAAATATAGTTTCTGTAAGCTGCATCCTATGACTTTTATTATTCTAATCACATTATTATGCATCTGCAATAGTGGTACTTTATGTTACTTCTAATTATTAGTCCTAAGATTCTCATTTTTTTTAGGACTTAAGTGAAAAAAATAAAGAAAGAAAAGAACTTTCTATAGTAAATGATTTCGTATGGATTGCAGCTTTCAATTGACTAATGCTAGAAAAGCATCGCAAGATTCTAAACACGCTGGAACAAGGGAAAATATAAACAGCAACAGCAAAAAGAAAACTAATATGAAATAGGCTCCTATATAAGAATTTCCACGGTTCATCGTTATATAGTTGTGCATCGGCAATTAAAAAACTAAATAATTGAATTTCATAAAATACCTTAACTTGATAGAGATAGGTTTTCATAAAAAGTAAATCATACAAATAAATTATTACTCATCCTTAAAATTAATATGCCATGGAGGTTAAAGAATGTGATTACTCACTTTTGCTTATATATTTTAAAACACAACATAACCATATTTTAATAACGGATTTAGCACATCAACATCATCGAATTCAGAAATAAGAACATACCTAAAATCACAACAACAATTAGAGCACGAATTTAACATGAATTCATTAAAAAATCATGAAAAACAAGGAAGAAAAACACAAACCCTTCACTACTCATATATTCATACAACCCTTATGGTGAATAGAGACTCCCCCCTTACCTCTAGTCTGCAGAATTTGAATGAATTCCTACGGTGAAATCTCTCAGGTTCTTCTCGCTATGCCTCCTTGCCTCTTTTCTCCACAACCCTAATTTTCGTTTGATCTCTAATCTTTTCTCTTCTGTTATAATCCTAATTCTCTAATGCTCTCCTCTATTTATAACCTTTTAACTGAGCTAGGTTTCTCTCATAACTATTTAACGGGTTTACTTTTCAATTTTAAAATATATTATTAAGTACAAAAATATATTAGATTTAGTACAAAAATATCTCAAATTGAGTACCAAAATATATCATATTCAATATAAAAATAGTATATTAGATTTAATTCAAAAATATCTCAAATTGAGTACCAAAATATATCATATTCAATATAAAAATATATTATTGAGTATTAAAATATATTTCAGATCACAAACCAAAATATATTAGATTGTGCATAAAAATATTTTAGCAAAACTTGGGGACTAAGAAATCACTTTCTAACATGTTTACTCTCCACCATTTACACCCCTTCTATCCTATTTAATTAAAACACTACTTAATTCCTTCATTCAAACCCCCCTTTTTACTATTACACCTCTACTCTTATTTTTTTTCTATAAACATCTCTTTCTCCTTAATTTCTCTTAATCTCCTATTTTTCAACAACTAAATAACTCATCAAATCGCTCAATACCCACAATCCAAAAACTTATTTTGAAAACACCAAAGAGATAATTCCTAATAATATTAATATTACTTATATTATATAACAATAATACCAATAAATTAATATTTAAAAATCGGGGTGTTACAACTCTCCCCCACTTAAAAAATTTTCGTCCTCGAAAATTGCCTAAAGAAAAAAATCTTACCCACACTTGAAGCATCTTGCTTCTCCCCCACTTTGCTAATTCCCACCATTAATCTATTAGAACGAGTATCGACAGTATTTACATACTTGTCGCATACAAAGGGACAAAAAAAGTTTTGGCCTGACTGGACCGACCTGCTCTGATACCAATTTGTAACACCCTAAACCCCACATTTTATTTTCTAATAAAATTCAATAAATAATTAAACATGCAAGGGTGTCACACATCTTAATCAATCCAAAAATACTTCATTTAATATTAAAAACGTCGCAGCGGAATAAATTTCAAAGTATTCAAAGTAATTGTCACATCATGAAATCAACATCAAAACTGAATTCAAAATGAATTCTAAAACAAAGTCTTAAATAAAAATAAGCTCCCAATCCCTAGTGTTACTAATCAGAGCATCGACTCGATAAAGACTCCCAAAAGCGATAAAAAGAGAAGGCTCCAACGCCATCCTCCCAGACTCACTGCTACTAAGATTCTTCTTCCTGCAAATCTACACCACAAAGGTGTAGGCGCCCAACCCGCCACTAGAGGGTGAGAATATATCCAACACAAGAGAGGTACAAACACATGTATAGATTCAGATAAAATAATCATCAATTGCAGTTAGGCATGTATACATCAGAGACAAGTAGTATTCACATTTAATCATAAGTGTTCATTTAACAAAATTAACAGGCATCAATCAACATCTTATAATAACATACAAGCATCAACATCATTTAATAATATCAAGTATGCATATAGTAAAATACATGTCATTCACACATAATAATATAGAAGCACATCATTGAATATATCACAGCTTTGAATAGTTACACATCTTTAAATGACACATCTTCAAATAGACTTGCAGTTATGTATGCAATGTCCCTAACTCGACTCTATATGCATGTGGTACCGGTTTTGGATATCAGAGGTATGTTACTGATTTATCCCCCATCTTTAAATCACATCTTTAAATCGGACTGATCATGAATGCATGAACCTCAAATAATGACTCAACAATGCACATCTTTATATGACTCAACAATTACACATCTTTAAATAACACATCTTTATATAACACATCTTTAAATCGCACATATTTAAATAACACATCTTTATATAATCACATCTTTAAATCATACATCTTCAAATAGCACATCTTTATATAACACATCTTTAAATCACACATCTTTAAATAACACATCTTTATATAACACATTGTCAAATAATACATTTAGTTTACACATCTTAAAATAACACATCAATTACATTCTTAAATAACACATCAATATTCATCACCAAATAATACATTTAGTTACACATCTTAAAGTAATAAATCATTACATATCTCATCAAACATTAATCACCATATATTAATCAAAGCAACCATGAAGGCAACATGAATTAAAATGGCACGACAATAGTGAAAATAAGGAAAGAGTTAGAATTGAACACGACAGCGTGAATTAAAGTAGCAACAATATGAATTAAATGGCACTAGACATGGTTCAAATATAGTTTCTGTAAGCTGCATCCTATGACTTTTATTATTCTAATCACATTATTATGCATCTGCAATAGTGGTACTTTATGTTACTTCTAATTATTAGTCCTAAGATTCTCATTTTTTTTAGGACTTAAGTGAAAAAAATAAAGAAAGAAAAGAACTTTCTATAGTAAATGATTTCGTATGGATTGCAGCTTTCAATTGACTAATGCTAGAAAAGCATCGCAAGATTCTAAACACGCTGGAACAAGGGAAAATATAAACAGCAACAGCAAAAAGAAAACTAATATGAAATAGGCTCCTATATAAGAATTTCCAAGGTTCATCGTTATATAGTTGTGCATCGGCAATTAAGAAACTAAATAATTGAATTTCATAAAATCCCTTAACTTGATAGAGATAGGTTTTCATAAAAAGTAAATCATACAAATAAATTATTACTCATCCTTAAAATTAATATGCCATGGAGGTTAAAGAATGTGATTACTCACTTTTGCTTATATATTTTAAAACACAACATAACCATATTTTAATCACGGATTTAGCACATCAACATCATCGAATTCAGAAATAAGAACATACCTAAAATCACAACAACAATTAGAGCACGAATTTAACATGAATTCATTAAAAAATCATGAAAAACAAGGAAGAAAAACGCAAACCCTTCACTACTCATATATTCATACAACCCTTATGGTGAATAGAGACTCCCCCCTTACCTCTAGTCTGCAGAATTTGAATGAATTCCTACGGTGAAATCTCTCAGGTTCTTCTCGCTATGCCTCCTTGCCTCTTTTCTCCACAACCCTAATTTTCGTTTGATCTCTAATCTTTTCTCTTCTGTTATAATCCTAATTCTCTAATGCTCTCCTCTATTTATAACCTTTTAACTGAGCTAGGTTTCTCTCATAACTATTTAACGGGTTTACTTTTCAATTTTAAAATATATTATTAAGTACAAAAATATATTAGATTTAGTACAAAAATATCTTAAATTGAGTACCAAAATATATCATATTCAATATAAAAATAGTATATTAGATTTAATTCAAAAATATCTCAAATTGAGTACCAAAATATATCATATTCAATATAAAAATATATTATTGAGTATTAAAATATATTTCAAATCACAAACCAAAATATATTAGATTGTGCATAAAAATATTTTAGCAAAACTTGGGGACTAAGAAATCACTTTCTAACATGTTTACTCTCCACCATTTACACCCCTTCTATCCTATTTAATTAAAACACTACTTAATTCCTTCATTCAAACCCCCCCTTTTTACTATTACACCTCTACTCTTATTTTTTTTTCTATAAACATCTCTTTCTCCTTAATTTCTCTTAATCTCCTATTTTTCAACAACTAAATAACTCATCAAATCGCTCAATACCCACAATCCAAAAACTTATTTTGAAAACACCAAAGAGATAATTCCTAATAATATTAATATTACTTATATTATATAACAATAATACCAATAAATTAATATTTAAAAATCGGGGTGTTACAATACCAACTGAAGGTGAGAAAAATACAAGAAGGGGGGTTGAATTGTGTTGGCTTTTTCTGATTCATTTTCTTGGTGTTAATACTGGTCAGAATATGAGGTGTACAAATTCTGACTCAGAGTCTGAATGCAGCAGAAAATTACAGAAACACAAAGATAAAGACAAAGAGAGAGAAAGAGAAGACACATTCAATTTATATTGTTTCCTCCCACGACACAGGAGTAGTCCAGTCCCCTTGCACTTCCAAGGAATTTCACTATAATCACTACTGATTACAATTGCTCAAGGACTCTTCCAAGAGACTTCTCAATGCTTAAGCACACTTGCAAGAGACTTCTTTGCTCCAGGTCACTACTTAGAGACTTCCAATACTCAAGGAAAACTCCAAGAGACTTTTATTGCTCAAGCACGCAGGCAAGGGACTTTCAATGCTCTAAGGTCACTCCTAAGAGACTTCTATTACTCAAGGTTTCACCAAGATACTTATATGCTCAAGCTTCACAAGCAAGAGACTTCTAATTGATTACAACAAATATAACTAACCTTGTTCTTACACCAGATATATAAATGGTTGGTGTAACTGAACAAATGAATAGACTCTTTTCAACTTTTGGATTTCTAAGATTACAAAGTTTGGTAAGAAAGATCCTAAGTGGTTTGCACTATTTAATTTGACAGAGTAATGGCACAATGAAAAAATAGTAGAGTTTCGTTAATCTTCTTCATGGTCTTCAACTCCTTTTAGAGGCAGGGATTTGAGAGACATTAGAGAAAAATGTCAGCACACTAAGAGTCGTTGAGAAGCTTCAAATCAAGGACATTGAGCCATTACCTGATATGGATAATTCTGTTGGATGTTCATTCTAAAATCCTTTGCTGAAACAAGAAGTATTCGTTCATTCTTGTTGCCCTTGAAGTTCTTTGTTTGATTCTACACGTTGTCAGTAGAAGACAAAGTTGTGCTCATATCCTTTGATGTGGACAGCTTTAGAAGATGACAAATCTGACATGGAGTTTGGGTCCCTCAGGTGCTTCTGAAGTCTGAAGGTTTTCCAAGTCTGATATGTTCTTCTGTGTCTGATTAGGTCCTCTGAGTCTGATGATCTCCATAGAGTATGATGATCTTTACAGCTTCTAAGAGACGTCCTTTTCTTTTGATCCAATGTGTTGACTTCTAATTGACCTTTCTCCATATCTTCTACCATAGTCATTTTGAGTTCCTCTTGTGCTTCTGATGCTTTAATACATGTTCAATACTTGATGGATACATTCTATGATCCTGCACACTTGAACAAATATTAGTATTCCAATTGTTCTTCAATACTTTGTTATTATCAAAACCTTTGAGGAATTGTACAAGACCCTTCTTGTTCCAACAACCCAAGGGGTTGATTGATCCAAACTTCCCTGATCATGTGTAAAAATTAAGAAAAGCTCTTTATGGATTGAAGCATGATCCAAGGGCTTGGTATGAGAGGTTGACTGAATTTCTTGTCAATAATGGTTACAGAAAAGGTAAACTTATGATAGCACAAATCTATGTTGATGACATTATGTTTGGAGGAATGTAGAACCAGATGGTCCAACATTTTGTTCAACAAATGCAATGTGATTTGAGATGAGTCTTGTAGGTGAACTGACTTATTTTCTTGGCCTGCAAGTGAAACAAATGAATGATACTATTTTTATTTCTCAAAGCAAGTATGCCAAGAGCATTGTGAAGAAGTTTGGTCTTGAAAGTGCTAGTCAAAAGAGAACACATGCTGCAACACATGTAAAATTAACAAAAGATGAAAAAGGTGTTGATGTTGATCAAAGTCTATATAGGAGCATGATTGGTAGTTTCTTATACCTCACAACTAGTAGAACAGATATCACTTTTGTTGTAGGAGTTTGTGCTAGATACCAAGTTGAGCCTAAACTTAGTCATCTCATGTCATCTCACTCAAGTTAAAAGGATCATGAAGTACATCAATGGTACATCTGATTATGACATTTTGTACTCCCATGATACTAGTTCTATGTTAGTAGAATATTGTGATGCTGATTGGGGAGGAAGTGCAAATGATAGGAAAAGCACATCTGGATGATGCTTTTTCTTAGGAAACAATTTGATCTCATGGTTTAGTAAGAAACAAAATTGTGTTTCCTTGTCTACTCATGAGGCAGATACATAGTTGCAGGAAGTAGTTGCACTCAGTTACTTTGGATGAAACAAATGTTGAAGGAGTACAATGTCGAACAAGATGTTATGACATTATACTGTGACAACTTGAGTGCCACCATTATCTCCAAGAATCCCATTCAACATATCAGGACTAAACACATTTATATTCATCATCATTTTATCAGGGATCTTGTTGAAGAAGAAATTGTGACCCTTGAGCATGTGGCTACTGAGAAGCAACTGGCAGATATTTTTACCAAGACTTTGGATGTAGTTCAATTTGAGAAGTTACGGGGTGAATTGGGCATTTATGTTTCTGAGCAGTTATAGTAATTACTGAAGTGTGAGCGTACAGCGGTTACTTTCTCTTCCCCTCATCTAGTGGTGCTCACTATTTCAAGAAAATCATTACAAACTTTCCGTAAGTTCAGATGTGTTATGATCAGTTGTGTTAGTTCAGAGGTGATAATGCTCAGATGTGTGATGTTCAGATATGGTTACTACTACTGTGTGTGACTCTGAGCCAGATGTTGAGGATGATGTCTTGGACATCGGGTCCTCTAGAGGAAGAAAAGTTTGTTGGAAGAGGATCCCTGTGAATGTTCCCTCTGCTACCCTCGATATTGTGTCTTTTCACTGTTAAGTAAGTGTTCTGAAGTGGAAGTATGTGTTATTGGTGTTGGTAGGTACTATGAGAAGTTGGATTTTGGTGAGTATATTTTTAAACTATGAAGCAAGGTGGGACGTATGTTATGAAGCTTCCAATAGCCTTTCTTGGTGTAATAACTGAGATTATTCTGAGTTAACACCCTGAGATTATGAGCCCAGATGAACTCCAAAGCAAAAAAGGGAGTGTCTTTGACTTTTGTCTATAAGTTGTTTGTTGGACGACATGTTCCAGACATTGTTATCTCTGTTGGTCTATATCTGATGTTTCTAAGAACAATGTTTTCTTATGCCCTTGTCATATTGTGCAAACAAGGGGATATGTCTGTGTTATGAGTGATGACTTTGATGTTGTTTGAATATGGTATGTTCCCTTCGCTGCTATTATATATCTGATGTGGTATATCTCATATGATGTTATCTTTGGTTGTAGCATCTCTGTGCACTATGTTGCCGATATGATGGATGTTTTATGAATGTGTGCCATCTCTCAGGATTTGTGAGCCTTAGCTCTGGATATTTTGTGCACTTATGTGATATTATGGTCTGTAATAACCGTACATCTGTTCCTTTTCTGCTACTTATATGCTTGTGTTATGGAGGTTTGCCAAATTCTGCTAAAAAGGGGAAGTAGTAGTATGTTTATTATATGCCTTCTCTGAAGGTCTACCATTAAGGAGGAGTAATTTCTAATGCTGATGTGTGCTAGCCTGATGATATGCTATGATGATATGTGAAATTCCTGGCAGGACTGGTTCTGAACCGTAAAACAGAGTAGAACAGTGTACAATAGTTCAGAAGCAGAATAACAGAAATAAAGGACAGAAAGTAAAATGGCACAGATGATTTGTTAACCCAATTCGATGACAACCACACCTACATCTGGAGGCTACCAAGCCTAGGAAATCCACTAAATAGTATCAATTCAAAGACCTATGACAACAGCCCCTGTTTCACAGCCTTCTCACTTAATCAATACCCATATAGATTTCAACCTAGGAACTCCTAGACCTGAGACCCCTCTCACTTCCCTCAGTCAATCACTGCCCCAGTGATTATCAGACTCTAACAGATCAAACAAAGATGGAGACACTCTCCTAAAAACTCAATACATCACTTTTGCTTAAAAGCTTCAAGTGAATTACAACTCAATAAAAAAACAACCAACTCTAAACACTTGAGTGGTGTATAAAAACAAAGCACAAAGCTTACAGACTCAAAACGTAAGACTTAATCTCTCAATGATAACTTTTGTTGAGTTAATTTTCTTCAATGACAGTGTCCTCTGTTTATAGCTTCAGCAATAACATAATTCTTGAATCAAATCTTCTTCAAAGATATATTTCCAGAATTCTTTTAGAAGCAAATAGAAGCAATTATATTTTTGAAATATATTTTCCAAAGATTTCTTTGAAAATATATTCACAAATAAAACAATCCAATCTTCAGAATATATCTTGCAAAATTATTCTTTCTTCTGGAAACATCAGCTTGGAGAATTCTTTAATTAAATCTTCAAAAGATTATGTGAGAAAATAACAGCTCCAAGACACAAGAAAGAACGCAGCTTCTGAACGCAGAAAACCAGTTTCTGAACGTGCTTCTGAAATGCAGCTTCTGAAGGTTCAGCTTCTGATGAACAGTGCTTCTGAAGCGCAACTTTTGATGAACATACTTCTGAAGTTCAGCTTCTGAAGACCCAGCTTCTGAAGTTCTGCTTCCAGCTTCTGAAGACACATTTTAGCTTCTGAAGTTCTGCTTCCAGCTTCTGAAGACACTTTTCAGCTTCTGAAGACGCACATTGCTTGTATATTTGATTTTAGCAAAACATGAAGCCAACAACCAAATATCCAACAATCTCCCCCTTTGGCAAATTTTTGGCTAAAATCAATTTAGGAACACAGAGAGATACAACAAGAACATTCTTCACAAAACATAACACAAATGTAGCAACAACAGAGTCAGCAGCGGATGATTCACTACATTTCACACATACAGCAGCAACTTTTGAGGACACACACTCCCCCTGAAACACACAGCCACTGAAACAGATCACCTTCCAATTCTGAACTTAATCAGAAAACACTTCCAGATCAGGAACCACATATTCTCCCCCTAAAACAGATACATAGGAACAACTCCCCCTGAACACAGAGACTCCCCCTGAACTACTTAACTGTTTCTGAAACAACCAAACTTTTTATTCTCCCCCTTTTTAGCCAAACAATTTTGACAAAAATAACCAGGAATCACCAGGAGTAGAAAAAAATAAGAAACATCAGATACAGACCAGATGCACTCAAACATAGCAGAAACAAAGGATATAAACATCCAATACAGACAAGCATACCACAGAACCACACACAGAAGTAACATCAGTGACACTTCTCAGACCAGCAGAATCACACAACAGAACCCATCACATAACCATTATCTAAACCATTATCAGGATCAGAAACACACACAGATTCTGCAAAGTCTTCAAAAAAGACAAAAACCCATTTGACCCCTCAAATCTTCATATTTCTTGGCATTTAAGGCTTTTGTAACTATATCAGCACCATCTTCATCACCCTCAGCACACTGAACATATGACATGATGTTTTCAACATCTTGCTCAACATGATCCTCAGACTTACTAGGATCCACTTCCTTTCCTTTTAGTGCCTTCTTCTTAGGGACAGGGACCACTACCTTGCTCCAGACTTTAGATGGTCCAGCAACAGAACTCTTCTTTGCAACAGAAGTGGGCCTGCTATCAGCAGCAACAACCTCTCCTTTCCTATTTTTCAAACTCTGGGTAACACTTGCACATTTTGGTCTCCATTCCTTCTTGACCTTGATTTTGTTTACAACTGGTTCCACTTTTCTTTGTTGAAAGTGCTTGGGGTATCCATGTAGCTTGTAACATAATGGCTTTATATGCCCCTTTTTACCACAGTGATGACATACCCAAGGATGAGATGTCTTCTTGCTCTTCGATCCCTGAGGTTTGTTCTAGTGTTCCAACTTAGGTTTATTCATCATTGGATCACATGGTTTAACAGCTGCAAAGAACCTTTTAACTGGATTTTGCTGTTTGTTCAAGGTCCTATCATTAAACCCAATTCCATTTGGTTTCCCTTGGTTCTGATTCTCCAAAATCTCTTCTAACACATCAGTACCAGTGTTTAACATTCTGACTTGCTTCTTCATATTTTTAAGTTGAGAGTTCAGCTGGGTTAGCTCATCTTTGAGATCAGAGATTTTCTCTAAGTGTTCACTTCTTTCAGACTGAAGTTGACTGATAGTTCTCTTATGTTCTTCCAGCAGCTTGCACACTTCTTCAAATTTAACATGCAACTTCTTGCAAAACTCAGCAGGTTCTTTGTAATAGGTAGCCAGTTCTTCACAAGATAGTTCTCCATCACTTGACTCAGTATCAGATGATGTCTCAGAACCTGATAGTGCTTCTGAATCCTTAACTTTATTACCAGACCTGCATCTACTAGTTAAAGCAAGAACATGCTTGGCTGATTCATTCCCCACTTCTCCTTCTGAGTCATCATCAGACCAAGTAGCTGCCAAACTCCTCTTCTGTTTCTTGAGGTATGTTGCACATTCTGTCCTAATGTGGCCATATCCTTCACACTCAAGACACTGAACACCTTTGGATTGATTAGTTCTTGTCTTCTGCTTCAGAATCTTCTTAAATTGTTTACTCAGCATCACAAGATCCTCTGATAAGCTTTCATCATTTGCTACAAAAGCAACACCTTTCCCCTTCTTATCAGTTCTGGCTATTTCAAAATTCTGAAGAGATCCTATCAATTCCTCAACCTTCGTGATGGAGATGTCATGTGCTTCCTCAATTACAGTCACCTTCATATCAAATCTCTTAGGTAAGGATCTGAGGATCTTTCTCACAAGAGACTCAAATCTCATCAGATATTCTTTCTCCAAGAGACTCAAATGAGTTGGCCTTGTCCAAAACATTCATATAAAAATCTTGTATGTTTTCATCCTCCAACATTCTGAGATTTTCAAACTTGGTGGTGAGAAGTTGAAGTCTGGACAGTTTTACCTTGGAAGTGCCTTCATAAGTAGTCTTGAGAATTTCCCAGGCATCCTTAGCTACAGTGCACTGCTTGATAAGTCTGAACATATTCTTATCCACTCCATTGAATATAGCATTCAAGGCTTTGGAATTACCAAGAGCTAATTCATCTTCTTCCTTGGACCAACCTTCCTCTGGTTTTAATTCAACTGTCTTCTTACCATCTTTGTCAAGCACAACAGGTTGTTCCCAACCTGTCAGAACTGATTTCCAGGTTTTACTATCCATAGATTTAAGGAAAGCACTCATGCGAGATTTCCAATAATCATAGTTGGAACCATCCAACAGAGGTGGTCTGTTCACAAATCCTCCTTCTTTTTCCATTATGCCAGAAAAACCTTCCCTGGAGCTCACCCAAAAACAGGCAGGGTGCCTGCTCTGATACCAATTGAAATTCCTGGCAGGACTGGTTCTGAACCGTAAAACAGAGTAGAATAGAGTACAATAGTTCAGAAGCTGAATAACAGAAATAAAGGACAGAAAGTAAAATGGCACAGATGATTTGTTCACCCAGTTCGATGACAACCACACCTACATCTGGAGGCTACCAAGCCAGGAAGGAAATCCACTAAATAGTATCAATTCAAAGACCTATGACAACAGCCCCTGTTTCACAGCCTTCTCACTTAATCACTACCCATATAGATTTCAACCTAGGAACTCCTAGACCTGAGACCCCTCTCACTTCCCTCAGTCAATCACTGCCCCAGTGATTATCAGACTCTAACAAATCAAACAAAGATGGAGACATTCTCCTAAAAACTCAATACATCACTTTTGCTTAAAAGCTTCAAGTGAATTACAACTCAATAAAAAACAACCAACTCTAAACACTTGAGTGGTGTATAAAAAAAAAGCACAAAGCTTACATACTCAAAACCGAAGAATTAATCTCTCAATGATAACTTTTGTTGAGTTAAGTTTCTTCAATGACAGCGTCCTCTATTTATAGCTTCAGCAGCAACATAATTCTTGAATCAAATCTTCTTCAAAGATATATTTCCAGAATTCTTTTAGAAGCAAATAGAAGCAATTATATTTCTGAAATATATTTTCCAAAGATATCTTTGAAAATATATTCACAAATAAAACAATCTAATCTTCAGAATATATCTTGCAAAATTATTCTTTTTTCTGGAAACATCAGCTTGGAGAATTCTTTAATTAAATCTTCAAAAGATTATGTGATAAAATAACAGCTCCAAGACACAAGAAAGTGTTGGTGTAAGCCCTAGAGGCCAATAGTTTATGTTAAACTTTTCATATGTATCATGACTTTTATTATTAATAAAATATGGCGTTTTTTATTACACTTGTTATAAGATAAATAAAGTCCCTAGAATAGTTGGTTCATGTGATGGAATATTAAGTGTGACTTAATCATGAGATTACATCAACAAAAAAAAAAAGAACACTATTCTTAAAGGTATCCGTAGTCGAGCTTTAATATGAATTGGGATAATAATAAAGCATGGAGACTATTATGTATGTAGACTGATGACCATATCTCATGGGTCATGAATATGAGATATTAAGTCCATACATAGGTATAAGTATTAGGAGTAATATTTATATTGGATTGACCCATCGTGAGAATACTACATAGTATGTTATGAAATCGTCATAAGTTATTCTCACAATGATAATAGTGTATATCACTCTTAGACCTGAAACCACTGTGATTCCTAGATGTGGACTCAAGTGTTTTATTGCCATTCAAACGTTATATGTAACAAGATAACTATAACGTTGGTTAATGGGCACTCGACGAGTCATGCTGAGGGACATGAGTGTCCTAGATGGGATTTGTCCCTCCTTCATAACAGGATATATATCTTTAGGCCTCTTGATGAAATATGACTGGAAAAATGCATGGCCATGCCGAATTAAGTCAATATGAGATATTGGACTTATTCGTTATTCAGTATATTTCGGAATCAAGAAATATAAATATTGAGCTAAGCAAGGGTGACGTAATCTATGCCTTGTGTTCAATAAAGATATCAGGACAAAGGAGTAATCGTACACATAGATATTATCACGGAAAACGTTTCGTCAGATCACTTGACATTCTTGTCACTTGGGTAGCAGTGATGTGTTGCTAGATACCGCTCACTGTTTATAATATTAAATATGGGATTTAATATTATTGCCAACGTTACAAGAACCTATAGGGTCACACACAATAGAACGGTAAAAAGGAGAAATATAAGTAATACTTATATGATGGGGTGCGTTTAGCAATTGACGCTAATTAGTTAGCGGACGCTGATGGGTTAATGGGCTTATGGAAGCTCAAGCTGATTTTGTGCAGCAAGGAGCTCTATAAATAGAAGCTCTAGTGCTGAAATCAGTAAGTGCTTTTTCGTGTAACCCTAAAAGGCTAAACCGAATTCCCTTCTTCTCTCCCTAACCTCTGATTGCTTGGCTAGCACCGGGAACCACAGGAAGCCGTTCGTGTGGACGAGTAGAGGCTTTGCTTGCTTGCTCAGTTGTGATCAAAGAAACTGTTTCTGCACTACAAGAGGTAACAACTCTATCACTGATTCATGTGATATTCGTAATGATCCAAGGAAAGGAATTCGAAAAATTTTTAAACTTCCGCTGCACTTTTTCTTGACGATTTTCCTTCAGTGGTATCAGAGCCTGGTTACGAAACCATGAATCGGATTGTTTTGTTTACTGTTTTATGTTTTAATTGGATAAAACATAATCGAATACAAGTAAATAATAAAGACGAATTAAAATTGGCAAGGCATCACGTTTCCGTGCATGGATTTTCGGTTTGTTTGAAGCTTCGGAACCGTATCAGGTGAAGCATCAATATATCGATTATCCATATCGACGGAGATGTGTTGCTCGATCACATACGCACATAATTGAATCGTATCACTTTTCTGTGCATGGCTTTTCGAATTGTTTGAAGCTTCGAAACCGTTTTCTGGTGAAGCATCAATATTTTCGATTATCCATATTGACAGAAATATGATTGATAAATTCTGTGTAACAAAAGTATATATGATATACTCGTGATGATCGTTCACTAAATCAAATCAGATGATATTTGTTCATATTGGATGATTGTAAACTGGAGCTTCGGAACCGTATCAGGTGAAGCATTCTAAGTTCGATCTCCATGTTGGATAAACAATCAGAGTACTTTGATTGGTGTGATCATACTGTTACAACGGGATTCATAACGCCGCAAGTGTTGTGCCGTCATGATTAGGGTTACGAAAAGGCTGAAACCTGGTTCAGAATCGTGACACGATTAGTAGAATCGTGACACGATTTTGTGTCCAGCAAATTGTTTGCTTCTGCCTATAAAATCGTGACACGATGCCAGAATCGTGACACGATTTTGTGTCCAGCAAATCGTTTGCTTCTGCCTATAAAATCGTGACACGATGCCAGAATTCAAAGTGAATCGTTCATATAAAATCGTGACACGATGCCAGAATTCAAAGTGAATCGTTCATATTGAATTAGCTCCCTTGACCGGGCAGCGGAACCCCCGACTAATCTGCGTAGTGTGATCAATCGCCGAGTTTTAATTTAATTTATTTAATTATGAGGTGTTAATAATAATAAAAGGTGTTTTATTAGTGTTGTGTGAATGATTATGGCCTTAGTCTTATTATTTCTTTTATTTTGGATTTTTGAAATACGGCCTGTGTGTCGTGCCTCTCTCTTGAATTCTATATGTACATTCTCTTCTCATCCAATCCCTCGTATGTAAAACGAGTTTCTTTATATGTAATGTAATTAGAATACAAGGAGGTAATAGGACCATTGACGTTGGATTAGCCCTAGAAGTATAGCTTGGAGAAGCAAGGTCGTTTCTAGGATTAGTTTAGATTCTTTCATTGGCTTGGGAGAATCATAGCGTTAGGAGGCCATAATCATGTCACTTTTATTTTGTATAATTGTTATGCATGCTTGAATGATTGGAGTGCGAATATATATGATATATAAGCCGTGGTGAGGTGAGATCAAACTAAATAAAATCCTTCAAAGTGATATATTAAGTTTAATGCTTTCCAAAAGAATAACACCCTTCAAGACTAATATCGAATGTGTGGGTTATGCCTTAGCGAAGCACATGTTCTATGTTTGTAAGTCGCGGTGCGGTAATTTCATTTACCCGATTGTTATTCTATTGGGTTTAACTTAACTAAATTAATTTTAATATGATTAGATTAAATTTAGAAGCAAGAATTGGGAAATATCTATGTGATAGATCAGAGTAAGAGTTACTCGCCCAATTGATTTGAAAGTTGTATGAGATACAATTGGAAATGTTCCTACCTAAGTAGCTGAGTTTTGGGTGATCAGCCCTAGCTGACTCAAAACAAGGTGAAATAAGGATTTCAACCCGCTAGAAAATCTTCCAACGGGATTTCCCGAATTAAATGTTTGAAGGTCATTTGATTTGAATAAAATAGTGGGAGCATATTTAATTAAAAGCCAAATTAAATATGTTATTTTCATGATACTTATTTTGTATATTTTAAATTGTAGATGGCAACTAACACTTCAAACAACATTTTGCGATCAATCCTTGATAAGGATAAGATGAATGAAACAAATTTTTTAGACTGGCACCGAAACTTGAGGATTGTCCTCACACATGAGAAAAAGTTGTATGTGCTTGATGAACCTGTTCCTGAAGAGGCACCAGCTGCAAATGCTCCCAGGGCTGAGAGAGATGCTTACAGTAAGCATGTCAATGATGCCGTGGAAGTCGCTTGCATCATGCTTGCAACTATGACCTCTGAGCTTCAGAAGCAACACGAGAACATGGCTGCGTTCGATATGATCGAACACCTTAAGACTCTTTATGAAGAGAAAGCTAGGCATGAAAGGTATGATGTCTCCAAGGCCATCTTGATGGTTAACAATGGAAAGGTCAAAAAGCACAACAAGAAGCCCAAAAAGTTTAAGGGAAATGGCAAAGGCAAAGCAGTTGTTTAGCCATCAACCAAAGCTTTGAAGCCTAATGGAGGTGTGGCTAAGGAGGGCAAGTGCTTCTACTGCGGTAAGACCGGGCACTGGAAGCGCAACTGCCCAAAATATCTGGAAGACAAAAGGAATGGAACAGTTGCTTCCACTTCTTCAGGTATTTTTGTTATAGAAATTAATATGTCTACTTCTACATCATGTGTATTAGATACTGGATGTGGTTCTCATATTTGTACTGATGTGCAGGGGTTGAGAACGAGTAGAACATTGGCAAAAGGGGAGGTCGATCTACAAGTTGGCAATGGCGCAAAGGTTGCTGCTTTAGCTGTTGGAACTTATGAATTGACTTTACCTAGTGGTCTTTTAATACAGTTAGAGAACTGTTATTTTGTACCTGCAATTAGCAGGAATATTATTTCCGTTTCTTGTTTGGACAAGTCTGGTTTTTCATTTACAATAAAAGACAAATGTTGTTCTATTTATTTGAATAATATTCACTATGCTAATGCCATTATGAGTAATGGACTTTATATTCTTGATCTTGATATGCCAATCTATAACATAAATACGAAAAGGATGAAACCTAATGAGTTGAATCCAACTTATCTTTGGCATTGTCGTTTAGGCCATATAAACGAAAATCGCATTTCCAAACTCCATAAAGATGGAATTTTGGACTCTTTTGATTTAGAATCATATGAGACATGTCGATCTTGTTTATTGGGAAAGATGACAAAGACCCCATTCACCGGAACAGGTGAAAGGTCTAGTGATCTTTTGGGACTCATACATACTGATGTATGTGGACCACTAAACACACCTGCTAGAGGAGGGTTTTATTACTTCATTACATTCACTGATGACTTTAGTAGATTTGGATATGTGTATCTAATGAAACATAAATCTGAATCATTTACTTTCTTCAAAGAATTTCAAAATGAAGTAGAAAACCAACTTGGCAAGAAAATCAAAATGCTTCGATCTGATCGAGGTGGCGAATATTTGAGCCAAGAGTTTGACGATCATCTAAAAGAGTGTGGGATCTTATCCCAGCTCACACCTCCTCGAACACCACAATGGAATGGTGTTTCCGAAAGGAGAAATCGAACCTTGTTAGACATGGTCCGATCTATGATGAGTCATGCTGATCTTCCAAACTCCTTTTGGGGACACGCCTTATTAACTGCAGCTTATACACTTAACCAAGTTCCATCCAAAGCGATAGAAAAGACACCATATGAGATATGGAGTGGTCGAAAACCCAATGTGAAACATTTAAAGATTTGGGGTTGTGAAGTTTATGTGAAACGACTAATGTCCACTAAACTTGAACAAAGATCTGACAAATGTTTCTTTGTGGGATATCCTAAAGAAACTAAAGGATACTACTTTTACAAACCATCTGAGGGCAAAGTGTTTGTCGCTAGAGATGGAGTATTCCTTGAGAGGGAATTTGTTTCCAAAGAAATTAGTGGTAAAAAGGTAGATCTTGAAGAAGTTCAAGACCCACAAAGTAGTAGTACGCCAATGGAGGAACAAGAGCAGGATACACAAACTGTTGTGACAGAAAATCCTACTCCAATAACACAAGAACCACGTAGGTCAAATAGGATACGTCAAGAACCTGAGAGATATGGGTATCTCATATCAGAAAAATGTGATGTATTGCTCATGGATCAAGATGAGCCTATGACTTATCAAGAGGCCATTACTGGCCCTGAATCTGAGAAGTGGCTTGAAGCCATGAAATCTGAAATGGATTCCATGTACACAAATCAAGTTTGGAACTTGGTTGAAGCACCTAAAGGAATTAATCCTATAGGATGCAAGTGGGTTTTCAAAAAGAAAACTGACATGGACGGAAAGGTTAACACCTACAAAGCGCGGTTGGTTGCTAAAGGCATCAAACAAATTCATGGTGTGGACTATGATGAAACCTTTTCACCAGTCGCAATGGTTAAATCCATTCGGATCTTACTTGCTATCGCTGCATACCATGATTATGAAATATGGCAGATGGATGTCAAGACTGCTTTCCTTAATGGAAATCTCCTTGAGGATGTGTACATGACACAACCTGAAGGATTTGGCATTCCTAATAACATCCAAAAGGTATGCAAATTGCAGCGATCAATCTATGGATTGAAGCAAGCTTCCAGAAGTTGGAATCTTCGTTTTGATGAAACTGTACAACAGTATGGATTCATTAAAAATGAAGATGAACCTTGTGTTTACAAGAAGGTTAGTGGGAGCATAGTCTCATTCCTGGTATTATATGTGGATGACATATTGCTTATCGGAAATGACATCCCTACACTACAAGAAATTAAATCTTGGTTAGGGAAATGCTTTTCTATGAAAGACTTAGGTGAAGCCTCCTACAATTAGGAATCGGGATCTATAGAGATAGATCACAAAGATTGCTTGGCTTAAGTCAAGGTACATACATTGACAAAGTCTTGAGACGTTTCAATATGTATGAGTCCAAGAAAGGACTCGTACCTATGCATCAGGTATAAGTTTGTCAAAGGCACAATCCCCTTCAACTGATGAAGAAAGGGATTGAATGATCAATGTTCCATATGCATCCGCAATTGGATCTATCATGTATGCTATGTTATGTACTCGACCAGATGTCTCGTATGCTTTAAGTGCTACGAGCAGATACCAGTCTAATCCAGGTAACAGTCATTGGGTTGCTGTTAAGAACATCCTTAAGTACTTGAGAAGAACTAAGGATACCTTCTTGGTCTATGGAGGTCAAGAAGAGCTCTCTGTAATTGGTTACACAGATGCTAGTTTTAAGACAGATCATGATGATTTCAATTCGCAATCTGGATACGTGTTTTGCTTAAATGGCGGTGCTGTTAGCTGGAAAAGTTCAAAGCAGGAAACAGTCGCTGATTCTACAATCGAGGCCAAGTATATTGCTGCATCTAATGCCGCAAAAGAGGCTGTTTGGATCAAGAAATTCATCTCTGATCTTGGTATAGTTCCAAGCATTGTGGATCCCATTGAATTATTATGTGATAACAATGGAGCAATCGCACAAGCTAAAGAACCTAGATCTCACCAAAGATCCAAACACATACTTAGGCGCTATCATCTCATTCGAGAAATCATTGATAGAGGAGATTTGAAAATATGCAGAGTACCAACATCAGACAATGTTGCTGATCCACTGACTAAAGCTCTAACTCAGCAGAAGCATGATGGTCATACTAGATCTATGGGTATTAGGTCTATGCCTGATTGGCTCTAGTGCTAGTGGGAGATTGTTGGTGTAAGCCCTAGAGGCCAATAGTTTATGTTAAACTTTTCATATGTATCATGACTTTTATTATTAATAAAATATGGCGTTCTTTTATTACACTTGTTATAAGATAAATAAAGTCCCTAGAATAGTTGGTTCATGTGATGGAATATTAAGTGTGACTTAATCATGAGATTACATCAACAAAAAAAAGAACACTATTCTTAAAGGTATCCGTAGTCGAGCTTTAATATGAATTGGGATAATAATAAAGCATGGAGACTATTATGTATGTAGACTGATGACCATATCTCATGGGTCATGAATATGAGATATTAAGTCCATACATAGGTATAAGTATTAGGAGTAATATTTATATTGGATTGACCCATCGTGAGAATACTACATAGTATGTTATGAAATCGTCATAAATTATTCTCACAATGATAATAGTGTATATCACTCTTAGACCTGAAACCACTGTGATCCCTAGATGTGGACTCAAGTGTTTTATTGCCATTCAAACGTTATCTGTAACAAGATAACTATAACGTTGGTTAATGGGCACTCGACGAATCATGCTGAGGGACATGTGTGTCCTAGATGGGATTTGTCCCTCCTTCATAACAGGAGATATATCTTTAGGCCTCTTGATGAAATATGACTGGAAAAATGCATGGCCATGCCGAATTAAGTCAATATGAGATATTGGACTTATTCGTTATTCAGTATATTTCGGGATCAAGAAATATAAATATTGAGCTAAGCAAGGGTGACGTAATCTATGCCTTGTGTTCAATAAAGATATCAGGACAAAGGAGTAATCGTACACATAGATATTATCACGGAAAAGGTTTCGTCAGATCACTTGACATTCTTGTCACTTGGGTAGCAGTGATGCGTTGCTAGATATCGCTCACTGTTTATAATATTAAATATGGGATTTAATATTATTGCCAACGTTACAAGAACCTATAGGGTCACACACAATAGAACGGTAAAAAGGAGAAATATAAGTAATACTTATATGATGGGGTGCGCTTAGCAATTGACGCTAATTAGTTAGCGGAAGCTGATGGGTTAATGGGCTTATGGAAGCTCAAGCTGATTTTGTGCAGCAAGGAGCTCTATAAATAGAAGCTCTAGTGCTGAAATCAGTAAATGCTTTTTCGTGTAACCCTAAAAGGCTAAACCGAATTCCCTTCTTCTCTCCCTAACCTCTGATCGCTTGGCTAGCACCGGGAACCACAGGAAGCCGTTCGTGTGGACGAGTAGAGGCTTTGCTTGCTTGCTCAGCTGTGATCAAAGAAACTGTTTCTGCACTACAAGAGGTAACAACTCTATCACTGATTCATGTGATATTCGTAATGATCGAAGGAAAGGAAATCGAAAAATTTTTAAACTTCCGCTTCACTTTTTCATGACGATTTTCCTTTAGAAACAACGCAGCTACTGAACACAGAAAACCAGTTTCTGAACGTGCTTCTGAAATGCAGCTTCTGAAGGTTCAGCTTCTGATGAACAATGCTTCTGAAGCGCAACTTCTGATGAACAGTGCTTCTGAAGTTCAGCTTCTGAAGACCCAGCTTCTAAAGTTCTACTTCCAGCTTCTAAAGACACATTTTAGCTTTTGAAGTTCTGCTTCCAGCTTCTGAAGACACTTTTCAGCTTCTGAAGACCCACATTGCATGTATATTTGATTTTAGCAAAACATGAAGCCAACAACCAAATATCAAACAATATGTGCTAGTCTGTGTTTATCTTGAAGAACTGATATGTGCCTTTCTTCCTGAGGTTTATTTTGTTTGTGTGAATGCATGTGGTTACTTTTACTTGTGTTGATGTCATGCTTGATGTTCTGGAGATCTTATTTGTGAGAGTTTATTTCTCTCTGATGAAGTGTTATTTGTGGAGTTTATTTCTCCTATTCTTTTGAAGTTTTTCTCTGAGGCTGGGTATTTCCTAATTCAGTTGTTGAGTGTGCCTCTAATATTTTGGTAAAGTTTCATTTGTGCGTTATTTCTTGAAGAATACTTTTGAAGTAACGTTGAAGAAGGTTTTTTTATTCCTTCATGAAGATTTAAAAGATGATTTTGAAGGAAGTCTATTTTTGTATCCCTCCTGGATATATTGGATATGTCAAAGATTGTTTTAGCCAAAATTTGCCTAATGGGGAGATTGTTGGGTTTTTATATTGTGTTGGCTGCATTTTGTTAAAAGAAGATGTTCTAGCAAGATGTTGTACCAGATGTCCTAGATATGTAAATACGACATCTTAGCTTAAGGTGAAGTTCTTTGTTTCGCATCTTGGAAGATTGTGTTATAGCTCGAGATCATAGAAGATTTGATTGAAAATTTTATTCACGTAGCTTGTGCTCCAAGAGGCGTTTGTTTCTAGAAGCTGCATAAGACGGATATGCTTTGCCGTATTTTCTTAGTTAAATGTCCTAAACATTTTAGGAAACAATATATTTGCTCCTATAAGATTGTGAATACCATATATACGTTCTGGTCTACTGATTTGTTTAGCCCGATTGAAGATCAAGCCCATACATTCTCTGGCTATATAAAGGATGACTCAAACCTATTGAAGATCATCAAAGCCGTAATTTTGAAAGAGTGTCTTTTAGGGTTCTGTGTCTTTGTTAAGCCTTGTGCTTTATTTTTTATACTTCTCTGTGTGTTGACATTGATTATCAAAGCACAAAGATTGCTTGTTTTAATTGAGTTGCATTTTGTTATTTGTAAACCGTTCTAGTGCTTCTAGAAAAAGTAAGTTTTGTTTATTGGAGTTGTTCTCCCATTTGATTGTAATCATTGTTGAAATCATGGGTTGTGTGATTAAGAGAAAGCGAGATGGGATCTCATATCTATGGGGAGTCTTAGATAGAAATTCACGGGTAGTGTTTAGGTGTCACGACAATGATCAAGGTTTGATCATATAAGACTATGAACCAAAACTATTATAGTGGATTTCCTTTCTTGGCATGGTGTTTACCCTGGTTTTTGGTAAACAACTGCTGCTTATAAATTTATTGCTTGCGAGATCAACCAGTAATCTCAGGCCATTGTGTGTCAAATTTATTTGAGGATCTTTGAATATTCTTGTTGATTTTTTTATGTGTTTCGAATGCAAGAAAGGAACAAATATTCTTCAAGTTCGATTGCTTGAACTTGTCGAATGAAAATTACGATGTAAAGATAAATTGCAAGAATTAACTTAGAGTAAAGTAAATTGCATTGATTCGAAATAAAGACCGTTCACAAGGATCATACATGATTCGTGTCACTTTTCTCACTGTAACTTGGATACATCAAGTGTGTAGAATGTTATGTATTTGATTTGTGACCCCGTTTTCCTCAAGGAAAACTCTTATTTATACTTAGAAAAATAATTGTACAATCCTATCCACACTTCTAACTGCTACTAACGTCTAATAACAGAGAAAATAACCAATTTGAAATTCAAATCTTGTTCCTTCGACAGCCACGAATTCTGACAGTTTGCCAAGAAAACTCTTCAGAAAACATCTAACCCTTGCATTGTTGACATGCCTTTCGACTGGTTCTATTCCTTCGATTGTGTCGAACGAACACGCGTAATCTTAGAAATTCTTTATGCCCAAAACTCCACTTTTCTTCCACGTGTTCAGTCAAACCTCAATGACTGTATTTAATATCCTTTGTCGAAAATACAGGCTAACAAATTGCGCCCCAAAAATGTTGGTTTCGACAGAAGAAACTGTAGAAGAAAACTGACATTTTTGAAAAGGCCTTTTATTAAAAGAAACCCCCACTTCTTCTAGAGGTATGACATCACTTGCTTCGAACAGTTTCCCAAAACAATCATCATTATTGCACTATTCTCAGAGACCTTTAAGTTCCTGGGAGAAGTAACCGACGACTACGTTCAGACTTCTTTCACCACGTGTCTGGATTTTTTCAACTTTTCAAATCAATAGTCTTTTCAATTTCTTTTCAGTAATGAGTATAAAAACTCACTTTTACTTCCTTTACTATCACCTTTTTTTAGAAAAACTTCTTTTCTCCTTCGAACAACTTCATCCTCCATTTCTTTCAAAATAGAAACTTTTTCTCCCTTTTCTCCAGCATGGATCAACTCCCAGAGGATCTTCTAATCAAAATCACCCAGAAAATTGCTGCCACTGGAACTCAGAACTTGCTTAACGTCATAGCAACTTCTACCACTCATTGTAGGTTGGCAGACAAGAAGTTTTTAGGGCTTTACCACACAACTGTATGTGGTATTTCTATGATCATTTCCCGTCTGGAACAAAACGTGCCTTCATGTAACGCCCCGGATTTACTTGGAATTATTTTCAGTTATTTTAATTGATGATGCGACGTATGTGTGATGTCTTGTTGTGTTTGTGATGTTCTTGGTGTTTTGGTGCCTTGTTAGAGGGTAGTGACCTTAGATTATAAGGAATATGAGTTTGAGCGAATTAGATCCTTAGAAGGCATAACCCAAATGTGAGAAATATTGATATTTATTAGTATATTGGTGGTTGGGTTTATTTAATTGAATAAAGAAAAATTATAGTATTTAATTAAATAATAGTGTTAATAATTTAATTGGATTATTAGTAAATTAAACTAATTAATTAGAATTATAAAATAAGAAAGGGCATTTGTGGCATTTAGGATTTAGGGGTATGTTATGATGAGAAGAGGAATAAAAACATAACATATCGTGAAAACAAAATTGGGAGAAAACCAAAGAGCGAAGAACGAAGCTGAGGCAAGAGAGACCGGAAGGGATTCTACGGGAAGCGATCAATAGAGTTTAGAACCGGAAAACCTAAGGTAAGGGTGGGGTTCTTACATTCTAAGGGATTGCATAATGATGGGGTATGGTAGACTCTAGGTATATGTGATTGTATGGATTTTGACCCTTTTGTTCAATTCATGAGTAGGTCTGTGATTTTGATGATGAAATTGGCATGATACATGCTGTTGTTGTGCATTATAATTGTGGTTTGTGATGATTGTTGTTGTTAATGTCATATTATGAATTGGGTATGAATTATGTTGAGTTGTTGTTGTTGATTGTGATGATTTTGAATGAATGAGAAGTTTGAATAATATAAGTTGCTTTTCCTGAGTTTTCTTATCTCTGCCCCGAATTTTGAAATAAAAACTGGTATTGATCGGTAGAGAATTGGTCTTAGGTGTAAACACAAAAGTTGTAGGTATGGATGTTAGTTTTCTAATGCCGTTGGTCTGACGTCAAAACGATTTATAGAACTTGAGTTATGGTCAAATTACTGCACGTAGGTCACAGTGAATTTTTATGGACTTTCTGCACAACTTTTCCGAATTTGAAACGAAAACTGGTATTGATCGGTACAGAATTGGCCTTGGGTGTAAACATGAAGGTTTTAGATAATTTTGTTAGCTTTCCAGTGGCTTTGGTTTGTCGTGAAAATGACTTTTAGTTTTTGAGTTATGATGAAAATACTCCAAGGAGGTCTTAGTGAAATTGTACGGTGACAGCATTCTCTGTTTCATGTTTTTGCGTCTTTTTCACACGTCTCTGTTTTAAATTGGTCTTTGGTATAAATATGAAAGTTGTTGATAATTGTGATATCTTTCTAGTATCCTTGGTTTGACATGGAAATATGTTATGTATAATTTGTTATGGTTTTACAAAATTGTATGATGAATTGTTGATGTTTGAATACGATGTTATATGTAATTGTGAATTTGAATGACAGTGACAGTGATGTAGCCTTATATGGCAGCGATGTGGTTTATGTACGATGCTTGCATGTATTTTGTTGTTTCATTTTAGAAGTCTCATTCATTGCATCTTGTAACGATGGCCTGAAATTATGATAAAGCGACATAGCCTTGTTTGGCAAAGTGACGTGGGGCTCCGGCCTGACATGCCCTATTTGGCATTATTTTGCGACGTTTGGTACCACATGCATATAGGTGAAGTCGGGTCTCATTGCATTATGTGTCGATGATAAATTGTTATAACCGTGACGTGTGGCGATGTTCATGATGTGCTTGATGTGATGATGTTTGAATATTGGTGATGATGATTGTTTGTGAAAATGATGTGTGAACATGAATAAAATGATTGGTGAGATAATGAAGTATGATCCTGTGCTTATGTTTTTACTTGCTCATTATTATGCTTTCGTTTAGATTGTTTGATATCTCACCCTTTTGTTTTTGTTGGTCCATTGTCTTTATATTGACAATGTGCAGATAACTCGAAGTAGCTTGCTGTGACGCTTAGACGAGGAGTACCTAGTGGTATATAGAATTGGGGTCGTGATGCTCTGATATTATGTAACACTGGGAATACGTTTGTCTTATGTTTTTGGGAGTTAACTTTATAAACTCCAATGCTGATTTTTATTAAAGTATTCACTTTATGTTGAGTTTTGAATTATGACGAATGTTTCGGCTTTTATGCCATAGTGCTGATTATGAGTTGATATTATAATTATTTTCCGCTGCTAATAAAGAGATTTTCAGACATGATGTTGTTATCTTGAGGAGCCTGTTTGTTAATAAGTATGTTTTATGTTTTCATGATTTTGTGACATCCCGTTATTTGTTAAATACTCTGATATATTATGTGCTTATTCGCGCGGGGAAATCGGGGTGTTACACTTCATGCACAGGATGATCCAGAGTGGTCATGAAGCATTTAGTATGGTAGAAGCAGCAAGAATCCTCCATGACGAGCCTAACAAACTGAACGAGGTCTACCGCATTTTGTGTAAAGCAGCCTCTCATGATGTAGATGGAGCCAGGTATTTGCCGATGATACTCAAAATCATAGTCAAAGACGGTTTCTCTATGAGGGAGGTTTTTCCTACCTTCAAAGATCTCTTCGACCGTCAACTACTGGCTGAGTGTAGGAGGTCTACTTGCGGAGGACAAGGTTTTCCTTACTTTCTGCCTTATAGGCCCCATTGTGACACCATGCCATTACCCTCAAGTTTGGTCTTTCGACTCACTTGCACTGCTCAAGGAACAAGTAAGGTACATGGGAGAAGAACTGGGATTTACTAGCCTTTACCAGGTTCAGATGATGAGTAACCAAGGACTGAACTCTGTTTCTATTGCCGTCTTGACTTGGAGATTATGTGGTTCCTGAATGAGTTTTGCTTCCTAGAAGTCGAAGACTTTTAGGTTTTAGGCTTTAAGTTTTTTGTAAGGCCTCGAAGCCACATTTATGTATTTTGTATGTCGAACAATGCTTTTAATGCCAATCTATTTCGACATTTTTGTGTAATTTGCCCATTTCTTGGCTTCCACTTAACTTAATCAAAGGCCGTTTTTATTTTCTATTACAAACCCTTCTAACTTTAAATAAAAAGTTGAACAATAGAAAATCTCTACTCAAACTCTTTTGTCGAATGATAACTTCAATGTTTCGACTTTGTGAAAACTGAAAAGGTAGTTTTCTTTTATTTGAAAAACCCCTTTACGGCGTCACTCTCACAAGAGTTAATGGGCCACGTTTTGGACTAAGTAACGCCCAAAAAACCACTTTTTAGATTGTCAACTTGGGATGTTGACATCTGTCACAATTTGAAGTAAGAAGAAGTATAAAGTTATACCTTGGAAAGTATAAAAAGCATCTTCTTAATTCTACTCTCACTTTTTTCCATCTTGATTGGCAGAAAAAACAACAAACCCTATTTAATTGTTCATCTCCTTTTCCAAACCCATTTTTTCTGAAAACACTAGTTTAGCAAGAAAAAGGTTCTTTTTCACCATCAACAAACGGTGAAGATTACTCTTTTTGCGCACTATCTTCCGAAACTATCATTCATAAAACCCAGAACATCAATGGCGTCTGCATCTAATCCTCAACCCTCCGGCACAGCGGACACAACAAACTTCTCCGTACAGCTTCATCCAGGAAACTTCAAATCCGTTCCCGAACCTGATTTGAAGGACGAGCAAGCACATATTTGGAAATCCCAGGTAATGATCCCTTGCTCCAATTCTCATGCATACTTGGGTCCTTTAGCGTTCCTGGGTCCTTTACCTAGAGAGCGAACATATAATGACAAAATCAAGGAAATTTTCCCAACTTATCACCATTTTACCCCTAGGATTTTCGAGATAGGACCTTATTTTATGAACTTCATGTATGCACCCACTAAAGTGTTTAGGTATGCTCCTCATGTTGAAAGTGAAATATACCTGAAATGGCTGAATAAAGTTGAATCAAAGAAAAAGGATTTTTGGAAAACCTTAGGCATCTTCGACCTTATCCAACTGTCGAGGCTTGGGCCAAAGTACCAACCCAATATGCTGATAGTAGCGTTACACTTCTGGTACCATTCTACTAGTAGCCTTCATCTCAAATGTGGAATGCTAACCCCCAACACTTCTAGATGTGGCTGCAATAACTGGCCTTAAACATACTGGAAGACCTTTCGACCCTAGTATCGTTTCGACAGATTTTGACTTCAACTTTCAGCGTGCTGCTTTTTCATCTTACATAGAGGACCATTACGACACTTCCAGTGAAGACGTTTCCGACATAGAACATGTAGCGTTCTTGACCCTTTGACTGTCCCTTTTTGTTTTCTACACTCCCTCGCTGCAAGTGGAGAAGATGTACATCAAACTGGCAATCCAAATACTCGAAAGCAAGAATGTCAGCTTGAGTCGACTCATCTTAGGTGCCCTTTATGATGGTCTTGGTAATGGGTCATTCGACTTGAAACAAGCAAGTGAGGAGAGAAAAACCATGTCGGTGTCTGGGCCTATTTGGCTTTTCCAATTGTGGTTGCTAGCCACTTTTGAATCCAAATTCCAGCTCTTCATTCCTAATGAATACAAGAATATGGTCAAACAACGAAGAATTGAAGGCACTCGCCTAGCTGCTTTGAAACTTAGAGAAATAGGCCAAAGTAATGAAGCCTTATTTTCGACAGCCTTCAACGTATTCTTAAGCTGTGACACCTTTGTACCTTCAATGGCTCCGTTCGTAAACAGGACTCTCGGACCAGAATGGTTTACTAAAAGATTTCCAGAGCCTTCCACCGACCGCAAAGGGGAGCATTTCGAGATCTGGAAGATTTCCCAATCTTCTTTCATTCAGAATCTCGACTGGGAAAGGGAAATAACTTTTCGGGGTGAGTGGCTATCAGCCAAATTTGGTAGCTAGACAATTTGGCCTTTGCCAGCTTCGACCTAGATCTCTCTCGCAGTAAGAAATATCTATGCCATCTTGAGACCGAAAAAGCTTGGCATGAACCCCTTGCCCAATTTGATCAAACTGCCCCAGTTTCGAACCCATAACTTTCAACACATCATTCTTATGCACCCAAGAATTTTTTACTTGGTGGATAAATTATTATAAAACAAAAAGTGATAACGTTGATGAAAACTCTTTACTTGAGTAGCTAATATATGCTTTTCCTTCTGTGGAGAATAAAAAAGCAAAGACCAAGGATATGCATATTCGAGAAGTTCAAGCATTTCAAAAATATTTTGAAACTGTGTATGATCCGAGGCATCTTAATTGGACAGTTGCTCAGGCAGCAAAAAATTTAAAGGAGAAAATAAATGAAAAACTTCACATGGTGAAAGCTCCTCCTCATGTGAAAGATAAATACACTTATACTTTGCATTTTAAAACTCGATTTCCAGCTTTACCAACTAGCAAACTTGCTTTGGCTTTTCGACCACCTTACCCTTATTGGTTCTTTTGTGGTTCGAGACTAGCCTTCAAAAACCTTTTTGCTAAAAAAATCTGATAGAGTAACTCCGACTGAGCATAACATACATAGTTTTGGAGGTCATTTGCACCTTGACATTTGACATGTTCGAATCACGTCAGAAATTAGAACAGGTGACACCCTTCGACTCAGAGACAAAGTATAACTTTATCTGTTTTTTTAAACTCAACAACTTCATGTCTTTTACAGCCTTACCTGTTGCTACTAGACCACTGTCAGATGATGAACCCGACAACGAAGAGACCAAGAAAAAGGCCAAACCCTCTAAGTCGAAAGTCGTCGAGGTATGATTCTCCTGCTCTTGATGACAATATATTTATTCTTGACAATTTCTTGACAATGAACGCATCTCTCCAGAAACGGAAGCGTGCCAGTAGTTCCTACAACGTAACTCCCTCCAAGAAACCCAAAAAGTTCATCCATATATCAAGTGAGGATTCAGAGGTATGTGGAATCTTTCGACTCTTAGATTCTTTATTTTCTTTTTTTTAGAAACCTCTTCAACAATTGAATGTTTTTGGTCTGATACATATCTTCTTCTCTTTTCTTTCCAGGATGATGGATCTTCTTTAAATGCCGACGTTGTTGAAGGACCCTCGACAGTGCTCGAGAGAGAAGAAACGGAAACATGAACCAGATTTAACTGTTGAACCCTCAAAGAAGAAACTTCACAAGGCGAAGAAGATCCCAAGCTAAGGCTCTAGTGTCGGAAAGATCAATTCGAAGGTAAATGTCGAACCTTTACTAATTGCAACCCAAGCTATTGATTGATTTACCTCATACACATTGTTAATTATTAATTAGAGGTGTTGGAGCCTGGTAACTTTGAAGTTGAGAGATAGCCGACGCCTACTTCGTCACATGATCCTCCCGTTCCAGAATAGTCGAAGAAACGAATGAAGATACAATGACTGACCAAAACAACACTGGATGACCGTGTACTAACTGGTTTGAAGATGTACTCGTCACCACCCCTCCCGAAATTAACCAGACTGAAACCAGTGTCAAACTTACTAAAATTTCGTCAAAAGGTGATTGTCTCGCTCCTGCTGCAGGCGAGAAATCTTCTGATCCTACTGACGGAGACACAACTCTATGAAGGTGAGAAAAACACACCTGAAGGGGGGGGGGGTTGAATTGTGTGTGGGCAGTTTTTCCTTTCTCAAAAATTATGTTAAGTTCAGAATCAGGTTATGAACTTTTATCAAAGCGTTTATGCAGTGGATTCAAATGTAAAGAGAGAAGGAAAGAGAGACACAAGATATTTTTATACTAGTTCCTTCAACAAGTTGGAAGTAGTCTAGTCCCCTTGTTACTAACAAGAGATTTGAACTATAATCAAACTGATTACAATTGCTCAGAACACAAAGTAATGAGACTTCAATGCTCAACTTCTAATGCTCAAGACACTAAGTCAAGAGACTTCCAATGCTCAGAACACAAAGTAATGAGACTTCCCTGCTCAGAACAAAAAGTAATGAGACTTCCCTGCTCAGAACACAAAGTAATGAGACTTCTAATTGCTCAGAACACTAAGTAATGAGACTTCTGGTTGCTTAGCACGCATGCTAAGACTTTGGGTTCAAACTAATTTACACAGAAAATAAGTTTGAGTTGAACACTTGATCAAATATCAGAGGTGTTCACAAAATACAACTCAATTAAGACTCTAACACTTAAGGAATTCTAAGATAAACAAATTGTAAGAATTCCTAAGAGTTTTGTGACAGAAAACGTAAAACAGAGCAAGTTTGCAGTTCAGGTTGCAGGTTGTTTTTCTGTACAGAGTCTTGGCAATTCTTCTTCAAAGCTTCACCCTTTTATAGATAACAAAAGAGCTGTTGAGATTGCCCATAAAATTAGCAAAGAGCCGTTGCAATTTGGAAGCTAGGTCAGCTGAGTTTGTGTGCGTAAAACAGAGCACACAAAGTTTGAAACTTTCCCTTAAAAGCTGGAGAATGTTTCTGAGAAGGAGGCAACAATTCCAATTAGTTGTTCTGACATTGCAGGCATTAAATGCTGATTGTGACAGATGCTTTTCCTTAAAGAACTCAGACTTCAGAAGCTTCTTCAGGAACAGTACTTCAGAAGCTCACTTCAGACGCACACTTCAGAAGCACTGTTCATCAGACGCTCCCTTCAGACGTTGACTTTTGTTGACCTTCAGACTCAGCCTTCAGACGTTGACTTTTGTTGACCTTCAGACTCAGCCTTCGACGTTGACCTTCAGACTCAGCCTTCAGAAGCACCCTTCAGACTCTGCCTTCAGACGCACCCTTCAGACTCTGCCTTCAGAAGCTGCTTCAGACCCAGTTTTGCTTCAGACTTGCAACAAAGGCTTCAATGCTTTCTTTCTTGCTCTAAGCTTGTTCTTCCATAACCAATATTGATTACTACACATTAAGAACATGGTTCTGCACACTAGAACAAAGCATTAGCAATACCAATTTTCTTTTTAACACTTTGTTATCATCAAAACCTTAAAGAGAGTTTGTTCATACATTTTGTTTCAACAATCTCCCCCTATCCAAAAGAGAGTTGTTCATACATTTTGTTCCAACACTCTAACTGAGCCACTCCAAAATCCAAACTCTGTCGAGACAGCTGGAAAGGACAAGGATGACACCACTAGTGAAGATGAGAGCAGTGAGGATCTTGAGGATGACGAAGCTGAAGAAGAAGAGGAAGGTCCTCGAAGTCCCGAAAGCATGGATGAATCCCCTCCAAAGAAAACGCATGCCCCCAGTACTACCCTAAGCCTGGACGAAATATGTTGGATATTTGGTTGTTGGCTTCATGTTTGCTAAAATCAAATAGACAAGCAATTTGTGCTTCAGAAGCTGAAATGTGCCTTCAGAAGATAAAAACATAATTTCAGAAGCTGGAAATGTTCATCAGAAGCTGAACTGGTTCTTCAGAAGCTGACCGTACACTTCAGAAGCTGAACAGTACTTCAGACGCACTGTTCAGACGCTGACTTTTGTTGACCTTCAGACACACTGTTCAAACGCTGACTTTCGTTGACCTTCAGAAGCTGCATTTGAGAAGCACGTTTTCTGCGTTCATTCTTGTGCCTTGGTCTGTTAATTCTCTCACTGTATCTTTCGAATATTTGATTGAAGATTTATCCAAGCTGATGTTTCTAGAAGGCAGATTAATTCGCGTGAAGATATTGGTTGAAGATTTGTTTCTTTTATTTGTGAATATATTTTCAAAGAAATCTTTGGAAAATATATTTCAGAAATATAATTCCTTCCATTTGCTTCTAAAGAATTCTGGGAATATATCTTTGAAGAAGATTTGATTCTAGAATTATGTTGCTGCTGAAGCTACTATTGAAGAAATTCATTCAAAACAGAAGATATATGAGTCATACTTAGGTTTTGAGTCTGTAAGCTTTGTGCTTTGTTTTTGTACACCACTCAAGTATTTAGAGTTGGTTGTTTTTATTGAGTTGTAATCACTTGAAGCTCTTAAGCAAAAGTGACGTATTGAGTTTTTAGGAGAGTGTCTCCATCTTTGTTTTGTTTAGAGTCTGATAATCACTAGGGCAGTGATTGACTGAGGGAAGTAAGAGGGGTCTTATATCTAGGAGTTCCTAGGTAGAAATACCACGGGTAGTGATTAAGTGAGAGGGGGGTGTCAAACAGGGGCTGTTGTCATAGGGGCTGTGAAACAGGGGATGTGTCATAGGACTTCGAATTGATACTATTTTAGTGGATTTCCTTCCTGGCTTGGTAGCCTCCAGATCTAGGTGAAGTTGCACCAAACTGGGTTAACAAATCAACTGTGTTCCTTTACTTTCTGTCTTTTATATTTCTGCTTCTAAACTGCTGTTTGCATACTCTGTTTTATGGTTCAGAACCAGGTCCTGCCAGGAATTTCAAAATAGAAAACCTTGAGGCAAGCGATCCTTTTGAAGCTTTTAAACTCTTGCTAAGCAGCGAAGACAATCAAGAAACCTCAACTACATCCGTCAGAATAAGTTCTGAAACCTCTAAGGACGATTTAATCCAAGAGTTGCGGGCGAAGATAATTGGGGTGGGCCTCCTTCAAGCCATCAAGCTAAATTCAAGCCTCACTTTCGACCTCAAAAGTCTGGTTCACAAGTTGTTAAAGTTAACCCATAACCAGTCTTTGATAACTTTCCTAGTCGAATTTGAGCCTCTTCTTGATCGAAAGCCATAGAATTACGACAAGAATCTGAAAACGATGCTAAGATAACCCGACAGCGCAATCAACATAAAGAAGCCCTGAAATTAGTCAAAGCATCCAAAACTAAGATTGCTTCCCTGGAACTTACGAGTGCCAATGCTTCTGCCGGGGCAAAGGATTGTAAGTCAGCTGTCATACCCCATTTTTTGACTCATTTTTTTCTTTTCTTATATTTTATTATTTCTTATTATTTTATTGTTATTTTCCTTTTAATATTAATCCTATTTTTTATTATTTTATTTTTATTCTTTACTTTTATTTTTACTTTTATTTCTACTATTATTACTATTATTATCTTTTTCGTTATTATTATTATTATTATTATTATTATTATTATTATTATTATCATCTTTATTATTATTATCATTATTATTATTATTATTTGTTTTCATTATTACTTTTATTATCATCATTACTTTTATTATTATTTGTTTTATTGTTTATTTTAAAGAAAATAAAAAAAGAGAAAAAAGGGATTTCGCAGAGCGAAGTTCTAATCGCTCTGCGAAATCTGCGATTTTTGCAGTTTTTGATTTTCTTATTTACCTTTCTTTTATTATTATTATTATTATTATCATCTATTATTATTATTATTATTATTATTATTATTATTATTATTATTATTATTATTATTATTACTGTTATCATTTCAATTTTACTGTTGGATTCAACAAAGAAAGAAAGGAAGCATGTGGCAATGCAAATCAAGGAAAGAAGAAATTTGTGCCAAAGAGGGCATGTGCCAACCAAGTTGGCTGCCCTTGGGGCAGCTCTCATCCTGTAACACCCATACTAAATTATCTAGAATATTTAGCATGTGTATTAATCTGATACTGGGTACATTAAAATTTTCAATAATAAATACAATATAAAACTACTGAATGAGTACAAGTTGGCTCGTTTTACAATTATCCAAAAATCATAACATACATTTCTATATACATATACAATCTGCAGCCTCCTGAGCGTGTCCTTGACGAGCAACTGCACTCCATCCAGCATCTTCATGAAGATCTTCATCTGAAAGCCACCTGGCTACCTGAAAACCTGCACCAGAAGGATAGGGATGAGACATAATGTCTCAGTGAGCTCCTACCCTACCTACTGTTGGCAACCACAGGGAACCTAGGGTCGCCGTGCCTACCTCGGCAATCTTGGGAATACCTATGATCGCCAAGTCTTATCCTTACCCATAGAGGGTTACCTGACTGATCCTGCTAAACTGTGTAGTTATAAACAGAACTACATTCTGCTAAACTAGTGATCAAGGGGAAACCTAGGATCACTGTCTGAGTCTGATACTGAATAGTCCTGAGATCTAGACTATATCCTGATAATTGGGTGATCGAGGGGAAACCTAGGATCACCGTCTGATAACTGCTACCTGATAATCTGATAACTGTCTGATAAATATTCTCTGTCTGATAACATAATAAAATATTAATTGATATATGTCTTTATGTTAGCTGTTAGCGTTGAACAAACAATATTATCTGAGTTCATTTTACGGAATGCCCCCGGGTGGAGTAACCCCGAAGCACATTCCCCTGATAACCGGTGAAAATTCCTATCATATCAGGCTAACACCGGACTCCTCTTGCCTGAGTGTGTGGTTATCCTCGCGGAAGATTCCTGCCCGTTCCATCTGGAACCCCCCGTCCTCTCTAACTGGTCGAGAGCACAGGAGACACACTGTAACTCTGTGTGGTTATCCTCACGGAAAGTTCCTGCCCGTTCCAGCAATGCTGAAACCCCCTGTTCTCTCTAACTGATGGAGAGAACAGAAGACACAAAGCTTGTCCTGATTATTAGTTATTATTCCTGTTGTATATAATATACATATCCTGGTAATTAATTTAACTGGTATGTGTATATCTGATACACCATCTGAATCTATGCATATCTGATGCATCCTTTAAGTAAATCATTCCTATAATGCTTAACCTATAAAAGGTTCTTAACTATGATCGTAGACTCATTCTTGTGTTTAATACCTGATGAATATCATTCTAAATCTCTTAACCTATAAAGGTTCTTGACTTATCGTTATCATAAGCCATTATTTAATGGTTGGGAACTAAGTCCCTAAATCTTACTTGATAACTTAGGGTTAATTCTACCCATTGTCATGCTTGAGTTTTGATTCTTAGTGAGGTTAAACCTCAATGTTATGTTAAGTTTCTAACCCCACTCTCATGCTAATACAAGGTATACTATTATCTATTCTTCCATTTTTAAATGTACAAAAGCATACTGGCGCTGTGCGGATGATTTCTGGCTAGAAAAACAAGTTTCAAAAGTGAGGTTCCTTGCTGGATCCATCGTGGCACGTTGCCACCCATCGTGGCACGATGGCTGCCTGATCAGTATGATCATGGCACGATAAAAGCCATCGTGGCACGATGAATCCAGGGGTTACAGACCCTGTAGCTGTTCCAGAAAGTTCAAAAACGAGTTTTTAAGTTCCACACAGTTCAGCAAACATTTGTACATCAAAATCTAAGGTTTTCAACATATAAAACCATAGCATAACAAGTATTAACAATAGGGAAACTAACTATTACAAATCTAGGCAAAATCATTCATGTATTCCTTTCCTCTCTAAACCATAAAATTTACCCCTAAATGGGTATAAAGCTTAGTGGAGCTCACCTTAGTTTCATAGCTGGTGCCATGTTAAGCTTCTAATCCAAAGCCCTAACTTGATTTCCTCTCAAAACCCTAGCTTGCCCTTTTTCCTTTCTTTTCTTCCTTGCCAAACCCTAGCTTTCCAATTCCCTTTATTCTTGCTTGTTTCCATGGCTCTAGCTCACAAACCATGCTTGCTTGCTCATGAATTGGCCATATAGGAGGATGATTAAGTGAAGATTGAGGTGAGGAGGAGAGGGTGGCGTGAGAGAAGAGGAAGAGTGGAAGGGAAAATGAATTGGGAAAATATCTTCCCCCCTCTATTTTAAATAAACCTCTTGAACCAAATATTTACCAAATTGCCATGGCACATATTTACAAGATCGCCATTACTTGTATAATAAGTTTCTACCACTGATAACTGATACTTATAAGCGGGATGTTACAATCTACCCCCCTTAAAGAAATTTCGTCCTCGAAATTTAGAATCCACTATCATACATGAAAAAAAATCTTTCACACTACTTCTTCTATTTGCCCGAAACTCCAGTTTGTCTTGCTTATCGGAATCCCTTGGATTTCCAACTCTATACGTCGAATATACTCGACAACTTTTCCCTTAACTAAAATGGTCATGGCGAATTTGCATAATTCTTACGTAGTAGGATGTGAGGTTATCTGAACCGTTATATCCAACTCTCTTGACCGTCGTAAACATCGTATCCAATCTGGAGTTGCCCAGCTCTAACAGTTGTACTAATTCTTATAAATACCTTCATAGTCCATGTAATCTTACTTTAACGACATTAGATCGTTCTCATTATCCTCAAATATTCCCACTCTTCAGTGGATTTCTTGCACTGCATTTATTTTCCATGAATTATTATCTTTATCTTTCGTCTCATACGACGACATCACTTATCTTAATAACTTAGAAATCATTCTTCATTACTTGGAGTTTACTAATCTCCTATCTTTCTTGTCACTACTATTCTCGAATTCTGGCCGTAGCATAAATATTTTCTATATTGGTAAATCCAAACTCATAGAAGTTTAGTCTGAGTGATGAGTAGTAATCATCTCACATAACACCACACGGTACATTTCATAGCATATAATTTACATACATAAGCGAGCATGTGTACACTACTGACGGATACACAATACATCATCCCATCCTTGTCCAACTGACGGGACATCATTCTTGATCTTAACATATTCTAGACATTACCACATCAATTGGGAATCTTTCTTACCTTTAACTCATCTTGTAACATCCGGGATTTGCCTTTCAACTGGCTTGCCAGGTTTGCCCCGCCAATGTTACTCATGTTTAGTCTTAACATACATTATCACCTAACATAGATCAGGATTACACTTATCGATATAGTGAACTCATTACTCATTTCTGAACATCAGGTCCAAGATCCTTATTTCCAAAAGAAAGCCCTACTTGCTTGCTACCAAAAATAGCACACTTAATCTTTAATTCTTCAATCAAAACTTGAACTTACGTAGCCCTTTACTGCAGACTACGAGTGACTTTTAATCTTCATAAAAATCCTTCTTTCTTTACTAGTGAACATTACGTACAATATTTCCGAACTCTTCTGCTAAAATATGGTTGATATCAATAAATCTGTTCCGGTAAAAACCTTCATACTTATACTTTCCTGATTGCGTACCACTATTGCCAAAACACGTCACATAACTGAAAATCTGCTACACTACTATCTGAGTAGTTTAAGTATTGCCTGATAAGTATACATAATACTAACATAACCTGCTACATGTGACATGTTGACATAACAGAATACAACATGGATTAAACTCATATGTCACTGCATTGACGTTTCTCCTCAACGCTTCAATTTCAAAGTATCTTCTTGCAAGTGCAACCTTTACTGTTATTGCCTTATACTTGATCCTGTTGATTAAAAATTACTCTTCAAGTCCACCTAAAGTTACTGTGCTAAATTAGCTAATTTACCGTATTAGTGGTAACTTTCCTTGCTCTAGACTTATTGTGCTAGAAACATATTCTTCTCATTCTTATCACATAATCTTATACTGCTTCGATTTCCGTTTCTCTTGTATTTCGAGGTTTGAAATATCCCTCGTCTTAACCTTTAAAATTTCCTTCTAGAACTTATAACAAGTTCGACTCGTCACTGATATTCTGTGGTTCAGCAGTTGGGCACTTATTGCCCCCTGTGGTTCACCTGACAAGAACTACACAAACCTCCTTGTTCTCTAAGCTTCAGTTTAGAATTGTTTGCTAACTCATCCTTAAATCACTTTTCCGCTGCGCAACTCTGATTTAAACAATTCACTTCGGCGTAGGAATAATACTCCCTGCTCAAATCCTCTAGCTGACTTGTTCCGTCATGACTTATAGCTATCACAGCAAAATCATCTTACATTCACTGATTCTTTTATGGCTTAAACCACCTGTTGAACTTACTGATTGGTCGTCATTTGACACTGTGTTTCCTTTGGACATAAACCATATACTTACCTTCACGCTAATACGCCAAACTTGTAAACGGTTTTCGGCAACTGTTACGAGCCTAACAAAGCTCCTATCAATAGCTCATACTCTGATTCTTACTTATTCTCCATGTCCTGATTCCTGCGACCATCTCATGATCAATCCAACTTGTATTATCGTTTTAACATTGCAGAAACCGACCTAAAAGTACACCTGGAGCAGCTTAAGTTTCACACTTAGATCACTTGTGTCAACTTCTGGAGGTTCATATCTTTTATATACTGAAGCCACTAATAGATTGAGTCTCGTTCCTATTCGTTCTAACTTTATCCGTAAGGATTTCCTCCAGTAACTTGTTACTGTATCCACGATTCGAATTTCGATCTTATTATCTGAATGATTCTTCATATAGTTTGAACAATCCCAACTCTATACCTTATTACCGCTCTCAGAAACTTATCAACACGAGGTAATCTCCTTCAGCTTCTAATATAACTGTGGGAGGGAACTCATCAATTGAAAACCTAAACTCACTAACATAAACCACAATCTTAACCTTTTGTATTCAAGACGATCCTCCGTGTAATAAAGTCTCAACATAATTTCTCGACTAAAAATTCCGATTATCCCTCAAAACTGGTCTACTACAACCATGAGTCCTCGTACACTCATCTTCTTCATCTAATAAAGAGACTTCAACTTATTATTCACTATCCTATTCAAATAACTCATTACTTGCTGCTGAGCTTGCGTTTCTCGTATGAAACATCTTGTTGGTTCATCATAACAAAAATAATCTGATTCACTTCTCTTGGTATAAAACTTTCCTTTGGACTTAGCTTATTTCAAATCTGTTTACCAAACAGAACATATCCTGAAACACACCTCGATGTGCAACAGGTATTATCATTACAACTTACTCATCCATTGGGTCCTAGATTGTATACCATCTTTTCTTCTTAAGGAGTGCTCCACTGTCTTTCTCGTGGCACGAGAAGCATGGGTCGTGGCACGATGAACGTCCTGATCCATATGTTCGTGGCACGATAGAAGCTCTCGTGGCACGATAGTTCTAGCAAGTTCAGACTCTGCAGCTTCATCTGTCCCAATTAATCCTCTTAATCAATAATTAAATCTCTTTACTGATTGAATTTAAAATCTCGTCTGATTCGAGTGCGCGAGTCCTTCGATTCCTCACACTCTGTCCTTACTACCACTTCTCAACTACGGTTCCAGTTATGGTTCCATAATTTCTTACTGTTCATGTCCCATCCCATGAGACATCTCTTAATGACGCGTCTAACCGTGTTAAGGTTCTTCACCTTATCCTTAATATTTCTGACATTCCTGAAACTCTGCCGTAAACAGGCTTAGTCACTTTACGGTTCGATGGCCACCATTTGGCGTTGATTACTTCTTTGCCAACTCCGTCATACAATTCTATCACCTTAACCTTAACCCTTCATAAACTTCATTCCTCCTTGGTCACATTCAGCTCTCGGACATTTATCCTAACTGTCATATACTAGACTGAGTTGATCAGGCTCAACTATATGTGACCTTTAGAACAATATCCGGAACCCAATGGTCCCACTACTTTTATTGAATCTTTAATGACCCAAGGCACGGTCTGAATCGACCTGCTCTGATACCAATTGTAACACCCATACTAAATTATCTAGAATATTTAGCATGTGTATTAATCTGATACTGGGTACATTAAAATTTTCAATAATAAATACAATATAAAACTACTGAATGAGTACAAGTTGGCTCGTTTTACAATTATCCAAAAATCATAACATACATTTCTATATACATATACAATCTGCAGCCTCCTGAGCGTGTCCTTGACGAGCAACTGCACTCCATCCAGCATCTTCATGAAGATCTTCATCTGAAAGCCACCTGGCTACCTGAAAACCTGCACCAGAAGGATAGGGATGAGACATAATGTCTCAGTGAGCTCCTACCCTACCTACTGTTGGCAACCACAGGGAACCTAGGGTCGCCGTGCCTACCTCGGCAATCTTGGGAATACCTATGATCGCCAAGTCTTATCCTTACCCATAGAGGGTTACCTGACTGATCCTGCTAAACTGTGTAGTTATAAACTGAACTACATTCTGCTAAACTAGTGATCAAGGGGAAACCTAGGATCACTGTCTGAGTCTGATACTGAATAGTCCTGAGATCTAGACTATATCCTGATAATTGGGTGATCGAGGGGAAACCTAGGATCACCGTCTGATAACTGCTACCTGATAATCTGATAACTGTCTGATAAATATTCTCTGTCTGATAACATAATAAAATATTAATTGATATATGTCTTTATGTTAGCTGTTAGCGTTGAACAAACAATATTATCTGAGTTCATTTTACGGAATGCCCCCGGGTGGAGTAACCCCGAAGCACATTCCCCTGATAACCGGTGAAAATTCCTATCATATCAGGCTAACACCGAACTCCTCTTGCCTGAGTGTGTGGTTATCCTCGCGGAAGATTCCTGCCCGTTCCATCTGGAACCCCCCGTCCTCTCTAACTGGTCGAGAGCACAGGAGACACACTGTAACTCTGTGTGGTTATCCTCACGGAAAGTTCCTGCCCGTTCCAGCAATGCTGAAACCCCCTGTTCTCTCTAACTGATCGAGAGAACAGAAGACACAAAGCTTGTCCTGATTATTAATTATTATTCCTGTTGTATATAATATACATATCCTGGTAATTAATTTAACTGGTATGTGTATATCTGATACACCATCTGAATCTATGCATATCTGATGCATTCTTTAAGTAAATCATCCCTATAATGCTTAACCTATAAAAGGTTCTTAACTGTGATCGTAGACTCATTCTTGTGTTTAATACCTGATGAATATCATTCTAAATCTCTTTAACCTATAAAGGTTCTTGACTTATCGTTATCATAAGCCATTATTTAATGGTTGGGAACTAAGTCCCTAAATCTTACTTGATAACTTAGGGTTAATTCTACCCATTGTCATGCTTGAGGCTTGATTCTTAATGAGGTTAAACCTCAATGTTATGTTAAGTTTCTAACCCCACTCTCATGCTAATACAAGGTATACTATTATCTATTCTTCCATTTTTAAATGTACAAAAGCATACTGGCGCTGTGCGGATGATTTCTGGCTAGAAAAACAAGTTTCAAAAGTGAGGTTCCTTGCTGGATCCATCGTGGCACGTTGCCACCCATCGTGGCACGATGGCTGCCTGATCAGTATGATCATGGCACGATAAAAGCCATCGTGGCACGATGAATCCAGGGGTTACAGACCCTGTAGCTGTTCCAGAAAGTTCAAAAACGAGTTTTTAAGTTCCACACAGTTCAGCAAACATTTGTACATCAAAATCTAAGGTTTTCAACATATAAAACCATAGCATAACAAGTATTAACAATAGGGAAACTAACTATTACAAATCTAGGCAAAATCATTCATGTATTCCTTTCCTCTCTAAACCATAAAATTTACCCCTAAATGGGTATAAAGCTTAGTGGAGCTCACCTTAGTTTCATAGCTGGTGCCATGTTAAGCTTCTAATCCAAAGCCCTAACTTGATTTCCTCTCAAAACCCTAGCTTGCCCTTTTTCCTTTCTTTTCTTCCTTGCCAAACCCTAGCTTTCCAATTCCCTTTATTCTTGCTTGTTTCCATGGCTCTAGCTCACAAACCATGCTTGCTTGCTCATGAATTGGCCATATAGGAGGATGATTAAGTGAAGATTGAGGTGAGGAGGAGAGGGTGGCGTGAGAGAAGAGGAAGAGTGGAAGGGAAAATGAATTGGGAAAATATCTTCCCCCCTCTATTTTAAATAAACCTCTTGAACCAAATATTTACCAAATTGCCATGGCACATATTTACAAGATCGCCATTACTTGTATAATAAGTTTCTACCACTGATAACTGATACTTATAAGCGGGATGTTACAATCTACCCCCCTTAAAGAAATTTCGTCCTCGAAATTTAGAATCCACTATCATACATGAAAAAAAATCTTTCACACTACTTCTTCTATTTGCCCGAAACTCCAGTTTGTCTTGCTTATCGGAATCCCTTGGATTTCCAACTCTATACGTCGAATATACTCGACAACTTTTCCCTTAACTAAAATGGTCATGGCGAATTTGCATAATTCTTACGTAGTAGGATGTGAGGTTATCTGAACCGTTATATCCAACTCTCTTGACCGTCGTAAACATCGTATCCAATCTGGAGTTGCCCAGCTCTAACAGTTGTACTAATTCTTATAAATACCTTCATAGTCCATGTAATCTTACTTTAACGACATTAGATCGTTCTCATTATCCTCAAATATTCCCACTCTTCAGTGGATTTCTTGCACTGCATTTATTTTCCATGAATTATTATCTTTATCTTTCGTCTCATACGACGACATCACTTATCTTAATAACTTAGAAATCATTCTTCATTACTTGGAGTTTACTAATCTCCTATCTTTCTTGTCACTACTATTCTCGAATTCTGGCCGTAGCATAAATATTTTCTATATTGGTAAATCCAAACTCATAGAAGTTTAGTCTGAGTGATGAGTAGTAATCATCTCACATAACACCACACGGTACATTTCATAGCATATAATTTACATACATAAGCGAGCATGTGTACACTACTGACGGATACACAATACATCATCCCATCCTTGTCCAACTGACGGGACATCATTCTTGATCTTAACATATTCTAGACATTACCACATCAATTGCCAAACCCTAGCTTTCCAATTCCCTTTATTCTTGCTTGTTTCCATGGCTCTAGCTCACAAACCATGCTTGCTTGCTCATGAATTGGCCATATAGGAGGATGATTAAGTGAAGATTGAGGTGAGGAGGAGAGGGTGGCGTGAGAGAAGAGGAAGAGTGGAAGGGAAAATGAATTGGGAAAATATCTTCCCCCCTCTATTTTAAATAAACCTCTTGAACCAAATATTTACCAAATTGCCATGGCACATATTTACAAGATCGCCATTACTTGTATAATAAGTTTCTACCACTGATAACTGATACTTATAAGCGGGATGTTACACATCCCTACCATTTGGCCTGCTATTGACCCTGCACTTTCCAGCAAGCAGCTTGCTCTTTTTCTTCCTTCCTTCTCCACCCAAAAACCAGTCAAACATAGCTGCAAATGTTTGCCCAAGGTCTGATTTTGCTGCCCTGTTTCAGCATTCTTTCTTTCCTTCTCAGAGCAGCACACTTGTTCCTTTTGTTTCTCCCAACCTCTGCACAAACAACACACTACTCTTTCATGTTTGTCTTCTCAAAATTGCAAGGATCAATCCCAAAGGGCAGCTCAAGTTGCAAACAGCCCTGTTTTTCCATTTTTTCCAGCATTTTTTGTCAGAAATCAGCTGCTTTGAGTGCTGAATTTGGCCAAAGTCTTGACCATGATCACAAGGCAATGTCACCTCTTCCCTTTTGCATTAAATGCAAAGCAAATAGCCTGATTATAGCCAACAAAAACAGCCTGGTTCTAGGGATTTTTCATGATGACAATTGATCTCATTTTTGCCTATTTAAGCAATGCAAGGCATAAGTGTAACGACCCTATTTTCGTATGTTATATTTTTATCACTACACCATTTGTTGTCTCTGGCAACACTTTTTTAGGCAACATGTAAAAATTGTTGCCTAAAAATAGCTAAGGCAACGTTTTCTGACTGTTGCCAGAAATATTTTCGCAACCCCTGGAAAACGTCCCCTAAAATACCTTTGGGGACGTTTTTGGAGTGTTGCTTTGTTAACTCTTTGGCATCGATTGTTAAATGTCCCCTAAAATACTTTTGGGGACGTTTTTGCAGTGTCCCCTAAAAGACTTACACCAAATCTCAACCGTTGTAAGTGATTGATCTAACGACTCATAATATGTCAAAAATAAGTGATTGTATAATGTTCTAAATAAATATGTAAAAAATCATTCAAAAATTTAAAAATTTAAGCATAATTTAATTTAATAGGGACTAAAATTACGTGTCGAAATTTTTTTTAACAAATATTTTTTTGTTAACAAAGATTAAAGATAAACATTCTTTTTTATTTTAATTGAGGAAAAATGGTCCCCTTTTCCCAAAAAAATAAAATTAAACAATTGTCCCCTTGTTGTCCCATTGTTTTTTGCTCAAAGAATGAAACTATTTTTAACAAACTATGACAGAAAAAACTTGCAATTGCAGATGTAAATGACATGACAATAGCACAAATAATTATAGTTTCATATTATGAGAGGAAAAAATAATTAAGAGTGAATCAAGCAATATCTCACATAGAGATAATTTCCTTTTCTAATCATCAGGTGATTTCTTTCCATTTATCACTGACATAATATGAACCGTTAGATCAACTAATAATAATGGTTGAGATTTGGTGTAAGTTTCAAGACTTACACCTGGTGTCAACGGATCCTGACTCATATATATATAACTTTGTATATAAAAAAAGAGAAAAGTTTGAAATAATTTTTTCTCTTAATTACAGTTTTAGTCCTTGTATTTATTGATCATTTGTTTTAAAATCTGATAGTTGGTTACTTTCATAAAGAAAAAAGTTTGAAATAACTTTTTCTCTTAACTACAGAACGCTAACATAGGTGTATCTCATTTGTTAGCACTTTGTACAAAGCGCTATCTTATCCTTACCTGATAAACAAAAAGAAAAAATATTTTTGAAAAAAAAAAATGGAAAGTTGTTTCAGATTGCGTTGAAGAGTAATTTCCCATTCTCTCTTCTTTTCTCAAACCCAGAACCCATTCTTCCCTCTCTTCATCTCATCTTCACCCAACTCTAATCGAGAACCTATCTTCGAACCCTAACCCAAAACCCTCTTCATCGAATTCTCTCCCTAACCCATCATTCGAACTCTCTCTTCCTCACCGAACTCATCAAACTTCTTCTCCCTAATTGGACTCATCTTCTTCTTCCCCAAAACTCGATTGAAGCTTAATTGATTGAAACCCTCATCTTTGATTCTCGCTATTGTTCCGAAAATGTTGAAGCTTTCACTAATTCAACACATTCAACGTCGCCACACAATCTCCCACTCCAATCATAAATTGGTCAGTATTGATTACTTTTTTCTACTGATTTCTCGATCTGCTTGTTTGTTTTGATGGTGCATAGTTTTTGGAATGAATTTGTTTTCAATTTTATGATATATTTATGTATATTAGAATGATGTAATTTGGTTAGTTTTTATATATACAATTTGATTAGAATTTTCCGAATTCGAGAGGTCGCACCGACACCAAAACAAAGGCTGACATCGACACTTAGGAAAATTTAAGTGATTGAATGCAACAATATGATATCATGTTGGTGTCGAACACTTATGTTGACACTTGTTGGACACTAGATGTGTTGAACTGTGTTGGTGCTATAGCTTTTGGTGAGATAATTGAATCTTTTGGAATGGATTGTTTTGAATTTGATGTTATATGTATATTAGAGTAATCTAATGTAGTTAGAATTGTTTTTGTTTATAGAATTTGATGAAAAATTGCACAATTTCAGAGTAGTTGTTGGATAAGTTAAAGTTGTTATAACAATTGAACATGATATATCTATCCTGACTCATGATATAAAAACTAATTTATTTATTTATTTATTTTTAGGTGAAAGTTTTGAGGAATGTGCAGCGAGAGAAGTGATGCCTTCTTCTCCATCTTTTCCCTTTTCTTCTCCATCAAGTTCATCTTATTGTAATCAAGGTTAGTTTCTTATTTTAGTTTTGATTTTTAAGCTTAGGGTTTAGGAATTGGGGCTGAATTTCATGGATTTAATTAAGAGCTTAAAGAGAATTTGGACAAGAACATGAAAAATCATGGGTTGCGTTAGAAATTGAGAAAAAGGGAAAAGTTAACCATTAAATTCGTAAAGACCTACTGTCAGAAAAACTGTCGTAAATACTTATGCAGGAATCGTTTTTGAGTGGGAATTGAACCATTGGAAAATAGACAAAATTTAACACGAAATGGGCTCTGGAAGAACTTAATTTCGTTATGCTATGACTGAGAAAATTGAGTTAGAAGTTTCAGTACTGAATTGAAAATCTGCACTATTGTTGCTGGTACGTTTCTGTTATATCTCTCTGTACATACATCATTTTGGAATGGGACTTGGACCATTTGAAAGTAAATAAGATTTAACACGAAATAGACTTTGGAATGGCTTAATTAACTTATGTTATGATGGAGAAAACTGCGTTACAAGTTTCAGTTGTTGAATAAAAAAATCTGCACCATACTGAGAAACAACTGTATCTCTTTTTCAATGGATATTAGTTTTTGTTTATCTTTCTTTGTTGTATAGTATCTCCTTGGAAAGAATATATCTTGAAAAACAATAATTTCCTTTTAATATAAAATCTATCCATCCACTCAATTTGTAGCATATGTTACATATAATTTCCTGTTGTCATTGTATTCATGACTTTGCTGTCAATGCTGTGAACTAAATAATGTAAAGCTTGTCTGCCATATAAAATGAGTTTGAACTTTAGAGTTGTCAAACTTGCTGGTTGTGGTCATCCTTCCTAACATTTGGATTCCTTGTCTTTTACCATTGATATTGTTCTAAAAAATAGTGAACATGTCACTCTCTGTAAATGTGTTCTTCAGCAAAATCAAGTCTATTATTTTTATTGTAAATTGTAAATATTGCGCTTCCTATCAATTTTCATTTATATTTATGCTACTTTGTTGTAGAGTCCTGTTTATTTGAATTATGTGTAAAGGGCAACCTGTTGCTACAAAGCTCCTGTCATGACATGGTTTAAGAAAGGCTTTAAACCATTGTTGTGGGTCTACTGTAGGCAGCCTTCACTCTTGCAATATGTTTTTTCCACAAATTAAATCATTTTCAAATGCACATAGTTCAGTTCATTTGAATTATATTTTTTAAATTTATTTATTTGTATTTGGGATGTGATTTGTAACATGTGAGTCATGACAGTAAATTCCCCATAGTTTTCTAAACTTGGGTCGATGCTTCTATACTACTTCACTGAATGTGAAATCCATATGATGAGTGCATGTTTATTTTACCTTCATGCTACATATTTTTCAAGTACCTTTTTCATGATATTTCTTACTGCTGATCCTGAAACTTTTTTTTTCTTATTCTGGTTTTTTGTCTGTGATTTAAGGTATTATTCCCACAACAATGATTATCTTGAAATTTGCCGCTGCTATAAGGCAATATATGAGATTCCGTCCATCAAAGAAAACCATGCTGATTTTATTCCTATAAGCTTTCTATTCTCTTTCTTTATTTGCTATCTCTGTTACTGTAAGATTCTATTATACGATATCTATGATATAACTTCATAACTTTTTTCCGAATATTGTCTTTACATACAGATCCTGAGGAAAATATGTTGGTGCTTGGTTCTAGCACCACATTCACCGATGCAATCTAGTCTTCTAAATTCCACCTTGGAGGATAGAAATCTATCTGAGATTCCAAACTTCCAGTATGTTATCCTATTTTTCATCTTACATCCTTTCTAATCATGTTCAAATATTGTTTAGAATTCCTTGTCATTGGGTGTGCCTGTTATATGTTGTGTCTAGGCTACTTTTGAAGCAGCTGGTCACCATGGAAGTCATCCAATGGACAGCTCTTTGGGAGACATATAAGAATGAGTTTGACCATGAGATGATCTCTGGAAAGTTTTTGAGTGAAAAAGCAGCTGAAGATCTGAAACAGAGAATTATTGAACATGTGATTCACCGAATTCCTTACACTTTTTTTTATGTTTCAGTTATTTATCTTTCAGTTATTTATGTGAGCATTAACATGTATTAATTTTGTAAACCTTTCAGAATATTCTTGTTGTATCAAAATACTACGCAAGGATTACTTTGAAGAGACTTGCACAACTTTTGTGTCTCAGTCTAGAGGTGTGTAATGCCAGTTATGGTTTTGTTCTGTTAGTCTTACTTTAGTAACTTTTTCTTATGGTGTGGGAATTCGTGTTTCAAAGAAAAAACTATATCCTTGGAAAATGAAGGTAGTAGGGCAATTGTGGTTTAATTTGTTTTTCATTGTTGACCCTGCATGTGAAAATAGATGTTGTAAACCTGTAACTACCTATTGGCCTTCCATCTTAGTTTATTTGTTTTTTAAAGGGTTGTTCCTAATCAATTACATGTGCATAATTCAGGAAGCTGAGAAGCATCTGTCCGATATGGTTGTTACCAAGGCTCTGGTTGCAAAGATTGACAGATCAATGGGAATAGTCTGTTTCCAAACGGCAAAGGATAGCAATGATGTTCTTAACTCATTGGCAGCAATGATGTTCTTAACTCATGCCCATAAGTTCAAACTCATTCTGGTGCCTTCACAAATCTATATCGTAATAAAGTTAGTTTCTTAGTTAATGTAATATTATACTACCATTACTGTTGGTATTGAGTTTAATACATAAATGTTTATTTTGTTGTGTATGATATTAACATACAAGCAGAGGTAAAATCATATATTGATTGATTTTTTTTTGCTCAACATACTTAGAGACCGATTTAGTGACTGATTGTTTTACAAGTTGATAAAATCGGTCGCAAAACTCTTATTTTTGGTCTCTATTTCGGTCACTAAACTCGTTAGTGACCGATTTTGATGATATAGCGACCGAAATTTCGGTCTCTAAAAGGACAATTTCTTGTAGTGTTTATATTAGTTAAGGCAACACTTATGAACTGTTGCCAAGTGTGGCAACAGCTGAAAATCGTTGCCTTAGGTGACTTTGAAAACCGACCCCTTTACCCAGACTTTTGGGGACGTTTATTGAAAGTGTTGCCAAAAGCGCGAGAAAAACGTCCCCTTAGACCATAGGCAACGCTCGCATAGGAGACGCGTGGAAAACGTCCCCTATTCTCTTTGGCAACGTTTTTCATAGCTCTGGCAACGTTTTTCAACTGTTGTTAGATACAATAAATGGTGTAGTGTATTTTATGGATTTGCATTTAAAAATATTTTCTCGTAATCGAGAAATAATTATTTGGCGCGAGGATAAGTTCGTAATCGAGTTTTTAGAGTTTTGGGCGAAATTGGGCCTAAGGCGTGAATAGTATTGGGCTTTTGAGTTTATAAGTAGTAATGATCAAGTGGATGAGATTTAGTGAGCTTGGATTGGATTGAAGGGCTAGGATTGATCATGAGAGTTAGTAGTGGATTGGATGGCCAAGATTCATTCCCTTGAGTTATAAGATATTTGTAAGATCATGAATAGTGCCATTCATCTCCTTTGTTGAGAAAACGTGAAAGAGAAGGGGGAAAATAAGAGGAAGCTAGGGCAAGAGAGAAGCTCACGAGAAAGAGAAGAGAAAAGCTTGGAAATTCTGTAGATTCATCGATTTTGAGGTAAGAGAGGTAGTATTGCTTATTCATAAGTGATTTTGAGAAGGGGAGAATGTCTATTTCTCCATCCCAAACTTCTCCTTTCACTTTATCTAGGTTTTGATAGAAAGTTTTTATGATTAAAGTTGTTAATGATCATGTTATGCTTAATTGATGCTAAGTGATGTTGCTAGTATGTTTAATTGAGGTTATATGATGTTTATCTATGTTTGGGTATTCGAAAATGTTGTTGTTGTTCAAGAAAAGCTTGCGTGAACCCTAACAATGGTGGTTTTTGTTAAGGCCATCATGTTGTGTGAGTATGTGTTATATAATGTTTGGAATGGATAAGTTATCAAAATGTGTGGGTTTTCCTTTGAAACCCTTATGTGGTTGAGTATATACATGTTGTGTCTTATGATTTGGCCATGAGAGCCTAGTAGTTGTGTTTGTTGTTGTTGATGTTGTGATAATTATCAGAGTGCTGATAATTTAGTGGTTGTGTTTGTGTTTGTTGTTGTTGTGATAATTATCAGAGTGCTGATAATTTAGTGTTTGTGTTTGTTGAATCATCATGCATTTCATGATTGTATGATACCCGGAGCGGGTTATTCGATGATATCCGTGTGCGGATATGAAATCCAAGAGTGCTTGGTTATCAAGAGTGCTTGATAAGGATATAAGTTTATCCAAAATGATTTGGTACCACATGCATTAGAGAATGCATTTGAGGCATGCATCCTTTGTGACATTAGTGTTCATTTAGGAATTATGTGTGCATAATGGTTGTTAAGTGATAATTGTTATTGATGAGGATTTTGTGCTTCGTGTGGGGTTGAGGATTTTGTGCTTCGTGTGGGGTTGAGGATTTTGTGCTTCGTGTGGGGTTGAGGATTTTGTGCTTCGTGTGGGGTTGAGGATTCTGTGCTTCGTGTGGGGTTGAGGATTTTGTGCTTCGTTTGGGGTTGAGGATTTTGTGTTTTGTCGATTACGTGTTGTGTTTTAGTTATGTATAATAATGTGTTATTTATACATGTTTATTGGTTGTGATACTAACACTCTCTGTTTTGTGTTATTTGCTGGATCTTTGGGGATCCAGAATATCAGGGTGACGAGGCTATCGTCGAGGAGTAGCATTTTGCCGTTTAGAAGCTTGCGTAGTGGTGAGGACATAGCTTAGCTATCCTTACTTTTTTTGTACTAGGTGTTGTATCCTAGTTAGAGTTTAGGGCTCTGATAGTTGTAACACTACTTTGGGTATCTGAACGTGTATATATAAATTTGGCAATGGCTTCTGTTGTAGATTTGGATGTTAGTTTTTCTAATGCTGTTAGTCTGATTTTCTGCACAACTTTTCCGAATTCAAAACAAAAACTGGTACTGATCGGTACAGAATTGGCGTTGGGTGTAAACATGAATGTTTTAGATAATTTTGTTAGCTTTCCAGTGGCTTTGGTTTGACGTGAAAATGATTTTTAGTTTTTGAGTTATGATGAAAATACTCCAAGGAGGTATTAGTGAAAATGTGCTGTGACAGCATTTTCTGTTTCATGTTTTGCGTCTTTTTCGCACGTCTCTGTTTGTTATTTGTTATTTCCGCTGCTGTATGTGAATCAAATATATTTTGATATTGTTGATGTTTATGAAAATGCGTTTTCATTATGTTGTAACTTCCTATGTCCTTAACGTTTTTTTTTTTATTAAAGTTAATAATCGGCGATTAAGGGTTAGGGTGTTACAATAAGGATTATGGACAGATTTTTACAGTTAATTTCAGAGTTCTTAGAGAGGAATTTTGCAGTAAATTGATACACATTTCAGACCTTCTTTGATACACATTCCAGCTTTGCAAAACCATCATCATCCAAGCCTTTTTTCCATTTTTCTTGCAACACAAGCATTGGCAAGGAGTTTTGTAAGCATTCTGAACTCTTTACCTTTCATTTTACATTGCTGCTTGCATTTGAACTAATTCCTTTTGATCCAATTTCAGTTTCTGCATTATTAATATTTGTTTAAACTTTTTTTTCACTAAAACATCTTTTGAAACTCCAAAGAAATCTCAAGTTTGCAAGACACCAAACTGAAGTGTTTTACTCCTTTTCTTGCTAGTTTCCCAAGTTTTTCAATCCTCTTAAGGTTCTGAAGCTTCTTCAGAAGCCGCTTCGGAACAGAAGTTCAGAAGCAGCTTCTGAGTTCAAATTTTCGCAGGGTTCGCAGAGCCAAGTTATGGTCGCTCTGCGACCATGACAGAACTCAGGTTCGCAGAGCCATATTCAGGTCGCTCTGCGATCATGACAGAACTCATTTTCTGAAAACTAACTTTTGAGGTTCTGATTTGAAGATTCAGAATCTAAGAGGATTAAAACTCATTTTGGTTCAAAACATAACAAGGGTTTTTGCATACATTTGGAAATTCACAAGTTTAAATAGTTAACTTGAATAACAAGAAACTTGCTCACTTTTTCAAACGTGAACTTGAGCCGAATTTGTTCATTTTCCAAAACCAAACTTGAACTTGAACCAAACTTGTTCATTTTCCAAACTTGTGCATTTTTCATAAACTTGTGCATTTTCCATAAACTTGTGCATTTTTTCATAAACTTGTTCTTGAGTTACAATAACTTGAGCAACAAGCTATGTTCATTAATTTCAACAAACTTGAACAACAAATTTGTTCATGATTTTCGACAAACTTGTTCATTTTTTTTAATAACTTGAACAACACTTGTTCACAAGTTGCAACAACTAATTTGAATTTTACACTTGTTCATAAGTTTTTTAACTAAGTGTTTTGCTCTTTTGGGATTTCTTTTAATTTCAACTTTAAACTTGAATGAAAAAGAAATGGTTTGACGTATGTCTCCCCATTCCCCGGTTGCACGAATACTTGACGTATGTCTCGTTGTTCGGGCAATCGTCATTCTATTTTCAACGCATCCAACACACCCAAACCCATTCTTGGCCCTCTTTGGTCAATTTGAGCCTTTCTTGGTCCCCCGTGACCAATTGACCTTCTCTTGACTCCGTTGAGTCATTTGAATCAATGCTCGACCCGTTGGTCCATTGAACTTTTTTCTCGGTCCCCCGTGACCATTTGAACCTTTCTTGGCCCCCGTGGTCAATTCAAACTTTTTACGCCCATGCGCGTTTTCAAACGGATACCATCGCCTGAGTGCGAGTCCATCCTTTTTACCTTCATTAAGCTACCCTCATAACGGTAGTAGGTAAAAAATTTTGTCGGTCTTCATTAAGCTATCGTCACAACGATAGTAGACCATGTTTATTTTGCCTTTAAAAAACAACTTTTAGTCCAAGCGCGATCAAATCATTTTCATAATTAAAACCAATCAACAAACAAACTTTTGCTACAAAGAACTACGTAGCTTTGATTTCTCCATCGCACCGGGAGATACGTAGGAGCAAGATTCACATCTTGTCGAGCACATTAATAAAAAAATATCTTTTTCCCCCTTTACATTTTTCCCCTTATATATATTTAAGCATATCAAGCAAACTTTAAAAACACTTTAGCCTTAACTAACTAGGAGGTTCCCGTTGAGTACAACGGATGTGAGGGGTGCTAATACCTTCCCCTTGCATAATCGACTCCCGAACCCTAAATCTTTAACATCATGGTAATTTAGAACATTTTCCCCTTTTTCCCCGAAAAATTAAAAGGTCAGTCGTGATTTAAAATTAGTGAGTCAACGCTTGTCAATGGCTTGATCTCCGAAATTCGACGCGACAAAAATGGCGACTTCACTGGGGACTTTGGTTACTATGTATAGCGAGTCAAACCTATCCTAGTTAGCTGTTAGGCTAAATGTTTTTTATTTTTTGCTTGCATGCTTTTGTTTTATCGTCTATATCTTTCTTTTCTTCTCTTGCTTTATATTTATATGCTTCATTATGCTATATTCATATATCAATTGTGGTTTGTCACATGAGTGTTGTTACGTCACATTGTTCGGGTTAATGCCGAACGTGTGAAGCTCTCTACCCGAGCTTTGAGAGAAAATTAAGATAGGCTTGGAGTTTGTGTAGTGTTGGCCCTCTTGACGTATGTCTCGTAGGAATCGACATGAGAAACCCGCCTAGAGTAGATTCTCTTGGAAGTATGGTTGTATTGCGAGTATTTGCAACAACAATTATAAGTCCTTGTAGAATCCGTGACTCTAGGGACCTTTTAGAAAGTTTTTCTAGAGCCTACATGTGAGAATGGGGGGAAGTTTTGAACATTCCTATACCATACATATGCATACCATACATTTGCATTCATCAAAATAATTTTGCATATCATTTTGCTTTATAGGGGATTAAAAAAGGGCAATCAGTAATTTAGTAAAACAAATATGGCCTCCAGGAAGAGAAATACACTTGCTTTCAAGGTCCGGGTTCCCCAAGTTGAAAGCCTGCTAGTTTTGAGTAGTAAGCTCACTTCGGTCAACAAAAGTAACTTCCAAACAAATTACGGATTGTTACTTGACCTCCTGCACGTAAAGGTGGAGGTGATGGCTTTAACTACATTAGCTCAGTTCTATGACCCACCTCTCCGGTGCTTCACCTTCCAGGACTTCCAGTTAGCTCCAACTTTGGAAGAATTCGAGAGGATTTTGGGATGTAGTATGGAAGATCATGGAACTTACCTCGGCTCGAGAGAAGGCCCTACTTTAAGAGGCATCGCCGAATCTTTATATCTTAGTGTCCAAGAGATAGCACCTCACTTGGAAACAAGAGGAAGCACTAAGGGATTTACAAGGAGGTTTTTGGAGACCAAGGCTCGAGTTTTGTTGGCCAACAAGGAGGGGAAGGCGTTCAATGCAATCCTAGCTCTCTTGATATATGGATTAGTCTTGTTCCCTAATATGGATGATTTCATTGATCTTCCGGCTATAGGAGTATTCTTGACTAAGAATCCTGTGCCTACGCTTCTAGCGGATTTCTATCATTCCCTCTATGCAAAACATGAAAAAGGGAGAGGAGGCCCAATTTCCTGTTGTATTCCCTTGGTGCATATATGGTTAATGTCCCACATGACAAAAGATCCGGATTTTGTGGAAAACCGGGCTAAGCTCAAGTGGTCACAAAGGATGACAACTCTTACTGAGGGGAATATAATTTGGCATTCACGAGATCTAGAGGATCCGGAAGTCATTCTTAGCTGTGGTGATTTCCCTAATGTACCCCTCATAGGTACTAAGGGATGCATCAATTACAACCCGGTCCTCTCTCTCCGCCAATTAGGTTATCCAATGGAAGACAAACCCAATGACCTCTTGTTGGAAGCTTTCTTCCTAAAAGAAGGAGATAAAGACCCAACTCTACTAGAAAAGATCCAAAGAGCTTGGAATCAAATACACAAAGGGAAGGTTGGCAAAAAGAATTGTTTAGCCAAACCTCTCTACACTCAATGGGTGAAAGAAAGGGTCAAAATGATCAAGCTACCCTTTGCGGTCGTATGCGCTCCTAAACCTCTCTCACCTAAGCCGATCGTAACCATTCCCATCAAAGAAGCGGAAGAGCTTAAAGCTAAGATTCGAGAACTCCAAAACAAAAATGGGGAGTTAGAATTAAAGCACCTTCAAGCTTTAGGAGAGATCACTAGAGCAAAGAGAGATCGAGAGGAAACAACAAATTCTCTCCTAGTGTGCCAAAAAAGGCTAAGAATCTCCGAGGGGAAAAGAGAATGGATCGGGGGTGGTTTGGTTAGTGCCGACGCTAATCTCATAGCCAAGGACGAAGAGTTGGAGAAAGTCTTGCATTCCAACCAAGAACTCAAAAAGTTCGGGGAGTTAGCCATAGAAGCTCAAAGAAAATGGAGGTTGAAATATCAAGAGAAAAATCAACAACTCCAAGATGTCGTCAAGGACTACAAAGAGCAGCTACAAACCGAGCGCGTCCAAAGGCAAGAATATGAGAGCCTTTCTCATCAAGGGAAGCTAAAATGCAATCGTCTCGAAGCCGATATCAAGAAATATGAAGAATATTTCGACAAGATTGCAAGAGAGCACGGGAACCATATTGCATGACTACTGGATGAGATTAGGAGTGCAAACACCAAGCTAGCTCAACGCAAGGAGGTAATTGAGTTTGTGTGGCAAGACGCCACCCGATTAAGTGAGGACTTAACAAATTGGTCGCATTCTCAAACTTGGTCATTGCCCAACTTCCGAAGAAGCTAGCAAAGGCCGAAATTGTAACACCCCGTTTTCTTAAACTCAAAAAAGGGGTATTATTTTTTTTTTTTCAAATAAAGCAAGCTTTGAAATCATTTTTGTTTCGATCAGAGTGCGCATAAAACATTTAATTGAGCCGGCATTTAAATGTACAAAGAAAAACTGATATATAAACATCATAGGGCTTCACAAAGCAAGTGTACACCTGAATATATTACAGTCCAAAATAAAAAGGTGCATCAAGCACAAGTATCTCAAAATAAAACTAGCATCTATGCCTATACACAAAAGCACGGTGTACACTAACACCGGCGCATAGTCTAGCTAACGAGACTCCAGCTCCCTCCTAACTCTGATGGCCACTGCAACCACCACCCTCATCTCCAAGCGTCTCAGACGGATCCCTAACATCTGGGGTGGGATAATCCCGTTCATACAAATATGCAAGGGTCACCACAAAATACAAGTATATATATATATATCCGGTGCGAGAGATTTATACACATACCACATCAAAGCTCATTTACCAATAGAGAAAACTCATTATAAACACATAATACTCCCCACCAACGGGTTCCTTAAATCAAGGCACAACACATAGCAATTGCGATACTCAAGCATATTATAAGCAATGCACACATAGCCTATAATGCGGACTCTAAAATGATCGTGGTCATCCAGCTCTCTCTGGACTCCACATGCATGACTTTTTCCGGAAAACCTCTCTATAGAAGGTCGTAGGTCTTAGGTGGGATAACACCTCCTACTATTGGTGGGATAACACCAGGTGTAGCTCTTCTACACCAACTCGATAACGGTGGGATAACACCGGGTATATCTCTTCTATACCAACTCAATCAGGTGGGATAACACCGGCGCAGCCCTCTTGGCGAAACGCATAACCATGAATGCATGACATACGCTTTCTCTACATATGCTAATGCAACAACACACACATATTCTCTTAACATGTGATTACCACAACGACAAGTCTACACATACATTCCACTAGACATGTGTAAAACAATAACTCAAGCATATGTATCAATTCATTATGCATACATATTTTCTCCCATTATACATGTAAACAACACATATAATTCCAAACACGAACTCATCACGAGAATACACGAAATTAGACATGTAATTCACTCAAGAATACATCACAACATAATTATCCAAGCATGTCCAATTTCAGTGAAAGACGGAAATAAAGTGGAGCCCTTACCTCGGCAAGCTCTTACAACAATCAAATCGTTCCACACTACGAGTTCGCGTTTCCTAACAAACAACGTACGAAATCAATAAACACTTCCATAGCATTCTATTGAATTTAACCCAACCCAAAAATCTAAGGATAAACAAGGTACCCCTAGCTCTCTCGGATAATGGTTACAACCCTTCCTATATTGATCAATGTTCACGAAATCGATTGCGTCATTTTTTTCCGTTTTCAAAACACATTACAACATTTCACATGTTTACGACACCAAAACAAATCACTTTTCAAATAACATGTCACCACTCTTATCATACGCAAAACCCTAGTTAAACCCTTCATACAATGTCAATTGAAATGTTCAAACCCTAATTGGTGATCAAGAAGTACGAAACCGCGTTAAAACACATCGTTTGGAACCCAGAAAAATGTCCCAAAACAGGGCACCTACGCCTGGGCGCAAGGCACCTGCGCCTGAGCTGCGCCTGGGCGCAAAGCCTGGGCAGTTTTTGCAAAATTTTTTCAAGTTTCTTGCCCTAGTTTTCATGTTCAAAGCATCATACCAATAGCTCAAAATTCTTGCACCAATTGATCACTAATCAAACCTTTGAAAACAAGCATTAACAAGGTTTTAGCAAATGGAAATCACACACCATAAACACATGTTACAAAAATTTCTTTTCCAATCAAAACAACATTAAAGCAAAACTCAAGGACTTTCTTCAAAATTTTTCTAAGTCCACAAGGTAAAATTTTTCACATCCTTGAAACAAAACTTTTTTCTATACAATCCCACTTCCTCATAAACTCAAAAACCATTTTCATTTTCTCAAATACAAATCGAAACATGTTCTTGATCAATATGACTTTTCCTCAAAAACCCTAACTATCCAAAACTCATGAAACTTAGGGAAAAAAAACCTAACAAGACCTATGCTTAAGGCTAGGCATTCATGAACAACTTCCATGAATCCAAGGCATCACACAACAAGTTTCTACCAACTTTTTCTCACAATCATAAAACCAAAATACATCAAACCATAATGGTTTGGCCAGCTAAGACAAGGAAAAGAGATTGTTACCTTAGCAAATGATTTCTTGTATTAACACTTAAACTTTCCAAGCTTGAAATGAGCCCAAAAATGGTGAAAGGAATTTTTTTGGTGAACTCTAGTAAGAAAAGGGAATGGTCACGTGGGGAGAGAAGAAGATAGAAGGTGTGAGATGAAAATTTTCTAAGTCCCCAAGTTACTACTTTACTAACAAGTTAAGTCTTGCTCATTCCCAACCCTTAGATCAAAGGAGAAAAATCAACTCTAGGGCTACCCTAGCCATTGGATCATCATGACTCATGTCTCTCAAAATATCTCCAAAACTCAAGAAAATATCCTCATACTCAGTACTCGCGTGCCGCGACAAACAAAATTCTCAAAAAGAACAGCATACGGAATAAACGTCCGTAAAATTTCGTTTCCAAAAATTATCGCTAAAACAGTTTCTCCGACTGAACTTTTAAACCGTGCCTTCTAAAATTTTTCTGAAAGCATTTTCCGACTCGCGTCGATATATAAAACTCATCTCTAAATTTTCACAAAATTCGGAGTCTGCAAAATTTTAAACGACTGATAAAAAATCTTCTCTTCGTTTATCAAAAACTCAAATAAAGTCAAACCTCCGAAAACTATTTTCATGGAAAACTTCCTATTTATAAAAGAAACTCATAAACCAAATCTCATTCCTTTTCGGCGTACAAGCGCGAAACAGGCTCAAAAACAGCAAAAACAGTTATATTACACAAAATATAACACAAAACACTAACATTAAAACTCTAAGACACGTAGCCACCGCTAACGCTCTACAAACCACTGTACACAAAATCTAGGGTCTTACATTACTACCCCCCTAAAAGAAGTTTCGTCCTCGAAACTTAGACATCGACAAACAACCCAGGGTATAACTCTCTGATCTTGCTCTCAAGCTCCCAAGTTGCGTCACCCGTAGTCTCGTTCCATATTACCTTCACCAAAGGTATTTCTTTTGTTCTCAACCGCTTCATCTTTCTATCCGCAATCTTGATCGGCGGAACCTCAAATGACAAGTTCTCTCTCAGTTGGATGTCATCTGGTATGATCACATGCGATGGATCCGGAATATATTTCCTCAATTGCGACACATGGAACACATCATGTATCAGAGATAGTACCGGTGGCAAAGCTACCCGATAAGCTACCTTCCCAATTCTCTCCGTAATCTGATACGGTCCTATGAACTTAGGAGTCAACTTTCTTGCTTTCAAAGCCCTTCCAACACCCGTTGTTGGAGTAACTCGGAGGAATACGTGATCCCCCGCCTCAAACTCTAAAGGCTTCCTACGCCTATCCGCATAACTCTTTTGTCGATCTTGAGCAACTTTCATCCGTGCCCGTATCGTTCGAACTTTATCTGTTGTTTGTTGCACCATCTCAGGTCCTACTATCATACTCTCTCCATCTTGGTACCAACACAAAGGAGTTTGACACCTCCTCCCGTATAAAGCCTCATAGGGTGCCATCCCTATACTCGTATGGAAACTGTTGTTATACGTGAACTCTATCAATGGCAACACATTGTCCCAGCTTCCACGATCATCTAAAACACATGCTCTCAACAAATCTTCCAACGACTGATTCGTTCTCTCGGTCTGTCCATCGGTCTGGGGGTGATAAGCCGAACTCAACCTCAGTTTGGTCCCCAAAGCCTCATGCAAAGTCCTCCAAAAATGTGAGGTAAACTTAGGATCTCGATCCGACACTATACTCGACGGAATTCCATGAAGCCTCACAATCTCGGCAATGTAAACATCGGTTAATCTCGCTACCGTATCTGTAATCCTTACCGGTAGAAAATGAGCTGACTTTGTTAACCGATCCACTATGACCCATATACTATCATGCTTCCTCCTGGTCTTGGGCAACCCAGTGATAAAATCCATGGATATGCTATCCCACTTCCACTCAGGTATATCTAACGATTGCAACATTCCCGCGGGCCTCTGATGTTCAATCTTTGCCTTCTGACATGTTAAACAAGATGCTACATACTCAGCCACATCCCTCTTCATACCTGGCCACCAGAAATCTCGCCTCAGATCCTTATACATCTTCGTAGATCCGGGATGAATACTCAACTTGCTCTTGTGCGCTTCCCCTAAAATCGTGCTCCTCAAATTCCTAACATCGGGTACACACACTCTACCGTTGCATCTCAAGATGTTGTCTGATCCCACCTTGAAATCCTTGTTACTTTCTCTAGCTATAAGGCCTCTTTTCTCCACAAGCAACCCGTCATCTTGACAACTTGCAATTTCTTCCAATAACCCATTTGAGATCGTGATCATGCCCAACTTCAAATTGCCTGGTGCCAACTCAACTTCCAAGTGTAGATCTCGGAATTCTCTCAACAACTCTTGTTGACTCGCCATCTGTGCCGAACACACCGATACACTTCTTCTACTCAAAGCATCCGCCACCACATTGGCTTTTCCCGGATGGTACTCTAGCGTGAAATCAAAATCTTTCAAGGTTTCCATCCACCTCCTCTGCCTCATATTCAATTCTTTCTGACCAAAAAGGTACTTGAGACTCTTGTGGTCACTAAACACGACAAAAGTGCATCCATACAGATAATGTCTCCAAATCTTCAAAGCAAACACGACTGCCGCAAGTTCCAAATCGTGAGTCGGGTAATTCTTCTCATGAACTTTCAACTGCCTCGATGCATAAGCCACAGCTCTCTTGTGTTGCATCAACACACAACCCAAACCTTGATGAGAAGCATCACAATACACTTCATACGGTTCATCTGCCTTAGGTAAAACCAAAACTGGCGAAGTCGTCAATCGCTCTTTCAACAATTGAAAACTTGATTCACACTTCTCCGTCCAAGCAAACGGTTGGTCTTTTCTTGTCAATTGCGTCATCGGCGCCACAATCTTCGCAAAGCCTTCAATAAAACGTCGGTAATAACCGACCAAGCCCACAAAACTCCTTATGTCCGTAACTGTCTGAGGTTGCTTCCACGCAAGCACTGTGTCAATCTTGGCTGGATCCACTGCTATCCCCTCTTGTGATATGATATGACCCAGGAAATTCACTTTTTCCAACCAAAATTCACACTTCGTCGGATTGGCATATAGCTTCCTCTCTCGCAAAACTTGCAAAACTGAGCGGAGATGCTCCTCGTGCTCTTCTTCGTTCCTTGAATAAACCAAGATATCGTCGATAAACACTGCCACGAACTTGTCTAAAAATGCATGGAAGATCCGATTCATGTAGTCCATAAATATCGCAGGTGCATTCGTCACTCCGAATGGCATCACCAAGTACTCATAATGCCCATAGCGCGTCCGAAATGCCGTCTTCTGTACATCCTCTTCTCTTACCCTTATCTGGTGATAACCAGATTTTAGATCAATCTTTGAAAATACTGAGGCTCCCCTCAACTGGTCCATCAAATCATCAATACGCGGCAATGGATACCGGTTCTTGATAGTAACCTTATTCAGCTTCCAGTAATCCACACACAAACGGGATTTACCATCCTTCTTTTTAACCAACAACACCGGTGCTCCCCACGGTGACACACTCGGCCTAATAAAACCCTTGCTCAACAATTCCTCAAGCTGACTCTTCATTTCTATCAACTCAGCTGGAGCCATCCTATAAGGTGCTTCCGAAATCGGACCCGTACCCGGTTGCAAATCAATGAAGAACTCTACCTCTCTACACGGAGGAAACTCTGGAATCTCTGACGGAAAAACATCTTGAAACTGTCGAACAACTCGAAGTTCCTCTACTCGAATCTCTGACGTCACTCCCAAACTCGCAAGTTACACAATCTCTGGTTCTCCATTACACATAACCACTGTCAGCCGATTGGCAGACAGATACCTTCGCACACCCGGCTCGGGAAAGAAGACCAATCTCCGAGCACAATCCAAAATAACATAATGGTACGACAACCAATCCATCCCGAGGATGATCTCGAGAGACTGAAGGGGTAATCAAATCAAATTGACCAGGAAATCTCTATTCTGGACAATTACCATACAATGCAAACATGCGGTGTTCACTACCAAATCCTTAGCATGAGTAGACACATTCAAATCAAACGGTAACGGCGAAACAATCAAATTCAGACGATTGGCGCAAAACAAAGATATGAAGGAGTGAGTTGCCCCCGTGTCAATCAATGCAGTTAAAGAATTACCTGCAATCTGACAGTTCTCACGAATGGCATTGCTAGCCTCACCACTCACCTCCGTGCCCATGCAGTAGACACGTCCTTTGGCCACTGGTCGAGTACTCTGTGCCACATTCGCCGACGGCAAGGCCTTTTGGGCTCTACAATCTCTAGCAAAGTGCCCCGGCTTCTGACAATTAAAACAAATGGGCCTCTTCTCCGGATTGCTACAGTTATTATCAAAATGACCCTCCTCTCCACACTTGTAGCAAATAGACTTTCCCTTGCTCTGACTCCCCTGGCCCTCTGAGCGTCCCGCTCCCTTGTTATTCTGTGAACGGTTATAAGGTTTTCCACCTTGCTTACCACGGTTCTGACTTGAACCACTTGAACGATTCGGCCCTCCCGAATTGAAATTCCCTTGGCGGTTCACCCGCTTATTCCTCATGTCTTCCACCTCTTGACATTTCTCTACCAACACTTGAAATTGGCGAATGCCCAACGGCACCACCGCATCCTGTAGCTCGTACCTCAGCCCATCTTGGAAACGACGACACATATAACTCTCGTCGACCCCATCTCTGAAAAACCGGAAGAACCTAGACAAAGACTCAAACTTCTTCGAATAAGCTTCCACATTCATGCCCCCCTGGCGTAACCTCAAGAACTCTTCTCCATAGTGCTCTCTAGCCGTCTCCGAAAAATACTTGGCCAAAAATCTCCTCTTGAAATTCTCCCAAGTTATCTCCTCATAAACACCCTCCATGAGAAGTCGAGTGTTCCTCCACCAGTGTTCTGAACCTCCAAGTAACTGATAGGTGGCTAAAGTCACCTTCTCCCCTTCCGGGCAATGAATCGCCCCAAAAATTCTCTCCAATGCTTGGAGCCACAAATCCGCTGTTTCCGGACCTCCCTCCCCATTAAACTTCGGAGGAGTTTGGTGATTGAAATTGGTAAGTAGCCTAGACCCCGCAGCTACGATCTCTCTCTCACGCTTTTCCATGTCTCTCTGTGCCTTAGCTTCAGTCTGGGCAGCCACAGCAACTGCCATAGTGTTCATGGCATGAGCCATCTGGTTCATGTCCACATCCTCGTCTCTAGGAACAGCAGGTGCCCTTCTCGGAGGCATATTCTATCCTGTACATACCAATTATTGATTAAGTCCTTATCCCCAAAATTTTCCTCAGAGAATATCTCTCACACATCATTACCCATAACAGAACCCAAAGTCGATCGCTCGACGGACATAACTCTAGCTAATCTCTAGCCAACTTTGGACTAACAATCCCAATGTACACTTTCCCTTTGAAGATTTAAAGCCGAGCTCTGATACCACAATTGTAACACCCCGTTTTCTTAAACTCAAAAAAAGGGGTATTATTTTTTTTTTTCAAATAAAGCAAGCTTTGAAATCATTTTAGTTTCGATCAGAGTGCGCATAAAACATTTAATTGAGCCGGCATTTAAATGTACAAAGAAAAACTGATATATAAACATCATAGGGCTTCACAAAGCAAGTGTACACCTGAATATATTACAGTCCAAAATAAAAAGGTGCATCAAGCACAAGTATCTCAAAATAAAACTAGCATCTATGCCTATACACAAAAGCACGGTGTACACTAACACCGGCGCATAGTCTAGCTAACGAGACTCCAGCTCCCTCCTAACTCTGATGGCCACTGCAACCACCACCCTCATCTCCAAGCGTCTCAGACGGATCCCTAACATCTGGGGTGGGATAATCCCGTTCATACAAATATGCAAGGGTCACCACAAAATACAAGTATATATATATATATCCGGTGCGAGAGATTTATACACATACCACATCAAAGCTCATTTACCAATAGAGAAAACTCATTATAAACACATAATACTCCCCACCAACGGGTTCCTTAAATCAAGGCACAACACATAGCAATTGCGATACTCAAGCATATTATAAGCAATGCACACATAGCCTATAATGCGGACTCTAAAATGATCGTGGTCATCCAGCTCTCTCTGGACTCCACATGCATGACTTTTTCCGGAAAACCTCTCTATAGAAGGTCGTAGGTCTTAGGTGGGATAACACCTCCTACTATTGGTGGGATAACACCAGGTGTAGCTCTTCTACACCAACTCGATAACGGTGGGATAACACCGGGTATATCTCTTCTATACCAACTCAATCAGGTGGGATAACACCGGCGCAGCCCTCTTGGCGAAACGCATAACCATGAATGCATGACATACGCTTTCTCTACATATGCTAATGCAACAACACACACATATTCTCTTAACATGTGATTACCACAACGACAAGTCTACACATACATTCCACTAGACATGTGTAAAACAATAACTCAAGCATATGTATCAATTCATTATGCATACATATTTTCTCCCATTATACATGTAAACAACACATATAATTCCAAACACGAACTCATCACGAGAATACACAAAATTAGACATGTAATTCACTCAAGAATACATCACAACATAATTATCCAAGCATGTCCAATTTCAGTGAAAGACGGAAATAAAGTGGAGCCCTTACCTCGGCAAGCTCTTACAACAATCAAATCGTTCCACACTACGAGTTCGCGTTTCCTAACAAACAACGTACGAAATCAATAAACACTTCCATAGCATTCTATTGAATTTAACCCAACCCAAAAATCTAAGGATAAACAAGGTACCCCTAGCTCTCTCGGATAATGGTTACAACCCTTCCTATATTGATCAATGTTCACGAAATCGATTGCGTCATTTTTTTTCCGTTTTCAAAACACATTACAACATTTCACATGTTTACGACACCAAAACAAATCACTTTTCAAATAACATGTCACCACTCTTATCATACGCAAAACCCTAGTTAAACCCTTCATACAATGTCAATTGAAATGTTCAAACCCTAATTGGTGATCAAGAAGTACGAAACCGCGTTAAAACACATCGTTTGGAACCCAGAAAAATGTCCCAAAACAGGGCACCTACGCCTGGGCGCAAGGCACCTGCGCCTGAGCTGCGCCTGGGCGCAAAGCCTGGGCAGTTTTTGCAAAATTTTTTCAAGTTTCTTGCCCTAGTTTTCATGTTCAAAGCATCATACCAATAGCTCAAAATTCTTGCACCAATTGATCACTAATCAAACCTTTGAAAACAAGCATTAACAAGGTTTTAGCAAATGGAAATCACACACCATAAACACATGTTACAAAAATTTCTTTTCCAATCAAAACAACATTAAAGCAAAACTCAAGGACTTTCTTCAAAATTTTTCTAAGTCCACAAGGTAAAATTTTTCACATCCTTGAAACAAAACTTTTTTCTATACAATCCCACTTCCTCATAAACTCAAAAACCATTTTCATTTTCTCAAATACAAATCGAAACATGTTCTTGATCAATATGACTTTTCCTCAAAAACCCTAACTATCCAAAACTCATGAAACTTAGGGAAAAAAAACCTAACAAGACCTATGCTTAAGGCTAGGCATTCATGAACAACTTCCATGAATCCAAGGCATCATACAACAAGTTTCTACCAACTTTTTCTCACAATCATAAAACCAAAATACATCAAACCATAATGGTTTGGCCAGCTAAGACAAGGAAAAGAGATTGTTACCTTAGCAAATGATTTCTTGTATTAACACTTAAACTTTCCAAGCTTGAAATGAGCCCAAAAATGGTGAATGGAATTTTTTTGGTGAACTCTAGTAAGAAAAGGGAATGGTCACGTGGGGAGAGAAGAAGATAGAAGGTGTGAGATGAAAATTTTCTAAGTCCCCAAGTTACTACTTTACTAACAAGTTAAGTCTTGCTCATTCCCAACCCTTAGATCAAAGGAGAAAAATCAACTCTAGGGCTACCCTAGCCATTGGATCATCATGACTCATGTCTCTCAAAATATCTCCAAAACTCAAGAAAATATCCTCATACTCAGTACTCGCATGCCGCGACAAACAAAATTCTCAAAAAGAACAGCATACGGAATAAACGTCCGTAAAATTTCGTTTCCAAAAATTATCGCTAAAACAGTTTCTCCGACTGAACTTTTAAACCGTGCCTTCTAAAATTTTTCTGAAAGCATTTTCCGACTCGCGTCGATATATAAAACTCATCTCTAAATTTTCACAAAATTCGGAGTCTGCAAAATTTTAAACGACTGATAAAAAATCTTCTCTTCGTTTATCAAAAACTTAAATAAAGTCAAACCTCCGAAAACTATTTTCATGGAAAACTTCCTATTTATAAAAGAAACTCATAAACCAAATCTCATTCCTTTTCGGCGTACAAGCGCGAAACAGGCTCAAAAACAGCAAAAACAGTTATATTACACAAAATATAACACAAAACACTAACATTAAAACTCTAAGACACGTAGCCACCGCTAACGCTCTACAAACCACTGTACACAAAACCTAGGGTCTTACAGAAATGGTCATGCCTTACTTTGTCATCCCTAAGAAGATCCAGAAATTCATGAAGTTCTGCAAAGACACTGTAGACTTCTATAGGGAAGAAATGGACAAAGCTGAAAAGACAGCAGCTGTTTGATTTGTATTAGCATTAATTACGTCTTGTAATCTAAATGTTATTCAATCAAATAATACTTTTTGAAGCAATATTAATTTCCCAGCCTTTAATATTTCTAAATCGCTAATATTAACTGCGCGCCTTTAATTTTCTCGCAAAGCAAAATGAAAAAACGCATGTTTTTTTTCATATACATCGCATACATGCATTAACATCATTCATAACATGCATACATTTGTTTTCGAGTCCAAAACTCATTCCCCTTCTTATCACCAGGATTTCTTACAATCCAATTCATCGGTGTTTGCATTTCGTTCGCAACACTACGCGTCATCCCCGTCAAGGAAAGTGGCTCGACGTCCCAAAACAACCTACACATATAACACTGGAGCAACTATAAGGAAGAAGATGGAACACTTAGAACAAGAGAACCAAGAACTCCGAGGAGAGTTAACCTCCATGCGGACCGAGATGGAGAAATTAACGGAGTTAGTAAAATTATTAGCGGCCGCACAAATTCCGCCAACACCTCCTCCTCCCTCCAGCTCTCTAGCTCAAGCATCGAATACTTCGGCTCCAACAATGCACGCCGATAGCCCCCCCGGTTGTACCTAGGGCATGCCCCTCAGCTTTTGTGAGGAATTCATCCCCATTCCCACTACACATCAAGAGATTCCATTTCCTCAACCCGAGGTTACCTTTCCCCAGGCTACTGCGGCCTTTTCAGCGCCAGTAGTTCATACCACCCCGTATGACCATGGACCTATCTTTCACGCCGAAAGTATAGGTGCACAAGATCGGATGGATGATTTCCAAGAGAAATTTGACGAAATGCAACGGGAAATCAAAGCCCTCCGCGGGAAGGATTTATTTGGGAAGAACGCCCATGACCTCTGTCTTGTGCCAAACGTCAAGATCCCACCTAAGTTCAAGGTCCCGGAATTTGAAAAATACAAGGGAAACACCTGTCCACAAAGTCACCTAGTGATGTACGCTAGGAAAATGTCTACTCAAACCGACAATCATCAACTGCTCATCCACTACTTCCAAGACAGTCTAACTGGTGCCGCTTTAAAATGGTACATGGGTTTGGACAGCACCAAGATTCAAACTTTCAACGACTTGGGAGAGGCCTTTGTTCGCCAGTACAAGTACAATCTGGACATGGCCCCAGACCGAGATCAGCTCTGGGCCATGGCCCAAAAGGATAAGGAGACCTTCAAAGAATATGCCCAAAGGTGGAGAGAGGTGGCTGCTCAGATTAGCCCACCTCTAGAAGAGAAGGAAATGAACAAGATTTTTCTAAACACTCTTGGTTCATTTTACTACGAGCTGATGATTGCAAGCGCACCTAGTGATTTCACCGAAATGGTGAACATGGGCATGCGCTTAGAGGATGCAGTCCGGGAAGGACGCTTGGTGAAGGAAAGTGCCCCATCCAGCAGTACAAAATGGTTTGGGAGCAGTTACCCAAAAAGAGGGGGCAAGACATTGGCATGATCATCCATGGAAGGCCTCGCCAAGAGTACTCAGCCTACCCACATGTTGCCAACATTTCACCATCCATCCCTACACCTCAAGGTCCCAGCTATCAAATTCAAACTCCACAAAGACCTCCATCCCATTATCCACCACCATATCAACAACAACATTGACCTCAAACTCCCCAATAACCCTTTACTCAACAGAATCGCCAGAAAACGGCATTCGACCCAATACCAATGAAGTACGCGGACTTGCTTCCTGCTTTGATCGCAAGGAATCTAGTTCAAACTAGAGCACCTCCTCCCGTACCAAATATATTACCTGTATGGTATCGTCTTGACCTCACCTGTGCATTCCATCAAGGAGCACCGAGTCATGACATCGAGCATTGCTATGCTCTCAAAAGTGAGGTTCAGAAGTTAATCCGTACTAAGGTTCTAACCTTCAAGGACTCCAATCCAAATCTCCAAACCAACCCTCTACCAAACCATGGGTCCTCCGTCAATATGGTCCAGGATCATCAAGAAACCAGTCCCATCTCCAATGCCCGAGATGTCAGGACACATTTGGTTCCTCTGCACATCAAGATGTGCAAGGCAGCTTTGTTCAACCATGACCACGCTAATTGAAAGGAATGTTATGAAAATCCTCAAGGATGTCTGCAAATTCAAAACGACTTACAAGGATTGATGAACAGAAAGGAGCTTATTGTCACAAGAAAAGACAAAAGTGTATGCGTTATAACCCCAGAATTTAATATCCCGGAGCACTTGGAGTTAACTTTCAGTAGCCAGAAGCCTGTTGCCACTCCATTAGTGATATGTTTACCAGGACCTATACCCTACACTTCACAAAAAGCAGTTCCTTACAAATATAATGCAACCATGTTGAGCGATGGTCAAGAAGTACTGTCGCGTCGAATTTCGGATGTCAAGCTATTGGGAAGCATTGAATCACTAATTCTAAATTACGACTGAACTTTTAATTTTTCGGGGAAAAAGGAAAAAAGTTCTAAATTACCTTGAGAAAAGATTTTAGGTTCGAAAGTCGATTATGCGAGGGGAAGGTATTAGCACCCCTCACATCCGTTGTACTCAACGGGAACCTCTTAGTTGGCTAAGGCTTAAAATGCTTCGATCTTTTACTTGCGTGTTTAAACATGTATAAAAGAAAATATAAAAACATAATGCGAAATGAAGAAAGAGATAAAAACGAACGAAAGAAAGAAAAAAAGTTTTTTATTAATGGGCTTGACAAGATGTCGATCTTGCTCCTACGTATCTCCCGGTAGTCGGAGAATTCAAAGCGTACGTAGTTCTTTGGTAGAAAAAGTTTGTATGTTGGTTCGTTTTAGTTAAAAAAGATTTGATCGCGTCCGAGCGAAAAAGTTTGAAAAAAAGAAAAAATGATGAAAGTAAATGTCAACTGTTCGGGTTGTTGCCGAACTTGCCATTGACGACAGAAAAATAAAATGTCAACTGTTCGGGTTGTTGCCGAACTTGCCATTGACGACAATGCATGAAAGTAAACGATTTGATGAAAAAAGTTTTGCGCTCGGACTTGAACAAAGGTTTTAAAACGCACGAAGGAGTACAAAGCTTTAACATGATGAAAGTTGGACGCTAGGCGATAAACTCGCGCAAGGCGTGAATGTTTTGAAAAATAAAAGACAGACGCACTGAGGCGAAAAATTCGCGCAAGGGGTAAATGGTAAAAAATAAACGCACAAAGGCGCGAGAGGTTCGGATTGACCACGAGGGCCAAGAAAAGGGTAAAAATGGCCGCAAGGGGGCCAAGGGAAGGTTTAGCGTGCTAGACGCGTCAAGGGTGGAATGACGGTTGCCCGAGCGACGAGACATACGTCACGCATTCGTGCAACCGAGGTTTGGGGAGACATACGTCAAGCCATTCCCGTTTCATTCAAGTTTGGTTTGGTCGGGACTCTAAGGAATCTCAAAGGGAACCAAAGTCTTTAAAAGGAAAATTAAAGAAAGGAAAATACGAACAAATTTGTTGTTCGGTTTTATTAAAAATCATGAACATTGCTCGTTGCTTAAGTTATTGGAACTCAAGAACGAGTATAGTTCAAGTTTGAATGATAAACACAATCATAAGACATGCACAAAGTTAGAAAGTTCATAAGTTCGGCTCATTTTGAGCTTGGTTTAAAAAGGATGAGCAAGCTCGGCTAAAATTCGCGTTTGGATTGAAAATCATGAACAATATGGTTGTTCAAGTTTGTTTTGAAATAGACGAACTTTTGCTTGTTGCTCAAACTTGGTTTTGAAAATATTAATAACATAACTTGTTTCACAAGTTACTCAAAATTTGTCGCGCGAACTTGTGAAATCTTCAAAGTTGTGCATGATTATGGATTGGGTTTGGACCAAAATGGTTTTAACCCTCTTTAGGTTCTGAATCAAGGGCTGGAATCCCAAAAATTTGACATTTTGAATGCCTGATTCATGTTCTGAATTTCACATACTTCGCAGAGCAACCAGAACTTGGCTCTGCGAAGTCAGGTTCTGGTGTGTTCGCAGTGCGAGCAATACTTTGCTCTGCGAAGTATGCGAACTTTCAAACTCAGAAGCTGTTTCTGAACAAAAGTTCAGAAACTGCTTCTAAGCAAGCTTCAGAACCTAAAGGGGGTTAAAAAGCTTGACAAAATGGAAGAAAAAGGAGGGTAAAAACTTAGTTTCAAAGCTTGGCCCCTTTGAGGTCCCTTTTGAGTTTCAAGAAGGGTTTTTGTGCACAAAGCAAAATTGAACAAAACAAATGATGCAAACAGCAAACACAATGCAAAATAAAGATTAAAGGAGACTTACAGAACTCCTAGCAATGCTCCAGAAATAGTTTGGAAGTGGCTTGCTTGCTTGATTGATGGTTTAAGAACAAGGTTCTACTTGATTTTGGCTTTTGTGTATGAACTGATTTTGATGCTGCAATGTGGGAGATTTGGTGTGAATTTCGTGTGTGTAGGGCTGCTCTTTTTGTCTATTGATTGTTGTTTTTTCCTTGGGCCTTGGCATTCCTTTTATAGGCCAAAATGCAAATCTTTGTAATGATGATCAATGATGAACAATATCCTAAAACACTAGCTGATTTGGGCTAAATTCAGGCTAGAACACTTTGCATTTAATGCTAATGGATAGAACTTGCTTTGCCTTGTGCCAAGGGGCAAGGTCTTGACTGATCTCAGCCACAAATGCCATTAATTCTAGAAGGTAATGATGAGAAAAAACTGTAAAACAGGGCAGCTGCAAAAGGGATGATTCTTGGGATCAATCCTTGCAATCTTGGAGGGTCAAACAATGAAAACGTGTACTGCCATGTACAGGGAGATTGGGGGAAGCAAAATGAGCATGTGGGCTTATGTGTGGGAGGAGAAATTCAGCCCAAAACAGGGCACACCAAACAGCTTTTTGGGCAAGAAAACCACTTGTGCTTGGCTGGTTTTGGCAGGGAAAAAGGGAAGGAAAGGGATCAAGCAGCTGGCTGGCAAGCTTAGGTTGGGTGATGGGTCAATTTGGAGGGACAATAGCTGACCAAGGGCAGCCAATTTGTTTGATCACATGATAGGTTGGAAGAAAATCCTTCTTTCCTTTTACCTTTAATGTCACACATTAAATCTTGCCTTGCTGCACCAAATCAGTCACAAAATAGCAATACCAATAGTAATAATGCTAATAATAACAATTGTAGTTGAAAGCAAAAAGGATAAATCAAAGTATAAAATTCTGCAGAAAATTTCGCAGAGGTCGCAGTGCGAAGGTTATTTCGCACTGCGAACTTCACTTTTTTTGGAATTTTTGTATTTAAAATAAATAGGTGGGAAATGAATAATAATAAATAATAATAAGGATAATAATGAAAATAATGATAATGAAAATGGTATTAATAAAAATGACAATGCAAATAAATATAATAAAAATAATAGTAATGACAATGGAAATGATGACAATAATAAAAAATGATGAAAACTTAATAATATTAATTAAACTAATAAAACCCTAATAGTAGTAAAAGATAATATGATATTATTAAAGAAAAATAGAATAACATTAATACTAATAATATTAAGGATAATGGAAATGCTAACAATGATAATGATACAATGCAAATAAAAATACTATAACATGAATGAAATAGTAAAAGGTAAAAAGTAATGAGATAAATAAAAGATAAAACACAAAAAATATAAGTCAAAAAATGGGGTATGACAGATGCCCCTATTTAAGTTTCTTCGTCCCGGAGATTGAAAGAGAAATTTGAAATGGACGGGCCGAAGAGACTTAAATATAGAGTACGCCATTTTTTGACTAAATATTTTTCAGAGTTATAAATGCTATGTATGCATGTATACAAATGTTATGAATGCTTGTAATGTAAACATGGATGCATAGACGATAAAAAAGAAGACCACACCGGGGATAAGTGTCAGCTGTTCGGGTTGTCGCCGAACTGCCACTGACAACAAAGAATGAAAAGGTAAATGCCATCAGTTCGGGTTGTTGCCAAACTGGCCACTGACGACAAAAGAATGAAAAGAATGTCAATTGTTCGGATGTTGCCGAACTTGCCATTGACAACAGGAAAATAAAATGTCAACTGTTCGGATGTTGCCGAACTTGCCATTGACGACAAAAAAAATAAAAGGAAAGAGGTCAGCTGTTCGGATGGTTACCGAACTTGCCACTGACAACACTGGGGAGTACGCACAAGCTGTTCATTAAAGAACTGCCACTCGGCGTAAAGACTTGACAAAAAGACGCGCAAGCTGTTCGTTTGAACTGCCACTTGGCGGAAAAGGGGTGACATCTCTGAACCAGACGGACTGGGGATGACACTTGGAAAAAAGAATTCACGAATTGCTCGCGATTGATTGATGAGACTCATGATGGTTAGAAATAACCATGTATGATATGTAGTATGTTGTATGCATATGTATGAATGCATGAATGCATGACTGTCACTGAGGACGTCGTGTGAGATGGACTTGTACTGGGGATACCCAACATGTTTGTTAAGGATTTGCCCCTTGATACAATGAAAAACCTGCACAAGCTATCCATTAAAGAAAACATCGCTTGGCGAATATAAGGATGACATCCCTAGACCAGATAGACTGGGGATACCATTCGACTATTTGTTGTGGGAAATGCATGATATGAATATGAGATGCATGCTAATGAATGATTATGATATGATGCATGAATCATGCTAACCTGGGGAATGACAGACGTCACGTGGGACGCAGGGGATTATAATTTGAATGCCGAGTAAAGTCGGGCTTGGATGATGTAAGACTCCACTGGGGGGGTATGCCAATAAGATTGGGCTTCGCTTGTGAATTCACTGGGGATATAAGGATCATTTTGGAAGCATGATCGATATCCAGCCTTCGATGCCAATGGTAATTGGGCTTTGAGAGTAGGGCAAATTTTGACTTCGTGGGGAGTTTGTTAATCCACTGGGGATTGTGCTAATCCGCTGGGGAGAAGAACTGGCGGTTCCGCTGGGAATGCTTACGCTTTGGTCGGCAAGTCCTTGCCTGAATTGTCCTTTCGGGCTCTTAACTCACTGGGGAATTTCCGATTAATTCACCGAGGATTCTGTTGGGGAATTCCTTTTTGCGATTGACCATGCTCGGCCTGCGAAGCTTTATCTGCTTTAAGGACAGACATCGATGTACACTCCGAATATTCACAAGTTTGAAAAGGAATGTGTTTGTTATTGAATAAAAATAAAAGACTCATGCAAAAATTTTTTTGAAAAAGTTTTTGTTTTGAAATACTATCATCAAGAATAAAAATGAATGAAAGGAATTTGAAAAAATGGTAAAGAATGTTATGTTGATGAAATGAAATTCATTAAAGGGGTGGCAGCCTGCCAAAGGCATGGCTCCACGAATCTTACAAAGTCTAAAGAAAGGTAAATATAAAAGGGAAGGGTACATTGAACACGGTGGCCACTAGTATCCCTAATAACTTTGAATTCCTTGTTTGGATGCTTCCAATTCGGAGTCTTCAGACAATTGATGTGCCCCTAACAAATTACGACTAATCCGATGTAGTTACTTTGTCTTTTGATCCTTAATTTTTGCATAGGTCGTCCTTTCAGATGCTCGACCTATCAGGATGATTATTTTCTGTTTTTGTCTCTAATTTTTGCCTGGACCGCCCTTTCAGGTTTTCAGTCCACCGAGACGCTCTTTTTTGCTTAAGCCGCCCTTTCAGGTTTTCGACTTACCGAGCTGTTCTTTTGTTTTTAGACAAAGTATTTCTTGACTAGATCGGAGTTTATAGGACGTGGAAAATCCTCGCCGTCCATTGTCGTGAGAATCAAGGCTCCTCCGGAGAATACTCTTTTGACAACATACGGGCCTTCGTAGTTAGGCGTCCATTTGCCCCTAGAGTCGGGTTGAATGGATAGGATCCTTTTGAGCACGAGTTCTCCTTCTTGGATTTCCCGGGGACGAACTTTCTTGTCAAAAGCTTGTTTCATCCTCTGTTGATACAGTTGTCCATGACATAAGGCTGTCATGCGTTTCTCTTCGATTAAATTCAACTGATCGTATCTGTTTTGACACCATTCAGCCTCTGACAACTTAGCTTCCATCAAGATTCTCAATGACGGGATTTCGACTTCTACGGGGAGCACTGCTTCCATGCCGTATACTAAAGAGAAAGGGGTTGCTCCTGTCGACGTACGTACTGAAGTACGGTACCCGTGTAAGGCATATGGTAGCATCTCATGCCAATCCTTGTATGAGACTACCATCTTTTGCACTATTTTCTTGATGTTTTTGTTCGCAGCTTCAACCGCACCATTCATCTGGGGTCTATAAGGAGAAGAGTTATGATGCTCGATCTTGAACTCTTTGCATAGCTCCTTCATCATCTTGTTATTCAGGTTGGTCCCATTGTCCGTGATGATCTTACTAGGAATACCATATCGACAGATGATATGATTCTTAATAAATCAGACCACCACTTGTTTGGTGACGTTAGCATATGATGCAGCTTCAACCCATTTGGTGAAGTAGTCGATTGCTACTAAGATGAAGCGATGTCCATTCGAAGCTTTGGGTTCGATCCTACCAATCATGTCAATGCCCCACATGGAGAAAGGCCATGGTGATGAGAGGACATTCAGAGCCGTTGGTGGCATACGGATCTTGTCCGCATAGATTTGACATTTGTGGCATTTCTTGGCATTTTTGTAGCAATCGCTCTCCAAGGTCATCTAGTAATATTCGGCTCTTAAGATTTTCCTAGCCATCGTGTGCCCACTGGAATGAGTTCCGAAGGAGCCTTCATGTATTTCATGCATTATGAGGTCCGCTTCCTGCTTATCAACACATCTGAGCAGCACCATATCAAAATTCCTCTTGTATAAAACTTCTCCGTTTAGAAATAAGTTGCCGGCTAATCTTCGCAGAGTTTTCTTATCCTTGTTGGATGCCCCAGGCGGGTACTCTTGCTTTTGGAGGAAGCATTTGATGTCATGGAACCATGGTTTGTCATCTACGATTGTTTCGGCCGCAAATACATGTGCAGGCCTTTCTAGGTGCTGAACCTTGATTGTTGGAATTTCATTCCGGCGACTGACTTCATACATAGAAGATAAGGTTGCCAAAGCATCTGCCATTTGATTCTCGTCTCGAGGAATGTGATGCAGCTTGACTTTGTTGAAAAAGGTTAGCAAGCGTCTTGCGTAATCTTTGTAAGGGATCAAGCCGGTGTGGCGAGTTTCCTAATCTCCATTGATTTGATTAATCACAAGAGCTGAGTCTCCGTAAATGTCGAGGTTCTTGATCCTTAGGTCGATGGCTTCCTCAATTCCTAAGATACAAGCCTCATACTCTGCCATATTGTTTGTACAGTCGAATGATAGTCTTGCAGCAAAAGGGAGATACTTGCCCTCAGGGGTGACGATAACTGCTCCAATTCCATTGCCATAGACATTGACAGCTCCATCAAAGATTAACTTCCATTTAGATTCGGGATCTGGACCTTCGCCGAATAGTGGCTCGTCATAATCCTTCATCTTTAGATACATGATTTCTTCATCGGGGAAGTCAAACTTGATTGGTTGATAATCCTCGATTGGTTGATGAGCCAAATGGTCGGCGAGAATGCTGGCTTTGATGGCTTTCTGAGTGTGGTATTCGATGTCGTATTCTGACAACAACATCCGCCAACGGGCGATCCTTCCGGTTAAGGCGGGTTTTTCAAAGATGTACTTGATTGGATCCATTTTGGATATCAACCAAGTAGTATGATTAAGCATGTAGTGGCGAAGACGCCTAGCAGCCCAGGCTAATGCACAGCAAGTCTTTTCGAGTAGAGAGTACCGGGACTCACAGTCCGTAAACTTCTTGCTTAGGTAGTAGACGGCGTGCTCTTTTCTACCGGTCTCATCTTGTTGTCCGAGCACACAACCCATGGAGTCCTCCATTACGGTTAAGTACATGATCAACGGTCTTCCTTCGACTGGAGGAATGAGTATTGGAGGTTCTAGCAGGTACTCTTTGATGCTGTCAAAAGCTTTTTGGCAATTTTCTGTCCATATCACTTCTTGATTTTTGCGGAGCAGTTTGAAGATAGGTCCACAAGTGGCTGTCATATGGGATATGAATCTAGAGATGTAGTTTAGACGTCCTAGAAATCCCCTTACTTGCTTCTCAGTTTGAGGAGCAGGCATTTCTCTGATGGCTTTGACCTTATCGGGATCTACCTCGATACCCTTTTGACTGACAATGAAACCTAGGAGTTTTCCTGATCTCACGCCGAATGTGCATTTGTTGGGGTTCAGGCGAAACCGATATTTCCTCAGGCGTTGAAACATTTTTGACAAATACTCGACGTGCTCCTCTTCCGTTCCTGATTTGACAATCATGTCGTCGACATACACTTCGATTTCTTTGTGTATCATGTCGTGGAAGAGAGTAGTCATGCCCCTTTTGTAGGTAGCACCCGCATTTGTTAGGCCAAAAGGCATCACTTGGTAGCAGAAGGTGCCCCAAGGTGTGATGAAAGACGTCTTTTCTCTATCCTCAACAGCCATTTTAATCTGATTATACCCTGAGAAACCGTCCATGAAGGAGAAAACCTTGGATTTGGCAGTGTTGTCGACCAATATGTCAATGTGAGGTAAAGGGAAGTCGTCCTTCAGACTAGCCTTGTTTAAATCTCGATAGTCGACACACATCCTGACTTTACCGTCCTTCTTGGGAACTGGCACTATGTTGGCCAACCATTGAGGATATTCCGAGGTGACGAGAAATCCAGCATTAATTTGCTTTTGTACCTCCTCTTTGATCTTAAGAGCCATGTCAGGGCGAGTTCTTCTCAACTTCTGCTTGACTGGCGAACATTCCGGTTTTAGAGGTAAGTGGTGCTCCACAATCTCAGGATCCAATCCTGGCATATCTTGATATGACCATGCAAAGATATCCACATACTCTTCAAGAAGCTTGACTATTTTCTCTTTGACGGGCGCTTCCAATAACGCTCCAATCTTAACTTCTTTCTTTTCTTCTTCGGAACCCAAATTGATGACCTCTATCGTTTCCTCGTGAGGTTGAATGGTCTTCCTCTCTTGCTCTAGTAGGCGCTTGATCTCTTCCGGGATCTCTTCATCCTCTTCCTCTTCCGCTTCGTAAACAGGGAATTCAAAGTTGGGAGGGAGCCTAGGGCTAAGGTGTTCGACAGGTTTATGGGTGCTTAGTCCGCATGTGATGGATGATTGATTTTAGTAAAAGATGAAAAATGCAGACTATTTGAAATAGAAAAGAGAAAATGTTTTTTTGTTTTTTTGTTTTTGTATTGAAAATAAAAAGAAAAAGACAACGTATAAATACGTGGAAGTTGTGATAGAAACAACGGTTTTTATTAATTGACGATAGTATATTAAACAAGCCCTACATGAGTTTCCCTTCGCTTCGGGCGAGGCGAAGGGGTTTTTTTTGAAAAAGATAAAATAAACAAACACATTACTTTGAAGACTGGATAACAGAGGGAACATCGACAACAACCCAATTGCGACAAGCTCCCCCGGGCGTTACATGGACAGGTGCTGTTTCTTCCGGCCCATCTTCAGTGATGGCGTTGGTTTCCCTTGTGGAGTGAATGAAGCTGGCGCTACGAAAGATGTTCTCGAGCGGTTCAATGTTAGTGTTTGGCTTGGCAACTCTTGCAGTGGGAGTGAAACCTAAACCTTCTATATGCTTACGCTCAGGCAGACTTATTGTCTTTCCCCAATCCGGGAGTAAGTCATCTTGCACTGCTCTTTGTGCGCTCTTGAAAGAAGTCATGGACGCTTCATTCTTTGTGGCACTCTCATCTTCTAAGGAAAGACCTTGGAATGATGTCCCGTCAACGATATCAGCACCGATGAACGAGAAAGCCGACAGATGGCTGATTAACAGAGCTTCCTCTCCTCCCACGGTGACTAGCTTTCCACCTCCCCGATCACTGATTTCTTCGAGCCATCAAAGGCTTTAACAACTACCCCACTTTGCCTTATGGGGGTCCCCTGGTAGGAAAGCTGGTCGAGGGTTGTTTTGGCCATTACGTTCAATGAAGAGCCGGTGTCTACAAGTACATTTGATAAAGCATCCGACTTGCAGTTTACCGATATATGTAATGCCAAATTATGGTGTCTTCCTTGCTCCGGGAGTTCCTTATCACTAAAGCTTAAGCTATTGCAAACAGTGATGTTTCCGACAATGCCTCCGAATTGGCTGAGGGTTATGTCGTGCTCCACGAACGCTTGGTCCAAGACCCTCATCAATGATTCTCTATGTGCGTCGGAGTTCAACAATAAGGATAGCATAGAGATCTTGGAAGGCGTTTGCAACAACTGATCCACGACCTTGTATTCGTCTTCCTGATTAGCTTTAATACCTCATCGAGATCCGAATCGGCATTTGCCCCACTGGATTGACCCATTTCCTTGCTCGTGCAGGGGTCTTGGGTTGGTTTCGGTTTAAATTCCGGGGTACTGACCTTCTCTTGGACTATTGTGGGAAGAACACGTCCACTCCTTAGCACTTTGCTGCTGTCCGTGATATTATCGACAGGGGCTAAGGGGGGAATAGGCGCTTCTTGGCCGTTGTTCATCATGGTTTCAAGGTATTTGTAAGGAACTGCCTTGTTGGAAGTGTATGGGGCAGGCCCTGGTAAACATATCACAAGTGGAGTATTGGCAGGCTCTTGGCTGCTGAAGGCTATCTCCAAGTGTTCCGGGATATCAAACTCCGGAATTATGACACATACACTTTCGTCCTTTTTGGTGACAACGAGCTCCTTCTTGTCCATTAGTCCTTGTATGTCATTTTGGATTTGCATACATCCTTGGGGACTTACTGAACACTCTTCACAACTAGGATGATCGTGCTCGAACCTAGCTGCTTTACACATTTTGATGTGTAGTGGAACCAAAGGAGTCTTGATGTTTTGGACTTTCAAAATAGGATGGGTCCCTTGGTGCTCTTGAACCATGTTGATTGAGGAACCATGGTTCGGCAGCGGGTTAGTTTGGACATTTGGGTTTGAGTCCTTGAAGGTCAACACCTTGGTACGGACTAGCTTCTGGACCTCATTCTTTAAAGCAAGGCAACGTTCAACATCATGGCCTGATGCCCCTTGATGGTATGCACATGTAAGGTCATGTCGATACCATGGAGGTAATACACTTGGTACGGGAGGTGGTGCTCTTGTTTGTACGAGATTTCTCGCAAGTAAAGCCGGGAGCAGGTCCGCGTACTTCATGGGTATCGGATCGAATGCCGCTCTTGGGCGATTCTGATGGTTGAAAGGCTGCTGAGGTGCTTGAGGTCGGAATTGCTGCTGACCTTGTGGGCGGGGCTGTTGGTATGATTGTTGTGGATTTTGCAGATGCTGTTGTTGATAGGACTGTTGATATTGAGGGAGAGATCTTTGCGGGACTTGAACTTGGTAGTTTGGAGGTGTAGAGATGGAAGGTGAGATAGCAGAGACATGCGGATATGCCGAGTACCCTTGATGAGGTCCTCCGTGGCCAATCATGCCGATATCTTGCTCTTTCTTCCTTGGATAGCTACCCGCGAATCTCTTTGGGCTACTAGACGGAGCACTTTCCTTTACTAAGCGTCCCTCTCGGACCGCATCCTCCAAACGTACGCCCATGCTTACCATTTCGGTGAAGTCACATGGCGCACTGGCAACCATTCGTTCATAGTAAAAGGAACCAATAGTATTTAAAAAGATCTTGGTCATTTCCTTTTCTTCTAGAGACGGGCTAATCTGAGCTGCTATCTCTCTCCATCTTTGTGCGTACTCCTTAAAGGTCTCTTTGTCCTTTTGGGTCATGGCCCGGAGTTGGTCCCGGTCCGGGGCCTTGTCCAAATTGTATTTGTACTGGCGGACAAACGCCTCTCCCAAGTCATTAAAGGTTTGGATTTTGGTACTATCCAAACCCATGTACCACTTTAAAGCGGCACCGGTTAAGCTATCTTGGAAATAATGTATGAGCAGCTGATGGTTGTCGGTTTGTGTCGACATCTTCCTTGCGTACATTACCAAGTGACTTTGCGGGCAAGTGTTCCCTTTGTACTTTTCAAAATCCGGGACCTTGAATTTAGGAGGGATCTTGACATTGGGTACAAGGCAGAGATCATGGGCGTCCTTCCCGAATAAATCCTTCCCCCGGAGGGCTTTAATCTCTTTTTGCATCTCATCGAATTTTTCGAGGAAATCAGCCATCCTATCCTGGGCACCTAAACTCTCGGCATGAAAGATAGGCCCGTAATCACCTTGAGTGGCATGAACCACTGGTGTAGTGAAGGCCGCAGCAGCCTGGGTAAAGGTAACCTCGGGTTGAGTGACCGGGGTTTCTTGAAGAGTAGCAGGAATGGGGACGGACTCTTCACCAAAATCAAACGGCATACCCCATGTGCAACCGGGGGGTTTAGTGTAGCGCTGAGTTCCATCATGTAAGGTCGGGGTTGAAGTAGAAGCTAGTGCTGGAGCTTGAGAGCTAGAGGGAGGAGGAGGTGCCGGGATTTGTGCGGCTGCTAGTAGTTTCACTAACTCCGTTAGTTTTTCCATTTCCGTTCTCATAGATGTTACTTCTTCACGAAGATCTTGATTCTCTTGTTCTAGGTTCTCCATTTTTCTCTTTAGGGTCGTTCGGGTATTGTAGGAGTGGGTTGCCTCGGGACGATGAGCCACTTTTCCTTACGAGAAGACACGTAGTGTTGCGGAGAGAATGCAAACACTGAAGACTCAATTTGGATTATGAGAAATCCTGAGGATAGGAAAAAGGGAAATGAGTTTGGACTCGAGGATGACCGTATGCATGATAATGAATGATGTATGCATGAAAATTTTTTGATTGTTTTGCTTTATAAGGAAATTAAAAAGTGAGCAATTAATATTAGCAATTAAAAGTATTAGGAGCCGGAAAATTAACATTGTCAAAATATATATTTGATTGAATAACATTGAGATTACAAAGTGTAACTTATGTTAATACAATTCAAATAGCCGCTCGTCTTTCGGCCTTGCCTATCTCCTCCCTATAGAAATCTAATGTGTCCTTGCAGAACTTCATAAATTTCTGGATTTCCGTAGGGATGACAAAGTATGGCATGACCATCTCGGCCTTTGCAAGTCTCTTTGGAAGCTCGGCGATGACTAAGTTTGAGAATGCGACTAATCTAGTGAAGTCCTCACTTAGTCGGGAGGCATCTTGCCATACAAACTCAATCACTTCCTTGCGTTGGGCTAGCTGGATATTTGCATATCTAATCTCATCAAGGAGTCGTGCAATGTGGTTCCCGTGCTCCCTTGCAATCTTATCGAAGTATTCTTCGAATTTCTTGATGTCCGCTTCGAGGCGATTGCAATGTAGCTTCCCTTGATGAGAAAGGCTCTCATGTCTTTGCTGTTGGACGCGTTCGGCTTGAAGCTGCTCCTTGTAGTCTTTGACCACTTCTTGGAGCTGTTGATTTTTCTCTTGAAACTTCAACCTCCATTTCCGTTGAGCTTCGATAGCTAGCTCGCCGAACTTCTTGAGCTCTTGGTTGGAATGCAAGATTCTTTCCAACTCTTCGTCCTTGGCCACAAGGTTGGCATCCGCACTAACCAAGCCGCCTCCTATCCAATTTCTCTTCCCTTCGGAGATCTTTAGCCGTTTTTGGCACACTAGGAGAGAATTTGTTACTTCATCGCGATCTCTCTTCGTCCTAGTGATCTCTCCCAAAGCTTGGAGGTGCTTTAATTCTAAGTCTCCGTTTTTGTTTTGGAGCTCTTGAATCTTAGCTTTGAGTTCCTCCGCCTCTTGGTTGGGAATGATTATGATAGGTTTAGGTGTAGGAGGTTTAGGAGGGCATATGACCACAAAGGGTAATTTGATTGTTTTAACCCTCTCCTTCACCCATTGAGTATAAAGGGGTTTGGCGACACAATTCCTCTTGCCGACCCTTCCTTTGTGCACTTGGCTCCATGCCCCTTGGATTCTCTCTAGCAATGTCGGGTCTTGATCGCCTTCCCTTAAAAAGAAAGCTTCCAACAAAAGGTCATTAGGTTTGTTTTCCATTGAAAAACCTAGTTGTCGGAGAGAGAGGACCGGATTGTAATTAATACATCCCTTAGTACCAATGAGGGGTACATTAGGGAAGTCCCCGCAGCTGAGGATAATTTCCGGGTCCTCTAAATTTGGTGAAAACCAATGGATGTCCTTCGCAAGGAGGGTTGTCATCCGTTGTGACCATTTGAGTTTGGCCCGGTTTTCCACAAAGTCTCGGTTTCTTGGCATGTGGGACATCATCCAAATTTGCACTAAAGGAGTGCAACAAGAAATCTTGCGTCCCCTTGCTTGTTCATGCCTAGAGTAGAGGGAGTGATAAAAATCCGCCAAAATTGTGGGAACCGGATTTTTAATCATGAATACCTCTAAAGCCGGAAAGTCTACAAAATCATCCATGTTGGGGAATAAAACAATCCCGTAGACTAAGAGGGCTAAGATGGCGTTAAATGCCATCCCCTCTTTGTTGGCTAGTAAATCTCGAGCTTTGGCTTCCAAAAACTTCCTTGTGAATCCCCTAGCATTTCCTCTAATTTCCAAATTAGATGCTACTTCTCGGACATCGAGGTATAAGGATTCGGCGATGGTCTCTAATGTGGGGTCTTTCCCGGGACCGAGATATAGTTCACGACCTTTCATGCTACAACCCAAGATCTTCTCGAATTCTTCCAATGTTGGAGCTAGTTGGAAATCTTGAAATGTAAAGCACCGGAGTGGTGGGTCGAAGAATTGTGCCAAAGTGGTTAAGGCCGTCAAATCTATTCTCACGGGTAGGAGATCAAGGATTAGCCCATAGCTTGCTTCAAAAATACTCTTGTTGACCGGGGAGAGCTTCTTACTTAAGGCTAACAAACTTTCCACCCTAGGAGCTTTAATCTTGAAAGCGAGCGTACTTTTATTTCCGGAATCCATATTTCTCTTTGCTAATATTTGATTGTTCTTTTTAAATTCCTATAAAGCAAAGTGATATGCGAAAATCATTTTCCATGAATGTAAATGTATGATATGGATGGGTGCGATATGTATGTTCAAAATTTCCCCCATCCTCACGTGTAGGCTCTAATAGGTAAGATTCCCTAAGAAGAGGTCCCTAGAGTCATCAATCTCATATGGAATTAGGGTTGTCTATGGACATACGTCGACATGACTTCAATTAATTCCATATGAAAATCTCGTCTAGGCGGGGTTGGGCATCCTACCTCACGGACATACGTCAACGCGGGCTTCCGCACACAACCTCCTTCTAACTTAGTTTTCTCTCGAGCTCGGGTAGAGAGCCTCACACGTCCGGCATTAACCCGAACAATGTGGAGTAACATCGCTCAAGTAACCCCCACAATTGATATATATGTGAATATGAAGCAAAATGATATATATATATATATATATATATATATATGTAGAGCAAAATAATAAACAAACAAATGACAAGAAAAATATAAACACGCAAGTAAAATGAAACAAATTAGCCTAAATGCTGACTAAGATAGGCTTGACTCGTTTATGCACAAACAAAATGTTTAATGCATGTCCCCAGTGAAGTCGCCATTTCTGTCGCGTCGAATTTCGGATGTCAAGCTATTGGGAAGCATTGAATCACTAATTCTAAATTACGACTGAACTTTTAATTTTTCGGGGAAAAAGGAAAAAAGTTCTAAATTACCTTGAGAAAAGATTTTAGGTTCGAAAGTCGATTATGCGAGGGGAAGGTATTAGCACCCCTCACATCCGTTGTACTCAACGGGAACCTCTTAGTCGGCTTAGGCTTAAAATGCTTCGATGTTTTACTTGCGTGTTTAAACATATATAGAAGAAAATATAAAAACATAATGCGAAATGAAGAAAGAGATAAAAACGAACGAAAGAAAGAAAAAAAGTTTTTTATTAATGGGCTTGACAAGATGTCGATCTTGCTCCTACGTATCTCCCGGTAGTCGGAGAATTCAAAGCGTACGTAGTTCTTTGGTAGAAAAAGTTTGTATGTTGGTTCGTTTTAGTTAAAAAAGATTTGATCGCGTCCGAGCGAAAAAGTTTGAAAAAAAGAAAAAATGATGAAAGTAAATGTCAACTGTTCGGGTTGTTGCCGAACTTGCCATTGACGACAGAAAAATAAAATGTCAACTGTTCGGGTTGTTGCCGAACTTGCCATTGACGACAATGCATGAAAGTAAATGATTTGATGAAATAAGTTTTGCGCTCGGACTTGAACAAAGGTTTTAAAACGCACGAAGGCGTACAAAGCTTTAACATGATGAAAGATGGACGCTAGGCGATAAACTCGCGCAAGGCGTGAATGTTTTGAAAAATAAAAGACAGACGCACTGAGGCGAAAAATTCGCGCAAGGCGTAAATGGTAAAAAATAAACGCACAAAGGCGCGAGAGGTTCGGATTGACCACGAGGGCCAAGAAAAGGGTAAAAATGGCCGCAAGGGGGCCAAGGGAAGGTTTAGCGTGCTAGACGCGTCAAGGGTGGAATGACGGTTGCCCGAGCGACGAGACATACGTCACGCATTCGTGCAACCGAGGTTTGGGGAGACATACGTCAAGCCATTCCCGTTTCATTCAAGTTTGGTTTGGTCGGGACTCTAAGGAATCTCAAAGGGAACCAAAGTCTTTAAAAGGAAAATTAAAGAAAGGAAAATACAAACAAATTTGTTGTTCGGTTTTATTAAAAATCATGAACATTGCTCGTTGCTTAAGTTATTGGAACTCAAGAACGAGTATAGTTCAAGTTTGAATGATAAACACAATCATAAGACATGCACAAAGTTAGAAAGTTCATAAGTTCGGCTCATTTTGAGCTTGGTTTAAAAAGGTTGAGCAAGCTCGGCTAAAATTCGCGTTTGGATTGAAAATCATGAACAATATGGTTGTTCAAGTTTGTTTTGAAATAGACGAACTTTTGCTTGTTGCTCAAACTTGGTTTTGAAAATATTAATAACATAACTTGTTTCACAAGTTACTCAAAATTTGTCGCACGAACTTGTGAAATCTTCAAAGTTGTGCATGATTATGGATTGGGTTTGGACCAAAATGGTTTTAACCCTCTTTAGGTTCTGAATCAAGGGCTGGAATCCCAAAAATTTGACATTTTGAATGCCTGATTCATGTTCTGAATTTCACATACTTCGCAGAGCAACCAGAACTTGGCTCTGCGAAGTCAGGTTCTGGTGTGTTCGCAGTGCGAGCAATACTTTGCTCTGCGAAGTATGCGAACTTTCAAACTCAGAAGCTGTTTCTGAACAAAAGTTCAGAAAATGCTTCTAAGCAAGCTTCAGAACCTAAAGGGGGTTAAAAAGCTTGACAAAATGGAAGAAAAAGGAGGGTAAAAACTTAGTTTCAAAGCTTGGCCCCTTTGAGGTCCCTTTTGAGTTTCAAGAAGGGTTTTTGTGCACAAAGCAAAATTGAACAAAACAAATGATGCAAACAGCAAACACAATGCAAAATAAAGATTAAAGGAGACTTACAGAACTCCTAGCAATGCTCCAGCAATAGTTTGGAAGTGGCTCGCTTGCTTGATTGATGGTTTCAGAACAAGGTTCTACTTGATTTTGGCTTTTGTGTATGAACTGATTTTGATGCTGCAATGTGGGAGATTTGGTGTGAATTTCGTGTGTGTACGGCTGCTCTTTTTGTCTATTGATTGTTGTTTTTTCCTTGGGCCTTGGCATTCCTTTTATAGGCCAAAATGCAAATCTTTGTAATGATGATCAATGATGAACAATATCCTAACACTAGCTGATTTGGGCTAAATTCAGGCTAGAACACTTTGCATTTAATGCTAATGGATAGAACTTGCTTTGCCTTGTGCCAAGGGGCAAGGTCTTGACTGATCTCAGCCACAAATGCCATTAATTCTAGAAGGTAATGATGAGAAAAAACTGTAAAACAGGGCAGCTGCAAAAGGGATGATTCTTGGGAGCAATCCTTGCAATCTTGGAGGGTCAAACAATGAAAACGTGTACTGCCATGTACAGGGAGATTGGGGGAAGCAAAATGAGCATGTGGGCTTATGTGTGGGAGGAGAAATTCAGCCCAAAACAGGGCACACCAAACAGCTTTTTGGGCAAGAAAACCACTTGTGCTTGGCTGGTTTTGGCAGGGAAAAAGGGAAGGAAAGGGATCAAGCAGCTGGCTGGCAAGCTTAGGTTGGGTGATGGGTCAATTTGGAGGGACAATAGCTGACCAAGGGCAGCCAATTTGTTTGATCACATGATAGGTTGGAAGAAAATCCTTCTTTCCTTTTACCTTTAATGTCACACATTAAATCTTGCCTTGCTGCACCAAATCAGTCACAAAATAGCAATACCAATAGTAATAATGCTAATAATAACAATTGTAGTTGAAAGCAAAAAGGATAAATCAACGTATAAAATTCTGCAGAAAATTTCGCAGAGGTCGCAGTGCGAAGGTTATTTCGCACTGCGAACTTCACTTTTTTTGGAATTTTTGTATTTAAAATAAAAAGGTGGGAAATGAATAATAATAAATAATAATAAGGATAATAATGAAAATAATGATAATGAAAATGGTATTAATAAAAATGACAATGCAAATAAATATAATAAAAATAATAGTAATGACAATGGAAATGATGACAATAATAAAAAATGATGAAAACTTAATAATATTAATTAAACTAATAAAACCCTAATAGTAGTAAAAGATAATATGATATTATTAAAGAAAAATAGAATAACATTAATACTAATAATATTAAGGATAATGGAAATGCTAACAATGATAATGATACAATGCAAATAAAAATACTATAACATGAATGAAATAGTAAAAGGTAAAAAGTAATGAGATAAATAAAAGATAAAACACATAAAAAATATAAGTCAAAAAATGGGGTATGACAAGTACCTATACCCCCTTTGCCCTCTGTCGTTAATATTATGGACAGTAGCAAAGTGCTGTGAAGTGGACCTATCCTCCCAACGCCAGTTCAAGGGAATACTAGTACTCCTGTGTTTAAACAAAAGCAAATACAAGACCCCAGCACAAGCAAAGATGCGGGTCAACCCAGCGGGACTAATGCCGATTCTGATTTTGATGAGGTGTTAAAACTGATTAAGAAAAGTGAGTACAAGGTGGTGGACCAGCTAATGCAAACCCCTTCAAAGATCTCTATGTTGTCTTTATTGCTAAATTCCGACGCTCATAGAGAAGCATTAATGAGAGTTTTGGACCAAGCTTTCGTGGAGCACGATATAACCCTTGGCCAATTCGGAGGCATAGTTGGAAACATCACTGTTTGCAACAGCCTGAGCTTCAGTGACGAAGAGCTCCCCGAACAAGGAAGGCACCACAACTTGGCATTGCATATATCGGTGAATTGCAAAACAGACGCTCTGTCCAATGTATTGGTGGACACCGGATCATCGTTGAATGTATTGGCAAAGACTACCTTAGATCAACTCTCTTACCAAGGTGCACCCATGAGACAAAGTGGAGTAGTGGTGAAAGACTTCGATGGTTCAAGGAAATCAGTGATTGGAGAAGTAGATCTGCCCATCACAATTGGGCCGCACACATTTCAGATCACTTTCCAAGTGATGGACATACAAGCAGCATACAGCTGTTTGTTGGGCCGACCATGGATCCACGAGGCCGGGGCAGTGACGTCTACGTTACATCAGAAGTTAAAGTTTGTAAAGAACGGGAAGCTGATAACCGTGGGAGGAGAAGAAGCTTTGTTGGTAAGCCACTTGTCGGCCTTCTCTTTTATCTGTGCTGATAACGTCGATGGGACGCCGTTCCAAGGTCTTTCCCTGGATGATGAGAATACCACAAAGAATGGGGCATCCATGTCTTCTTTCAAGAGTGCACAAAAAGTGGTGCAAAATGACTTGCTTCCGGATTGGGGAAAGTTGATAAGTCTGCCGGAACACAAGCACAAAGAAGGGTTGGGTTTTACTCCGTCTACAAGAGTTACCGAGCCAAGCACTATCATTGAACCAATTAAGGACGCTTCCCACAGTGTCGGGTTCATTCATTCCACAACGGAAGCTAATGCCATCACTGAAGATGAGCCTGAAGAACGGACACCTGTTCTTGTAACGCCCGGAGGAGTTTGCCGTAATTGGGACGCTGTCGACGTTCCTTCTGTTATTAATTCCTCTAAGTAATGTGTTCATTTTTGTTTATCGTTTTTCAAAAAAAAGATCCTTCCTCTTGCCCAAAGCGAAGAGTGATTCATGTAGGGCTTTGTTTTAAAGTACTTTCATCATCAATGAAAATCGTCGTTTCTATCACGACCTTTGCGTTATTTTTACGTTGTCTTTATTGTTGTCTTTTTTCGGAAAAATGGTAATACAGAAAAACCCCAAAAATAATAATAAATATATTTTCTTTTCATTAAATTTCAAAAGGGCTGCATTTTTCACTTCATTTTACTAAAATCAATCATCATTCATATGCAGACTAAACGTCAATAAACCCGTTGAACACCATAGCCCTAGGCTCTCTCCCAACTTTGAGTTTCCTGTTTACGAAGCTGAAGAAGAAGAGGATGAAGAAATTCCGGACGAGATCAAACACCTATTAGAACAAGAGAGGAAGACCATTCAGCCTCATGAAGAGGTGTGCGCTCTCGCTAAAAACGCGCAAGCCTCGAGCGTATTCAAACGCTAGCAAGGTTGTTATGAAGTCGCCACCAAAGTTTTTGTTTAAAGGGAACGTTGATAAACCCTTGAGTTTTTTTTATTTTGAAGGGAAACGATAATAAAACCCTTGACGATGAGGAGAGGATGGTCATCGCAACCATTATCGGGTTCGGGAGTCGATTACGCAAGGGGAAGGTATTAGCACCCCTCACGTCCGTTGTACTCAACGGGAACCTCCTAGTTAACTAAGGCTTAAAATGTCTTCAAAATTTTGCTTGCATGCTTGAATATGAATAAAGATAATAAAGATGAAAGGGGAAAAAGTTTGTTTTTTTTATTGTGTTTGACAAGATGATGATCTTGCTCCTACGTATCCCGTGGTGCGATGGGGAATTCAAAGCTACGTAGTTCTTTGGTAGAAAAACGTATTTGTTGGTTGTTTTTAATGAACGATGTTTTAACCGTATTCTTACGATCAAACGTAGCTTGTATGCTCGCGCATGGGAGGCTTAAGCGTTTGTTTAAAATCGCGCTAGAAATGTTAAAAGCATGTCCGTTAGGGTAAAAGGGTCCGAATTGGCCGCGAGGGGACCAAAAAGATTAAAATGACTCAACCGAGTCGGGAAAGGTTCGATTGATCCGACGGGATCAAGAAAAGGTTCAATGGACTCGACCGAGTCGAACATTGACCAAAGTGACTCAAACGAGTCGAGAAAGGGTTCAATTGATCCAATGGGATCAAGAAAAGGTTCAATGGACTCAACCGAGTCGAACATTGACCAAAGTGACTCAAACGAGTCGAAAAAGGGTTCGATTGATCCGACGGGATCAAAAAAGGTTCAATGGACTCAACCGAGTCGAACATTGACCAAAGTGACTCAAACGAGTCAAGAAATTGAATAAAATGGCCACGGGTGACCAAAAGGTTCAAATTGACCACAAAGGGCCAAGAATTGGTTTGGTGTGGTCGGATGCGTTGAAAAAATAGAATGATGATTGTCCGAACGACGAGACATACGTCACGCATTCGTTCAATCGAGGAAATGGAGAGACATACGTCAAACCATCCCTTTTTCATTCATGTTTTGTTCGAATTTTAAGAAATCCCAAAGTTTATCAAACACTTGGTTTAAAACTCATATGAAAAGGTTTTAATGTTCAAATTAGTTGTTGCAACCTATGAACAAGTTTGCTTTGTTTATGTGCATGAAAATGAGCAAGCTTATGGCAAACACACAAATTCGTAAAAAAACGCACAAGTTCGGCTCAAGTTTGAAAAAGGTTTTGAAAAGTGAACAAGTTCGGCTTAAGTTCACGTTTGATTGAAAATCATGAACATGGCTTTTGTTCAAGTTTAGTTTGAAAATAATGAACTTAGCTTATTGCTCAAGTTTTGATTTTGAAAGTTTAATGAGCGTAACTTGCTTCGCAAGTTATTCAAAAAGTGTTGCTCAAACTTGTGAATCTTCCAATATCATGCAAAATCATTGATATGGTTTGAATAAAATGAGTTTCAAACCTTTTAGGTTCTGAGTTCTTGGGCTAGAACCTCAAAAATTGGCTTTTAGAAGCCTAAACTCAGATTCTGAGTTCTGTCATGGTCGCATTGCGACCAGAGCTTCGCACTGCGAACTCTGCGAAATTTTGAGTTCAGAAGCTGCTTCTGAACTGCTGTTCAGAAGCATCTTCTGAACAATCTCAGAACCTTTAGGGGATTAAAAAGCTTTGAAAATTGGCAATAAAAGGAGCTGAACAAACCAGTTTAAATGTTTTGCAACTTTGGGATTCCTTTTTAGGCTCAAAAGGGGTTTTTTGTGCAAAATGAAATTAAACAAAATCAAAGATGCAAATAGCAATGCAAAATGAAAGATAAAGGATTCAGAACACTTACAGAACTCCTAGCCAAAGCTTGTATTGCAGGAGAATGAAGAAGCCTTGAATGTTTATGGTTTTTTGCAAGAGTTGGAATGTTGATGAATAAGAACAATGAGTTTGTGTAATTGCTCTGTGTTTGAACTGGTTTTTGCTATGTTTTTGTGCTGTGTTTTTGCTCTCAAACCTCTGTTTTTCAATTCTAAAAAATGTTGTCTTTAATCCTCTTGCCTTGCATCCCTTTTATAGGCAAAAATCAAATTTATTGTCATGATGGAAAATCCCTAGAATCCAGCTGATTTGTGGGCTAAAACCAGGCTATCTTGCTTTGCATTTAATGCAAAAGTGAAGAGGTGACCTTGCCTTGCTGCAATGGTCAAGACTTAGCCAAATCCAGCCATTAATGCAACTGATTTTGGATAGAAATGATGATGAAAAAGGGGAAAAAACAGGGCTGGTTTGTAATTGGCTGTCCCTTGGGATTGGTCCTTGCAATCTTGAGGGTTAAGCAAGAAAAACGTGCACTGTGATGTGCAGAGGTTGGGGGAAACAAAAGGGAACATGTGGGCTGGTGTGAGGAGGAAGAAAAGCTGCTGAAAACAGGGCAGCAAAACAAGCCTTTGGACAAGCAAAAACCAGCTGGGTTTGACTGGTTTTGGGGAGAAAGCAGGAAGAAAAACAAACAAGCTGGTGGCTGGCAAGCTTAGGGTCAGTAGCAGGTCCATTGGGAGGGACAAGAGCTGCCCAAGGGCAAGCCAACTTGCTTGGCACATGCTTGGTTGGAAGAAAAAACTTCTCACCTTGGCTTTAATGGCACATGCTCTATTTCTTGCTTTGCTGAGCCCAATCAGCCACAATTGATGATAATAACAATAATAATAATGATAGGTAATGATAATAATAACTACATGAAAATAAATCAAAGAGATTAAAAATCTGCAAAAAATTCGCAGACTTCGCAGAGCGAAGGGGACTTTGCTCTGCGAAGTCCTCATTTCTGAAATGTTGACTTTTTTGTTGACTTTGACTTTTCTCCTTTTTTTTGAAATTTTGAAATTTGTTTTGAAAAGCTTGGGACAAAATTAGGGTACAACAGCTGCCCCTACTTTATTGTGTCTTTGCATAGAGAATGTGAGTGCCAAGGGCATCTCATAAACTCTTTGCGAAGAGTCATTAAGTAAAAGAAGGATCCGAATTTTGTCCTTCGCGGTGAGAAAAAAAGATTGTAGTAAATAATGAAAGTAAAATATGCAAATGCAATGAATAAAAGTAAATGCAGGGTCACCTGGTTTGGCTACTGATGCATAAACTAAGAATAAAATAGATCGTCACCGAAACAGGTGATCAGATCTGACAAGGTAAAAGATCGTCACCTAAACAGGTTATTGGATCTGAAAAGTTAAAAGATCGTCACCTAAACAGGTGATTGGATCTGGTAAGGTAAAAGATCGTCACCTAAACAGGTGATTGGATCTGACAAGGTAAAAGATCGTCACCTAAACAGGTGATTGGATCTGAAAAGATAAAAGATCGTCACCTAAACAGGAGATTGGATCTGACAAGATCGTCACCTAAACAGGTGATTGGATCTGCAAAGGTAAAAGATCGTCACCTAATCAGGTGATTGGATCTGGAAAGGTAAAAGATCGTCACCTAATCAGGTGATTGGATCTGACAAGATCGTCACCTAAACAGGTGATTGGATCTGAAGAGGTAAAAGATCGTCACCTAATCAGGTGATTGGATCTGGAAAGGTAAAAGATCGTCACCTAATCAGGTGATTGGATCTGACAAGATCGTCACCTAAACAGGTGATTGGAACTGAAGAGGTAAAAGATCGTCACCTAATCAGGTGATTGGATCCGACAAGGTAAAAGATCGTCACCTAAACAGGTGATTGGATCTGACAATGTAAAAGATCGTCACCTAATCAGGTGATTGTATCTGACAATGTAAAGGATCGTCACCTAAACAGGTGATTAGATCCGACAAGGTAAAAGATCGTCACCTAATCAGGTGATTGGATCTGAAAAGGTAAAAGATCGTCACCTAATCAGGTGATTGGATCTGACAAGGTAAAAGATCGTCACCTAATCAGGTGATTGGATCTGCAAAGGTAAAAGATCGTCACCTAAACAGGTGATTGGATCCGACAATGTAAAGGATCGTCACCTAATCAGGTGATTGGATCCGACAAGGTAAAAGATCGTCACCTAAACAGGTGATTGGATCTGAAAATGTAAAAGATCGTCACCTAATCAGGTGATTGGATCCGACAGGGTAAAAGATCGTCACCTAAACAGGTGATTGGATCTGACAAGATCGTCACCTAAACAGGTGCTTAGATCTGACAAGTCGTCGCCTGAATAGGTGCTTAGACTGAAAAGATAAAAAGATCGTCTCCTGAATAGGTGCTTAGATCTGACAAGTCGTCGCCTGAATAGGTGCTTAGACTGAAAAGATAAAAAGATCGTCGCCTGAATAGGTGCTCAGATTTGACAAGTCATCGCCTGAATAGGTGCTTAGACTGAAAAGATAAAAAGATCGTCGCCTGAAAAGGTGCTTAGATCTGACAAGTCGTCGCCTGAATAGGTGCTTAGACTGAAAAGATAAAAAGATCGTCGCCTGAATAGGTGCTTAGATCTGACAAGTCGTCGCCTGAATAGGTGCTTAGACTGAAAAGATAAAAAGATCGTCGCTTGAATAGGTGCTTAGATCTGACAAGTCGTCGCCTGAATAGGTGCTTAGACTGAAAAGATAAAAAGATCGCCGCCTAAATAGGTGCTTAGATCTGACAAATCGTCGCCTGAATAGGTGCTTAGACTGAAAAGATAAAAGGATCGTCGCCTGAATAGGTGCTTAGATCTGACAAGTCGTCGCCTGAATAGGTGCTTAGACTGCTCTGGGGAAATAGAACATACCGCCGTGGGGATAATGTAATCGTCTCTAGGCGAGGCTAGTACTTAGATTGTTGAAAAGGAAAACATGATTGTATGATGCATGATATGCTTCATGTTGTTTTATGCAATATGTTATGCAATACGGTATGATATGAGGTAGACTCAATCCGAATTTTTGTTTGGGAAAACTCAGTTGGGGCATCTTAATGGCCGTGAGCAGGTCCATTTGGGAATGTGATAAATTGGGAAGAAAACCTCTGGGGATTTTTCTAAAAGAACTTACTGGGGAAGCTCTTGAATAGGTTCACTGGGGAACACTAGAGATGATTGATAGATGTTGGTGAATATGTGATACTCACTGGAGACTATTGGTTCAGAATGCATGATATGAGATGCATGTATATGAATGATTTGATATAATGCAGGCATGAATGAGTTTGATATGATGCATGTATTATGAATGATATGTGGGATGACAGACGTCATGTTGGATGCTGGGGATTATGATTGGATGCCAAGCAAGGTCGGGCTTTGGATGGAATTGTGTGTTTGTATGTGAGTAGGTGCCAAGCATGGTTGGGCTTTTACTTGGAATTTGTATTTGGGAGTGCCAATGATGATTGGGCTTTTGGGGTTGAGACTCCACTGGGGAATGCCAATGAAAACTTGGCTTTATTTGTGACTTGCTGGGGATATAAGGATCATTTTGGAAGCATGATTGATATCCAGCCTTAGTTGATGGAAGAGATGTTTGAGGTGTTTTGACTGGGGAAAAAGATCGACTTGTATGACCGATAAACTTGATGAGACAAGATTAGACCGGTAAGATAAAAAGTGGACCGGTGTTGCATTATAAACACTCGGTAATCTTCAAAGGGGTCGATGTCACAAGGGATACATCTGAATATTGACGGGGCAAAGCCGCGATAATTGATGAAGAATAAATACCTCGTGGGGGATTGTTAATCCGCTGGGTGAATCGTGCTAATCCGCTGGGGAGAAGAACTGATGATTCCGCCGGGGATGCTTGTGCTTTGGTTGGCCAATCTTTCTTGAATCGTCCTTTCGGGCTTTCGATTCATTGGGGATATTCCCTTTTGATTCACTGATGACCCTGCTGGGGAAATCCTTTTAGCAATTGACCATGCCCCACCTGCGAAGTTTATCCGCTCTATGGACAGATATTGATGCACGCTTTAAGTACTCACAGTTCAGAGAAAATGTGTTTGTTATTTATGTTGTTCAAAAACATAAAAGATTCCCAATAAAATTTTTTTTGAAAAAGTTTTGTTTTAAGTACTATCATCAAAAAGAAGAAATGAATGAATAGAATAAAATGGGAAATTTTGACAAAAGTAAAAGACTTCGCTTGGGAAGAAATTTATTAATGGGGTGGTGGCCTGCCAAGGGCGTGGCTCATTGTGATCGTGCTTGGGAGCGCCAATAACAATTGGGCTTTTTGTAGGAAATTGTAGTTGTGATTGCCAATGCAAATTGGGCTTTTGTTGGAAATTTTGTTTGGGATGCCAATGAAAATTGGGCTTTATGGTGTGTCAATGAAATGGGCTTTTGGTTTGCCAATGAATATTGGGCTTTCGGGTTGCCAATGAATATTGGACTTTTGGGTTGGTATGATTCACATGAGATTTGCACATGCAATTTTGATGCTCCCATTAATCCCAGATTGCACTAAAAATTTGAAACAATACCAAGCACAAAATTTATATCGTACAGCTGAAGTTAAAAAATATGTTTACCAATGAACCAACCTAACACACATTTAAGTAAATGAATAAATTGAATATTAATTGTGGGGGGTATTGAACACTCACCCGGCAAGTTTGCCAACATTCCGATCAAGTTATGTGTCTATCTAATCATCGTTTCTAAAAGCACAAAAGCATTGATCACAAGGTCTTTGAGGGTTGTAATTTGGCTTGGTTACAAAAGAAATGTCATATGTGGGGAAATTGAATTCAAAAGGTCAAGCCAGGGGAACATTCTTTCTAAATTACATACTTCCTCTTTGTTCAATCACAACTCTTGGTGATTTACAATTATTTCTCTTTGATCTTGACAACTCTTTGATTTATCGATTTTTTCTTTTTCTTTTTCTTGGTTTGCTTTTCTTTCTTTCTTTCTTTTTTTGTTTTTGTTGTCAAGATTGATTACAAAATTCACCATCACTTGGCTTTCACAAACTCCCCCTTTTTTTCAATTTAATCAAAGATGATACCCTAATCGAATGTTCCCCTTTTCTTTTGGCGAGGGACAAAAATCATGATGGTTAAGGGTTTAAAAATGAAAGAAAAATATCAGAATTTCAAAAATGATTTAACTATGAACTGAAATTTTTTACAAACTCCGGCACTTTCATTAAGCAATTGAGCTTATGAAAGTTGGCAGTTCATAGTTAATGATTCTGATTCATTAGGCTCAAAGGGTTGACAAATACTCACTTCTCACAGGGTGGGCTATTTGTGGTCAAGTGTTTTTACTCATATTCAAGAAATGCCTCGATCATGTCAGTGCTTTCGTACAATTTAAAACAACATTTAGATTTAACATAAAAAGATCGAGTTTAAACAAAAACGCCGGTCTCCTGCATATGCATAATGATTTTGAGGCTTCCTCACATTTCGGCTAGTTCTAAATGGTTCATAGGAACAAACATATTAACAACGCAAATTGTATGATATAACTTTTGTACTGAATACATATTCTCCTTTCAAGTTTAATCATAGAAAAACAGGAAACATGTATTTTAGCTTTGCGAAAATTAATCAAATTTATCATCACCATCCATCTGTGACTGAATCAATTAGCTTTGGATCAATCCATTTCGAGAAGATTTGTCAATTTCAAATTACCAATGATCCATAGCAAAAAATTTTGACATTTAAGCATATTTAAATTTAACAGGCATTAATAATGATGATTCAAAAGCCAGATAATAAAGAGGAAGAGTACTCAATATAAATAGTAATAAAGCAGAGTATAAATACGAATACAAAGCATTAAACACAAGAAGTTCTGAAGAGTGCATGAGAAAATAAAATAAAATGCACAGCAAAAGCATAAAAAACATCAAAAAGGAGCCACTCAAGGAGTGAGAGCCTCGTCGTCCTCAGTGTCCTCATCCTCATCCTCCTCATCCTCTCCATGGCCTCCGGCAGCTGCACCGCTACCTCCACCCTCTGAGTACTCAGGTCTATCCCCCGGCCAAGCTGCATGGGCTGCAAACATCTCCGATGTCGGTATCTGGAGTGCAGGATCTGCTGGCCTGCCCATCTGTATCTGGAGCCGGTACATGGAGTCATGCATCATGGTCATGCATCTATGGTTGGAAGCATTCTGCTCCCATGAGAACGTACAGGTATGGTGGCCCTGTGATGCAGGTGGGGGTCTGGGTCGTGGCTGCTGTGCCCTCGCTGCTCTCCTCCCCGTGCAATGTCTCGCAATGTAATCATGCGTGATAGGATTCTTAATCGTCTCAGAAACGTGTGGGGGGATCACTACACGCGCATCCCGGCAGAGACCCATAATCAGGCCCGGGAATGCGAGGGGGCACATCTTCTTGGCTGGAGGTTTTATGCCACTTTCTACCACTATTTTGAGCTCCTGAGCAATCACCCTAGCTACATCCACTTGCTTGTGGGTAAGGATGTAGTAGATCAGCGGGGTGACATCCAAAGTGGTGGAGGATGTGTGGCTTTTTGGCTTGATGTTATGGACAATGAGGTGAAAGATAACCTGGGAATATGTGGTGAGGTTATTTTTAATGGCCTTGGTAGGCTGCCCCGATGCATTAAGCTCATAACCTCTCCCGAATTGAAAAAGGGTTTGGGCATAAAGGTCATGGTTCCAATTTCCCCGGTTTTGGTGCCTATGGAAGGCACATAACTCCTCGTCATCAAGCTGGAGGGGGTTACGGAGATAGGTGTTTATGGCTTCGCGGTCGAATCTAATGACGCGACCATGAACCATAGTCTAGTAAGTGAATTCCCCTTCGGGGTCAGCGGGGATAGCATTCGCATAGAATTCCCGGATGATGTCGTAGTTCTGGTTCAATGGAGGATTCACTAAAATTCCCCAATTGCGGGAATCTATCAACCGTGCTAACTCCCGATAAGTGCCCTGCTCACTTATTATAAATTGCCTTTCGGCCCTAAATGTCCTTCGGAGGAGCTCCTCATATCTTTCTTGATTGCGGAGGCTGAGGAAACGGGAAGCATCATATGCCCCTTGTGGTCTCGACCCGGACGATTCGGCCCTCGGTCGCTTGCCGGTTTGTTTTGGCGCCATCTACGAGAAAAGAAACAAAATCAGCAAACAGCAGACATAATCCTAAGCAATATGAGATGAAACCAAATGAATTGGAAAGGAAAAAATGAAAGGGGATGGTGTTCTGTTCTGTCATTTTCGCACTGCGAAGGTAGGGTCGCAGTGCGAAGTTGAACGTGCATTTCTGGGTTGCCCATAACAAAGGTCGCAGTTCGAAGTTGAACTTTGCTCTGCGACCATGACAGAAAAATGCAATCCTCCCCTGATTCTAACCTTAAACCCCTGGGTTAAGCTTCATACAATGCATGTTAGATAGATGATTCAGAATTATTGAATGGGTATGAAAACACTTAACACAGCAACTAGTTTTATTTTAATTTCTACAAAAATGGGTAAAATAAATTTGTGCAAAATCACTTGAAGATTTGAAAGGAATGGGTATGTTTCAACTACCCATAATGCATGCTTAAACTGAATTGACTTAACACAGCAATCTTGGAATGGAATGAAACTTAACACAAGCTTAAATCCTAAATGGAAATTTCAAAATCAAAAACCCTAAATCACATGCTATTCTAGCATGAATCAGAAATAAAAGAAGAGAAGGAGGAGGAAATCGTACCTTGCTGTTTGCACAAATGGAAGATTTAACACGAATTTACTAAAAAGGAAAGAGTTATGAAAAAAATGGGTATGTTTTAGGGTTATTTTTTGAAGAGTTTTATGGAAAGAAATGAAGAGTTTTTAGTTTTAGAGGTTAATAAAAAATGAATAACGGTTGGATAAGAGAGAGAGGGTGAAATGGGTGGTTGGGGAGAGTAATGGAGGGTTAGTGATTTTGAAAACTGAGCTGACAGAATTCGCATACTTCGCACTGCGAAGTACTTTTGCTCTGCGAACTTCAGAGTTAACTTCGCAGTGCGATGCAAACCTTTGCTCTGTGAAGTACTCGGATTCTGAAGTGTTCGCAGTGCGAAGATACTTTGCTCTGCGAAGTCATCAGACTCTAAAATTTTCAAAATTGCTACCTTTCAACAAACTGGTCATTTCTATCCCCAACTATGATTATATATAAAAAAAACAGTAATAAAAAAAATTATTGATTGCCCCTTCTATAAAGCGAAACGGTATGCAAAAATTATGAATGAATGCAAATGGGTTGTATGCAAAGGTATGGTATATGAAGGTTCGAAACTTCCCCCCATCCTCACGTGTAGGCTCTAGAGATGAGATTTTCTAAAAAGGTCCCTAGAGTCATGGATCCTACATGGAATTAAGGTCGTCGATTGCGAATAAATCGCAAGACTTCAATACCTTCCAAGTGAAAATCTCCTCTAGGCGGGGTTTGACATCCTACCTCACGGACATACGTCAACGCGGGCTTCCGCTACACAACCACCATCCTATCTTAATTTTCTCTCAAGCTCGGGTAGAGAGCCTCACACGTCCGGCATTAACCCGAACAATGTGGAGTAACATCGCTCAAGTAACATCCCCATAATTGATATATATAATATGAATATAAAGCAATATAAAGCATTTATAAACATAAAGCAATAGAAGGATATAGACAAATGAAATAAAAGCATGCGAGCAAAAAGATAAAGACATTTAGCTTAAGAGCTAACTAGGATTGGCTTGACTCGCTAACGAGGAAATTGTCCCCAGTGAAGTCGCCAGCTGTGCGCTCTCGCTAAAAACGCGCAAGCCTCGAGCGTATTCAGACGCTAGCAAGGCTGTTGTGAAGTCGCCACCAAAGTTTTTGTTTAAAGGGAACGTTGATAAACCCTTGAGTTTTTTATTTTGAAGGGAAACGATAATAAAACCCTTGACGATGAGGAGAGGATGGTCATCGCAACCATTATCGAGTTCGGGAGTCGATTACGCAAGGGGAAGGTATTAGCACCCCTCACGTCCGTTGTACTCAACGGGAACCTCCTAGTTAACTAAGGCTTAGAATGTCTTCAAAGTTTTGCTTGCATGCTTGAAAATAATGAACTTAGCTTATTGCTCAAGTTTTGATTTTGAAAGTTTAATGAGCGTAACTTGCTTCGCAAGTTATTCAAAAAGTGTTGCTCAAACTTGTGAATCTTCCAATATCATGCAAAATTCTTGATATGGTTTGAATAAAATGAGTTTCAAACCTTTTAGGTTCTGAATTCTTGGGCTTGATGGCGATTTTCGCAAGTGTACGAAATCGTTCAAGTAGTAAAGTTTAAAATGGTAAACCGAGTGTCGAACACAAGGACTGCGTTAACGAATCGAATGTAATTTGGCTTACTCAAGTGAACAAAAGGGTACGAAGTTTGTTTGATTGCAAATAACGAAAAGTACGTAAAATAAATTGGTTTGAAATTAAGAGATAAGAAGCTTGTCAGGGATGAGCTTCACTAGACTCCGAACTCAGGTTAATTACCTAACCAACGACCATTGAATTCCTTTAATGAATCATGACCTAATTCTCTGAATTAATCTTGCCCTAATTCCTTAGCGATAGGAACTTTAATTCTAAAGTAAACCCTAATTCCTTAGCAAGTTTTACAATTCAGAATTAAGCATGAATGGACATGAATTAATAAACGGTTTCAAGGGTTTGTATCTATTCCTAGATTACAAAGGCGAGAATTTCTTATCTTAAGCATTCATAAATTCCACTTCCGTTTCACAATATGAATCATACAACAAATTAAAGATGATCAATCCATAAAAGCATTAAGCACAAAGATAAGAAACATGATTCAATAAATTCATTCAAAGATCAGGTTAGGGTTACAAAACAAGAGTCATCGTCTAACTGTTCTCATCCCTAACAATGGAGAATTTAGCTACTCATAATTGGATTACAAAATAGCATAATCAATAATAATATAAGAACATACAAAGACTGACTGTGAGTTGGATGGGGAATCCACCGCTTCAGTTCTTTGCTCTCAAAATCGCGCTTCTATGCTCCAAGTTTCCGAACCCCCCTTCAGAAAACGCATCTGGCTTTTATAATCATTGGTTCTGAAACCGACCCATCGTGCCACGACACAGGTCCATCGTGGCACGATGGGCTCATTAAAACCCAGGTCAATGCTATTAAAGTTTCATCGTGGCACGACGTCTGCACCCCTCGTGGCACGAAAACTCCAGTGACAAGATCAAGTTCCAACCTCTTCTCATCGTGCCACGACACAGGTCCATCGTGGCACGATGACTCTAAAAACTTCTTAAAAATCTTTGCAAATCCTCAAGTTCCATGATTGCTAAATCCTTCCAACCAAGACTACTTCCAGCAAGAGAAACCCAAGTAAAGACTCTCAAAAATGTACAAAATAACATCAAAACAAGGGAAAAACTAAGACATGACTCAAGGTCATCACAACCCCAAACTTACATCGTTCCTTGTCCTCAAGGAATTTACCTGCAACATTGACAACTACAGCAAAGTACTAATCACATAATCAAGCAGCAGCACCAAAAGTTCAACACCTTGCCAGCCATATAATGGGCTAGCCGGCCAATTCTTCTCCTTCAACAATTCACAACTCCACGCAAAGGTTTGATAAGGGTTTCCACTCAATCACATGCAAAACTATGAATTGCCATAGGCTTGAAAAGTTTCTAAGCATCAATCAAAGTCAATATTATGTACACACTTTTAAGGACTTTTAGGGTTATAACGGGGCTGAGGTTACAGGTGGGATCATTTGGAAAGTAGGCTTTCAACAAAAATTTTGGAGTTAAGCATATCCCTACTGGTCTACCCAATAATACACACAAAATAACCTTAAGGGGCTAGAGAATTGTATCACATAACAGAAATACCGATCACCACTTATGTCTTGCAGCATTTTAATTCTCTTTTTTTTTTTCGAGCTGCAGAATCAGCTTAATTTACCTGCTTTTCTTTTTCACACATTTTTGTTTTTGACACAAGGTGATCTTCTCAAAATTTTCTTTTCTCTAGCACCCTACCCCAAACTTAAAATGTTGCTAGTACCATGAGCAACCCCAAACTTGAACAATTGCATGATCAAATACCCAAACAATGCCTAACTCCAACATACATTGGGGAATAATCCTATGGTCTCTAGGCTTGTACTGCGGTATGTCACCGAAACAAAAAATGGGATCTGTCCTAAGGGCTCAACTGGGCTTAAACAATGGATAATTCAATATAAACCAGGTTGGCTACAAAGGCTCAAGGGACAAGCAATTTGCCTTAGTGTGTACACAATATAACCAATCAATAACAGAGAAAAATTGCAAGTTCTAGAATCATAGATGCACGGAACACTCTTTAAAGTAAATTGAAAAAATAAAATTTGGCCATGGAACCTTACATGTTAAGATTTCTGGGAGTTGTGATTATTCTTGTGCAAACTGCTGCTTACTTCAACTGATAAGTGTGGCCTCTACCTCCTTTGAACTTTTGGTGTACCACTCAATTAAAGATCATGACTAAACTGAAGAAAATCAACATCACAAATAAACGCATTGATAACAAACAAGTAAAGATCAAAGACGAGTAGTACAAGATAGGGGGATTACACAGAAAAACACTAGAGTCATCAAAAACAACTGAAGTAGAAACAACCAAAATAAAAAGAACAGGAAACTGAAAAATGAAGAAACGGCTGCTGATCACATGTTGTCGTCTTCACCACCCTGCTGACTGGCCAGGTCTCGGAATAACTCCTCTGCACCCTCCTGACTGGCCTCCCTGCCTCTGTAATAATCAGCTCGCACCCGCTGCTCTCGGGCAAGAGCCCTCTCTCGCTGGTCCACGAAGTACTGCTCCATGCTAGCCTCCGAGTCAAACCTCTGAAAGGAATTGCTGAAGCGTGGTTCTTGTTGGTGTTGAGCTAGGACCTGAGAGAACTCCGCTCCAAAGAATGGACCAGTTACATAGTGCTCGGAGGATGACTCCTGGGCCCAGCTGGCCATCCCGCACATGTAATCCAGCATAATCGGATGAAGTGGTGCGTGATATGGTGGAGGCTGAGATGGCTGGGCAGCGTCCTCCTGCATCGGCTGAGGAGCCTCCCCCTGCTGGCGCGGTACTGCTGGTCCCCTCGGGTTGTCTTCAAATTTGATCATAGCTTGATCGTTGATCGGCCCCTTGGATTTCAGCATGATATCAGAGTATTCGACTGGGACATTCTCTTTTTTGCATAGAGCACTGATTAGGCAGCAATGTCCAAGTGCCAAAGGATGCTTGTGATCTGCCATCTCTTTGAGTCGACGAGCCAGCAGGCGACCCAAATTAATATCGTAACCAAAAATCAGGGCTTCCAAAATAAACAGCCTGGACATGGGTAACTCGGAGGTGGAAGAAACACTCTCGACAGATGAATGAATGAAAGAGGCCCACGCCTTGTACTCCGGTTTCAGGTCCACTACATTTAACCGGGTCGGGATGCCAGATGCTTGTGAACGCACGTAATCCACTCCCGGTTTCCCAACCTCCTGCAATAGCTGAGTGAGTACATCATCATTGGGAAAATTTCTCCTGCTATCCCTCCTCATTTCAACGTGACATACTTGTGGTGCAGTCAAACCTAACAGATCATTGATTGCTCTCGGACTGTAGTCAACTTGCTTCCCCCGGACATAAGAGAGATAGTAATGGTCCTGGTGGTAAGCGTTGGCAAAGAACTCCAGTGCGATAGTCCGGTTGCTCTCGGCCTCAATCATACTGTTGAATTTTTTCCATCTCAACCTGTCGAAAGCTGCCTCAAAACCAGTGTACCGTTGCAAATTGATGAAATCAAACCTTCTTTCTCCAGAAAACTTGTAACCCTTAATTTTCTCAAACCTCTCTGCATGTTCAGGTGTTTCAAATTTTTGGTAAGTGGGTTCATCGGGTGATGAAGGTGGAGAAGGTGGTATGGTGGGTTGAGGGGGTGGTGCTCTCCGGCTGGTTCTGGTGCGTTTAGTGGATGTGGAGGCCATTTTGGAGATGTTTGGTGAAAGAAGAGGTGAGTAAGGCTAGGATTGAGGTTGTGGGGATGTTTGTGGATGATGGGAAAAATGAGGGAGAGATTGTTGATGAGCAAGGGTTGAAATGATCAGAATTTCGCACAATTGGTGGCTGGAGAAATTTGGGCAGAGTAACCTTAGGATTTGGGAAAAATGGCAACTGATTTGCAGACCTGGTATTTAAAGAAAAACTTCCATCGTGCCACGAGAGAGTTCATCGTGCCACGATGGGTTTGCAACGGTCAGATTTTTCAAAGTTATGCCTCTGTCGTGCCACGATAGACCAGATCGTGCCACGACGCAAGTTGTAACGGTCAAAAATTTCTGGAATGGCCACCTATCGTGCCACGATCATAAGTACATCGTGCCACGAAAAATACCGTAAGTTTGGAAAAAAATGTGTGCCCAGTATCGTGGCACGACGGCATTCTATCGTGCCACGAAGAATCCAGAAAGTTGTGACAGAATTTTTTTTGCTCAGTATCGTGGCACGATGGCATTATATCGTGCCACGAAGAATCCAGAAAGTTTTGAAAAATTTTTGCTCAGTATCGTGGCACGACAGCATTCTATCGTGGCACGATACATCCAGAATGGGGAATTTCAAAAATTATTTTCTTTTCCTGCAGCTGGGGTTTCAACAAAATTTCAGAATCCAAAAACAAAACAAAACAACCAGAAAGAAAAAAGGATACTTGGTGGGTTGCCTCCCACCTAGCGCGTGTTTAACGTCCCGAGCTTGACGCACCACTTGATCAAGTGGATTATAGTTTGATCGACTCGGTCGGACGCTCAAATTCGGCTCCAAAGTATGGTTTGAGCCTTTGTCCGTTGACCTTGAAGGTTCTATCCGAGTCTGGGTCCTTCACCTCCACAGTTCCATAAGGAAATACCTTCACCACTTTGAATGGTCCTGACCATCTGGACCTCAGCTTTCCAGGAAACAGCTTTAACCTGGAATTGAAAAGAAGAACTAGCTGCCCTTCCCTAAATTCCCTATTTTGAATCTTTTTGTCATGCCATTTCTTTGTTTTTTCTTTAAAAATCTTGGCATTTTCATAGGCTGAATTCCGGAATTCATCTAACTCATGGAGTTGAAGAATTCGGGATTCGCCTGCTTTCGAGAGATCAAAATTCAGGAATTTAGTGGCCCACAAAGCTTTGTGCTCTAGTTCCAAAGGTAAGTGACAAGATTTTCCATAAACAATTTGAAAAGGAGACATACCTATAGGGGTTTTGAACGCAGTCCTGTATGCCCACAGTGCATCATCCAGCTTGATGGACCAATCCTTCCGTGAGGAATTCACAGTCTTCTCCAGGATTTGCTTTATCTGTCTATTTGAAACCTCCACTTGTCCACTCGTCTGAGGATGATATGGTGTGGCAATCCGGTGATGCACATTGTATTTTTTTAGCAAAGTCTCCATCTTCCGATTGAGGAAGTGTGATCCTTCATCACTGATTAACGCTCTAGGAACCCCAAAGCGTGAGAAAATATTTTTCTGAAGGAAAGAGATTACTACCTGAGCATCATTGGTCTGCGTGGCGATAGCTTCCATCCACTTAGAGACATAGTCCACTGCCAACAGAATGTAAACCTTTGAATATGAGGATGGGAATGGTCCCATAAAATCAATACCCCATACATCAAAGATTTCCACTTCTAACACAGGGTTTTGAGGCATCTCGTGTCTTTTGGAAATATTTCCTGTGCGTTGGCAGCGGTCACATCTCTTGACATAGGCAAAAGCATCCTTAAATAAGGTTGGCCAAAACAAACCGGATTGGAGCACTTTTGCAGCAGTCCTATCTCCACTGAAATGACCGCCGTAATTGGAATCATGACAATGCCACAACACCTTTTCCTGCTCTTCTTCAGGGACACATCTCCTCAACAGTCCGTCAATCCCCCTTTTATACAGATAGGGCTCATCCCACACGTAGTACTTACAATCGTGCAGAAATTTCTTGCGCTGTTGAGAATTAAAATCAATGGGGAGCACCTTACCTACCAAATAATTCGCAAAGTCTGCGAACCACGGCACCAGTGTTACTGCTAGAATGTGTTCATCTGCAAAGAGGTCCTTGATAGGTCTCTGCTGATCCGTTTCATCCATCTTCTCTAGTCGGGAGAGATGGTCAGCCACAGTGTTCTCGGATCCCTTCTTGTCCCGGATTTCCAGGTCAAATTCCTGCAACAGCAATATCCATCTAAGAAGTCTCGGTTTTGATTCCTGCTTAGAAAACAAATACCTTAGAGCAGCATGGTCAGTGTAAACAATAACTTTAGACCCTAGCAAGTATGATCTAAATTTATCAAAAGCATAGACAACAGCCAAGAGTTCTTTTTCTGTAGTGGCATAGTTAAGTTGTGCTGGGTTGAGAACATGACTAGCATAGTAAATGACATGCAACAACTTATCTTTCCTTTGCCCAAGAACTGCCCCAACAGCTGTGTCACTGGCATCACACATTATTTCAAAAGGTAGTGACCAATCGGGAGCAGTGACAATGGGGGCTGTTATCAGTTTTTGCTTCAGAGTGTTAAAAGCATTCAGACACTCATCATTGAATTGGAAAGGTGTGTCTTTTACTAGCAGGTTAGTAAGGGGTTTTGCTATTTTTGAAAAATCTTTAATGAACCTCCTATAAAAACCTGCATGTCCTAAAAAGCTCCTAATGCCTTTTTCATTGGTGGGAGGAGGAAGTTTTTCAATGACTTCAATTTTTGCTTGGTCCACCTCTATCCCTTTGTAAGAGATTCGGTGACCAAGAACAATTCCTTCCCTGTAACACCCCGTTTTCTTAAACTCAAAAAAAGGGGTATTATTTTTTTTTTCAAATAAAACAAACTTTGAAATCATTTTAGTTTCGATCAGAGTGCGCATAAAACATTTAATTGAGCCGGCATTTAAATGTACAAAGAAAACTGATATATAAATATCATAGGGCTTCACAAGCAAGTGTACACCTGAATATATTACAGTCCAAAATAAAAAGGTGCATCAAGCACAAGTATCTCAAAATAAAACTAGCATCTATGCCTATACACAAAAGCACGGTGTACACTAACACCGGCGCATAGTCTAGCTAACGAGACTCCAGCCCCCTCCTAACTCTGATGGCCACTGCAACCACCACCCTCATCTCCAAACGTCTCAGACGGATCCCTAACACCTGGGGTGGGAGGAGCCCGTTCATGTATCGTGCAAATATGCAAGGGTCACCACAAAATACAAGTATATATATATATATACGGTGCGAGAGATTTATACACATACCACATCAAAGCTCATTTACCAATAGAGAAAACTCATTATAAACACATAATACTCCCCACCAACGGGTTCCTTAAATCAAGGCACAACACATAGCAATTGCGATACTCAAGCATATTATAAGCAATGCACACATAGCCTATAATGCGGACTCTAAAATGATCGTGGTCATCCAGCTCTCTCTGGACTCCACATGCATGACTTTTTTTTTCCGGGTATAGCTCTTCTATACCAACTCAATAAGGTGGGATAACACCGGGTATAGCTCTTCTATACCAACTCAATAACGGTGGGATAACACCGGGTATAGCTCTTCTATACCAACTCAATAACGGTGGGATAACACCGGGTATAGCTCTTCTATACCAACTCAATAACGGTGGGATAACACCGGCGCAGCCCTCTTGGCGAAACGCATAACCATGAATGCATGAGCATATGCCCTCTCTACATATACTAATGCAACAATACACATATTCTCTTAATATGTAATTACCACATCGACAAGTCTACACATACATTCCACTAGACATGTGTAAAGCAATTAACTCAAGCATATGTATCAACTCAATATGCATACATATTTCTCCCAATTCATATGTAAACAGCACATATAATTCTAACACGTTCTCATCACGAGAATACACGAAATTAGACATGTAATTCACTCAAGAATACACCACAACAAAATAATTCAAGCATGTCCAATTTCAGTGAAAGACGGAAATAAATAGTGGAGCCCTTACCTTGGCAATTATCCACAACAGAAACTCGTTCAAAACCGCACAACGCGCTTCCTAAAACAAGCAGCGTATAAATCAATAAACACTTCCATACGATATAACCAGCAAATGGTGATACCCCTTCTAACTAGGATACCCCTTCTAGCTAGGATACCCCTTCTAGCTAGGATACCCCTTCTAGCTCATACCCCTTCTATATTGATCAATGTTCACGAAATCGATTTCGTCATTTTTCTCGTTTTCAAAACACATTACAACATTTCACATGTTTATACCAAAGACCAATTTAAAACAGAGACGTGTGAAAAAGACGCAAAAACATGAAACAGAGAATGCTGTCACCGTACAATTTCACTACGACCTCCTTGGAGTATTTTCATCATAACTCAAAAACTAAAAGTCATTTTCACGTCAAACCAAAGCCACTGGAAAGCTAACAAAATTATCTAAAACCTTCATGTTTACACCCAAGGCCAATTCTGTACCGATCAATACCAGTTTTCGTTTCAAATTCGGAAAAGTTGTGCAGAAAGTCCATAAAAATTCACATGAAAACACTTAGTGAAATTTCCTAGTTTTCCCAAAACTTTTTCCACACTAGTGGCACACTTTTGAAATTGGTTTGTTCACTCCAAAACAAATCATTTTCTTTCTCAAAACACTACACATATACCATTTTCTTTCCAACCAAAACCAATACAAAACTCAAGATTTTTCTCCCAAAATTTTTCTAAGTCCACAACTTTTCCACATCCTTGAAATCAAAATTTTACTACACAACTCAAGTTGGTTTATGAACCCAAAACTTATAACATTTTCAAACCAAATCCAATGCAAAACACAAAACTTTTTCACAAATTTCTCTAAGTCCACAAGACTTTTTGCAACACCCTTAAAACCAAACTTTTTCTACATAAAACCAATTGCTCATAAACTCAAAAACCATTATCATTTTTCTCAAATACAAATCAAAACATGTTCTTGATCAATATGACTTTTCCTCAAAACCCTAACTATCCAAAACTCATGAAACTTAATGAAACTAAAACAACTAGTCACAAACATGATGACTACTCACTCATGAATCATCCTCATGGCCTAGGACATAGTATAGCCATATTCTACCAATTTTCTCAACAAATAAAATTCCAAAAATACATCAAACCTTAATGGTTTGGCCAGCTAAAGTAAAGGAAGAAGCTATTACCTTAGCAAACAACTTCTACAACTTTCTCTAGAATTTTTCCAAGCTTCCAAGGTCCAACAATGGAGAAAAATAAAATTTTTGTGAAACTCTAGAAAGAGGAATGGAACTCACGTGTAGAAGAAGAAGATAGAGTGTTGGGAAAATGAATTTTCTCTCTCTCTCTAAGTCCCCAAAAGTCTACTACTCTTTACTAACTATTTTCTCTTGTTCAATCTCACCCATTGGATCAAAAAACACTTTCCATGGCTAATCCCTAGCCCTCTAGATCAAGTCCTCATAACACACCTCTAGATATTTTTCCCTCTTGGAAAAACACCCTCGTACTCAGCTCTCGCGCGTCGCGACAAGCAAAACATACAAAAATAACAGTATACGGAATAAACGTCCACAATATTCCGTTTTCAAAAATTATCGATAAAACAGTTTCTCCGACTGAATTTTCAAACCGTACCTTCTAAAATTTTTCTGAAAGTATTTTCCGACTCGCGTCGATATATAAAACTCATCTCTAAATTTTCACAAAATTCGGAGTCTGCAAAATTTTAAACGACTGATAAAAATCTTCTCTTCGTTTATCAAAAACTCAAATAAAGTCAAACCTCCGAAAACTATTTTCATGGAAAACTTCCTATTTATAAAAGGAACTCATAAACCAAATCTCATTCCTTTTCGGCGTACAAGCGCGAAACAGGCTCAAAAACAGCAAAAACAGTTATATTACACAAAATATAACACAAAACACTAACATTAAAACTCTAAGACACGTAGCCACCGCTAACGCTCTACAAACCACTGTACACAAAATCTAGGGTCTTACATTACTACCCCCCTAAAAGAAGTTTCGTCCTCGAAACTTAGACATCGACAAACAACCCAGGGTATAACTCTCTGATCTTGCTCTCAAGCTCCCAAGTTGCGTCACCCGTAGTCTCGTTCCATATTACCTTCACCAAAGGTATTTCTTTTGTTCTCAACCGCTTCATCTTTCTATCCGCAATCTTGATCGGCGGAACCTCAAATGACAAGTTCTCTCTCAGTTGGATGTCATCTGGTATGATCACATGCGATGGATCCGGAATATATTTCCTCAACTGCGACACATGGAACACATCATGTATCAGAGATAGTACCGGTGGCAAAGCTACCCGATAAGCTACCTTCCCAATTCTCTCCGTAATCTGATACGGTCCTATGAACTTAGGAGTCAACTTTCTTGCTTTCAAAGCCCTTCCAACACCCGTTGTTGGAGTAACTCGGAGGAATACGTGATCCCCCGCCTCAAACTCTAAAGGCTTCCGACGCCTATCCGCGTAACTCTTCTGTCGATCTTGAGCAACTTTCATCCGTGCCCGTATCGTTCGAACTTTATCTGTTGTTTGTTGCACCATCTCAGGTCCTACTATCATACTCTCTCCATCTTGGTACCAACACAAAGGAGTTTGACACCTCCTCCCGTATAAAGCCTCATAGGGTGCCATCCCTATACTCGTATGGAAACTGTTGTTATACGTGAACTCTATCAACGGCAACACATTGTCCCAGCTTCCACGATCATCTAAAACACATGCTCTCAACAAATCTTCCAACGACTGATTCGTTCTCTCGGTCTGTCCATCGGTCTGGGGGTGATAAGCCGAACTCAACCTCAGTTTGGTCCCCAAAGCCTCATGCAAAGTCCTCCAAAAATGTGAGGTAAACTTAGGATCTCGATCCGACACTATACTCGACGGAATTCCATGAAGCCTCACAATCTCGGCAATGTAAACATCGGTTAATCTCGCTATCGTATCTGTAGTCCTTACCGGTAGGAAATGAGCTGACTTTGTTAACCGATCCACTATGACCCATATACTATCATGCTTCCTCCTGGTCTTGGGCAACCCAGTGATAAAATCCATGGATATGCTATCCCACTTCCACTCAGGTATATCTAACGATTGCAACATTCCCGCGGGCCTCTGATGTTCAATCTTTGCCTTCTGACATGTTAAACAAGATGCTACATACACAGCCACATCCCTCTTCATACCTGGCCACCAGAAATCTCGCCTCAGGTCCTGATACATCTTCGTAGATCCGGGATGAATACTCAACTTGCTCTTGTGCGCTTCCCCTAAAATCGTGCTCCTCAAATTCCTAACATCGGGTACACACACTCTACCGTTGCATCTCAAGATGTTGTCTGATCCCACCTTGAAATCCTTGTTACTTTCTCTAGCTATAAGGCCTCTTTTCTCCACAAGCAACCCGTCATCTTGACAACTTGCAATTTCTTCCAATAACCCATTTGAGATCGTGATCATGCCCAACTTCAAATTGCCTGGTGCCAACTCAACTTCCAAGTGTAGATCTCGGAATTCTCTCAACAACTCTTGTTGACTCGCCATCTGTGCCGAACACACCGATACACTTCTTCTACTCAAAGCATCCGCCACCACATTGGCTTTTCCCGGATGGTATTCTAGCGTGAAATCAAAATCTTTCAAGGTTTCCATCCACCTCCTCTGCCTCATATTCAATTCTTTCTGATCAAAAAGGTACTTGAGACTCTTGTGGTCACTAAACACGACAAAAGTGCATCCATACAAATAATGTCTCCAAATCTTCAAAGCAAACACGACTGCCGCAAGCTCCAAATCGTGAGTCGGATAATTCTTCTCATGAACTTTCAACTGCCTCGATGCATAAGCCACAGCTCTCTTGTGTTGCATCAACACACAACCCAAACCTTGATGAGAAGCATCACAATACACTTCATACGGTTCATCTGCCTGAGGTAAAACCAAAACTGGCGAAGTCGTCAATCGCTCTTTCAACAATTGAAAACTTGATTCACACTTCTCCGTCCAAGCAAACGGTTGGTCTTTTCTTGTCAATCGCGTCATCGGCGCCACAATCTTCGCAAAGCCTTCAATAAAACGTCGGTAATAACCGGCCAAGCCCACAAAACTCCTTATGTCCGTAACTGTCTGAGGTTGCTTCCACGCAAGCACTGTGTCAATCTTGGCTGGATCCACTGCTATCCCCTCTTGTGATATAACATGACCCAGGAAATTCACTTTTTCCAACCAAAATTCACACTTCGTCGGATTGGCATATAGCTTCCTCTCTCGCAAAACTTGCAAAACTGAGCGGAGATGCTCCTCGTGCTCTTCTTCGCTCCTTGAATAAACCAAGATATCGTCGATAAACACTACCACGAACTTGTCTAAAAATGCATGGAAGATCCGATTCATGTAGTCCATAAATATCGCAGGTGCATTCGTCACTCCGAATGGCATCACCAAGTACTCATAATGCCCATAGCGCGTCCGAAATGCCGTCTTCTGTACATCCTCTTCTCTTACCCTTATCTGGTGATAACCAGATTTCAGATCAATCTTTGAAAATACTGAGGCTCCCCTCAACTGGTCCATCAAATCATCAATACGCGGCAATGGATACCGGTTCTTGATAGTAACCTTATTCAGCTTCCGGTAATCCACACACAAACGGGATTTACCATCCTTCTTTTTAACCAACAACATCGGTGCTCCCCACGGTGACACACTCGGCCTAATAAAACCCTTGCTCAACAATTCCTCAAGCTGACTCTTCAACTCTATCAACTCAGCTGGAGCCATCCTATAAGGTGCTTCCGAAATCGGACCCGTACCCGGTTGCAAATCAATGAAGAACTCTACCTCTCTACACGGAGGAAACTCTGGAATCTCTGACGGAAAAACATCTTGAAACTGTCGAACAACTCGAAGTTCCTCTACTCGAATCTCTGACGTCACTCCCAAACTCGCAAGTGACACAATCTCTGGTTCTCCATTACACATAACCACTGTCAGCCGATTGGCAGACAGATACCTTCGGACACCCGGCTCGGGAAAGAAGACCAATCTCCGAGCACAATCCAAAATAACATAATGGTACGACAACCAATCCATCCCAAGGATGATCTCGAGAGACTGAAGGGGTAAACAAATCAAATTGACCAGGAAATCTCTATTCTGGACAACTACCATACAATGCAAACATGCGGTGTTCACTACCAAATCCTTAGCAGGAGTAGACACATTCAAATCAAACGGTAACGGCGAAACAATCAAATTCAGACGATTGGCGCAAAACAAAGATATGAAGGAGTGAGTTGCTCCCGTGTCAACCAATGCAGTTAAAGAATTACCTGCAATCTGACAGTTCTCACGAATGGCGTTGCTAGCCTCACCACTCACCTCCGTGCCCATGCAGTAGACACGTCCTTATCCCCAAAATTTTCCTCAGAAAATATCTCTCACACATCATTACCCATAACAGAACCCAAAGCCGATCGCTCGACGGACACAACTCTAGCTAATCTCTAGCCAACTTTGGACTAACAATCCCAATGTACACTTTCCCTTTGAAGATTTAAAGCCGAGCTCTGATACCACAATTGTAACACCCCGTTTTCTTAAACTCAAAAAAAGGGGTATTATTTTTTTTTTCAAATAAAACAAACTTTGAAATCATTTTAGTTTCGATCAGAGTGCGCATAAAACATTTAATTGAGCCGGCATTTAAATGTACAAAGAAAACTGATATATAAATATCATAGGGCTTCACAAGCAAGTGTACACCTGAATATATTACAGTCCAAAATAAAAAGGTGCATCAAGCACAAGTATCTCAAAATAAAACTAGCATCTATGCCTATACACAAAAGCACGGTGTACACTAACACCGGCGCATAGTCTAGCTAACGAGACTCCAGCCCCCTCCTAACTCTGATGGCCACTGCAACCACCACCCTCATCTCCAAACGTCTCAGACGGATCCCTAACACCTGGGGTGGGAGGAGCCCGTTCATGTATCGTGCAAATATGCAAGGGTCACCACAAAATACAAGTATATATATATATATATACGGTGCGAGAGATTTATACACATACCACATCAAAGCTCATTTACCAATAGAGAAAACTCATTATAAACACATAATACTCCCCACCAACGGGTTCCTTAAATCAAGGCACAACACATAGCAATTGCGATACTCAAGCATATTATAAGCAATGCACACATAGCCTATAATGCGGACTCTAAAATGATCGTGGTCATCCAGCTCTCTCTGGACTCCACATGCATGACTTTTTTTTTTCCGGGTATAGCTCTTCTATACCAACTCAATAAGGTGGGATAACACCGGGTATAGCTCTTCTATACCAACTCAATAACGGTGGGATAACACCGGGTATAGCTCTTCTATACCAACTCAATAACGGTGGGATAACACCGGGTATAGCTCTTCTATACCAACTCAATAACGGTGGGATAACACCGGCGCAGCCCTCTTGGCGAAACGCATAACCATGAATGCATGAGCATATGCCCTCTCTACATATACTAATGCAACAATACACATATTCTCTTAATATGTAATTACCACATCGACAAGTCTACACATACATTCCACTAGACATGTGTAAAGCAATTAACTCAAGCATATGTATCAACTCAATATGCATACATATTTCTCCCAATTCATATGTAAACAGCACATATAATTCTAACACGTTCTCATCACGAGAATACACGAAATTAGACATGTAATTCACTCAAGAATACACCACAACAAAATAATTCAAGCATGTCCAATTTCAGTGAAAGACGGAAATAAATAGTGGAGCCCTTACCTTGGCAATTATCCACAACAGAAACTCGTTCAAAACCGCACAACGCGCTTCCTAAAACAAGCAGCGTATAAATCAATAAACACTTCCATACGATATAACCAGCAAATGGTGATACCCCTTCTAACTAGGATACCCCTTCTAGCTAGGATACCCCTTCTAGCTAGGATACCCCTTCTAGCTCATACCCCTTCTATATTGATCAATGTTCACGAAATCGATTTCGTCATTTTTCTCGTTTTCAAAACACATTACAACATTTCACATGTTTATACCAAAGACCAATTTAAAACAGAGACGTGTGAAAAAGACGCAAAAACATGAAACAGAGAATGCTGTCACCGTACAATTTCACTACGACCTCCTTGGAGTATTTTCATCATAACTCAAAAACTAAAAGTCATTTTCACGTCAAACCAAAGCCACTGGAAAGCTAACAAAATTATCTAAAACCTTCATGTTTACACCCAAGGCCAATTCTGTACCGATCAATACCAGTTTTCGTTTCAAATTCGGAAAAGTTGTGCAGAAAGTCCATAAAAATTCACATGAAAACACTTAGTGAAATTTCCTAGTTTTCCCAAAACTTTTTCCACACTAGTGGCACACTTTTGAAATTGGTTTGTTCACTCCAAAACAAATCATTTTCTTTCTCAAAACACTACACATATACCATTTTCTTTCCAACCAAAACCAATACAAAACTCAAGATTTTTCTCCCAAAATTTTTCTAAGTCCACAACTTTTCCACATCCTTGAAATCAAAATTTTACTACACAACTCAAGTTGGTTTATGAACCCAAAACTTATAACATTTTCAAACCAAATCCAATGCAAAACACAAAACTTTTTCACAAATTTCTCTAAGTCCACAAGACTTTTTGCAACACCCTTAAAACCAAACTTTTTCTACATAAAACCAATTGCTCATAAACTCAAAAACCATTATCATTTTTCTCAAATACAAATCAAAACATGTTCTTGATCAATATGACTTTTCCTCAAAACCCTAACTATCCAAAACTCATGAAACTTAATGAAACTAAAACAACTAGTCACAAACATGATGACTACTCACTCATGAATCATCCTCATGGCCTAGGACATAGTATAGCCATATTCTACCAATTTTCTCAACAAATAAAATTCCAAAAATACATCAAACCTTAATGGTTTGGCCAGCTAAAGTAAAGGAAGAAGCTATTACCTTAGCAAACAACTTCTACAACTTTCTCTAGAATTTTTCCAAGCTTCCAAGGTCCAACAATGGAGAAAAATAAAATTTTTGTGAAACTCTAGAAAGAGGAATGGAACTCACGTGTAGAAGAAGAAGATAGAGTGTTGGGAAAATGAATTTTCTCTCTCTCTCTAAGTCCCCAAAAGTCTACTACTCTTTACTAACTATTTTCTCTTGTTCAATCTCACCCATTGGATCAAAAAACACTTTCCATGGCTAATCCCTAGCCCTCTAGATCAAGTCCTCATAACACACCTCTAGATATTTTTCCCTCTTGGAAAAACACCCTCGTACTCAGCTCTCGCGCGTCGCGACAAGCAAAACATACAAAAATAACAGTATACGGAATAAACGTCCACAATATTCCGTTTTCAAAAATTATCGATAAAACAGTTTCTCCGACTGAATTTTCAAACCGTACCTTCTAAAATTTTTCTGAAAGTATTTTCCGACTCGCGTCGATATATAAAACTCATCTCTAAATTTTCACAAAATTCGGAGTCTGCAAAATTTTAAACGACTGATAAAAATCTTCTCTTCGTTTATCAAAAACTCAAATAAAGTCAAACCTCCGAAAACTATTTTCATGGAAAACTTCCTATTTATAAAAGGAACTCATAAACCAAATCTCATTCCTTTTCGGCGTACAAGCGCGAAACAGGCTCAAAAACAGCAAAAACAGTTATATTACACAAAATATAACACAAAACACTAACATTAAAACTCTAAGACACGTAGCCACCGCTAACGCTCTACAAACCACTGTACACAAAATCTAGGGTCTTACATTCCCTCACCATGAAATGACATTTTTCCCAATTTAGGACCAGATTAGATTTTTGACACCTTTCCAATACAAGGGATAAATTATTCAAACAATTATCAAAAGAAGAGCCAAAGACAGAAAAATCGTCCATGAAAACTTCGATATGTTTTTCAATCATATCGGAGAATATGGACATCATACACCTTTGAAAAGTAGCGGGGGCATTGCACAGCCCGAATGGCATCCTCCTGTAAGCAAAAATCCCATAAGGACATGTGAAGGCTGTTTTCTCTTGATCCTCAGGTGCCACCGCAATCTGGTTGTAACCGGAATACCCGTCCAAAAAGCAGTAGTACTCATGACCTGCCAACCTTTCAAGCATCTGATCAATGAACGGCAGTGGGAAATGATCCTTCCGAGTAGCTGTGTTTAACCGTCTATAGTCTATGCAAACTCTCCAGCCAGTGACAGTGCGGGTCGGAATCAATTCATTCTTCTCATTCATCACCACTGTAGTACCACCCTTTTTTGGAACAACTTGGACCGGACTCACCCATGAACTGTCAGATATAGGATAAATGAGACCAGCTTCAAGCAACTTGACCACCTCCTTTCTAATCACCTCTTTCATGGCAGGATTGAGCCTCCGTTGTGGTTGGACCACCGATTTGTAGTTTTCTTCCATTAAGATCTTATGCATACATACAGTAGGACTTATACCCTTCAAATCTTCAATGGACCACCCTATGGCACCCTTGTGCATTCTCAGGACTCTCAAAAGCTTTTCTTCTTCAAGTTTATTCAGGCTTGCATTGATAATGGCTGGATACTCTTCTTTCTCACCAAGGAACACATACTTCAAATGAGGGGGCAGTTGTTTCAGCTCAACTACCGGTACTTTCTTGGACTTTTTCTCAGCAGCTTCTTCATTTGGATGTAACTCCTCCCATTTAGTCGGTGTGCGTCGGTGATAGGACGGGAAGGCTTCTAACATGGCTAGCACATCAGCTTCTCTAGGATCTTCATCTTCCTCAACTCTTGCTGATGCACTTAGTACTCTCTCAAGTGGTAAAGCTGGAATTTCGGCTTCAAACTTGTCTTTCACAATTGAACTAAGTATATCAACCCTGTAACATTCCTCCTTTTCTGTCGGATGTTTCATTGCTTGGAGAACATTGAGTTTCACAACCTCATCGTCAACCTTTAGAGTCAACGTACCATCTTCTAGGTCAATCATACACCTTCCAGTTTGTAAAAATGGTCTTCCCAGAATCAACGGTATATCCTCATCTTCTTCCATCTCAAGAACAACAAAATCAACTGGGAATATGAATTTATCAACCTTTACAAGCACATCTTCCACAATACCAAAGGGATATTTGTAAGATTTATCTGCAAACTGCAAGGTCATTCTTGTGTCTCTTACCGTACCAATCCCCAATTTCTTGTAGATAGACAAAGGCATTAAACTAACACTTGCTCCAAGGTCGATCAGTGCTTTATTGAAAGTTCTATCCCCAATGGTACAAGGAATAGTGACACTTCCGGGATCTTTGAGTTTCTTTGGAATTTTTCTTTGTAACACTGCACTACATTGTTCAGTGAGCATCACATCTTCATCACCAATGCTGATCTTCCTTGAAATGATGTCTTTCATGAATTTTGCATAGGTTGGCATTTGTTCGAGAGCTTCGGCAAAAGGAATGTTGATTTGCAACTTTTTGAACATCTCAAGGAATTTACCAAAACTCTTCTTGTCTTTTTCTTTCTTCAACCTTTGTGGGAATGGTAGCTTAATCTGTGGCTTTGGCAACTCATTTTTCTTTGGATTTTCTGGTTCTCCAGCTACCTCTTGTGGTGTATTCTCTCGAACCTCAACCGGCACTTCAACTAGCTCATCGAGTGACTCATCTCCACCTTTGGTATCTTTAGGCTGCTGCAAGTCTTCCACCCTTCTGCTTCTGGTCATAACTGCATTCACACTTTCGTGTCCTTTTGGATTGGCAACTGTGTTGCTAGGCAGATTTCCAGGAGGTCTTTGTGCAATTTGTTGGGCAATTTGACCAACTTGGATCTCAAGATTCTTGATTGAGGCCGTGGTGTTCTTTTGTGAGGCCCTGGTTTCTTGAGTGAGAGAGTTCACACTTGATGCCATTGCTTCAATGGCCAATTCCCAATCAGCTTTCTTTGGGGGAGTAGGATTTGTTGGAACTCCTTGTTGTGGATTCGGGAAGTTGTTCTGTGGAGTTTTCCATGAGAAGTTTGGGTGATTCCTCCAGCCTGGATTGTAAGTGTTGGAATAGGGATTGTTCTGCTGCCGACCCCCTTGATTACTAAGGAAGTTCACCATTTCTACTTGAGTTTCATCCATGGGCACATTACACTGCATGGTAAAATGAGGACCTGCACACCAATCACATTTCACAGTATTCATTTGATTCACTGGAGCAATTAGAGGTTGGCCTATATTGAGAGCTGCCAATCTCTTTGTTACTTCAGCTGACACTGCTTCTTGAATCTGCTTGCTGGTGAGTATGTTCTGAGCACTTTTAGCTTCAAGTTGATTCAGGTCTATGAGTCCTCCTCTTGTGCCACCTGTTCTGTCATACATCTCCATCTGTTCATTCAGCGCAACTGCTTCAATGACTTTGATTATTTGAGAAGCAGTTTTGAAATTTATGGAACCACCAGAAGCTGTGTCGAGGACTTGTCTAGTAGAGAGACGTAAACCATTACAAAAGATCTGCATCTGCACTGTGCTGTCATAATTGTGGTCTGGACAAGCTGACAACAATTTCTTGTACCTCTTGTACGATTCTCCAAGTGATTCTCCATCCTTCTGTTGAAAGTTGGAAATGTCCTGACGTCTGCGCACAAACAACGCTGTAGGAAAGAACTGCTCCAAGAACTTGTCTTCCATCTCGTTCCATGTTGTAATACTTCCAGCTGGTAAAGAATCAAACCACTCCTTGGCATCATCAGTTAGGGAGAATGGAAACAACCGCAACCGTTTGGCTTCTTCCGAGTTACCATCCACTTTTGTTGTCTCACAGATCACAAAGAAATTCTTTAAATGCTTGTTGGCATCTTCGTTGTATTTTCCAGCAAACTGTTTTTCTTTCAATTCACGGAGTAGTCCTGGGTTGATCTCGAACTTGTTAACCGTCACAGGCTGGTTAGCAATGGTCAACCTGTTGCGGTTTCGATCACGAGCACCATAGTCCCCGAGAAGTCTCTCTTCAGGTGGAGGAGGTGGTGGGTCTAGCTCAGCCATCCTTTCAACAACTTCTAGCTCCTCGGTGACCTGTTCGTCTGTGTTGATCTCAATTTCACTCGTCCCTTCCTTCTCTCGTTGCTTTCTTAATTGAGCTGCTTTGCGATTTGCACGGCAAGTCTTTTCAATTTCTGCGTCAAAGAGAAGTTCAGCTGAGGGCTGGCCTCGCATACAAGATTAGACGAACGTGAGTTATTGAGAACAAAAATAAAAATAAAAATAAAATTCGTAACAGCAAAAGTAATTTTATTGCAGAGCAAAAAATTTCAATTAAGCAAAAGAAATCACAATTCAACAGTTAATTGGCAGTCCCCGGCAACGGCGCCAAAAACTTGATGGCGATTTTCGCAAGTGTACGAAATCGTTCAAGTAGTAAAGTTTAAAACGGTAAACCGAGTGTCGAACACAAGGACTGCGTTAACGAATCGAATGTAATTTGGCTTACTCAAGTGAACAAAAGGGTACGAAGTTTGTTTGATTGCAAATAACGAAAAGTACGTAAAATAAATTGGTTTGAAATTAAGAGATAAGAAGCTTGTCAGGGATGAGCTTCACTAGACTCCGAACTCAGGTTAATTACCTAACCAACGACCATTGAATTCCTTTAATGAATCATGACCTAATTCTCTGAATTAATCTTGCCCTAATTCCTTAGCGACAGGAACTTTAATTCTAAAGTAAACCCTAATTCCTTAGCAAGTTTTACAATTCAGAATTAAGCATGAATGGACATGAATTAATAAACGGTTTCAAGGGTTTGTATCTATTCCTAGATTACAAAGGCGAGAATTTCTTATCTTAAGCATTCATAAATTCCACTTCCGTTTCACAATATGAATCATACAACAAATTAAAGATGATCAATCCATAAAAGCATTAAGCACAAAGATAAGAAACATGATTCAATAAATTCATTCAAAGATCAGGTTAGGGTTACAAAACAAGAGTCATCGTCTAACTGTTCTCATCCCTAACAATGGAGAATTTAGCTACTCATAATTGGATTACAAAATAGCATAATCAATAATAACATAAGAACATACAAAGACTGACTGTGAGTTGGATGGGGAATCCACCGCTTCAGTTCTTTGCTCTCAAAATCGCGCTTCTATGCTCCAAGTTTCCGAACCCCCCTTCAGAAAACGCATCTGGCTTTTATAATCATTGGTTCTGAAACCGACCCATCGTGCCACGACACAGGTCCATCGTGGCACGATGGGCTCATTAAAACCCAGGTCAATGCTATTAAAGTTTCATCGTGGCACGACGTCTGCACCCCTCGTGGCACGAAAACTCCAGTGACAAGATCAAGTTCCAACCTCTTCTCATCGTGCCACGACACAGGTCCATCGTGGCACGATGACTCTAAAAACTTCTTAAAAATCTTTGCAAATCCTCAAGTTCCATGATTCCTAAATCCTTCCAACCAAGACTACTTCCAGCAAGAGAAACCCAAGTAAAGACTCTCAAAAATGTACAAAATAACATCAAAACAAGGGAAAAACTAAGACATGACTCAAGGTCATCAGGGCTAGAACCTCAAAAATTGGCTTTTAGAAGCCTAAACTCAGATTCTGAGTTCTGTCATGGTCGCACTGCGACCAGAGCTTCGCACTGTGAACTCTGCAAAATTTTGAGTTCAGAAGCATCTTCTGAACAATCTCAGAACCTTTAGGGGATTAAAAAGCTTTGAAAATTGGCAATAAAAGGAGCTGAACAAACCAGTTTAAATGTTTTGCAACTTTGGGATTCCTTTTTAGGCTCAAAAGGGGTTTTTTGTGCAAAATGAAATTAAACAAAATCAAAGATGCAAATAGCAATGCAAAATGAAAGATAAAGGATTCAGAACACTTACAGAACTCCTAGCCAAAGCTTGTATTGCAGGAGAATGAAGAACACTTACAGAACTCCTAGCCAAAGGATTCAGAACACTTACAGAACTCCTAGCCAAAGCTTTTTTTTGCTCTCAAACCTCTGTTTTTCAATTCTAAAAAATGTTGTCTTTAATCCTCTTGCCTTGTATCCCTTTTATAGGCAAAAATCAAATTTATTGTCATGATGGAAAATCCCTAGAATCCAGCTGATTTGTGGGCTAAAACCAGGCTATCTTGCTTTGCATTTAATGCAAAAGTGAAGAGGTGACCTTGCCTTGCTGCAATGGTCAAGACTTAGCCAAATCCAGCCATTAATGCAACTGATTTTGGATAGAAATGATGATGAAAAAGGGGAAAAAAACAGGGCTGGTTTGTAATTGGCTGTCCCTTGGGATTGGTCCTTGCAATCTTGAGGGTTAAGCAAGAAAAACGTGCACTGTGATGTGCAGAGGTTGGGGGAAACAAAAGGGAACATGTGGGCTGGTGTGAGGAGGAAGAAAAGCTGCTGAAAACAGGGCAGCAAAACAAGCCTTTGGACAAGCAAAAACCAGCTGGGTTTGACTGGTTTTGGGGAGAAAGCAGGAAGAAAAACAAACAAGCTGGTGGCTGGCAAGCTTAGGGTCAGTAGCAGGTCCATTGGGAGGGACAAGAGCTGCCCAAGGGCAAGCCAACTTGCTTGGCACATGCTTGGTAGGAAGAAAAAACTTCTCACCTTGGCTTTAATAGCACATGCTCTATTTCTTGCTTTGCTGAGCCCAATCAGCCACAATTGATGATAATAACAATAATAATAATGATAGGTAATGATAATAATAACTATATGAAAATAAATCAAAGAGATTAAAAATCTGCAAAAAATTCGCAGACTTCGCAGAGCGAAGGGTACTTTGCTCAGCGAAGTCCTCATTTCTGAAATGTTGACTTTTTTGTTGACTTTGACTTTTCTCCTTTTTTTTTGAAATTTTGAAATTTGTTTTGAAAAGCTTGGGACAAAATTAGGGTACAACAAGAGGCATTAGAGGTTATCAACTTGGGTTCTGAAGAAGACAAGAAAGAAATCAAGATTGGGGCATTGTTGGAGGCGTCTGTCAAAGAAAGAATAATCAAGCTTCTCAAAGAATATATAGACATCTTTGCATGGTCGTATCAGGATATGCCAGGATTGGACCCTGAGATTGTGGAACACCATTTACCTCTAAAACATGAATGTCCTCCAGTCAAGCAAAAGTTGAGAAGGACTCGCCCTGACATGGCTCTCAAGATCAAAGAAGAGGTGCAAAAGCAGATTAATGCAGGTTTTCTCATTACGTCAGAGTATCGTCAATGGTTGGCCAACATAGTGCCTGTTCCCAAAAAAGATGGTAAAGTTAGGATGTGCGTTGATTACAGAGATTTAAACAAAGCTAGCCCAAAAGACGACTTCCCTTTACCTCACATTGATATATTGGTCGACAGTACAGCCAAAGCCAAAGTATTCTCCTTCATGGATGGCTTCTCTAGATACAATCAGATTAAAATGGCCGTCGAAGATAGAGAAAAGACATCTTTCATTACACCTTGGGGTACCTTTTGCTATCAAGTGATACCATTTGGCTTAACGAATGCGGGTGCTACCTACCAAAGAGGCATGACCACTCTCTTCCACGACATGATGCACAAGGAAATTGAGGTCTACGTCGATGATATGATCGTCAAATCAGGTACCGAGGAAGAGCATGTCGAGTATTTACTAAAGATGTTCCAACGTCTAAGAAAATATCGGCTTCGCCTGAATCCTAATAAATGTACGTTCGGCGTGAGATCTGGAAAACTCCTAGGTTTCATTGTCAGTAAAAAAGGTATCGAAGTAGATCCTGACAAAGTCAAAGCCATCCGAGAAATGCCTGCTCCGCAAACTGAGAAGCAAGTAAGAGGATTTCTAGGACGCTTGAACTACATCTCTAGATTCATATCCCATATGACAGCCACGTGTGGGCCTATTTTCAAGTTACTTCGCAAAAATCAAGAAGTAATATGGACAGAGGATTGCCAAAAGGCCTTTGACAGCATCAAGGATTACTTGCTAGAACCGCCAATCCATATCCCTCCAGTTGAAGGAAGACCTTTAATTATGTACTTAACCGTATTGGAAGACTCCATGGGTTATGTACTCGGACAACAAGACGAGACCGGTAGGAAGGAACATGCTGTCTACTACCTGAGCAAGAAGTTTACGGATTGCGAATCCCGATACTCTTTACTTGAGAAGACTTGTTGTGCACTAGTCTGGGCTACTAAACGCCTTCGTCACTACATGCTTAATCATACTACTTGGCTGATATCCAAAATGGATCCAATCAAGTACATTTTTGAAAAGCCTGCTTTAACAGGAAGGATCGCTCGTTGGCAGATGTTGTTATCAGAATATGACATTGAGTACCACACTCAGAAAGCCATCAAAGCCAGTTTTCATGCCGATCATTTGGCTTATCAACCGATTGAGGATTATCAACCAATTAAGTTTGATTTCCCTGATGAAGAAATCATGTATCTGAAGATGAAAGATTGCAACGAGCCAATACTTGGCGAAGGTCCGGATCCCGAATCTAGATGGAAGTTGATCTTTGACGGGGCTGTTAATGTCTATGGTAATGGAATTGGGGCAGTCATCGTCACCCCTGAGGGTAAACATCTCCCTTTTGCTGCAAGACTTTCATTTGACTGTACAAACAACATGGTAGAATATGAAGCATGTATTCTGGGCATTGAAGAAGCCATCGATCTAAGGATCAAGAACCTTGATATTTATGGAGACTCAGCGCTTGTGATTAATCAAATCAATGGAGATTGGGAAATTCGCCACTCCGGCTTGATTCCTTACAAAGATTATGCAAGACGTTTACTAACCTTTTTCAACAAATTCATGTTGCATCACATTCCTCGAGACGAGAATCAAATGGCAGATGCTTTGGCAACCTTATCTTCTATGTACGAGGTTAGCCGTTGGAATGAAATTCCAACAATCAAGGTTCAACGCCTGGAGAGGCCCGCACATGTGTTTGTAGTTGAAGCGGTCATAGATAATAAACCATGGTTCCATGACATCAAATGTTTCCTCCAAAAGCAAGAGTACCCCCATGGGGCATCCAGCAAAGATAAGAAGACTTTGCGAAGATTGGCTGGCAACTTCTTTCTGAATGGAGAGGTTTTATACAAGAGGAATTTTGATATGGTGCTGCTCAGATGTGTGGGTGAGCAAGAAGCAGATCTGATAATGCATGAGATACACGAAGGTTCCTTCGGAACTCATTCCAGTGGACATACAATGGCTAGGAAGATCTTGAGGGCCGGATATTACTGGACGACGTTGGAAAGCGATTGTTACCAACATGTCAGGAAATGCCATAAATGCCAGATTTATGCTGACAAAATCCATATGCCGCCAACTGCTCTGAATGTCCTTTCTTCTCCTTGGCCTTTCTCTATGTGGGGCATCGATATGATTGGTAGGATCGAACCCAAAGCTTCAAATGGGCATCGTTTAATCCTAGTGGCAATTGATTACTTCACCAAGTGGGTCGAAGCTGCATCGTATGCCAATGTCACTAAACAAGTGGTGGTCCGATTTATTAAGAATCATATCATCTGTCGATATGGTATTCCTAGTAAGATCATCACAGACAATGGGACCAATCTGAATAACAAAATGATGAAGGAACTATGCGAAGAGTTCAAGATTGAGCATCATAACTCTTCTCCTTATAGACCTCAGATGAATGGCGCAGTTGAAGCCGCAAACAAAAACATCAAGAAAATAGTGCAAAAGATGGTGGTCACCTACAAGGACTGGCATGAGATGTTACCGTATGCCTTGCACGGATATCGTACTTCAGTGCGTACATCAACAGGGGCAACCCCTTTCTCTTTAGTATACGGCATGGAAGCAGTGCTCCCCGTAGAGGTCGAAATCCCGTCATTGAGAATTCTGATGGAAGCTAAGTTGTCAGAGGCCGAATGGTGTCAAAACAGATACGATCAGTTGAACTTAATTGAAGAGAAACGCATGACCGCCGTGTGTCATGGACAACTGTATCAAAAGAGAATGAAACAAGCTTTTGACAAGAAGATTCGCCCGCGAGAATTCAAAGAAGGAGACCTCGTGCTCAAAAGGATCTTATCTTTTCAACCCGATTCTAGGGGAAAATGGACGCCTAACTACGAAGGCCCGTATGTCGTTAAGAGAGTTTTCTCTGGTGGGGCAATGACTCTTACAACTATGGATGATGATGAGCTTCCTCGTCCTGTGAACGGTGATGCAGTCAAGAAATACTTTGTCTAAAAAATAAAAGAACAGCTGGGTAAGTCAAAAACCAGAAAGGGCGGCTTAGGCAAAAATGAGCGTCTCGGTGGACTGAAAACCCGAAAGGGCGGTCCAGGCAAAAATTAGAGACATAAAACAGAAATAATCATCCTGATAGGTCGAAAACCCGAAAGGGCGACCTAGGCAAAAAAATTAAGGATCAAAAGGCAAAGTAACTGCATCGGGTTGGCCGTTATTCACTTGGGGCATTTTAATTGTCAAGAGACTCCGAATCTGAAGCATCCGAACAGTGGAATTCAAAGTTGTTAGGGAGAATAGCGGTTATTGTGTTCAATGTACCTTCCCTTTATGTTTACCATTTTTTCAAACTTTGTAAGATCCGTGGAACCACGCCATTGGCAGGCCACCACCTCATTAATAAATTTTCTTCCCAGTGAAGTCTTTTGCCTTTTATCTGAAATTCCCATTTATTCTGTTTATTCATTTCTTATATTTTTTATGGTAGTACTTGAAGCAAAACTTTTTCAGAAAAAAATCATAAATCTTTTATATTTTTGGAAAACATAAACAACAAACACATTCGCTCTGAACTCATGAATAAGTGAAGTGTGCGTCAACATCTGTCCTGAGAGCGGATAAACTTCGCAGGCCAAATATGGTCAATTGCTAAAAAGATTTCCCCAGCAAAGTCATCAGTGAATCAAAAAGGAATATCCCCAGTGAATCGAAAACCCGAAAGGACGATTCAGGCAAAAGTTAGGGATTCAAAAAACAAGCAAAAGAATAAGCATCCTCAGCGGAGTCACCAGTCATTCTCCCCAGTGGATTAGCACGATCTCCCCAGGAAGTGTTTACTCCTCATCAGTTGTTGCGGCTTTACCCCGTCAATGTTTTGATGTGCCCCCAGTGGCCTCATCCCCAATGAAGATTGCCGAGTGTTTGTAATACGACGTCGGGACACTTTCCATCTTATCTGTAAAACCTTGTCCCATCAAGTTATACAATCAATCAAGTCAATCCTTCATATACTCATACAACATTCCCAGTGAAAGTCATACAAGTCGTACAAGTCATACAAGTCATACGAGTCGTATTGTCATACGTACATACATACATTCATGCATATACACATTCATGCATACAACATACAACAATAGCATTCATACATGGCTGCATTAACCACAATGAGTCACACCAATCAATCATAAACAATTTGTAACCTTCCTTTCCCCAAGTGTCATCCCCAGTGTGTCTGGTCCAGAGATGTCACCTTCTTTATGCCAAGTGGCAGTTCTTTAACGAACCGCTTGTGCATAGTCCCCAGCATTGTCGCCAAGTGGCAGTTCTTTATTGAACAACTTGTGCATATTTTGTCTTTATGCCAAGTGGTAGTTCTTTAGCGAACAGCTTGCACATCTTTTATCATGTCTTTATGCCAAGTGGCAGTTCAAACGAACAACTTGTGCATCTTTTTCTCCCCAGCCAAGTGGCAGTTCTTTATTGAACAGCTTGTGTATGTCTTTGTTTCATTCTGTCGTCAGTGGCTAGTTCGGCAGTAACCCGAACAGCTGGCGTTTATCTTTGTTTCCTGTGGTTAGTTCGGCAATATCCCGAACAACTAACATTTGTCCCCAGTGAAGAGACTTTGTCTTTTCTTTTACATTTTTACCATCATTAAGCTACCATCACAATGGTAGTAGGTAAAATATTTTAACGGTCTTCATTAAGCTATCATCACAACGATAGTAGGCCTTGTCTTTTCCCCAGTAAAGTACTTACTCCCCAATGAAGTTTTATCGGTCTTCATTAAGCTATCTATACAATGATAGTAGACCTTGCCTTTTTCTTCTTATATTTTACCTTCATTAAGCTACCATCACAACGGTAGTAGGTAAAATCCCCAGTGACGGTCTTCATTAAGCTATCCATACAATGATAGTAGACCTTATCTTTTCATTTACATTTTTACCTTCTTTAAGCTACCATCACAACGGTAGTAGGTAAAATGTTTTCAAACGGAATTCTTCGAATAAAGCACACCCCATGCATTTCTTTCATCCCCTAAGGCTGGATATCGATCAATTTTCAAAATGATCCTTATATCCCCAGTAATGTCACAGACCTTGTCTTTTCTTCTTATATTTTACCTTCATTAAGCTACCATCACAACGGTAGTAGGTAAAATAATTTCCCCAGTGAATAGTAGACTTTGACTCTTCAATTTTATTTTCACCTTCATTAAGCTACCCCCACAACAGTAGTAGGTGAAATGTTTTGTCTGCCTTCATTAAGCTATCCACACACCGATAGTAGGCAAAGCCCTTTCTTTTTATGTTACCTTTTCTAAGCTATCAACCATATACTTGCCTGTCATATTCCCCAGTGATGTCATCTGTCTTCATTAAGCTATCCGCACACCGATAGTGGATAGTGTCTTTTTCTTTTACCTTATTTAAGCTATCATTTACACGATAGTAGCGATAAGAACAACGTAGAATCCCCGGTGAAGCCACCAAGGTAACTTTGGTCTTTTGTCTTTATTAAGCTATCATTCTGAATCAATATGGTAGTAGACAATCCCTTCTCCAGTGGAACCACGTTATCCCCAATAGAGTCGGATCCCGAACCCGGGTATCCCTTTGTTTATTTTATCCCCAGACAGGTCATCTTCGCCGTCTTTGCATTCATACTTGCATTGCAAGCATTCACAGCATTGCATGCATACATCCACAGCATTTTCAAAAAAAATTTAGTCAAAAATGGTGTACTCTGTATTTAAGTCTCTTCGACCCGTCGAATTTAAAATTTCACTTTTAATCTCCGTGGCGAGGAAACTTAAATAGGGGCATCTGTCATACCCGGGGCATCTGTCATACCCCATTTTTTGACTCATTTTTTTCTTTTCTTATATTTTATTATTTCTTATTATTTTATTGTTATTTTCCTTTTAATATTAATCCTATTTTTTTATTATTTTATTTTTATTCTTTACTTTTATTTTTACTTTTATTTCTACTATTATTACTATTATTATCTTTTTCGTTATTATTATTATTATCATCTTTATTATTATTATTATCATTATTATTATTATTATTTGTTTTCATTATTACTTTTATTATTATCATTACTTTTATTATTATTTGTTTTATTGTTTATTTTAAAAAAAATAAAAAAAGAGAAAAAAGGGATTTCGCAGAGCGAAGTTCTAATCGCTCTGCGAAATCTGCGATTTTTGCAGTTTTTGATTTTCTTATTTACCTTTCTTTTATTATTATTATTATTATTATTATTATTATTATTATCATCTATTATTATTATTATTATTACTGTTATCATTTCAATTTTACTGTTGGATTCAACAAAGAAAGAAAGGAAGCATGTGGCAATGCAAATCAAGGAAAGAAGAAATTTGTGCCAAAGAGGGCATGTGCCAAGCAAGTTGGCTGCCCTTGGGGCAGCTCTCATCCCTACCATTTGGCCTGCTATTGACCCTGCACTTTCCAGCAAGCAGCTTGCTCTTTTTCTTCCTTCCTTCTCCACCCAAAAACCAGTCAAACATAGCTGCAAATGTTTGCCCAAGGTCTGATTTTGCTGCCCTGTTTCAGCATTCTTTCTTTCCTTCTCAGAGCAGCACACTTGTTCCTTTTGTTTCTCCCAACCTCTGCACAAACAGCACACTACTCTTTCATGTTTGTCTTCTCAAAATTGCAAGGATCAATCCCAAAGGGCAGCTCAAGTTGCAAACAACCCTGTTTTTCCATTTTTTCCAGCATTTTCTGTCAGAAATTAGCTGCTTTGAGTGCTGAATTTGGCCAAAGTCTTGACCATGATCACAAGGCAATGTCACCTCTTCCCTTTTGCATTAAATGCAAAGCAAATAGCCTGATTATAGCCCACAAAAACAGCCTGGTTCTAGGGATTTTTCATGATGACAATTGATCTCATTTTTGCCTATTTAAGCAATGCAAGGCACAAGGATTATGGACAGATTTTTACAGCTAATTTCAGAGTTCTTAGAGAGGAATTTTGCAGTAAATTGATACACATTTCAGACCTTCTTTGATACACATTCCAGCTTTGCAAAACCATCATCATCCAAGCCTTTTTTCCATTTTTCTTGCAACACAAGCATTGGCAAGGAGTTTTGTAAGCATTCTGAACTCTTTACCTTTCATTTTACATTGCTGCTTGCATTTGAACTAATTCCTGTTGATCCAATTTCAGTTTCTGCATTATTAATATATGTTTAAACTTTTTTTTTCACTAAAACATCTTTTGAAACTCCAAAGAAATCTCAAGTTTGCAAGACACCAAACTGAAGTGTTTTACTCCTTTTCTTGCTAGTTTCCCAAGTTTTTCAATCCTCTTAAGGTTCTAAAGCTTGTTCAGAAGCAGCTTTTGAACAGAAGTTCAGAAGCAGCTTCTGAGTTCAAATTTTCGCAGGGTTCGCAGAGCCAAGTTATGGTCGCTCTGCGACCATGACAGAACTCAGGTTCGCAGAGCCATATTCAGGTCGCTCTGCGATCATGACAGAACTCAGTTTCTTAGTTCAAGTTTCTGAAAACTAACTTTTGAGGTTCTGATTTGAAGATTCAGAATCTAAGAGGATTAAAACTCATTTTGGTTCAAAACATAACAAGGGTTTTTGCATACATTTGGAAATTCACAAGTTTAAATAGTTAACTTGAATAACAAGAAACTTGCTCACTTTTTCAAACTTGAACTTGAGCCGAATTTGTTCATTTTCCAAAACCAAATTTGAACTTGAACCAAACTTGTTCATTTTCCAAACTTGTGCATTTTTCATAAACTTGTGCATTTTCCATAAACTTGTGCATTTTTTCATAAACTTGTTCTTGAGTTACAATAACTTGAGCAACAAGCTATGTTCATTAATTTCAACAAACTTGAACAACAAATTTGTTCATGATTTTCAACAAACTTGTTCATTTTTTTAATAACTTGAACAACACTTGTTCACAAGTTGCAACAACTAATTTGAATTTTACACTTGTTCATAAGTTTTTTAACTAAGTGTTTTGCTCTTTTGGGATTTCTTTTAATTTCAACTTTAAACTTGAATGAAAAAGGAATGGTTTGACGTATGTCTCCCCATTCCCCGGTTTCACGAATACTTGACGTATGTCTCGTTGTTCGGGCAATCATCATTCTATTTTCAACGCATCCAACACACCAAAACCCATTCTTGGCCCTCTTTGTGAAGGGATTTAAGAGGGGTTTTTTCAAAATTTTAATCCTCTTAGCGGAACAAATCCCATTGAAACGAATCTTGATTAAATCATTAATCACAAATCATACAGAACACATACTTAAACACTTTAAGGATTATGTGTTTACCTCTTGAAGAGCATAACCTTTGTAGCAGAATTGTTTCTGATCACTAGCAAAGCAACGTAGCGATGCCTCTATTCAGTCCACACGAACAGAACTTCTCCGATGACCGGTGCTAGCCAATTCCAACGGAGATTCAGAGAGAACAGGGTTTAGAGAGAGGCGGCTAGGGTTTCACAACTTTTGTGAATTAGGTTAAGCGTTTCAAAAAGTCTGTAATGCTTCACCACAAGGGTTCTATTTATAGAACCACTTGTGTGGTCAACAAGTCAAGCACTTAAATACACCGTACCTTACGGTGCACCATATTTCACTTAAACACACCGTACCTTACGATGGACCGCGTTTCTCTATTTCATAAATTAAATAATAAGTCATACTTAATTATTTAATTACTAATAAGTCCTACTTATTATTTTATAAATAAGTCTTACTTATTTATTTGTCTCATCTATCTGTCCTTTGTGTGTGACCCCCTATAGGTTCCTGTAATATCCCGCTCATAAGTATCCGTTATCAGAGCTAGAAACTTGAGAAGCAAGCGAGACAAATGAGCAATTAAGAGGAAATGGCAAACTTGTAAATAAGGCTAAGGGGGAGATTAATTAGAAAAGGGAAAAGATATTTATTTCCTTTCATTTCCATTCCTTCATTTCACTTCCAAAATTCAGATTTTACCTTCCCCCATCTCATCTCTCACGCCCCCATTCCATTCACCATCATTCATCCAAACTTCATCCCATGTCAAGTGAAAAACTTTGCAAGGCAAGCTTGTGTAGGAAGAAAGACCAAGAGAAAGTGAAGAGGAGAAAACAAGAGAATCAGGAGTAGAGTGGATTGGAGCTAGGGTTTTGGAATCAGAGTTTAGCAAGCACCAAATTGTGGATTAAGGTGAGCTCCACAGGGTTTTAGAACCCGTTTAAGTAAGTTTGAAAGTTTTCAGCTTAATTACCTAGTTTAGGGTTTTTAGTACCTAATTGCCTTTCCATGTTAATCCTTGATTATTGATGATATAAACTAGCTATATGCGTTAGAAAATGATCCTTAAACATGTTATGATGTCTGGGTATGTTGGATAAGCTGAAATGGTGAAAAATCACGTTTAAAACTTGCCAAATGCTGTCTAACTGCAGGTAAAATCGTGTCACGATTTTCCAATCGTGTCACGATTTCACAGGCAGGAACAAACTGATTTTCTAGGTAGAAAATTGTGTCACGATTTCCAAATCGTGACACGATGTGACAGGGCAGCATATGTTGTGTTTTTTCATCATTTCTCGCACCATTCCGGCTTTCCAACGCTACCTCGGACTTCATAACGATATGTAGTGACTAAGTGTTGCTAATAGGCATAGGAAGACCCAACCTTTGGGGAATGTATGGATGATTTATAAGTAAGGAAAGGAACCATGATAAGAGAGGATTATCTTAATCCATAAGTAGTCATAGCAAGGTTAAGGAACTAGATTAGGGTTTAACCCTTACGAAGCAACGATATGAACTCGATTCGGTATTCACGAATCTATGAATGATATATTGATGAAGTTTAGAACCTTTATAGGTTAAGCACTTATGATCACTTAAGGAATAAGATTATGATACGAATATGTTATACGATATGATCACGTGTTCATCAGACTCCGGGTTATGCCGGATGGGATTTCTCCGAAAGGGCTATCCACACGTAAGTTAAAAGATTTAATCATGTCCATCAGGCTCCGGGTTTCGCCGGATGGGACTTCTCCGAGAGGGTTGTCCACATGTAAAGTATGATGTGTCCAGCAGGCTCCGGATTATGCCGGATGGGGCTTCACCGAGAGGGTTGCCTACACAAAGATAAGAGGAGTCCGGTGTTAGCCTGATATGATAGGAGTTTCACCGGTATGATGGGAGATGTACTTCGGGGTTACTCCACCCGGATGCACTCCGTAAAACGAACCAAGATAATGTTATGTTTGTTCAACCCTAACTGCTAACTTAAGATATGAAAGACGAATACGTTTATGTTATATGTGATACGAGAGATGATGTTTAGTTCCTAGTGAACGAGATGTGATCCTAGGATGTCCCCAAGATCACTCCGTATATGTCAAAGTTTAAGAATAGAATATGAAGTACATGAGATAAGACAATGAAGCGATCCTAGGTTTCCCCTGATCGCGATAAAAGTAAAGAATGATGGCGATCGTAGGTATCCCCAAGATTGCCAAAGTAGGCACGGCGACCCTAGGTTACCCCCGTGGTTGCCAACAGTTGGTAGGGTAGGAGCTCACTGAGACGTTATGTCTCATCCCTTTCCTTCTGGTGCAGGTTCTTCGCAGGTAGCACGACGAAAAGGTAAAGAGAAAGCTACGGACTGATCGTGCTGCTTATGTTTTATTATTGGACACATGTATATGGATGATGTATTATGATGTATATTATGAAGAATGTTTGTATCGGATAGCGAGTTGTATGATAAACTTATGCATTGTATAATTATTACCAATCTTTCTGTATTGTATTTAATGTATCCGGTACGAAATTTTAATACTCGTAAGAGATCCTAGGCAATCTCGATATGGGTGTTACAATTTGGTATCAGAGCAGGTCGATTCAGACCGTGCCTTGGGTCATTAAAGTACAATCCAAGTTTGTGGACCTCTTGGATCCAGGACATTATTCTAGATGTTATGTTCAGTTAAAACTGATCACTTTGACTTGTATATGACAGCTAGGATAAGATGTCTGGGAGAAGAAGAGGTAGACCTCGTGCCAATCAAGCTAGCAATGAAAGTGGAGGACCCAGTTTGAATTCATGGGAACAGATGATGCAACAACAGCAGGCCTGGCAGCAGCAGTACCAAGAGCAACAAGCTCAGAATGCGTTACAGTATCAGCAAATGATGCTGATGATGCAACAGCAATCTCAGCAACAGGCCCAATCTCAGCAGCAATGGATGGAAATGATGCAGCAAGGGCAGGGTTTCCATCCACAACCACCTCCTCCAGTAATTGGTAATCCCGTGTTCCGGGAATATAATAGGCATCACCCTCCGGAGTTCAACGGAGAAGGTGAACCTCAAGAAGCAAGAAAGTGGATTAAGCAGATGGAGAAGATCTTTAGAATGGCTGAGTGCTCAGAAGAGGACAAAGTGGTCTATGCTACAAACCAACTCAGAGGCGCAGCAGAAGACTGGTGGGAATCTGCTCAGCGTAGGATGGAAGCCAATGGTGTAGAAGTGAATTGGGTAAACTTTAAAGAAGTAATGTTGGAAAAGTATTTACCTTTGTCTTACAAGGTAAAGAAGGAACAAGAATTCTTAGAATTGAAGCAAGGTAGTATGTCGGTTGCTGAGTTCACAAAGAAGTTTGAAGAGTTGTCCTATTATTCCACACACAACGAGTATGCTGACAATGAAGTGTGGAAAATGAATCAGTATAAACGAGGCTTGAGAGGCGAGATTGACACTGCATTAAGCCTCCAAAGAACTGCAAGTTACGATGAATTGGTACATGATAGCTTGGTGGTCGAAGCAGGACTTGCAAAGACCTCAAAGGAAAGATCAGTGGCTTTTGAAAGAAGGAAGAGCAGGATGCAGGATAAGTATCATGACAAGTTGAAACCGAAGGGATCACCTCAAAGGGGTAAACAAACGTATTCACCGAAGGCTGGTGCTATTTGCAACAATTGTGGGAAGTCACATTATGGCGAATGCATGAAGGGTACAGGTATTTGTTACGGATGTAAGAAGCCGGGGCATATTATTGCAAATTGTCCAGAACGGAGGAATAGAAGTGGAACTGAAGGAACTACCACATGCAAAGGAAGGGTGTACTCCCTTGATGGTGCAAAGGCCTTGGCAAATGAGGACCTGATTGCCGGTATGTGTTATCTTGGCTCATACCCAGTGAAAGTTCTTTTTGATTGTGGCGCTTCATGCTCTTTTATTTCATATAAATGTGTGGAGACGCTTCAATTATCTTTGTCTCCGTTGAATCCTCCAATGTTAGTATCCACCGCTACTGAAGGCGGAATTGAGGCAAGTTATGTTTGTGAAAACTGTCCTATCACTGTGTCTAGTAAGATTTATTATGTTGATCTAGTTTGTCTCCCGATGGAGCACCTTGACGTGATTTTAGGCATGGATTGGCTCTCTGCTAACCATGTGTATATTGGATGTTCTGAAAAGAGTATTTATATGCCGACCAGTGATACGACGGAAGGTGTGGCTTTATCTGAATTGATTAACCGCACCCATCAGTTAATCCAATTCATTTGTGCTCAAGATAAAGGATTTTATGTTATGCTCACTGTGGCCTCAGAATCAGAGTTAAGTCCCAGTGACATTCCTATTGTAAATGAGTATTTAGATGTCTTCCCTTCAGAAGTAAATAGTTTGCCTCCAGAGCGTGAGGTGGAGTTCTCAATTGATTTAATTCCAGGAGCGGAGCCGGTATCTGTGGCACCATATAGAATGTCCCCTACGGAACTTAAAGAGCTGAAATCTCAGCTAGAAGAATTGATTCAGAAGCATTTTATCAGACCTAGTGTGTCACCATGGGGTGCTCCAGTTCTGTTAGTCAAGAAGAAAGATGGAAGTATGAGACTGTGTATAGATTACCGCCAACTTAATAAAGTGACTATCAAGAACAAGTATCCTCTTCCAAGGATTGATGATCTCTTGGATCAGCTCAAGGGAGCAACTGTGTTTTCTAAAATTGATCTTCGGTCAGGTAACCATCAAATCCGTATTAAGTCTTCGGATGTATCTAAGACGGCGTTTCGAACGCGTTATGGGCACTATGAATTTCTGGTTATGCCTTTCGGTGTAACTAATGCTCCAGCAGTCTTTATGGATTATATGAACAGAATATTTCAGCCTTATCTTGATCAATTTGTGGTGATTTTCATAGATGACATCTTGATTTATTCTAAGGATCCTCAGGAGCATGCTCAGCACTTGAGAATTGTTTTGGATGTCCTCAGAGACAAGCAGTTATATGCTAAATTTAGCAAGTGTGAGTTCTGGCTATCTGAGATTAAGTTTTTGGGTCACGTTATTTCTCAAGGAGGAGTAGCCGTTGATCCATCCAAAGTTGAAGCTGTACTAAGTTGGGAAAGACCCAAGAATGTAGCGGAGGTCAGGAGCTTTCTAGGCTTGGCAGGTTATTATCGAAGGTTTATTATGAAATTTTCTCAGATTGCCTTACCTTTGTCACGCCTTACCAGAAAAGATGTACCCTTTATTTGGGACGAAGAATGTGAAGAGAGCTTCAGAGTTCTGAAAAGAAAGTTGACTAAAGCGCCAGTGTTGGCAATACCAGATCCTGAAAAGAGATACACCGTGTTCTGCGATGCATCCTCCAAGGGACTGGGAAGTGTACTTATGCAAGGAGAGAACGTGATAGCTTATGCATCTAGACAGCTCAAGACTCATGAGGAGAATTACCCCACCCATGATCTTGAGTTAGCAGCAATAGTTTTTGCATTGAAGATATGGAGACATCATTTATATGGTGCACAGTTTGATTTATTCAGTGACCATAAAAGTTTGAAGTATTTGTTTGATCAACGAGATTTGAATATGAGACAAAGACGATGGATGGAATACTTGAAAGATTTTGATTTTGACCTGAAATACCATCCAGGAAAAGCAAATGTGGTAGCTGATGCCTTGAGTAGAAAAGCTTTAGTTAAAGCTGAAATAATGATGCATACATGTGGGTTATATGAGAAATTCAGGGATCTTAACCTTCATGTTACAGAGTTAGAAGGTGGCATCTTGCTGAATAAGATAGATATTTCGTGTGACCTACGGTTTAGGATTGCACAAGCTCAATCTGTGGATATGGATCTTCAGAGGAAAGTTGGCCAAGCAGAGTATTCATGGGCACCAGATGGTGTATTATTGTTTGAAGGAAGGGTTTATGTTCCGAATGATATGGAATTGAAAAGGTTGATTTTAGAAGAAGCGCACAAGAGCAGTTTTAGTATTCATCCAGGTACTACCAAGATGTATCAAGATTTGAAGAGAGATTACTGGTGGCCTAGTATGAAAAGAGATGTTGCGGAATTTGTGTCGCGATGCATTGTGTGTCAGCAGGTGAAGATTGAACATCAAAGGCCTGCGGGAATGTTAGTACCTTTGGAAATTCCATTGTGGAAATGGGAAGATATAACCATGGATTTTGTGAGTGGATTACCTCGAACACAGCGAGGACATGACTCCATTTGGGTAATAGTGGACCGGTTAACCAAGTCAGCTCATTTCTTGCCGGTTAAGACCACTTACCGAGCCTCTCAGTATGCCGAGTTGTTTATTTCGGAGATTGTGAAACTCCATGGTGTGCCAGCTAGCATTGTGTCTGATAGAGATCCCATTTCACATCCCACTTTTGGAAAGCTTTTCAGAAGGCTTTGGGGACAAGATTGAAGATGAGCACGTCCCATCATCCTCAAACAGACGGACAATCCGAGAGGACTAGTCAGACGTTAGAGGACATGTTACGTGCATGTATCCTAGAAGATGGAGGAAGTTGGAACGATCACCTACCATTGATTGAATTTTCTTACAACAACAGTTACCATTCTAGCATTGGAATAGCACCATATGAAGCTTTGTATGGTAGGAAATGTAGAACCCCACTTTGCTGGGCTGAAGTTGGAGATAAAAGTATATTGGGACCGAAGATAATACAAGAGACGACCTTAAAGATTAAATCCATTCAGGATAAGATGAGAACAGCCCAAAGTCGACAGAAAAGTTATGTTGATAAGCGACGAAGACCCTTAGAATTTGAAGAAGGAGACCATGTGTTCCTTAAGGTTACACCCAAGTTGGGGTTAAGAGGAGCATTCAGGACCAAGAAACTTTGCCCCAGGTATGTTGGACCTTTTCAGATACTTCGACGTGTCGGACCAGCAGCTTATCAGTTAGCGCTGCCACCGGCCATGTCAGGTTTGCACGATGTATTCCACGTCTCCAACACACCAAAACCCATTCTTGGCCCTCTTTGTGAAGGGATTTAAGAGGGGTTTTTTCAAAATTTTAATCCTCTTAGCGGAACAAATCCCATTGAAACGAATCTTGATTAAATCATTAATCACAAATCATACAGAACACATACTTAAACACTTTAAGGATTATGTGTTTACCTCTTGAAGAGCATAACCTTTGTAGCAGAATTGTTTCTGATCACTAGCAAAGCAACGTAGCGATGCCTCTATTCAGTCCACACGAACAGAACTTCTCCGATGACCGGTGCTAGCCAATTCCAACGGAGATTCAGAGAGAACAGGGTTTAGAGAGAGGCGGCTAGGGTTTCACAACTTTTGTGAATTAGGTTAAGCGTTTCAAAAAGTCTGTAATGCTTCACCACAAGGGTTCTATTTATAGAACCACTTGTGTGGTCAACAAGTCAAGCACTTAAATACACCGTACCTTACGGTGCACCATATTTCACTTAAACACACCGTACCTTACGATGGACCCGCGTTTCTCTATTTCATAAATTAAATAATAAGTCATACTTAATTATTTAATTACTAATAAGTCCTACTTATTATTTTATAAATAAGTCTTACTTATTTATTTGTCTCATCTATCTGTCCTTTGTGTGTGACCCCCTATAGGTTCCTGTAATATCCCGCTCATAAGTATCCGTTATCAGAGCTAGAAACTTGAGAAGCAAGCGAGACAAATGAGCAATTAAGAGGAAATGGCAAACTTGTAAATAAGGCTAAGGGGGAGATTAATTAGAAAAGGGAAAAGATATTTATTTCCTTTCATTTCCATTCCTTCATTTCACTTCCAAAATTCAGATTTTACCTTCCCCCATCTCATCTCTCACGCCCCCATTCCATTCACCATCATTCATCCAAACTTCATCCCATGTCAAGTGAAAAACTTTGCAAGGCAAGCTTGTGTAGGAAGAAAGACCAAGAGAAAGTGAAGAGGAGAAAACAAGAGAATCAGGAGTAGAGTGGATTGGAGCTAGGGTTTTGGAATCAGAGTTTAGCAAGCACCAAATTGTGGATTAAGGTGAGCTCCACAGGGTTTTAGAACCCGTTTAAGTAAGTTTGAAAGTTTTCAGCTTAATTACCTAGTTTAGGGTTTTTAGTACCTAATTGCCTTTCCATGTTAATCCTTGATTATTGATGATATAAACTAGCTATATGCCTTAGAAAATGATCCTTAAACATGTTATGATGTCTGGGTATGTTGGATAAGCTGAAATTGTGAAAAATCACGTTTAAAACTTGCCAAATGCTGTCTAACTGCAGGTAAAATCGTGTCACGATTTTCCAATCGTGTCACGATTTCACAGGCAGGAACAAACTGATTTTCTAGGTAGAAAATCGTGTCACGATTTCCAAATCGTGACACGATGTGACAGGGCAGCATATGTTGTGTTTTTTCATCATTTCTCGCACCATTCCGGCTTTCCAACGCTACCTCGGACTTCATAACGATATGTAGTGACTAAGTGTTGCTAATAGGCATAGGAAGACCCAACCTTTGGGGAATGTATGGATGATTTATAAGTAAGGAAAGGAACCATGATAAGAGAGGATTATCTTAATCCATAAGTAGTCATAGCAAGGTTAAGGAACTAGATTAGGGTTTAACCCTTACGAAGCAACGATATGAACTCGATTCGGTATTCACGAATCTATGAATGATATATTGATGAAGTTTAGAACCTTTATAGGTTAAGCACTTATGATCACTTAAGGAATAAGATTATGATACGAATATGTTATACGATATGATCACGTGTTCATCAGACTCCAGGTTATGCCGGATGGGATTTCTCCGAAAGGGCTATCCACACGTAAGTTAAAAGATTTAATCATGTCCATCATGCTCCGGGTTTCGCCGGATGGGACTTCTCCGAGAGGGTTGTCCACATGTAAAGTATGATGTGTCCAGCAGGCTCCGGATTATGCCGGATGGGGCTTCACCGAGAGGGTTGCCTACACAAAGATAAGAGGAGTCCGGTGTTAGCCTGATATGATAGGAGTTTCATCGGTATGATGGGAGATGTACTTCGGGGTTACTCCACCCGGATGCACTCCGTAAAACGAACCAAGATAATGTTATGTTTGTTCAACCCTAACTGCTAACTTAAGATATGAAAGACAAATACGTTTATGTTATATGTGATACGAGAGATGATGTTTAGTTCCTAGTGAACGAGATGTGATCCTAGGATGTCCCCAAGATCACTCCGTATATGTCAAAGTTTAAGAATAGAATATGAAGTACATGAGATAAGACAATGAAGCGATCCTAGGTTTCCCCTGATCGCGATAAAAGTAAAGAATGATGGCGATCGTAGGTATCCCCAAGATTGCCAAAGTAGGCACGGCGACCCTAGGTTACCCCCGTGGTTGCCAACAGTTGGTAGGGTAGGAGCTCACTGAGACGTTATGTCTCATCCCTTTCCTTCTGGTGCAGGTTCTTCGCAGGTAGCACGACGAAAAGGTAAAGAGAAAGCTACGGACTGATCGTGCTGCTTATGTTTTATTATTGGACACATGTATATGGATGATGTATTATGATGTATATTATGAAGAATGTTTGTATCGGATAGCGAGTTGTATGATAAACTTATGCATTGTATAATTATTACCAATCTTTCTGTATTGTATTTAATGTATCCGGTACGAAATTTTAATACTCGTAAGAGATCCTAGGCAATCTCGATATGGGTGTTACAGTTCCCGTAACGTTGGCAATAATATTAAATCACCTATTTAATATTATAAACAGTGAGCGGTATCTAGCAATACATCACCGATACCCAAGTGACTAGAATGTCATGTGATCTGACGAAACCTTTCTGTGATAATGATCATATGTATAATTATCCCTTTGCCCTCATGTCTATATTGAACACAAGGCATAGACCGTGTCATCCTTGTCTAGTTCAATATTGGGCCCATAGACATTTCTCCTGTTATGTTGGAGGGGCAAATTCCATCTAGGTCACTCATGTCCCTTAGCATGATTCATGGAATACCCATCAACCAACTTTATAGTCATCCTATTACAGACAACGTTTGAATGGTGATAAAGCACTCGACTCCTACATCTAGGGTACATAGTGGTTTCAGGTCAAAGGGTGGAATACACCACTATCACTATGAGAATATCTTATGACACTTTTCAAAACTTTTACTATGTAGTATTCTCATGGTGGGTCAATCCAGTATAAATATTACTCCTAATATTTATACATATGTGAAGACTTGATAACTCTTTATCTATGATACGTGAGATGTGATCATCAGTCTACCCACATAATAGTCTCTATGCTTTAATGTTATCCCATTTCACAATAAAGATTGACTACGGATGCTTTAAGAATAATGTCCTTTCGTTTAATGGGTCTCACGATTAAGTCACACTAATTCTCCATTAAATGGACTAATTATTCTAGGGAATTTATTATTTTGAAACTAAACAAAAGAATAAATAAAATGCCTTATATATATATATATTCATAAATATATATATCAAAGTCATGATACAAGGCCAAATCCAATCAAAATAGATTGGCTATTAGGGCTTATTCCAACAATCTACCACTAGCACTAAAAGCCAATCAAATATTAACTCAATATCTATTGGTCAAATGTTAGCATTAAGCACACTATGGGCAAGATACTCTACTAGCAGATAAGGAACCTTTCCTATGTTGGTATGTTGTACTTCTTTCAATTTCCACTTTTGATCTTCTATCAAAAGGAAATTGAAGTGTCAACATATACATTTGAATCATTGGTGAGATCTAGTTTTCATTGCTCGCAAGATTAAACCAATTTCACCTCAGACGGGATCAATGGAATCCGCAACGCATGAAACACATGTTTTCGCTCAGCTATGAGCTAAACAATCCAAATCATATATTTGACATCTGTAATAGAAACGACAACTATCTGAAGCTTGTACTTTTACAAATTTCATAGTTGATATCCAAGCATAACATTTATTCCAGATTGTGATCTGGATATACTGTACACTGATATGAAAGTTGTCATCATTGTAACTCTTTTTCGATGTTCCTTTTGATCCGTGTTCAAGAAACAATCCTAAGTCCTTTAAGACATCCAAGGATATTCTTGAAGGTATTCTAGTGTCGAGCACTAGAATCAATTTTTGGTACAAATTAGAAATAATTTTCTAATCATGTCTCACATGTGCAGATAAATTGTTTTGGTGACTAGTATGTCATCCACATACTCCACCAAACTAATATCAATGCTCCCACTAATCTCCTTGTGTGCACAAGATTTAAATTTGTTCTTTTATTAATCTAAATTTTCATAAAACTCTATTAATAAAATAAACAATTCAACTTCGAGAAGCTTGTTCTAATTCATAAATGAATTTTGTAATACATGTACCTTTCTAGTATCCTTTGGATTAACAAAATCCTACATATGTCAAATACATATATAAGGTTATTCCAAGTAAGGAATACAACCTCATTATCCATCTTTCAGAACACGTATTATACAACAATGACAAGCGGGATCGCTAGATATAAGCATTGCGATGATGTAATGATTTCGTCATGATTTTCATCATGAGTTACATGAAGCCTTCTACAGTCAATCACATCTTAAAGGTATTCTTAATACCATCCATGTCAGTTTTATATAAGAAAACCCACATTCATCTTATGAGTCGTACTCATTGGATGATATAACCAATATCCATATATGGTTTGTGTACATAGATTCTCTATAAGATCCCATGGCATCTAGCCACTTCTCCGTATTCAGGTCATTTAAGACCTTCTAGTAAGTCGGGGCTCATCTTCCATGAGTATCATATCACCTTTTTGAGTCATGACAAAATCATGTTTCTCATCCTAGTGATATGTCATATCAGACTCATCTAGATCTTGTGCTACTCTAACTAGTGATTTAACAACAACCCTTTGTTGAATCAGTTCATGTTCCATTCTTAGAGAAACACATATTTTGTGGTACTTGACTTAATTCAAGTTCTACATCACTCCCACTGGCTCTTGCAGAGACACACTACATCAAGAGGAATACTCCAGATCCAGAGACAAACGACTTTTGTCATATAAAGATATGTACAATTAGTATCCCTTATTTTTCCTTAGGGTACCTCCACAAATATACATTTGTCTAATTTGGAATATAGTTTATCTAATAAACTTTATAACCCCAAATTATCATAAAGTCAGACTAGGTACTCTTACCTCCATATCTAATATGGTGTCTTTATAATTACCTCGATTGGAACTTATTGTGGGTGAAGAATAACTGTAATTTAATCAATTTCAAGAGTCACGGAGTTATAATCAAACTATTTTAGATCGAGTCATGTCAAACATGAAGCGATATAAATTATCAATATACTCCTTAATTAAGTATTAACCATCATGACATACTCGTATGGTCTTTATACTTTTCAAAATTATTCCTTTACTCCATCGTTGAACTCTTTGAACCAATTCAAAGATTTCTAATTCGTGCCCAACATAAACTTACATTTACTAATCTAATCAGTAATGTAAATTAAGTAAAAGAAATAAATATCTCTAGCAAATGTGTTTGGTGATCCATATACATCATATGTATATTGATTCGAATAAATCAGATGTTCTCTAACACTGAAATATTTTAAAGGTGGAACTCACATCCTTCAAATGATATAATATCAAATGAGTCCAATAGTCCATATTAATGGAATCTGGAATTGTGAATCACACTTCTTTGCAACAATAATGCCGATGATATACAAAAGGTTCAAATCTCATTTGATCATTTTCTCATATGTTATAGACCAGCTTATCAAGATCATGGAATTCAAGTCCATTACTTGATTAACACACTTGTATAGAAAACATTATTTGGATAATATGACAATGTTTGTCTTTTATTCAACCACACAATCTTTCTCTTGTCAATACAAGATTTAGGATTTAATGCTTCTATTTTAAATGGAATTTAATAACAATTATTTGGTTCCATATCAAGTTAAATTTAAGTCCAAGCATTAGCTCCTATGTCAATCAAACAATTTGTTCCATTCTAGACGTAGGTGGACTTCACTTGTAGTTAATGTCCTGCTTCTTTAAAAACTCTATATTTCAACAAATATGAGATCAATCATCAAGTATCATATACTTATGATGCAGAAGTCGAAATTTAACTTTCTATAACTATATGGGCAAAGAAGAAGTCTTACCTCTTTCTTATATTTTGACTTTTTTTAAAACATTAACAGTTTTTCTCGTACTTGAGAACAATTCTCAATTCTTGTACCAATTCAGAAACTCCTTTCTGAAGATTTTGTTCTTTATATGAACATTTAACAGTATAATAAAATGCATATGCCAAAGAAATTCTAAATACAGAAAATAAATAAAATAAATGTATCATGATTTAAAACATATTTAATTAGGTCTTTAATTAAATATGCTCCCACTATTTTACTCAAAACAAATGACCTTCAACACTTGATTTGGAAAATCTCATTGAAAGATTTTCTAGTGGGTTGAAATCCATATTTCACTTCGTTTTGAGTCAACGAGGGCTGATCCCCCAAAACTTAGCTATTTAGGTAGGAACTCCTTCCAATTGTATCTCATACAACTTTCAAACCATTTGGGCGAGTAACTCCTTACTCTAATCTATCATATAGATGTTCCCAAACTTTGCTTCTAAATATATTTTAATCTTATTAAAATAATTTAGTTAAGTTAGACCCAAAGAATAACAGTTGGGTAAATGGAATTACCTCACCGCAACTTACTAGTATAGAAAGTGCACTTCGCTAGGGCGAACCCACACTATTCGAGACTAGTCTTGAAGGGTGCTATCCTTTGGAAAGCAATTAACTTAATATTCTATTTGAAGTTAATATATTTTTAATCTTATTAAAATAACTTAGTTAAGTTAGACCCAAAGAATAACAGTCGGGTAAATAGAATTACCGCACCTCAACTTACTAGTATAGAAAGTGCACTTCGCAGAGGCGAACCCACACATTTCGGTATTAGTCTTGAAGGGTGTTATACTTTGGAAATCAATTAACTTCAATTCTATTTGAAGGATTTTTATTAAGTTTAATCTCATCGACATGTGTATCTCATACACATGTCTCTAGAAATGCATGACATTCATGCTCATATTTAGCAAGTATATATAACATTTAAAACATACATGCTAACATACATCTAAAACGCGTTAAGCATATACATCATACATGCGCTAACTAAACATACATTTCATGCATCACATACATAAAATAAATTTGGTAGTATGGTTATGACCTCCTAACGCGTAAGAATTAAATAAACTACTTTATTACAATTTTTTGACCCCCGAGCAAGCTTCAAAAGTTTCTCCATTGGAATCATCTTTTGGCGTCGTCTTCTCTTCAACTCGAGCAATTACATTATTTAACACTTAAATAAAATAATTAATGAAACGACACGCAGGTCGTATTTAAATAAAATAAATCACGACACGCAGGCCGTATTTAAATAAAATAAATCACGACACGCAGGCCGTATTTAAATAAAATAAATTATGACACGCAGGTCATATTTAATTAAATCAATAAACGACAAAATAAACTAAGGTCATAACCATATACCTTAAACTTAATGATAAATAATAATAACTATTTATTATTATCATTAAGCAATTTTAAAGTCAATCAAGTCATAAATAAATATAAAATATGCAAATATTATGACCAAATCTAAAAGATCATATCCGATATTGAAACTCTTTTAATATCATGATTCTTTTAAATTAGAAACAAATTATGTAAAAATCATGCAAATCTTTTAAATAAATTCAAAATCATACATGACATTGAAACTATATCAAATCATGACATTTTAAATTTACTATCAAATAAGGATCGTTTACTACCATTTCAAACAACTTTTGAAAAACAATCCAAAAAGGTAGAATTTTTATTTATTTAATTATAGTAATATTGACACTCAATCATTATTATAATTAAATCTGCTTTATTTAGGCAATCAATCTGTTTCCAAAACAAATTATGGTGCTAAAATTTTGCAAATATTTTAATACCAAATTCAAAAGATCATATCTGATATTGAAACTTTTCAAAATCATGATCCTTTTAAATTGGAAATGAATTAAACTAAAGATATGAAAATCTTTAATTACCAAATTCAAAAGATCATATCTGATATTGAAACCCTTTCAAAATCATGATCTTTTAAATCTATACTACCTTTTCCAATTGAATAAATTAATTAAACATTATGATCGATCACATTACATAGATCACAATACATCAATTGTTTCAAGGATTATTTGTTTAGCATGAACAATCGGATCTTTGATGCTTCACCAGATTCGGATATCGAAGCTCAATCTCACGAATTGTTCAAATTCACAACAATCTTTTGAAAACAATTGACGAATGATACAACCATAATAATACAACTCTTGTATAGTTAGGCAACCTAATACGACGATCAAACATCAATAGTTTTAACAATTGTTTGCTCAGTATGGACAACCGGATCTTTGATGCTTCACCAAAATCGGATATCGAAGCTCAATCTCACGAATTGTTTACAAATTCACAATCAATTATATAAAACCTATTGAACAAATGACACAATCAATATATCACATATACTGATGTCGTATCTGAATCATATATCACATATATGATATTGATAAATCAATTTTAATTAATTCTTATTTTAAAAAATAAAAATAAATATTAACACTTAATATTATTTGGATTTACATTGCAAAACTTATCAAAATAAATTATTTTAAGATTGGCATAAATATGAATCAAATTCACAAAGTGGTTAAGGAATATGCCGAGAATCATTCACATGCCTATATGCACAATGAATTGATTTTGTATTTCTTTTATTTTATTCTTTTGAATCAGATTCAATTAAAGAATGATATCAATAACCTGTCTAAACCAATTTGTGATTTTGACAATTAATCATGGAAACAATTTTAAGCTAATTCAAATTGTAGACGTGGGCATGATGATACATCACGATTCTGGCTCTCGAAATTTTATTTTTGAAACGGATCCAAAACAAAGCAAAATTATCGAGGTATTGGTTAAACTTTGAAACAAAATTCAAAGAACATATATCGTATATATGGACTGACCAAACACGTAATTGAATCATATTCAACAATCGATAAACTCTTGAACCAGATCGTAGAATCATGTTTAGAACAGTAGATTTGAATTAATGATTCAATCAAAACCATTGCTCTGATACCACTGAAGGGATTTAAGAGGGGTTTTTTTCAAAATTTTAATCCTCTTAGCGGAACAAATCCCATTGAAACGAATCTTGATTAAATCATTAATCACAAATCATACAGAACACATACTTAAACACTTTAAGGATTATGTGTTTACCTCTTGAAGAGCAGAACCTTTGTAGCAGAATTGTTTCTGATCACTAGCAAAGCAATGTAGCGATGCCTCTATTCAGTCCACACGAACAGAACTTCTCCGATGACCGGTGCTAGCCAATTCCAACGGAGATTCAGAGAGAACATGGTTTAGAGAGCGGCGGCTAGGGTTTCACAACTTTTGTGAATTAGGTTAAGCGTTTCAAAAAGTCTGTAATGCTTATAGAACCACTTGTGTGGTCAACAAGTCAAGCACTTAAATACACCGTACCTTACGGTGCACCATATTTCACTTAAACACACCGTACCTTACGATGGACCGCGTTTCTCTATTTCATAAATTAAATAATAAGTCATACTTAATTATTTAATTACTAATAAGTCCTACTTATTATTTTATAAATAAGTCTTACTTATTTATTTCTCTCATCTATCTGTCCTTTGTGTGTGACCCCTATAGGTGCCCGTAACGTTGGCAATTGTAATATCCCGCCTAAGACTCGAATATTTATTAATATTGAGACGATGTATCAGAAATGTTTTGAGCAAAGGACAATTTGGTAAATTGTCAGTTAATGGGCTTATTTATACGGTAAGTGTAATATCCCGCTTGTAAGTATCGATTATTAGTGTTAGAAACTTATGAAGCAAGCATGGCAAGTTAGTAAATAAGTGGAATGGCATTTTAGTAAATATTTGAAAAGAGGAGATTGTTTAAGAAAGAAACAAGATATTTCTTGCCATCTTTATCTTCATTTCATTCACTCTTCCAAATCAGCATTTCCTCTCCCTCCTTCCCTCAATCACACGCCCTCATCTCATCATGCCAACATCCATCCAAACTTCATCCAAACTCTTGTGAGAAAATTCTTGTAAGCAAGCTTGTATTGGAAGCTAGAGCAAAAGAAGTAAAAGGAGAAACAAGGAGAATCAAGGGAGAATTAAGAGAAGTGATAGTTGAAGCTAAGGCTTTGGAGTTTAGAAGCTAGCAAGCACCGATTGAAGATTAAGGTGAGCTCCACAGGGTTTTAGAACCCGCTTGAGTAAGTTTGAGAGTTTTAATATTACAATCATAGTTGTCAATTTTAGTGCCCCAATTCTATGTTGCTAGTAATTTTTGATCATACATGTTGCAAGCTGTTTATATGACTTAGAGATTTACCTTAAAGCTGTTATGATGTTTGGGCAAGATTGGATAAGCCAAAATGGTGCGAATCATGTTTTAAACTTGCCCTATGCTGTCCAACTGCAGGTAAAATCGTGTCACGATTTTACAACCGTGTCACGATTTTATAGGCAGGAACTAACACGATTTCTGGGCATGAAATCGTGACACGATTTCCAAATCGTGTCACGATGGGACAGGGGACAGGATTATAATGTTTTTCTTCGAATCCTTGCACCGTTTTGGCTATCCAATGCTGCTTCTGACTTAATTAACAACATGTAATGGTTAAGTATTACTAATAAGTATTAAAAGACCTATCTTTTAGAGAATGAATAGATTATTATAGATTGAGGATAGGCACCTTATTGAGAGATGGATATCTTAGTCCATAAGTTATCATAGAGAAGTATAAGAGCTAGTATTGGGATTATCCCTTACTAAGCATTTTCTTAACACTCAATTGAGTATGTGCAAGCCTAAGAATGATTTAGAATTTAAGTTTAGAACCTTTATAGGTTAAGTATTCAAGAATTATTAAAGACATAAGTCGTGGCCTTCGTCGTTCACGCTAGTGGGACATGAATGGTTCACGCAAAAGTAAAGACTATTAAGGATGAATATTAAGTCGTGACTTTCGTCGTTCACGCTAGTGGGACACGAAAGGTTCATGCATAAGTTAAAAGATATTTTAATTCGCGTCTCTCATCGTTCACGCTAGTGGGACATGGGAGGTATACGCATAAGTTAAGATTTTTAAGTCGTGTCTTCTGTTGTTCACGCTAGTGGGACACAGGAGGTTCACGCTAGTGGGACGTGTTACTCCACAAGGATGACCGCACGACGACAAGAGGAGTCCGGTGTTAGCCTGATATGATAGGAATTTTCACCGGTAGAGGGGAGATGTACTTCGGGGTTACTCCACCCGGATGCACTCCGTAAAATGAACTCAGATAATATTGTTTGTTCAACGCTGACTTACTAACTTTATAATTCAGAATGATGTATATTAATACTTATGAAATTATTATGAGAATATGACAATAGTCAGCAGAGAAAGAAAGTGATCATAGGATGTCCCCAGATCACTAAGTATAAGTTTAAGTTTAAAGTTAGAATATGATACGACATGATTAAGACAAGTTGTGATCCTAAGTTTCCCAATTGATCGCGAAATATGTAGAGAAAGACGGCGATCATAGGTATCCCTAAGATCGCTAAAAGTAGGCACGGCGACCCTAGGTTTCCCCCGTGGTTGCCAACAGTAGGATGGGCTGGAGCTCACTGAGACATTATGTCTCATCCCAATCCTTCTGGTGCAGGTTTTCAGGTGATCAAGAGATGTTCATGATGTTATTCTCCAAGAAGACGCTGGATGGAGTGCAGTTGCTCGATGAGGACAAGCTCAGGAGGTTTTCAGATTATGTATATATGTATATGAAAGTGTAATTTATGATATTTGGATAACTGTATTAACGAGCCAACTTGTACTCATTCAGATGTATGTATTATTATTATTGAAAATTTTAAAGTACCCAGTATCAGAATAATACACATGCTAAATATTCTAGATAATTTAGTATGGGTGTTACAATTGGTATCAGAGCAGGTCGATTCAGACCGTGCCTTGGGTCATTAAAGTTTCAATAAAAGTAGTGGGACCATTGGGTTCCGGGTATTGTTCTAAGTGTCACATCTAGTTGAGCCTGATCAACTCAATCTAGTATATGACAGTTAGGATAAATGTCCGAGAGCTGAATATGACCAAGGAGGAATGAAGTTAGTTATGAAGGGCGAAGATTAAGATGACAGAATTTTAAGATGGAATTGGCGAAGGAGTATTCATGCAAAATGGCGGCCAACAATCATGAGTTAACGAAGCCTGTTAGTGGCAAGATTTCAGAAACATAAGAGATATTTAAAAGGTGATGTGAAGCACTTCAACCCAGTTGGACGCATCGTTGGACGATGCCTCGTCTGCGGAAGACATAAAGGTTAAGGAATCATGGAATGCTTTAGGGAATGACGTGGAACCTTGACGGGAACCGCAGTTTGAAAAGTTAAAGTGAAGTGTAGACTAAGTAACAATTCTGAGTACAGAGTTGAAGAATAGCAGTACCAAACCTAGAGAAATGAAATGAGGAACTATCGGCCAGTTTTTGAAACCTCTGATTCTCAGCAAAGATTGAGTGTTGAAGAATCGAACTTGAATCGGATGAGATTTTAATGTCCGGACAGTTAAGAGAATTAATTAAGGATTAAGTGAGTTATTTGGACAGATGAACTAACCACTCAAGTATGGTCATTGAGTATGAATCGCAAGTAAGTTTAACCCCATCAGATCAGTCACGTCTCCTGAACCAGATTTGTGAAATAAGAAGAGAAGATGGTATGCAACCTAAGAACTAAGATGGATATTGAATAATAAGTTATTGGAATTTAGTGAACTGATGGACGAATAAAGTTGAATTCTCTCGATGGAGCGAAGAAGGCAAGTTCAAGATAACACAAGATTAAAGTAGACCAGTTTTGAAGGATAATCGGAACCTTGGCCGAGAAATTATATTGAGATTTTATTATATGGGAGATCGTCTTATATATGAAAAGTTAAGATTGTGATTAATGTAAAGGCGTTATATGTTTTCAACCGAAGAGTTTTCTTCCACGAATATTCTAGAAACTGAAAAGATCACCCTGTGTGGATAAGTTCCGAGGACGGTAACAAAGTATAGACTTCGGGTTGTTCAATTATATGCAGAATTACTCAGATGTTAAAAAAATCAAGATTTGAATTGTGACTGTAATATCAAGTTACTGGAGGAATCCAATAGATTATGATAAGTGCAGAAGTTTAAGATCGATTAATCGGGTGCTTGAAGAGATATAACCTATTTTGGGCATACAAGAGAACTGGTAAGAGTTTGAATATATTCCAAAATAGATTGTTCCGTAGGAACTCAAAGGTAACTTAAGGGACATAATAGAGTTATGGAGACTGAAGTTGTCTCGGAAAGATTACGGATATGACATCCTTACGGGTAAGGATAGAACGACTAGTAACAGGATTCAATATATAAAAGATGTGAACCTCCATAAACCATAAGTCATTTTAGAAGTTGACACAAGTGTTTGTGTGTGAATTTAAGTTGTCACAAGCCAGTTTTCAATCGGGTTTCCGCAATGTTATAACGATTATACATGAAGAGCTGACCAAGAGATGGTTACAGAATTCAAGATATGGAAGTAAAGTTAGAACCAGTGTTTAAGCTGTCTGACAGGAGCATTGTTGGGCTCGTAACAGTTGCTGGAAACCGTTTACAAGTTCTGGCGTATTATTGTGAAAGTAGGTACATGGTCCATGTACGAAAGGAAACGTAAAGTCAGGAGATGACGATCAATCCGTAAGTTAAGCAGATGGTTTAAGCCACAAGAGGAACAATAACGTCAGATGGTTTTGATTATAGAAACTACAACATGATAGAGTAAGAAGATTAGTCAAGGAAATTTTATTTGGCAGTAGTGGTGTAGTGTTCCAAATCTAACTAGAGTTGCTAAGAATCAGAGTTGCGCAGCGGAAGTTAAGTTGAGGAATACCTCGAACCTATAAGAAATGGAATATCGAAATAGTTTAATAATATATGATAAGGAATAAGAAGGAAGTGATTCTAGCACATTGGAAGTTATTCCTAAAATGGTAGTTTAACTATTTTCAGCTCAGTAATATCAAGTATACTTGAAGAATAAGTTTAGTCTAAAGAGAATTGAGCATGAGATAGCAGCAGTGTAGGTTGCACTCGTAAGATGAAATTGGTGAGTTCGAAGCATTGGTCATAAGCGACAATGCAGTGGCGAATGAGTTTAATTTCACATTGCACCAATGTCATGTCAACATATATTAACCGAAGGGTTCGGGAAGTCTCGAACTTAATGTTCACCAGTAAAGGAAGGAGAACTTTTACGTAGATTAAAAGTTATTCGTAGTCCACAGTCAAGGGCTACGTAATTTCAGGTTGTGACTAAAGGATTAAAGACTAGGTGTGCTATTATTGGTAGCAATTAAGTAGAGTTTTCTATTGAAACCAAGGATCTTGAACTCGATGTTTAGAAACGAGAAATAAGTTTATGATGCCGATAGAATGTAACCATAATTTGCGTTATGAGTTATTGCATACTCAAGAAATTAATATGAGTAACATTGGCGGGGCAAACCTGGCAAGCCAGTTGAAAGGCAAATCCTGGATGTTACAAAATGAGTTAAAAGTAAAAGAAAAGATTCCCAATTGATGTGGTAATGTCTCAAATATGTTAAGATTAAGAATGATGTCCTGCTAGTTGGACAATGATGATGTGACGTACTATGTACCCGTTAGTAGCGTACATGTACTCTAACATGTATGTAAATTAAATGTTATGGAATATGCTATGGGATGATATGATATGTGAGATGATTTATACCACCCAACACTTGGACTACGTTTTATAAGCTTTGGACATATATCGGCATAGAAAATATTAACGACACGATAAGGATTCAAGATATGTGGTGACAGGAATGATAAAAGATTGTCAGACTTCTGGTAACGAAGAATGACTTCTAATTTATTAAGATAAATGACGCCAACTACTTATTAAGCGAAGCACAAGTAATCTGTAAGAATTTCGCGAATTCTTGAGAATTTTATAGTGAAGGTAATGATTATGATTGTGACAAGTAGCACATCGTGATGGCATAAAGAAAGGAGCAGGTGCTAGAGGTGAAACCTCCTGCTTGTACTTGGAATAACAATGAAGTTGGAATGATCCTTGCATTTGCATGTGCGTATATAATATCAGATGTTTTTCAGTGTAATGATGATTCTATATGGAAGGGTACGACATAGGTCTATAAGTAAAATGCCGTTGTATGAGACGAAAGATAAAAATAATTCATGGGAAATAAATTTAGTGCAAGAAACCCACTAAAGAGTGGGAATATTTGAGGATAATAAAAACAATCTAATGTCGTCAAAGTAAGGTTACATGGACTATGAAGGTATTTATAGGAATTAGTTCAAGTGCCAGAGCTGGACAACTACAGATTGGATTTGCCAAAGGGTATGAACCAGGAACGTGGTCAAGAGAGTTGGATATGATGGTTCAGATAACCTCACATCCCACTACGTAAGAGTTATGAAATTCACCACGAGCATTTCAGTTAAAGGAAAAGTTGTCGAGTATATCCGATATATAGAGTTGGAAATCCAAGGGATTACGATAAGTAAGACGAACTGGAGTTTTGACTAGTAGAGAAAGTAGTATGAGAGGATTCTAAATTTCGAGGACGAAATTTCTTTAAGGGGGGTAGATTGTAATATCCCGCCTAAGACTCGAATATTTATTAATATTGAGACGATGTATCAGAAATGTTTTGAGCAAAGGACAATTTGGTAAATTGTCAGTTAATGGGCTTATTTATACGGTAAGTGTAATATCCCGCTTGTAAGTATCGATTATTAGTGTTAGAAACTGATGAAGCAAGCATGGCAAGTTAGTAAATAAGTGGAATGGCATTTTAGTAAATATTTGAAAAGAGGAGATTGTTTAAGAAAGAAACAAGATATTTCTTGCCATCTTTATCTTCATTTCATTCACTCTTCCAAATCAGCATTTCCTCTCCCTCCTTCCCTCAATCACACGCCCTCATCTCATCATGCCAACATCCATCCAAACTTCATCCAAACTCTTGTGAGAAAATTCTTGTAAGCAAGCTTGTATTGGAAGCTAGAGCAAAAGAAGTAAAAGGAGAAACAAGGAGAATCAAGGGAGAATTAAGAGAAGTGATAGTTGAAGCTAAGGCTTTGGAGTTTAGAAGCTAGCAAGCACCGATTGAAGATTAAGTTGAGCTCCACAGGGTTTTAGAACCCGCTTGAGTAAGTTTGAGAGTTTTAATATTACAATCATAGTTGTCAATTTTAGTGCCCCAATTCTATGTTGCTAGTAATTCTTGATCATACATGTTGCAAGCTGTTTATATGACTTAGAGATTTACCTTAAAGCTGTTATGATGTTTGGGCAAGATTGGATAAGCCAAAATGGTGCGAATCATGTTTTAAACTTGCCCTATGCTGTCCAACTGCAGGTAAAATCGTGTCACGATTTTACAACCGTGTCACGATTTTATAGGCAGGAACTAACACGATTTCTGGGCATGAAATCGTGACACGATTTCCAAATCGTGTCACGATGGGACAGGGGACAGGATTATAATGTTTTTCTTCGAATCCTTGCACCGTTCTGGCTATCCAATGCTGCTTCTGACTTAATTAACAACATGTAATGGTTAAGTATTACTAATAAGTATTAAAAGACCTATCTTTTAGAGAATGAATAGATTATTATAGATTGAGGATAGGCACCTTATTGAGAGATGGATATCTTAGTCCATAAGTTATCATAGAGAAGTATAAGAGCTAGTATTGGGATTATCCCTTACTAAGCATTTTCTTAACACTCAATTGAGTATGTGCAAGCTTAAGAATGATTTAGAATTTAAGTTTAGAACCTTTATAGGTTAAGTATTCAAGAATTATTAAAGACATAAGTCGTGGCCTTCGTCGTTCACGCTAGTGGGACATGAATGGTTCACGCAAAAGTAAAGACTATTAAGGATGAATATTAAGTCGTGACTTTCGTCGTTCACGCTAGTGGGACACGAAAGGTTCATGCATAAGTTAAAAGATATTTTAATTCGCGTCTCTCATCGTTCACGCTAGTGGGACATGGGAGGTATACGCATAAGTTAAGACTTTTAAGTCGTGTCTTCTGTTGTTCACGCTAGTGGGACACAGGAGGTTCACGCTAGTGGGACGTGTTACTCCACAAGGATGACCGCACGACGACAAGAGGAGTCCGGTGTTAGCCTGATATGATAGGAATTTTCACCGGTAGAGGGGAGATATACTTCGGGGTTACTCCACCCGGATGCACTCCGTAAAATGAACTCAGATAATATTGTTTGTTCAACGCTGACTTACTAACTTTATAATTCAGAATGATGTATATTAATACTTATGAAATTATTATGAGAATATGACAATAGTCAGCAGAGAAAGAAAGTGATCATAGGATGTCCCCAGATCACTAAGTATAAGTTTAAGTTTAAAGTTAGAATATGATACGACATGATTAAGACAAGTTGTGATCCTAAGTTTCCCAATTGATCACGAAATATGTAGAGAAAGACGGCGATCATAGGTATCCCTAAGATCGCTAAAAGTAGGCACGGCGACCCTAGGTTTCCCCCGTGGTTGCCAACAGTAGGATGGGCTGGAGCTCACTGAGACATTATGTCTCATCCCAATCCTTCTGGTGCAGGTTTTCAGGTGATCAAGAGATGTTCATGATGTTATTCTCCAAGAAGACGCTGGATGGAGTGCAGTTGCTCGATGAGGACAAGCTCAGGAGGTTTTCAGATTATGTATATATGTATATGAAAGTGTAATTTATGATATTTGGATAACTGTATTAACGAGCCAACTTGTACTCATTCAGATGTATGCATTATTATTATTGAAAATTTTAATGTACCCAGTATCAGATTAATACACATGCTAAATATTCTAGATAATTTAGTATGGGTGTTACAGCAATAATATTAAATCACCTATTTAATATTATAAACAGTGAACGGTATCTAGCAACACATCACTGATACCCAAGTGACGAGAATGTCATGTGATCTGACGAAACCTTTCTGTGATAATGATCATATGTATAATTACCCCTTTGCCCTCATGTCTATATTTAACACAAGGCATAGACCGTGTCATCCTTGTCTAGTTCAATATTGGGCCCATAGACATTTCTCCTGTTATTTTGGATAGGCAAATTCCATCTAGGTCACTCATGTCCCTTAGCATGATTCATGGAATACCCATCAACCAACTTTATAGTCATCCTATTACAGACAACGTTTGAATGGTGATAAAGCACTCGACTCCTACATCTAGGGTACATAGTGGTTTCAGGTCAAAGAGTGGAATACACCACTATCACTATGTGAATATCTTATGACACTTTTCATAACTTTTACCGTGTAGTATTCTCATGGTGGGTCAATCCAGTATAAATATTACTCCTAATATTTATACCTATGTGAAGACTTGATAACTCTTTATCTGTGATCTGTGAGATGTGATCATCAGTCTACCCACATAATAGTCTCTATGCTTTAATGTTATCCCATTTCACAATAAAGCTTGACTACGGATACTTTAAGAATAATGTCCTTTCGTTTAATGGGTATCACGATTAAGTCACAATTAATGCTCCATTAAATGGACTAATTATTCTAGGGAATTTATTATTTTGAAACTAAACAAAAGAATAAATAAAATGCCTTATATATATATATATATATATATATATATATATATATATATTCATAAATATATATATCAAAGTCATGATACAAGGCCAAATCCAATCAAAATAGATTGGCTATTAGGGCTTATTCCAACACTTTGGTCAATTTGAGCCTTTCTTGGTCCCCCGTGACCAATTGACCTTCTCTTGACTCCGTTGAGTCATTTGAATCAATGCCCGACCCGTTGGTCCATTGAACTTTTTTCTCGGTCCCCCGTGACCATTTGAACCTTTCTTGGCCCCGTGGTCAATTCAAACTTTTTACGCCCATGCGCGTTTTCAAACGGATACCATTGCCCGAGTGCGAGTCCGTCCTTTTTACCTTCATTAAGCTACCCTCATAACGGTAGTAGGTAAAAAATTTTGTCGGTCTTCATTAAGCTATCGTCACAACGATAGTAGACCATTTTTATTTTGCCTTTAAAAAACAACTTTTCGTCCAAGCGCGATCAAATCTTTTTCATAATTAAAACCAATCAACAAACAAACTTTTGCTACAAAGAACTATGTAGTTTTGATTTCTCCATCGCACCGTGAGATACGTAGGAGCAAGATTCACATCTTGTCGAGCACATTAGTAAAAAAATATATTTTTCCCCCTTTACATTTTTCCCCTTATATATATTTAAGCATAGCAAGCAAACTTTAAAAACACTTTAGCCTTAACTAACTAGGAGGTTCCCGTTGAGTACAACGGATGTGAGGGGTGCTAATACCTTCCCCTCGCATAATCGACTCCCGAACCCTAAATCTTTATAAACGTGGTAATTTAGAACTTTTTCCCCTTTTCCCCGAAAAATTAAAAGTTCAGTCGTGAAACAAAATTAGTGAGTCAACGCTTGTCAATAGCTTGATCTACGAAATTCGACACGACAAAAATGGCGACTTCACTGGGGACCGAACCCAGAATCGCGGTCTCAGAATCGAAGATAAAAGAAGAGAAAAAGTTGGCTGAGTTCAAGAAAACATTGGATCCTTCGGACATCAAGCTTCGCAAAGAAGCCAAATTGGCTATCCACAATTTTAAGAAACCCAAATTGTGTAACACTGAAATCAACAAGTTGATCGAAAATGGCTCTCGGACCCAAGTTGTGCTGGATCATGCCAAAAGGGCTTTGGAGATGCTAACAGTTGACTTTACTTTTTAAGCTTTTTATTTCTTTTCTTAAATTGTAATATGTACTAGTGTAACCTCTTTTGAAAGTTTCGACAACGCTCTGGCAGCATATGCCATGATTACAAATTTCCTATTACCTTTTTATTCATATGTAGTTTTAACTTCTTGCAGCATTGGCTTATACTTTTTCAAATATTTGCCATTTACTCGTAGAACTCGATTATCCGCGCCTATCTCTTCTATCTCATACACACCATTGGAGAAAACCTGTGTTAATTCGAATGGTCCTTCGCAGTTTGGCGACCATTTGCCTAAGACTCTGTCTTTTCTATCCATAGGGAGAATTACTTTCCAAACTAACTCTCCTAAGGCAAAAGACTTAGACTTTACCTTTTTGTTATAGGCTTTAGCCACTCTCTCTTTTTGCCTTGTAAGGACTTCTAATGCAATTATTCTCTCTTCGTCTATATCGACCAATTCATCCAGCATCATGTCCCAATAATGGTTCGTCGAAATTTCAAATTGTCTTTGAATTCTAGTCGACTGTAAGTAAACTTCAACGGGTAGGTCTGCATCATGTCAGAATGTGAATCTAGATGAGGTAGTGTTAGTCGATTCCTTTGGGGAATTCCGACAGGCCCATAGGGCTTGGTTCAAACTATTATGTCAATTTCTTGGTTTACTACCCACATGTTTCTTTATCAAATTAATGATAATTTTATTGGCAGCTTCGACCTGACCATTTGCCTGCGCGTAATAAGGCGTCGAAGTTAATAATTTAAAACCAATTTCGGAAGCAAATTCTACCATTTTTCGTCCAATGAAGACCGATCCTTGATCTGTCATAATAGTCTCTAGGATTCCAAACTTGTACAGAATGTGGTCTTGAAAAAACTTGATAACTGCCTCCTGATCCACATTTGGTAAAGGAACGGCTTCCACCCATTTGGTGAAAGAATCTATCCCGACTATTATATACCGGTGGCCTTTCAACGAAGTAGGTTTTACTTCTCCAATCAAATCTAAAGCCCAACCTCTAAATGGCCATGGTTTTACTATTGCATGCAGTTCGCTCGCTGGTACATGTTGTATTCCCGCATGCTTCTGACATTCTTGACAACCCTTGGCAAACTCTATACAATCTTTTAACATCGTTGGCCAATAAACGCCTTGTCGAAACAAAAGCCATTTCATTTTGTGGCTTGCTTGATGAGAACCACAAATCCCACTATGGGTATTGAAAATTGCCAAATATGCCTCATTTTCCCATAGGCATTTTAGTAAAACTTGTTCAGGAGTTTTCTTGAACAATTCATTTCCAATTATTACATAGCTTAAGGCCCTATATTTGATTTTTCGGCTAGTGCTCCCGGAAGGATTTTCCAGATATTCGACAATCTTTTTTCGCCAATCGTTATCTGTCATGTTTAGGGAAAGGCTATCAGAGTAAGTTTGTCTCTTATTTCTATCAACTCCTTTAATTTTGCTTTGGAAACTTTATAGCCTGAAGAAATTTGTGCCAACTCATTCGCCTCTTGGTTATCCATTCGAGGCACATGTTCAATGTTTACGTAATGAAAACGTTGTAACAACGTGTTGGCTAAAATGAAATACACAATCAGATTTTCTTTAATGCATCTGGATTCTTTCGTCAATTGCTTTATGACTAATCCGGAGTCTCCTTTTATCTCGACTTCTTTTTCCCCCAATTCTAACAAAATCTCAAGTCCTGCTATTAAGGCTTCATATTCAGCCTCATTATTGGAGCACAGTTCATTAATCCTGAACTTAAAGCTAGTTGGAATGTTAGTAGGAGATACAATTAATATACCAATCCCAATGCCATTCTATGACTGGAACCGTCGAAATATAGTTTCCAGGGTGGAGTCTCCACTAGATTCGTTGTGGCTTTGATCGCAGAATGGTCAACTATGAAGTCGGCCACGATTTGCCCTTTGATAGCTTGTAAGGGCCTGTAGGTTAGTTAATATTATGTGAGGGCTAAAGCCCATTTACCAATCCTACTGTGCAAAATAGGTTTCCACAACATGTGTTTAATAATATCAAAATGAGAATAAACACAAACGTTGACTGGCTTTATATATTGCTTTAACTTTGTACAAGAGAAATACAGACAAAGGCATAAATTTTCAGTCGGATGATACCTTATCTCAACATCATTCAAAATTTTACTGAGGTAATATATGCCTCTTTCGACACCATTTTCATCCTCTTGGGCTAACATGCTACCTATGGATGATTCTGACGCTGCTATGTACAATTTCATCACTCGATTCTTAAGTGGAGGTAAAAGAACATGTGGTTTTGTCAAATACGACTTAATCTCTTCAAAAGCATTCTGATGCTCTGGTTCCCATCTAAACGTATCTTCTTTCTTGAGTCGGAGCAATGGCGAGAAAGCTTGAGTCTTGCCACTTAAGTTCGAAATGAACCTTCCTAGAAAGTTGATCTTGCCTAGAAGAGATTGCAATTCTTTCTTGGTCGAAGGAGCCTTCGTTTCCAAGATGGCTTTTGTCTTGTTTTGGTTTATTTAAATACCCTTTTTGTGGACCACGAAACCCAGGAAATCACCTGCATGGACACAAAAAGCACATTTTAAAGGGTTCATCTTTAAACCATAATTTCTTATCCTTTCGAACGATTGTCGAAGATGGTCTAGATGATTGTCATCTGTCAAAGATTTTACGACAATATCATCTATGTACACCTGAATAAATTTTTCTATAAAATCATGGAACATAGAATTCATCGCCCTTTGATATGTGGCGCCAGCGTTTTTTAAACCAAATGGTATGACTATCCATTCATACACGCCTATGGCCCCAGGACATCTAAATGCTGTCTTCGACACATCTTCATCGGCAATAAAGATCTGGTTATAACCAGAATAACCGTCTAACATGCTTAAATAATCAAAACTTGTTGTCGAATCGACCAACATCTCTGCCACTGGCATGGGATATTCATCCTTAGGAGTAGTGTTGAGTATTTAGATGTTGGCTACATGTTTTCGTAAAATCAAAGTGTTCAAGCAAAGCATCTCCATGTGTTTAAGAAGTCTTCAGAAGCAAGAAATTGGATTTGAAGAGGTTCAAAAGCTGAAATGACCTTCAGACGCAGAATGTGCCTTCAGACGCTGAACAGTGCTTCAGACGCAGAATGTGCCTACAGACGCTGAACAGTGCTTCAGATGCAGAATGTGCCTTCAGATGCTGAACAGTACTTCAGACGCAGTGTTCAGACGTTGACCAGCGTTGACCTTCATAAGCTGGACTTCAGAAGCTGATTTCAGAAGCTGGGTTTTTATGCATTAATGCTATGCGTATCTGTTGGAGATTTGCTGAAGATTTATTATGGCTGAAGTATTTCTAGAAGGCTGATTAATTTGTTGAAGATCTTATGAAAATTGGCTTCGTATTTATGTTTGAATATTTGTGCTGAAGAATCTTTACAAGATAGAGTTCAGAAAGATTTGTTTCCTTATTGAGCCTTTCATAATTCAGAAACATAACAATTGCAGAAGATTGGATTCAGAATTAAGAGAGCTGCTGAAGCTTATTTAAGGAGATGTGCAGCTACCTGTTGAAGACAACGAAGAGAGTATTAGAAATCAGAGAATTTGAGTCTTTGTTTTTTGAAACTTAAGTTTTATTTGTACACCACTCATCTGAGTTGGTTTAGAAGTTTTGAGTTGTAATTCATTCTAAGCTTTTAAGTATGAATGATGTCTTTGTTAGTTTGAAGTGTTTCGTCATAAACTGGGTAGTTATTCAGAAGTTGTTTAGTAACTGGGTTGTTACTTGAATAGGAAGTAAGAAGGGGGTTTCTTATACTCAGGTGTTGGGTAGAAATCGGAACTATAGGAGATTAAGTCAGAAGACTAGGAACAGGGGGTCTGTGTCTTGAGTCTGAGGATTAATTCCAATAGTGGATTTCCTTCCTGGATTGGTATCCTCCAGACGTGGGTGGTATTTACACCGAACTGGGTTAACAAATATCTGTGTGCTTTTACTTTCTGCACTTTTATATAGCTGCTTCTGATATTGTGTGTTTGTGCTCTGTTTTTCGTATTGTTCAAGTTCCAGCTAGATTTTCAATTGGCATCAGAGCAGGCACGCTGCCTGTGATTGGGTGAGCTCTAGGGAAGAGTTTCTGGCAAGCATACACAAGGAGGGAGGATATGTCAACAGACCACCATTGTTGGATGGCACAAATTACGAATATTGGAAGTCTAGAATGTGTGCCTTTCTAAAATCCATTGACAGCAGAACTTGGAAAGTTGTGCTAAAAGGTTGGGATCATCCAGTTGTTTTAGACAAAGATGGGAACAAGACTGAGGTGCTGAAACCAGAAGAAGAGTGGACAAAGGCTGAAGATGATCTGGCTCTTGGAAACTCCAAAGCTTTGAATGCACTATTCAATGGAGTGGACAAAAACATGTTCAAACTCATCAAGCAGTGTACCATGGCCAAGGATGCCTGGGAAATACTGAAGACCGCTCATGAAGGAACCTTAAAGGTGAAGATGTCCAAACTCCAATTACTTACCACTAAGTTTGAGAATTTGAAGTTGATGGAGGATGAAAACATTCAAGATTTCTATATGAATGTCCTGGATATGGCAAATTCTTTTGAGTCTCTTGGAGAGAAGATGTCAGATGAGAAGATAGTCAGAAAAATTCTCAGGTCAATTCCCAAAAGGTTTGACATGAAGGTGACTGCAATAGAGGAAGCTCATGACATCTCCACTATAAAGGTTGAGGAGCTGATTGGATCTCTGCTGAATTTTGAAACTGCTTTCTGCAAACAGCCTGAGAAGAAAGGGAAAGGAATTGCTTTTGCTGTTAATACTGAAGATGAAAATCAACAAGAGTGTGATGAGGATGATGGTGATTTATCAGAAGCACTTGTGCTGCTGGGAAGACAGTTCAATAAAATTCTGAAGCATGTTGACAGGAAATCCAAAACCAAAGGTCAGAACTTTAGATTCAACAAGAATAAGCAACAAACTGAAGTGAAGAAGACCAAGCCTGAAGAGAAGAGCAATCAAGCAAAGGGTGTTCAGTGCTTTGAGTGTGAAGGTTATGGACATATCAAATCAGAATGTCCCACTTTTCTGGGGCCCCAGATTAGTACACCAGGTAACTACTAAAGTACTAGAACTGTTACATATGGATTTAATGGGGCCTATGCAAGTTGAGAGTATTGGAGGAAAGAGATATGCATTTATAATGGTTGATGATTTTTCAAGATTTACTTGGGTCAGCTTTGTGAGAGAAAATCAGATACATTTGAAGTTTTTAGAGATTTGTGCACTCTGCTACAAAGAGAGAAGGACTATGGTATTATCAGAATCAGAAGTGATCATGGGAAGGAGTTTGAAAACAAGAAATTTTCTGAGTTCTGTGCATCTGAAGGAATTAAGCACGAGTTTTCTTTACCTATAACACCTCAGCAAAATGGTGTAGTTGAGAGGAAGAACAGAACATTAGCTGAATCTGCTAGAGTTATGTTACATGCTAAGAAGGTACCTTATATGTTCTGGGCTGAAGCTATGAATACAGCTTGTTATATTCATAATAGAGTGACTTTGAAGAAGGGAACTGCATCTACTTTGTATGAACTATGGAAAGGAAGGAAGCCTACAGTCAAATATTTTCATGTGTTTGGCAGCAAATGTTATATTTTGGCTGATAGAGAAAATAGAAGAAAGCTGGATCCTAAGTCTGATGAGGGAATATTTCTGGGTTATTCAGTGAACAACAGAGCCTATAGGGTGTTTGATTCCAGAACCAAGGTTGTGATGGAATCCGTTAATGTTGTGATTGATGATCTGTCTACTGAGAAAGAAAGAGATGAGTCTGAAGTAGTTCCAGAGTCTGAAACATCAGAAGAACAACTGTCAGAAGCAGAAAATGAAGTAGAGTCTGAAGAAGCAGAAATTCATCCAGATCATGTTTCTACTGGTAAAGGACCATCCATTAGAGTTCAGAAGGATCATCTCAGAGATTTAATCATTGGAAGCTTAGATCAAGGGGTCAGAACCAGAAGTTCAGATGCTGTTGCTACTGATTCATGTTTTGTGTCAAAATTTGAACCCAAAAATGTTAAGGAAGCTTTAACTGATGAATTTTGGATTGAAGCCATGCAAGATGAGTTGAATCAATTCAAAAGGAGTGAAGTGTGGGATCTTGTTCCAAGACCTGAAGGTTTGAATGTGATTGGCACTAAGTAGATTTACAAGAACAAAACAGATGAACATGGAACTGTGGTTAGAAACAAGGCAAGGTTAGTTGCTCAAGGTTACTCTCAAGTGGAGGGACTGGACTTTGATGAAACCTTTGCACGTGTGGCCAGATTCGAGTCCATAAGATTACTGTTGGGTGTAGCTTGCATTCTTAAGTTCAAATTGTTTCAAATGGATGTGAAGAGTGCTTTTCTGAATGGTTATCTACAAGAAGAGGTCTATGTTGAACAGCCTAAAGGGTTTGAGGATCATAAATTTCCAGATCATGTTTATAAATTGAAGAAAGCTTTGTATGGATTGAAGCAAGCACCTAGAGCATGGTATGAAAGACTTACTCAATTTCTTGTGACACAAGGATACAAAAAAGGAGGAACTGATAAGACTTTATTTGTGAAAGAAGAAAATTGAAGTTTAATGACAGCACAGATTTATGTTGATGACATTGTGTTTGGTGGGATGTCAAACAAAATGGTTTAGTTGTTTGTTCAGCAGATGCAATCTGAGTTTGAAATGAGTCTAGTTGGTGAACTTACTTATTTTCTTGGACTACAAGTCAAGCAATCGGAAGATACTATTTTCATTTCTCAGAGTAAATATGCCAAGAATATAGTGAAGAAATTTGGAATGGAGACTGCTAGCCATAAGAGAACAGCTGCTGCTACACATCTGAAATTAACTAAAGATGAACAGGGAGTTTCAGTTGATCAAAGCCAGTACAGAAGTATGATTGGGAGTTTACTGTACTTAACTGCAAGCAGACCTGATATTACTTTTGCTGTTGGAGTGTGTGCAAGATATCAAGCAGATCCAAAGATGAGTCATTTGACACAAGTAAAGAGGATCTTGAAGTATGTCAACAGTACAAGTGATTATGGAATCATGTACTCACACAGTGCAAGTTCTGAATTGATTGGGTATTGTGATGCTGACTGGGCAGGAAGTGTAGATGACATGAAGAGTACTTCTGGTGGATGTTTCTTTCTAGGAAATAATTTGATCTCTTGGTTCAGTAAGAAGCAGAACTGTGTCTCACTGTCTATAGCTGAGGCTGAATATATAGCAGCTGGGAGTAGTTGTTCACAATTGGTATGGATGAAGCAGATGCTAGAGGAATACAACATAGAACAAGGTGTTATGACACTGTTTTGTGATAATTTAAGTGCAATTAACATTTCTAAGAACCCTATACAGCACAGCAGGACCAAACACATTGATATCAAACATCATTTCATCAGAAATCTTATGGAAGAAAAGATTGTTCAACTTGAGCATGTGGATACTGAAGAGTAGATTGCTGATATTTTTACAAAAGCTTTGAATGCCAAGCAATTTGAGAATCTAAGAAGCAAGTTGGGTGTTTGTCTGCATGAGGAGTTATAGCAATTACAGCAAACTGGATGTGAGGAAGATAGAGTACCTGCCAAATTTGCACATGCTGAGTGTGATCCTGAGTCTGAGTCTGATACTGGGACTAATTTTGAAGAGTTTTGTGAAGATTTTTGTGCATTTTTTGTTCCCTATATGATGATGTTTTGTTAAAATTTTGTGGCTAAAAAGGGGGAGAAAAACTTGTGTTTGAGTTCAGAATGGAGCTGGTCAGGATGTGTTCAAAGTTTGAATTCAGAAGTTATTTATCAGATGACAGTTTTATTCAGATTTCAGAATTATAACAAGAGCTGTGCAGATGTGCTTGAGGGGGAGTTTGTGTCTCAGGGGAAGTGCATGTGTATGAAGTGCATTAGTATGTATGAGCTGAGTTGTGGGCTGTTTGTTTTTAGTGTTCCTGAAGAGTTTATTGCTGCTTTAGTTTCAGAAGAAATTTCTCAGAAGTTTCTGCAGTTCAGAATTAAGGGGGAGTAATGTTTGTGTGCTGAGTTGCTGGGGGAGAGTTGTTTTGAAACTGTGTGGTCTGCTGGTGTGTTTGTGAAGCCTCAGGGGGAGTTTTCATGTGATGATCAGAACAAATGAGAAAGTTTCAGAAGGATGATCAGTAGTTGTTGTGTGTTCTTCAGATTATTAGAAGCTGTTGTGTTGTGTTGTGTTTTGAAAAACTAAAGCTATTGTGTGTGTTTCATATTTGTTTGGTTGGTTTAACATGGTTTAACATAGCTTTATCCGCTGCTACTGACTCTGTGCTATGTTTGCTATGTTTGGAATTGTGTAGTTCTTCATTGTTGAGTTCCTTGTGTTGAAATGAAGAACTTGTTATTTGTAAAACATTGATTTTAGCCAAAAAATTTGCCAAAGGGGGAGATTGTTGAGTATTTAGATGTTGGCTACATGTTTTGGTAAAATCAAAGTGTTCAAGCAAAGCATCTTCATGTGTTTAAGAAGTCTTCAGAAGCAAGAAATTGGATTTGAAGAGGTTCAGAAGCTGAAATGACCTTCAGACGCTGAACAGTGCTTCAGACGTAGAATGTGCCTTCAGACACTGAACAGTGCTTCAGACGCAGAAAGTGCCTTCAGACGCTGAATAGTACTTCAGACGCACTGTTCAGATGTTGACCAGCGTTGACCTTCAGAAGCTGATTTCAGAAGCTGGGTTTTTATGCATTAATGTTGTGCGTATCTGTTGGAGATTTGCTGAAGATTTATTATGGCTGAAGTATTTCTAGAAGACTGATTAATTTGTTGAAGATCTTATGAAAATTGGCTTCGTATTTATGTTTGAATATTTGTGCTGAAGAATCTTTACAAGATAGAGTTCAGAAAGATTTGTTTCCTTATTGAGCCTTTCATAATTCAGAAACATATCAATTGCAGAAGATTGGATTCAGAATTAAGAGAGCTGCTGAAGCTTATTTAAGGAGATGTGCTGCTACCTGTTGAAGACAACGAAGAAAGTATTAGAAATCAGAGAATTAGAGTCTTTGTGTTTTTAAACTTAGGTTTTATTTGTACACCACTCATCTGAGTTGGTTTAGAAGTTTTGAGTTGTAATTCATTCTAAGCTTTTAAGTACGAATGATGTCTTTGTTAGTTTGAAGTGTTTCGTCATAAACTGGGTAGTTATTCAGAAGCTGTTTAGTAACTGGGTTGTTACTTGAATAGGAAGTAAGAAGGGGGTTTCTTATACTCAGGTGTTGGGTAGAAATCAGAACTATAGGAGATTAAGTCAGAAGACTAGGAACAGGGGGTCTGTGTCTTGAGTCTTGGGATTAATTCCAATAGTGGATTTCCTTCCTGGATTGGTATCCTCCAGACGTAGGTGGTATTTACACCAAACTGGGTTAACAAATATCTGTGTGCTTTTACTTTCTGCACTTTTATATTGCTGCTTCTGATACTGTGTGTTTGTGCTCTGTTTTTTGTATTGTTCAAGTTCCAGCCAAATTTTCAAGTAGCATTGTTTAAATCTCTAAAGTTCATACAGACTCTAAGGGTTCCATTCTTTTTTACTACAGGAACTATGTTAGCCAACCATTCGATATACCTAGCCATTCTGATGAACTTGCTTCGTAAGAGTCTTTCAACCTCTTCTTTAATTTTCAACAAGATCTGGGGTGCAAGCCTCTTCGGAGTCTGTTTTACTGGCTTTTTCCCTGGTCGGATTGGTAAATTCAATTCCACCATGTCTTGACTTAGACCTGGCATTTCAATGTAATCCCAAGCAAAACAATCTTTGTATTCCTTCAGAAGTTCAACAATCCGAACTTTGAATCCTTCGCCAATTTTGGCACTAATATAAGTTGGCCTCTTTAAAGAGAGCCATCTCTCAGATCAACTTCTTCCAGAGGATCCTGTGCCACAATTTTCTTGGCAGGACCCATTGGATCTTTCTCAAATCCCAAAGGTTCATCGTCATATATGCAATCCAACCTCTGGTCTTCGATCAACTCGCCTTCCTGCCGATCTTCATTGGTCTCGACGACCATTTCTTGTTGCATGGCAGCTTCCAAAGACGCATTTGGTCTATTTTCGGCCATGTAGGCCGTAATTCTCTCCCATGCGTTGGGGATAGACATGATTAGTATTTGGCGTCCCACCCAGCCGGTGGAATTTCATCCTCAGAAGAACTTCCGTCTTCGATTAACTCCCTTTTCCAAAAGAAACCACAGGTTGGGTGCAGTTTCACAGAGCTCTTTACAAGTTCTGGTCTAACTAGACCAAAATCTGAGGATCGACATGGCAATATGTACGCCAAATGTTTATCAAAGGTCTTTTTGTTAATATGGTTGACTTCAACCCTGAAATAGCTTTGGTCAGCTTCAATATTCTCTAACAGTCCATCTTCCCTCCAGATGGATAGCCTTTGATGCATAATCCAATTTTCTTTAATAAGCACAACGACATCAAGTTCACCGCAAAACCACTATCCACTAGGACCTTATTAATCCCAATGTTATTCACCTTAGCCTGGACGAACAGAGGTTTAAGGTGATTCCTCATGTCTCAGCTAGGTCTTTCGAACATGGCCTGTTGTTCTTCAACTCAGCCATTGTTCATCACATAGTAGCAAATTGGCTTGTGTTGAGCCATATCTTCTGTAAAATCTTCTTCCTCTCACTGATTTTCGACACTAAATTGAATTTGATTGGTGGAACGAAACGACGTTGCATATCAAATCAAAATCTGGTTCAGAATCAGAAAAGTTTGATTCCATTTCCTCATCTTCGGCAAGATGATTCTCTTTGACGGAGGGCAGTGGAGGAAAAAGCCTCTCTTTTGCTAGCTTCCTGATTTCGGTGACAACTAATTCCTTTCCTTTTGCAGAGGTTCCGACATCGTCGGTAGCAGCAGCTTTCTTCTGACGTTGGAATCTACGCCACTGAGTTTTGGTCATGGGGTTCTTTCCTTTGTATCCATTTCTGTAGGCATACTTGTTGTCGACATGATAAATTTCTCCGTTTATTGATGTGGATGAATGACGACCATCATTTTTCCTACCAGAATGGATCCATTTACCCACAGAAATCTCTGAGGATGGAACATAAGTTCTAGTCGAAGGCACCACCTTATATGGAATGCCTCTTTGATTGAAACTGAACTTAGGCCTATTATCAACCCATTTTCCTTTCCTCTTCTACACAAACTGTTTTCCTTCAAGGCTTCTTGCTGCATTCTTGTCGAACACTGAGCTACACTTTGGGCAGATCGTGACTTCAAAATTGCTTATCTTGCAACGGTTCAGAAAAGAAACTAGTCCCTATTCAGCATTAAGATATACAGCTTTTAGTTGTTTCTCATACTGATCTTCAGTGATCATTGCAGGTACCATCATGAGGCTTTCAGTAACCTCTTTGGGGTTATTAGAAATTTCCCCTGGGGTCTCTCCCATAACTTTGACAAATTGACCGGAAGAGGATCAGCGTCTACCTGCATTGGCAACTTTGACTTGTCGCCAAATTTCAGTCTTCCCTCGTTGAGTGCTTTCTGCACTAAGTCCCTGAAATGAACACAACAGGAAGTATTATGACCCAAAAAATTATGAAATTTGCAAAACCCTTTTTTCTTCCTTTGGTCTACTGGTGGCAATTTCAAAACTTTAGGTACTATGATCTCACCATCAGTGACCAACAGGTCGAAAATTTCATCGCATTTAGTAACGTCGAATGTGTACGTTTTTGCGACGAATTTATCATTTTTTTAGTTCGACGGGGGTCTTTCCGTCTGACGGCTTCTACAATTTACAAACATAAGGAGGTCTAGGTTTTAATTCAGCCACATTGACTTCATTTTCTTCGATGGAAGTATATTCGACATCGAATTCCTGGTCGCTGTCGTTATCATCAACATATGCAACTTTCTTTTTCTTGTGAAACCTATTGGACCTAGCCTTTTCAGCTTTTAAACTTTCTACTTGTTGAACTCTATCAGCCAATTGGGCCATCTCTCTTAAATGGTGGGTATCCAATTTCTTCCTGACAGAATAATCTAGACCCCCAACGGCCATTTCGACTAACTCATGTTCAGGAACTTGGGTGAAACATCTTGCCTTCAATGTCTAAATCTATTGAGATAATCATCAATAGATTCGGGCGTTTTTCGGCTAACACTAGCCAATTCTTTCAAGCTTATCTTAGATTGGCCCATGTAAAATTGTTCATGGAATACTCTGTCTAATTGGTTCCAATTATGGATTGAATGTGGGGAAAGAGTTGTAAACCATGTGAAGGCATTCTTTGTCAAGGAATTGGGGAAATATTTCATTCTTAAGTTTTCATTATTTGTAATGTCCCCTGCCTCTGTCAAATAACAGGCAATGTGTTCAATAGTAGATTCATTTGTTTCTCCAGCAAACTTTGTGAACTTAGGGATCTTTCATCCCCTAGGGAGTTCAGTTTGCAAGACATATTCAGACAGAGCTGATACGAAATTTGGTCTGTGTAGGCCTACATTAAGACCATTGTGGACCAAAATTGTTTCGACAAGATAGGCTATATTATCTTGTCCTCCCAGATTATTCTGTAGGACTTGTCTAACCACTTCGTCTGCGATTTGATTTCTATTTACCAAAACGACTTCAGGGGCTTGTTGTGTTGCCCCTAAAACTGGCTCTCCAACCACTTGGGGCGCCGGTGGTGGCCCCTGATTCACTACATTGTCTCTTCCCCCACCAATCTGTAGCGGTCTAGGATTTGGTGGTTGAACTAGCGCAAAGAAATTGTCAATTCGCTCCATTTGAGCAACCAACATTTGGTAACTATTGTTAGTAGCCTGGATCATATGATTAAACACTGTCCCATTCTGTTGGGTTAACATATTCACCATGTCATGATTACTTTCGTCCATTTGTTGTCTTATCGACGCCACGAACGTATTTGTCAACACCAATGGAGCGCTTCGACCAGGCATGCTCATTCCAGATCCATGTACTGGTGACAATATGGTATTTGTGTTGTCTGCAAATATAGAAGCGTTCGTCGCAAGGCCTTCCATCAAGGTTGTTGGCATGCCATAAGGGGGATCCCTTATTGTCGTTGCGAGCAGAAAGTGTGGAATCGAGGCCCCAAAGGGTCCCACCAAAGTACTTCTATCCACCTGTTGTATCAGCGGTCTAGGGGCCACTGGACTCGCTTGCGTTAATGGAATGGCAGTCTCGATAACTGCAGGACCAGTCGACGCCGATATCGACGTAGACGATGGCATAGAGGCTGTAACCCCAATCACATTTGACTGGGTTTGACTACTACCAGGCATCTCTTCCAACATTTGCGCACTCGATTGCGCACTAGATGAGGAAGCTGTTGTTGAGTTTGGACGCACCATTTCAGGAAGACACTTACCCCCTCTCAATCGCATACGAAGTAAGATCACAAGAGTTTGTTTTCAAGAACAAAATGAAAGAAAAAATTTCAAATAATATGAACTTTTGGCACACAGCGTCCCACCGGGCTTGCCAATTTGTTTACCCTTGTTTTTGCTAAACAACCGCTGGTTATAAATTTATTGCTTGCGAGATCAACCAGTAATCTCAGGCCATTGTGTGTCAAATTTATTTGAGGATCTTTGCATGTTCTTGTTGATTTTTTTATGCGTTTCGAATGCAAGAAAAGAACAAATAATCTTCAAGTTCGATTGCTTGAACTTGTCGAATGAAAATTACGATGTAAAGATAAATTGTGTCGCGTCGAATTTCGGATATCAAGCTATTGGGAAGCGTTGAATCACTAATTTTAAATCACGACTGAACTTTTAATTTTCCGGGGAGAAAAGGAAAAAAGTTCGAAATTATCTTGAAAAAGATTTTAGGTTCGAAAGTCGATTATGCGAGGGGAAGGTATTAGCACCCCTCACATCCGTTGTACTCAACGGGAACCTCTTAGTCGGCTTAGGCTTAAAATGTTTCGAAGTTTTGCTTGCGTGTTTAATCATATATAAAAAATAATATAATAATATAGGGGGAAAAAGAGATAAAAACAAACGAAAGGGAAAAAAGAAAGTTTTATTAATGGGCTTGACAAGATGTCGATCTTGCTCCTACGTATCTCCCGGTAGTCGGAGAATTCAAAGCTTACGTAGTTCTTTGGTTGAAAAAAATTGTATGTTGGTTCGTTTTAGTTAAAAAATATTTGATCGCGTCCGAGCGAAAAAAAAGTTTGAAAAAGAGAAAGTAATGAAAGTAAATGTCAACTGTTCGGGTTGTTGCCGAACTGGCCATTGACGACAATGCATAAAGGTAAATGATTGGATAAAAAAGATTTGCGCTCGGACTTGAACAAAGGTTTTAAAACGCACGAAAGCGTAAAAGGTTTTTAATGGTGAAAGACGGACGCTAAGGCGATAAACTCGCGCGAGGCGTAAATGTTTTTTAAAAAAAGACAGACGCACAGAGGCGTAAAAGGTTTGAAAATAAACGACAAACGCGCGGAGGCGATAAATTCGCGCAAGGCGTAAATGGTTGAAAATAAACGTGCAAAGGCGCGAAAGGTTCGGATTGACCACGAGGGCCAAGAAAAAGGTTAAAAATGGTCTAAGGGGGCCAAGGGAAGGTTGAGCGTGCGAGACGCGTCAAAGGTGGAATGACGGTTGCCCGAGCGACGAGACATACGTCACGCATTCGTGCAACCGAGGTTTGGGGAGACATACGTCAAGCCATTCCCGTTTCATTCAAGTTTGGTTTTGTTACTCGGAGAAATCTCAAAGGGAACCAAAAATGCTTTAAAAGGAAAGTTTAAAAAAGGGAATCACGAACAAGTTTGTTGTTCGAGTTTTTTAAAATCACGAACATTACTTGTCGCTTAAGCTATTGAAACTCAAGAACAAGCGTAGTTCAAGTTTGAATGATGAACAAAATCATAAAACATGCACAAATTTGGAAAGTTCACAAGTTCGGCTAAATTCGAGCTTGGTTTAAAAGAGTGAGCAAGCTTGGCTTAAGTTCGCGTTTGGATTGGAAATCATGAACAACATGGTTGTTCAAGTTTGTTTCGAAAATAAACGAACTTAGCATATTGCTCAAGTTTGGTTTTGAAATTTAAGGACATAACTTGCTTCACAAGCTACTCAAAATTTATCGCACGAACTTGTAAAATTTCCAAAGTTGTGCATGATTATTAATATGGTTTGGACAAAAATGACTTTTTACCCTCTTTAGGTTCTGAATCAAGGGCTGGAACCCCAAAAATTTGGCATTTGGATGCCTGATTCATGTTTTGAGTTTCACATACTTCGCAGAGCAACCAAAACTTGGCTCTGCGAAGTCAGGTTCTGATGTGTTCGCAGTGCGAGCAATACTTTGCTCTGCGAAGTATGCGAAATTTTGACCTCAGAAGCTGTTTCTGAACAGAGGTTCAGAAACTGCTTCTAAGCAAGCTTCAGAACCTAAAGGGGGTTAAGAAGCTTTGTAAAAATTGGGAAAAAGGAATGTAAAAACTCAGTTTCAAGGCTTGGCCCTTTTGAGATCCCTTTTGAGTTTCAAAAGGGGTTTTTGTGCACAAAGTGAAATTGAACAAAGCAAATGATGAAAACAGCAAACACAATGAAAGACAAAGATTAAAGGAGACTTACAGAACTCCTAGCAATGCTTGAGCAAGAGGTTGGAAGTGGCTTGCTTGATTGATTAGAGTTTATGAACAATGAGCTCTAATTGGTTTTGCTTTGTGTATGAACTGATTTGGTGCTGCAATGCAATGGGTTTTTTGGTGTAAATTTCGTGTGTATTGTGTGTGTGTTTTTCTGGTGTAATGGCTCTTTTTATGTGTGTGCAATGTATTTTTCTGGTCTAATGGCTCTTTTTATGTGTGTGCAATGTGTTAATTCCTTATGCCTTGCATTCCCTTTTATAGGCAAAAATGCAATCCTTGCAATGATGAACAAAATCTCTAGATCCTAGCTGGTTTGTGGGCTAAATCCAGGCTAAATCACTTTGCATTTAATGCTAATGGATAGAAGCGACTTTGCCTTGTGCCAAGGGGCAAGACCTTGACTGATCTCAGCCACAAATGCAGCTGATTCTAGAAGGTAATGATGAGAAAAACTGAAAAACAGGGCAGCTTGAGATTGTGTGATTCTTGGGATCAATGAAGGGAAATCGACATACAAATGCAGCGGAAGTTTAAAATTTTTGATTTCCTTTCCTTGGATCATTACGAATATCACATGAATCAGTGATAGAGTTGTTACCTCTTAGTGCAGAAACTGTTTCTTTGATCACTGCTGAGCAAGTAAGCAAAGCCTCTACTCGTCCACACGAACGGCTTCCTTTGATTCCCGGTGCTAGCCAAGCGATCAGAGGTTAGGGAGAGAAGTGGGGTTTCGTTTCGCCTTTAGGGTTACACGAAAAAGCATTAGCTGATTTCAGCACTAGAGCTTCTATTTATAGAACTCCTTGCTGTACAAAATCAGCTTGAGCTTCAAAAGCCCATTAGCCCATCAGCTTCCGCTAACTAATTAGCGCCTATTGCTAAACGTACCCCATCATATAAGTACTACTTATATTTCTCCTTTTTACCGTTCTTTTGTGTGTGACCCTATAGGTTCTTGTAACGTTGGCAATAATATTAAATCCTATATTTAATATTATAAACAGTGAGCGGTATCTAGCAACACATCACTGCTACCCAAGTGACAAGAATGTCAAGTGATCTGACGAAACCTTTTCCATGATAATATCTATGTGTACGATTACTCCTTTGTCCTAATATCTTTATTGAACACAAGGCATAGATTACGTCACCCTTGTTTAGCTCAATATTTATATTTCTTGATCCCGAAATATACTGAACAACGAATAAGTCCAATATCTCATATTGACTTAATTCGGCATGGCCATGCATTTTTCCAGTCATATTCCATCAAGAGGCCTAAAGATATATCTCCTGTTATGAGGAGGGACAAATCCCATCTAGGACACTCATGTCCCTCAGCATGATTCATCAAGTGCCCATTAACCAACGTTATAGTCATCTTGTTACAGACAACGTTTGAATGGCAATAAAACACTTGAGTCCACATCTAGGGATCATAGTGGTTTCAGGTCTAAGAGTGATATACACTATTATCATTGTGAGAATAACTTATGACGATTTCATAACATACTATGTAGTATTCTCATGATGGGTCAATCCAGTATAAATATTACTCCTAATACTTATACCTATGTATAGACTTAATATCTCATATTCATGACCCATGAGATGTGGTCATCAGTCTACATACATAATAGTCTCCATGCTTTAATATTATCCCAATTCATATTAAAGCTTGACTACGGATACATTTAAGAATAGTGTTCTTTCTGTTGATGTAATCTCATGATTAAGTCACACTTAATATTCCATCACAAGAACTAACTATTCTAGGGACTTTATTTATCTTATAACAAGTGTAATAAAGAACGCCATATTTTATTCAATAATAAAAGTCATGATACATATAAAAGTTTGACATAAACTATTGGCCTCTAGGGCTTATACCAACAATCAATCCTTGCAATCTTGGAAGGCCAAGCAATGAAAACGTGTACTGCCATGTACAGGGAGATTGGGGGAAGCAAAATGAGCATGTGGGTTGGTGTGTGGGAGGAGAAATCCAGCTCAAAACAGGGCAGCACAAACAGCTTTTTGCAAGCAAAAACCACTTAAGTTTGACTGGTTTTGGTGAAGAAAAAGGGAAGGAAAGGGATCAAGTAGCTGGCTGGCAAGCTCAGGTTGGATGATGGGTCAATTTGGAGGGACAAGAGCTGACCAAGGGCAGCCAATTTGATTGAGCACATGATAGGTTGGAAGAAAATCCTTCTTTCCTTTTACCTTTAATGTCACACTTTGATTCTTGCCTTGCTGCATTAAATCAGTCACAAATGGCAATAACAATAATAATAATACTAATAATAACAATTACAAATGAAAACAAAACAGATAAATCAAAGAAAATAAAAATTCTGCAGAAAATCGCAGAGGTCGCAGTGCGAAGGCCACTTCGCACTGCGAACTCCCCTTTTTTTGAATTTTTTGTATTTAAAATAAAAGGTAAAATGAAGAAATAATAATAATAATAATATATAATGAAAAATGATAATAATGAAAATGATAATGCAAATAAAAATATAATAAAAAAGTAATGAGAATGAAAATGATGATAATAATAATAACATGAGGAAAAGCTTAATATTATTAATTAATAAAACCTTAATAATAATAAAAGATAATAATGATATTATTAATGAAAATAGAATAATATTAACAATAGTAAGATGATACTATTAATAGTAATGCTAATAGTGATAAATGCAAATAAAAATTCTATGACAAGAATGAAATAATGAAAAAGTAATAATAAGTGATGAAATAATAAAAGATAAAACAAAGAAAAATATAAGTCAAAAAATGGGGTATGACAGATGCCCCTATTTAAGTTTCTTCGTCCCGGAGATTGAAAGTGAAATTTGAAATGGACGGGTCAAAGAGACTTAAATATAGAGTATGCCATTTTTTGCCTAAATATTTTTCTGAATTGTAAATGTTATGAATGCATGTATGCAAATGTTATGAATGCTTGTAGTGTAAACATGAATGCAAAGACGATAAAAATGACTACACTGGGGATAAAAAGAGACAAAGGGATATCCGGGTTCGTTAAAGAAACGGGATCCGACTTTACCGGGGAACATGGTACCACTGGGGATAAGTGTCAAGTGTTCGGGTTGTTGCCAAACTGCCACTGACAACAAGAAATGAAAAGGTAACTGCCAGCTGTTCGGGTTGTTGCCAAACTTGCCACTGACGACAAAAAATAAAAAGAATGTCAACTGTTCGGGTTGTTGCCGAACTTGCCATTGACGACAGGAAATAAAAAGAATGCTGTTCGGGTTGTTGCCGAACTGCCACTGACGACAAACGATAAAATTGAATGTCAACTGTTCGGGTTGTTGCCGAACTTGCCATTGACGACAAGAAATAAAAAGAATGTCAACTGTTCGGGTTGTTGCCGAACTTGCCATTGACGACAGGAAATAAAAAGAATGTCAATTGTTCGGGTTGTTGCCGAACTTGCCATTGATGACAGGAAATAAAAAGAATGTCAACTGTTCGGGTTGTTGCCGAACTTGCCATTGACGACAGGAAATAAAAAGAATGTCAACTGTTCGGGTTGTTGCCGAACTTGCCATTGACGACACTGGGGATGCGGCTGACAAGCCGTTCCTTACAGAACTGCCCCTTCAATTGGGGAGAAGGGATGCACAAGCTGTTCATTAAAGAACTTGCCACTTGGCACAACACTGGGGAATATGCACAAGCTGTTCATTAAAGAACTGCCACTTGGCATAAAGACATGAATAAAAGATGCGCAAGCTGTTCGTTTGAACTGCCACTTGGCGTAAAAGGTGACATCTCTGAACCAGACAGACTGGGGATGACACTTGGGGAAAAAGGAATTCACGAATTGCTCATGATTGATTGATGAGACTCATGATAGTTAGAACAACCATGTATGATATGTAGTATGCTATATGCATAAATGTACATATGTATGAATGTATGAATGACTGTCACTGGGGGCGTCGTGCGAGAGATGGACTTGTACTGGGGATACCCAAAATGTTTGTTAAGGAATTTCCCCTTAATACAAGGATACAATGAGAGAAGCACAAGCTGTTCGTCAAAGAACTACCGCTTGGCGAAAAGGAGATTGAAATCCCTAGACCAGACAGGCTGGGGATGACACTCGACTGTTTGTTGTGGGAAATGCATGATATGAATGTGAGATGCATGTTAATGAATGATTTTGATATGATGCATGAATTATGCTGACCTGGGGGATGACAGACGTCACGTTGGACGCTGGGGGTTATGATTTGGGTGCCGAGCAAAATCGGGCTTGGATGAGATGCCGAGCGAGGTCGGGCTTTGGTTGGTTGCCGAGCGAGGTCGGGCTTTGGTTGGTTGAGACTCCACTGGGGGGATATGCCAATAAGATTGGGCTTTGCTTGTGACTTCGTTGGGGATACAAGGATCATCTTGGAAGCATGATCGATATCCAGCCTTCGATGCCCATGGTGATTGGGCTTTTGATGAGTAGGTGCCAATGACAATTGGGCTTTTTGATTGTTTGGGCAAAGGTTGACTTCCTGGGGAATTCGTTAATCCACTGGGGATTGTGCTAATCCGCTGGGGGTGCTTATGCTTCGATTGGCAAGTCCTTGCCTGAATTGTCCTTTTGGGCTCTCAATCTATCGGGGATATTCCCGATTGATTCACTGAGGATTCTGTTGGGGAATTCCTTCTTTGCAATTGACCATGCTCGGCCTGCGAAGCTTTATCTGCTTTAAGGACAGACATCGATGTACACTCCGAATATTCATGAGTTCAAAAGGAATGTGTTTGTTATTGATAAAAAATAAAAGACTCACAAAATAAATTTTGAAAAAGTTTTTTTTGTTTTGTTTTGTTTTACTATCATCAAGAATAAAAATGAATGAAATGAAATTTGATAAAAGGTAAAGAATGTTGGGAAGTGAAATTTATTTATGGGGTGGTAGCCTGCCAAAGGCGTGGCCCCACGAATCTTACAAAGGCTAAAAAAAAGGTAAATATAAAAGGGAGGGTACATTGAACACGGTGGCCACTAGTATCCCTAACAACTTTGAATCCCTTGTTTGGATGCTTCCGATTCGGAGTCTTCAGACAATTGATGTGTCCCTAATGAATTACGACCAATTCGATGTAGTTACTTTGTCTTTTGATCCTTAATTTTTGCATAGGTCGTCCTTTCAGATGTTTGACCTATCAGGATAGTTGTTTCTGTTTTATGTCTCTAATTTTTGCCTGGACCGCCTTTTCAGGTTTTCAGTCCACCGAGACGTGTTTTTTTTTGTTTCTAGACAAAGTATTTCTTGACTACATCGGAGTTCACAGGACGCGGAAAATCTTCGCCGTCCATTGTTGTGAGAATCAAGGCTCCTCCGGAGAAAACTCTCTTGACAACATAAGGACCTTCGTAGTTAGGCGTCCATTTGCCCCTAGAGTCGGGTTGAAAGGATAGGATCCTTTTGAGCACGAGGTCTCCTTCTTGGATTTCACGAGGACAAACTTTCTTGTCAAAAGCTTGTTTCATCCTCTGTTGATACAGTTGTCCATGACATAAGGCAGTCATGCGTTTTTCCTCGATTAAGTTCAACTGATCGTATCTGTTTTGACACCATTCAGCCTTTGACAACTTAGCTTCCATCAAGATTCTCAATGACGGGATTTCGACTTCTACGGGGAGCACTGCTTCCATGCCGTATACTAAAGAGAAATGGGTTGCCCCTGTCGACGTACGTACTGAAGTACGATACCCGTGCAAGGCATATGGTAGCATCTCATGCCAATCCTTGTATGAGACTACCATCTTTTGCACTATTTTCTTGATGTTTTTGTTTGCAGCTTCAACCGCACCATTCATCTGAGGTCTATAAGGAGAAGAGTTATGATGCTCGATCTTGAACTCTTTGCATAGCTCCTTCATCATTTTGTTATTTAGATTGGTCCCATTGTCCGTGATGATCTTGTTGGGAATACCATATCGACAGATGATATGATTCTTAATAAATCGGACCACCACTTGTTTGGTGACGTTGGCATACGATGTAGCCTCAACCCAATTGGTGAAGTAGTCGATTGCTACTAGGATGAAGCGATGTCCATTTGAAGCTTTGGGTTCGATCCTACCAATCATGTCAATGCCCCACATGGAGAAAGGCCATGGTAAAGAAAGGACATTCAGAGCCGTTGGTGGCATGTGGATCTTGTCCGCATAGATTTGACATTTGTGGCATTTCCTGGCGTGCTTGTAGCAATCGCTTTCCAAGGTCATCCAGTAATATCCGGCTCTTAAGATCTTCCTAGCCATTGTGTGCCCACTGGAATGGGTTCCGAAGGAGCCCTCATGTATTTCATGCATTATGAGATCCGCTTCTTGCTTATCAACACATCTGAGCAGCACCATATCAAAATTCCTCTTGTATAAAACTTCTCCGTTTAGAAAGAAATTGCCAGCTAATCTTCGCAGAGTTTTTTTATCCTTGTTGGATGCCCCATGCGGGTACTCTTGCTTTTGGAGGAAACGTTTGATGTCGTGGAACCATGGTTTGTTATCCATGACTGCTTCGGCTGCAAACACATGTGCAGGCCTTTCTAGGTGTTGAACCTTGATTGTTGGGATTTCATTTCGGCGACTGACCTCATACATAGAAGACAAGGTTGCTAAAGCATCTGCCATTTGATTCTCGTCTCGAGGAATGTGATGCAGCTTGACTTTGTTGAAAAAGGTTAGCAAACGTCTTGCGTAATCATTGTAAGGGATCAAGCCGGTGTGGCGAGTTTCCCAATCTCCATTGATTTGATTAATCACAAGAGCTGAGTCTCCGTAAATGTCGAGGTTCTTGATCCTTAGATCAATGGCTTCCTCAATTCCTAAGATACAAGCTTCATACTCTGCCATATTGTTTGTACAGTTGAATGATAGTCTTGCAGCAAAAGGGAGATGTTTGCCCTCAGGGGTAACGATGACTGCCCCAATTCCATTGCCATAGACATTTACTGCTCCATCAAAGATTAACTTCCATCTAGATTCGGGATCTGGACCTTCGCCGAGTAGTGGTTCGTCACAATCCTTCATCTTTAGATACATGATTTCTTCATCGGGGAAGTCAAACTTGATTGGTTGATAATCCTCAATTGGTTGATGAGCCAAATGGTCAGCGAGAATGCTGGCTTTGATAGCTTTCTGAGTGTGGTATTCGATGTCATATTCTGATAACAACATCTGCCAACGGGCGATCCTTCCGGTTAAGGCGGGTTTTTCAAAGATGTACTTGATTGGATCCATCTTGGATATCAACCAAGTAGTGTGGTTGAGCATGTAGTGGCGAAGACGCCTAGCAGCCCAGGCTAATGCACAACAAGTCTTTTCGAGTAGAGAGTATCGGGACTCGCAGTCCGTAAACTTCTTGCTTAGGTAGTAGACGGCGTGCTCTTTTCTACCGGTCTCGTACATGATCAATACGGTTAAGTACATGATCAAAGGTCTTCCTTCGACTGGAGGAATAAGTATTGGAGGTTCTAGCAGGTACTCCTTGATGCTGTCAAAAGCTTTCTGGCAATTTTCTGTCCATACCACTTCTTGATTTTTGCGGAGCAGCTTGAAAATAGGTCCACAAGTGGCGGTCATATGGGATATGAATCTAGAGATGTAATTTAAACGTCCCAGAAATCCCCTTACTTGCTTCTCAGTTTGAGGAGCAGGCATTTCTCTGATAGCTTTGACCTTATCGGGATCTACCTCGATACCCTTTTGACTGACAATGAAACCTAGGAGTTTTCCTGATCTCACGCCGAATGTAAATTTGTTGGGGTTTAGGCGAAGCCGATATTTTCTCAGGCGTTGAAACATCTTTAACAAGTATTCGACATGCTCTTCTTCCGTTCCTGATTTGACAATCATGTCGTCGACATACACTTCAATTCCTTTGTGTATCATGTCGTGGAAGAGAGTAGTCATGCCCCTTTGGTAGGTAGCACCCACATTTGTTAGGCCAAAAGGCATCACTTGATAGCAGAAGGTGCCCCAAGGTGTGATGAAAGACGTTTTTTCTCTGTTCTCAATAGCCATTTTAATCTGATTGTATCCCGAAAAGCCATCCATGAAGGAGAAAACCTTGGATTTGGCAGTATTGTCGACCAATATGTCAATGTGAGGTAAAGGGAAGTCGTCCTTTGGACTAGCCTTGTTTAAATCTCAATAGTCGACACACATCATGACTTTACCATCCTTCTTGGGAACTGGCACTATGTTGGCCAACCATTGAGGATATTCCGAGGTAACAAGAAATCCAGCATTAATTTGCTTTTGCACTTCCTCTTTGATCTTAAGAGCCATGTCAGGGGGAGTTCTTCTCAACTTCTGCTTGACTGGCGCAAATTCAGGTTTTAGAGGTAAGTGGTGCTCCACAATCTCAGGATCCAATCCTGGCATATCTTGGTATGACCATGCAAAGATATCCACATACTCTTCAAGAAGCTTGACTATTTTCTCTTTGACGGGCGCATCCAATAACGCTCCAATCTTAACTTCTTTCTTTTCTTGTTCGGAACCCAAGTTGATGACCTCTACCGTTTCCTCGTGAGGCTGAATGGTCTTCCTTTCTTGCTCTAGTAGGCGCTTGATCTCATCCGGGACTTCTTCATCCTCTTCCTCTTCCGCTTCGTAAACAGGGAATTCAAAGTTGGGAGGGAGCCTAGGGCTAAGGTGTTTGACAGGTTTATGGGTGCTTAGTCTGCATATGATGGATGATTGATTTAGTAAAAGATGAAAAGAAATGCAGACTCTTTGAAATAAAAAATAGAAAATGTTTCTGGTTTTTTGTATTGAAAAATAAAAAGAAAAAGACAACGTATAAATATGTAGAAGTTGTGATAGAAACAAACGATTTTTATTAATTGATGATAGTATATTAAACAAGCCCTACATGAGTCTCCCTTCGCTTCGGGCGAAACGAAAGGGTTTTTTTTGTTTTGATAAAGATAAATAAACAAACACATTACTTTGAAGACTGAATAACAGAAGGGACATCGACAGCAACCCAATTGCGGCGAGCTCCTCCGGGCGTTACATGGACATGTGCTGTTTCTTCCGGCCCATCTTCAGTGATGGCATTGGTTTCCTTTGTGGAGTGAATGAAACTGGCACTACGAAAGATGAAACTACTGAAGGCTAACTCCAAGTGTTCTGGGATATCAAACTCCGGAATTATGACACATACACTTTTGTCCTTTTTGGTGACAACAAGCTCCTTCTTGTCCATTAGTCCTTGTATGTCATTTTGGATTTGCATACATCCTTGAGGACTTACTGAACACTCTTCACAACTAGCATGATTGTGCTCGAACATAGCTGCTTTACACATTTTGATGTGTAGTGGAACCAAAGGAGTCCTGATGTTTTGGACTTTCAAAATGGGACTGGTTCCTTGGTGTTCTTGAACCATGTTGATTGAGGAACCATGGTTCGGCAGTGGGTTAGTTTGGACATTTGGGTTAGAGTCCTTGAAGGTCAATACTTTGGTACGGACTAGCCTTTGGACCTCATTTTTTAGAGCAAGGCAACGTTCAATGTCATGGCCTGGTGCCCCTTGATGGTATGCCCAAGTAAGGTCATGGCGATACCATGGAGGTAATACACTTGGCACGGGAGGTGGTGCTCTTGTTTGTACGAGATTTCTCGCAAGTAAAGCCGGGAGCAGGTCCGCGTACTTCATGGGTGTAGTACCCTAATTTTGTCCTAAGCATTTTAAAACAAAAAAATAAAAAAAAATCAAAGAGGGGAAAAAGTCAAAAGTCAACAAAAGTCAACAGAAAAGTCAACATTTCAAAAATGCTGACTTCGCACTGCGAAGCTCACTTCGCACTGCGAAGTCTGCGATTTTTCTGCAGATTTTTGGTTTCTTTGATTTAATTCCAGAATTTGTTGCATATCATTTCCATAATTATTTTAAGTAGCATTCATGGCTAATTGGGCCAAGCAAAACCAGAATTGAAGGACTTGCCATTAATGCCAAGGTTGGAAGCTTTTTCTTCCAACCTAGCATGTGACAAGCAAGTGGGCTTGCCCTTGGGCAGCTCTAGTCCCTCCCATGTGACCTGTTAACCACCACCTGCTTGAGGACTTTCCTCCTGCTTGCTCCCCCCAAAACCAGTCAAACTAGCTGGATTTTCTCACTTGAAAAGCCATGAGTGCCTACCCTGTTTTTGCAGCAGCTTTTCACCCCTCACACCAGCCATAAGTAGCCTTTTTCATCCCTCAATCTCTGCACATTACAGTGCACGTTTTTATTGATCAACCATTAAGATTGCAAGGATTGATCCCCAAGCATTAGCCAATTGCAATTCAGCTTTGTTCTTCATCATTACCTTCTAGAATTGGTTGAATTTGTGGCTGAAATCAGGCTGAATCTTGCCCCTTGGTACAAGGCAAGGTTGCCTCTATCCATTAGCATTTAATGCAAAGGGATTCAGTTTGATCTTAGCCACAAATCAGCTGAATTTTGGGATTTAGTAATGATGAAATAGATTTGGTTTTGGCGTATAAATAGGAGGCAATGCCCAAGGTACAAACACAACTGATAACAGCATTTCAAGAGCAGAAACTCTACTCATTTTAGCTTACAAACCCTCACAAACAACCAGAAAAAACCAATCCAACAAAAAGCTTTACAAAAGTTCAAGTTCATCACCAATATCCAAAAAACCTTTGTGAAAGCCTTCAATCAATACAAATCCATTGCAGCTGGAGCTTTGCTAAGGAGTTCTGTAAGTTTCAAAGCTTTTGTATTGCATTTTCAATTGTGTTTGCATAGCTATTTTGGTTCAAAACCTCTTTGTTCTAAAAAACCCCTTTTGAATTTCAAAGAAATCCCAAGGTTTTCAAAACATCAAAACTGGTTTGTCCAGCCTTTTTCATCCCAAAAACTCAAAGTTTTTCACCCACCTAAAAGGTCCTGAGTGTGTTCAAAAGTTGTTTCTGAACAAAAGTTCAGAAACAGCTTCTGAACTCAAAAATTCGCATGCTTCGCAGTGCGAAGTCATGGTCGCAGTGCGACCATGACAGAACTCAGAATCTGAGTTTTTTGTGTCAAAATGACCAATTTTTGAGGTTCTAGCCCCAGAGCTCAGAACCTAAGAGTTTTTAAACCCATGTTCTTCAAACTATAACAAGGATTTTGCATAATCTTGAAAAAATCACAAGTTCGTATGACATTATGTGGATAACTTGCAAAACAAGTTATGTTCCCAAACTTTCAAACAAGCATGAACAAATCAGCTATGTTCATCATTTCAATCAAAACTTGAACAATAAATATTGTTCATGATTTTCAAAACTCAAATATGAACATACGCCAAATACGTTCGCTTTTCGCAAAATGAGCCGAACTTGTGCGTTTTCTAGCAAAATTGCTAAATCTTCCCATTTTGGGTTTTCAAACCAAATGTTTTGACATACCTTGGGATTTCTAAAGAATTCTACCCAAAAACATGAATGAAAAAGGGATGGTGTGACGTATGTCTCTCCATCGCCCCGATTGTACGAATGCGTGACGTATGTCTCGTCGCTCGGACAATCGTCATTCCATTTCTAATATGTACAACCCCAACCAAACCAAAACTTGGCCCCTTGTGGTCAATCCAAACCTTTTGGTCCCTCGTGGCCATTAGACTCGATCCCTCGACTCGTTAGAGTCCACTCGGTCAATGTTCGACTCGTTCGAGTCCATTGTACCTGTTCTTGATCTCAGTGGATCAATTGAACAATCGCCCGACTCGTTAGAGTTCACTCGGTCAATGATTGACTTGTATGAGTCCATTGCACCTCTCTTGGTCCCATAGCGACCAATTCACCCTTTTACCCTAACGGACGTACCTTTTAACAATTCTAGTGCGATTCATGAACAAACGCTTAATAAGTCTCCCAAGCGCGAGCATACAAGCTACGTTTTAATCGCAAGAATTCGGTTAAAACATCGTCCATTTAAAATTAACCAACATATGTACGTTTTTCTACCAAAGAACTACGTACGCTTTGAATTCTCCGACTACCGGGAGATACGTAGGAGCAAGATCGACATCTTGTCAAGCGCAATAATAAAAACTTTTTTTTTTCTTTTCTTTCGTTTGTTATTATCTCTTTTCCCCCCTTTATTATATTTTTGACATAAATGAACATGCGCGCAAAACATTTAAAAACAATTCAAGCTTTAACCAAATAGAAGGTTCCCGTTGAGTACAACGGACGTGAGGGGTGCTAATACCTTCCCCTTGCGTAACCGACTCCCGAACCCGACAATGGTTACGATGACCAATCCTTATCCTCATCGTCAAAGGGTTTTATTATCGTTTCCCTTTAAACAAAAAAAAACTTAAGGGTTTATCAACGTTCCCTTTACACAAAAACTTTGGTGGCGGCTTCACAAAGGCCCTCCGAGCGTTCCCGAACGACCTCGGAGGATTTGCGCGTCTTTTTCTCAGGAAAAAAATGAGGTGCGCACAATGGGTATCGGATCAAATGCCATTCTTGGGCGATTCTGATGATTGAGGGGATGTTGAGGTGCTTGAGGTCGGAATTGCTGTTGACCTTGTGGGAGTGGCTGTTGATAATGTTGTTGTGGATTTTGTGGGTGTTGTTGTTGATAGGACTGTTGATATTGAGGGGGAGGCCTTGGCGGGACCTGAACTTGGTAGTTTGGAGGTGTAGAGATGGAAGGTGAAATGGCAGAGACATGCGGATATGCCGAGTACCCTTGATGAGGTCCTCCGTGGCCAATCATGCCAATATCTTGCTCTTTCTTCCTTGGGTAGCTACCCCCGAATCTCTTCGTGATGCTAGATGGAGCACTTTCCTTTACTAAGCGTCCTTCTCGGACCGCATCCTCCAAACGTACGCCCATGCTTACCATTTCTGTGAAGTCACTTGGCGCACTGGCAACCATTCGCTCATAGTAAAAGGAACCAAGAGTGTTTAAAAAGATCTTGGTCATTTCCTTTTCTTCTAGAGACGGGCTAATCTGAGCCGCTATCTCTCTCCACCTTTGTGCGTACTCCTTAAAGGTCTCTTTGTCCTTTTGGGCCATGGCCCAGAGTTGGTCCCGGTCTGGGGCCATGTCTAAATTGTATTTATACTGGCGGACAAACGCCTCTCCCAAGTCGTTGAAGGTTTGGATTTTGGTACTATCCAAACCCATGTACCACTTTAAAGCGGCACCGGTTAAGCTATCTTGGAAGTAATGGATGAGCAACTGATGGTTGTCGGTTTGTGTCGACATCTTCCTTGCGTACATTACCAAGTGACTTTGTGGGCAAGTGTTCCCCTTATACTTTTCAAAACCCGGGACCTTAAATTTAGGAGGGATCTTGACATTGGGTACAAGGCAGAGGTCATGGGCGTCCTTCCCGAATAAATCTTTCCCTCGGAGGGCTTTAATTTCCTTTTGCATCTCATCGAATTTTTCTAGGAAATCAGCCATCCTATCCTGGGCACCTAAACTTTCGGCATGAAAGATAGGCCCGTGATCAAATGGAGTGGTATGAACCACTGGTGCAGAGAAGGCCGCAGTAGCCTGGGTGAAGGTAACCTCGGGTTGAGAGACCGGGGTTTCTTGAAGAGTGGTGGGAATTGGGATGAACTCTTCACCAAAATGGAATGGCATGCCCCATGTACAACCGGGAGGTCTAGCGTAGTGCTGAGTTCCGGCATGTACGGTGGGAGTTGAAGTAGAAGCTGATGCTTGAGCTTGAGAGCTAGAGGGAGGAGGAGGTGTCGGGATTTGTGCGGCTGCTAGTAGCTTTACTAACTCCGCTAGCTTTTCCATCTCCGTTCGCATAGATGTTACTTCTTCACGAAGCTCTTGATTTTCTTGTTCTAAATTCTCCATTTTTCTCTTTATGGTTGCTCGGGTATTGTTGGAGTGGGTTGCCTCGGGACGATGAGCCACTTTTCCTTACGGGAAGACACGTAGTGTTGCGGAGAAAATGCGAACACTGAAGACTCAATTCGGATTATAAGAAATCCTGAGGATAAGAAAAGGGAAATGAGTTTTGGACTCGAAGATGACCGTATGCATGATAATGAATGATGTATGCATGAAAAAAAAATTTTTGTTTGTTTTGCTTTATAAGGAAATTAAAAAGTGTGCAATTAATATTAGCAATTAGAAGTGTTAAAGGCCGGAAAATTGTCATTGTCAAAAATATATATTTGATTGAATAACATTGAGATTACAAAGTGTAACTAATGCTAATACAAATCAAATAGCCGCTCGCTTTTCGGCCTTGCCTATTTCCTCCCTATAGAAATCTACTGTGTCCTTGCAGAACTTCATAACTTTCTGGATTTCCGTAGGGATGACAAAGTACGACATGACCATCTCGGCCTTTGCTAGTTTCTTCGGAAGCTCGGCGATGACTAAGTTTGAGAACGCGACCAATCTAGTGAAGTCCTCACTTAGTCGGGTGGCATCTTGCCATACAAACTCAATCACTTCCTTGCGTTGGGCTAGCTGGATATTTGCACTTCTAATCTCATCAAGGAGTCGTGCAATGTGGTTTCCATGCTCTCTTGCAATCTTATCGAAGTATTCTTCGAATTTCTTGACGTCCGCCTCGAGACGATTGCAATGTATCTTCCCTTGATGAGAAAGACCTTCATATCTTTGCCGTTGAACACGTTCGGCTTGGAGCTGCTCTTTGTAGTCTTTGACTACTTCTTGGAGCTGTTGATTTTTCTCTTGAAACTTCAACCTCCATTTCCGTTGAGCTTCGATAGCTAGCTCGCCGAACTTCTTGAGCTCTTGGTTGGAATGCAAGATTCTTTCCAACTCTTCGTCCTTGGCCACAAGGTTGGCATCCGCACTAACCAAACCGCCTCCTATCCAATTTCTCTTCCCTTCGGATGATTTTTAGCCGCTTTTGGCACACTAGGAGAGAATTTGTCACTTCATCACGATCTCTCTTCGTCCTAGTGATTTCTCCCAAAGCTTGAAGGTGTTTCAATTCTAAGTCTCCGTTTTTGTTTTGGAGTTCTCAAATCTTAGCTTTGAGTTCCTCCGCTTCTTTGTTGGGAATGGTTGTGATAGGTTTAGGTGTAGGAGGTTTTGGAGGGCATATGACCACAAAGGGTAATTTGATTGTTTTAACCCTCTCCTTCACCCATTGAGTATAAAGGGGTTTGGCGACATAATTCCTCTTGCCGACCCTTCCTTTGCACACTTGGTTCCACGCTCCTCGGATTCTTTCTAGCAATGTTGGGTCTCGATCGCCTTCCCTTAAGAAGAAAGCTTCCAACAAAAGGTCATTAGGTTTGTCTTCCATTGAAAAACCTAGTTGTCAGAGAGAGAGGACCGGATTGTAGTTGATACATCCCTTAGTACCAATGAGGGGTACATTAGGGAAGTCCCCGCAACTGAGGATAATTTCTGGGTCCTCTAAATTTGGAGAAAACCAATGGATGTCCTTCTCGGCGAGGGTTGTCATCCGTTGTGACCATTTGTGCTTGGCCCGGTTTTCCACAAAGTCTCGGTTTCTCGGCATGTGGGACATCATCCAAATTTGCACCAAAGGAGTGCAACAAGAAATTTTGCGTCCCCTTGCTTGTTCATGCCTAGAGTAGAGGGAATGATAAAAATCTGCCAAAATTGTGGGAACCGGATTTTTAGTCATGAATACCTCTAAAGCCGGAAAGTCTACGAAATCGTCCATGTTGGGGAATAAGACAATCCCGTAGACTAAGAGGGCTAGGATGGCGTTGAATGCTCTTCCCTCTTTGTTGGCTAGCAAATCCCGAGCTTTGGCTTCCAAAAACTTTCTGGTGAATCCCCTAATGTTTCCTCTAATTTCCAAGTTAGATGCTACTTCTTGGACATCAAGGTATAAGGATTCGGCGATGGCCTCTAATGTGGGGTCTTTTCCCGGACCGAGATAGAGTTCATGACCTTTCATGCTACAACCCAAGATCTTCTCAAATTCTTCCAATGTTGGAGCTAGTTGGAAATCTTGAAATGTAAAGCACCGGAGCGGTGGGTCGAAGAATTGTGCCAAAGTGGTTAAGGCCGTTGAATCTATCTTCACGGGTAGGAGATCAAGTATTAACCCATAGCTTGCTTCGAAAATACTCTTGTTGACCGAGGAGAGCCTTTTACTTAAGGCTAACAAACTTTCCACCCTAGGAGCTTTGATCTTGAAAGCGAGCGTACTTTTATTCCCGGAATCCATATTTCTTTTTGCTAATATTTGGTTGTTCTTTTTAATTTCCTATAAAGCAAAATGATATGCGAAAATTATTTTCCATGGATGTAAATGTATGATATGCATGGGTGTGATATGTATGTTCAAAATTTCCCCCATCCTCACGTGTAGGCTCTAAAGGTGAGATTTCCTAAGAAGAGGTCCCTAGAGTCATCGATCTCACATGGAATTAAGGTTGTCTATGGACATACGTCAACATGACTTCAATTAATTCCACGTGAAAATCTCCTCTAAGCGGGGTTGGGCATCCTACCTCACGGACATACATCAACGCGGGCTTCCGCTCACAACCACCATTCTAACTTAGTTTTCTCTCGAGCTCGGGTAGAGAGCCTCACACGTCCGGCATTAACCCGAACAATGTGGAGTAACATCGCTCAAGTAACCCCATAATTGATATATATAAAGATATGAAGCAAAATGATATATGTAAATATAGAGCAAAAGAATAAAATCAAATTATGACAAGAAGATATAAACATGTAAGCAAAATGAAACAAATTAGCCTAAAATCCGACTGAGATAGGTTTGACTCGTTATGCACAAACAAAGTGTTTAATGCAGAATCCCCAGTGAAGTCGCCATCTTTGTCGAAAAAATGGTGACGAACGCAAAACATAAAGCAATATGAAATATATAAATATAAAGCAAGGGAATAAAAGCATGTAAAGACAATAAAAATAAAAGCATGCAAGCAAAGAGATAAAAACATCTAGCTTAAAAGTTAACTAGGATAGGCTTGATTCACTAGTGAGGAAAAATCCGACGTCCCCAGTGATGTCGCCATCCGTTGGTCGATTATGCGAGGGGAAGGTATTAGCACCCCTCACATCCGTTGTACTCAACGGGAACCTCTTAGTCGGCTTAGGCTTAAAATGTTTCGAAGTTTTGCTTGTGTGTTTAATCATATATAAAAAAAAATATAATAATATAGGGGGAAAAAGAGATAAAAACAAACGAAAGGGAAAAAAGAAAGTTTTATTAATGGGCTTGACAAGATGTCGATCTTGCTCCTACGTATCTCCCGGTAGTCGGAGAATTCAAAGCGTACGTAGTTCTTTGGTTGAAAAAAATTGTATGTTGGTTCGTTTTAGTTAAAAAAGATTTGATCGCGTCCGAGCGAAAAAAAAGTTTGAAAAAGAGAAAGTAATGAAAGTAAATGTCAACTGTTCGGGTTGTTGCCGAACTGGCCATTGACGACAATGCATAAAGGTAAATGATTGGATAAAAAAGATTTGTGCTCGGACTTGAACAAAGGTTTTAAAACGCACGAAAGCGTAAAAGGTTTTTAATGGTGAAAGACGGACGCTAAGGCGATAAACTCGCGCGAGGCGTAAATGTTTTTTAAAAAAAGACAGACGCACAGAGGCGTAAAAGGTTTGAAAATAAACGACAAACGCGCGGAGGCGATAAATTCGCGCAAGGCAAAAATGGTTGAAAATAAACGCGCAAAGGCGCGAAAGGTTCGGATTGACCACGAGGGCCAAGAAAAAGGTTAAAAATGGTCCAAGGGGGCCAAGGGAAGGTTGAGCGTGCGAGACGCGTCAAAGGTGGAATGACGGTTGCCCGAGCGACGAGACATACGTCACGCATTCGTGCAACCGAGGTTTGGGGAGACATACGTCAAGCCATTCCCGTTTCATTCAAGTTTGGTTTTGTTACTCGGAGAAATCTCAAAGGGAACCAAAAATGCTTTAAAAGGAAAGTTAAAAAAAGGGAATCACGAACAAGTTTGTTGTTTGAGTTTTTTAAAATCACGAACATTACTTGTCACTTAAGCTATTGAAACTCAAGAACAAGCGTAGTTCAAGTTTGAATGATGAACAAAATCATAAAACATGCACAAATTTGGAAAGTTCACAAGTTCGGCTAAATTCGAGCTTGGTTTAAAAGAGTGAGCAAGCTTGGCTTAAGTTCGCGTTTGGATTGGAAATCATGAACAACATGGTTGTTCAAGTTTGTTTCGAAAATAAACGAACTTAGCATATTGCTCAAGTTTGGTTTTGAAATTTAAGGACATAACTTGCTTCACAAGCTACTCAAAATTTATCGCACGAACTTGTAAAATTTCCAAAGTTGTGCATGATTATGAATATGGTTTGGACAAAAATGACTTTTTACCCTCTTTAGGTTCTGAATCAAGGGCTGGAACCCCAAAAATTTGGCATTTGGATGCCTGATTCATGTTCTGAGTTTCACATACTTCGCAGAGCAACCAGAACTTGGCTCTGCGAAGTCAGATTCTGATGTGTTCGCAGTGCGAGCAATACTTTGCTCTGCGAAGTATGCGAAATTTTGAACTCAGAAGCTGTTTCTTAACAGAAGTTCAAAAACTGCTTCTAAGCAAGCTTCAGAACCTAAAGGGGGTTAAGAAGCTTTGCAAAAATTCGGAAAAAGGAATGTAAAAACTCAGTTTCAAGGCTTGGCCCTTTTGAGATCCCTTTTGAGTTTCAAAAGGGGTTTTTGTGCACAAAGTGAAATTGAACAAAGCAAATGATGAAAACAGCAAACACAATGAAAGACAAAGATTAAAGGAGACTACTCCTAGCAATGATTGAGCAAGAGGTTGGAAGTGGCTTGCTTGATTGATTAGAGTTTATGAACAATGAGCTCTAATTGGTTTTGCTTTGTGTATGAACTGATTTGGTGCTGCAATGCAATGGGTTTTTTGGTGTAAATTTCGTGTGTATTGTGTGTGTGTTTTTTTGGTGTAATGGCTCTTTTTATGTGTGTGCAATGTATTTTTCTGGTGTAATGGCTCTTTTTATGTGTGTGCAATGTGTTAATTCCTTATGCCTTGCATTCCCTTTTATAGGCAAAAATGCAATCCTTGCAATGATGAACAAAATCTCTAGATCCTAGCTGGTTTGTGGGCTAAATCCACGCTAAATCACTTTGCATTTAATGCTAATGGATAGAAGCTGCTTTGCCTTGTGCCAAGGGGCAAGACCTTGACTGATCTCAGCCACAAATGCAGCTGATTCTAGAAGGTAATGATGAGAAAAACTGAAAAACAGGGCAGCTTGAGATTGTGTGATTCTTGGGATCAATCCTTGCAATCTTGGAAGGCCAGGCAATGAAAACGTGTACTGCCATGTACAGGGAGATTGGGGGAAGCAAAATGAGCATGTGGGCTGGTGTGTGGGAGGAGAAATCCAGCTCAAAACAGGGCAGCACAAACAGCTTTTTGCAAGCAAAAACCACTTAAGTTTGACTGGTTTTGGTGAAGAAAAAGGGAAGGAAAGGGATCAAGTAGCTGGCTGGCAAGCTCAGGTTGGATGATGGGTCAATTTGGAGGGACAAGAGCTGACCAAGGGCAGCCAATTTGATTGAGCACATGATAGGTTGGAAGAAAATCCTTCTTTCCTTTTACCTTTAATGTCACACTTTGATTCTTGCCTTGCTGCATTAAATCAGTCACAAATGGCAATAACAATAATAATAATACTAATAATAACAATTACAAATGAAAACAAAACAGATAAATCAAAGAAAATAAAAATTCTGCAGAAAATCGCAGAGGTCGCAGTGCGAAGGCCACTTCGCACTGCGAACTCCCCTTTTTTTGAATTTTTTGTATTTAAAATAAAAGGTAAAATGAAGAAATAATAATAATAATAATATATAATGAAAAATGATAATAATGAAAATGATAATGCAAATAAAAATAAAATAAAAAAGTAATGAGAATGAAAATGATGATAATAATAATAACATGAGGAAAAGCTTAATATTATTAATTAATAAAACCTTAATAATAATAAAAGATAATAATGATATTATTAATGAAAATAGAATAATATTAACAATAGTAAGATGATACTATTAATAGTAATGCTAATAGTGATAAATGCAAATAAAAATTCTATGACAAGAATGAAATAATGAAAAGGTAATAATAAGTGATGAAATAATAAAAGATAAAACAAAGAAAAATATAAGTCAAAAAATGGGGTATGACAAATTGCAAGGATTAACTTAGAGTAAAGTAAATTGCATTGATTCGAAATAAAGACCGTTCACAAGGATCATACATGATTCGTGACTCTTTTCTCGATGTAGCTTGGATACTTCGAGTGTGTAGAATGTTATGTATTTGATTTGTGACCCCGTTTTCCTCATGGAAAACTCTTATTTATACTTAGAAAAATAACTGTACAATATTATCCACACTTCTAACTGATACTAACGTCTAATAATAGTGAAAATAACCTATTTGAAATTCAAATCTTGTTCCTTCGACAGCCGCGAATTCCGACAGTTTGCCAAGAAAACTCTTCAGATAACATCTAACCCTCGCGTTGTCGAGATGCCTTTCGACCAGTTCTATTCCTTCGATCGTGTCGAACGAATACGCACAATCTTAGAAATTCTTTAATTCCAAAACTCCACTTTTCTTCCACGTGTTCAGTCAAACCTCAATGATTGTATTTAATATCCTTTGTCGAAAATACAAGCTAACACATCGATGCCCCAAGAAATAGGTGATGTTGCACCGAACTGGGTTACCAAATATCCTGTTACCAAATATCCTCTGTTCTTCCTTCAACACATTGGATCAGAAGAAAAGGACGCCTCTCAGAAGCTATAGAGATCATCAGACTCTGTGGAGATCATCAGACTCAGCGGACCAAATCAGACACAGAATAACCTATCAGACTTGGAAAACCTTCAGACTTCAGAAGAACCTTAGGGATCCAAACTCCACGTCAGATTTGTCATCTTCTAAAGTTGTCCACATCAAAGGATTTGAGCACAACTTTGTCTTCTTATGACCACGTGTAGAAACAAACAAAGAACTTCAAAGGCAATAAGAATGAAGAGATACTTCCTGTTTCAGCAAAGGATTTTCGAATGAACATCCAATGGAATTATCCATATCAGGAAATGACTCAACGTCCTTGATTTGAAGCTTCTCAACGACTCTTAATGCATTGGCACTCTTCTCCAACGTCTCTCATACCCCTGCCTATATAAGGAGCTGAAGACCATGAAGAAGATTAACAGGACTCTGCTATTTCACTGTGCCATAACTCTGTCAAATTAAATAGCGCAAAAACAGTTATGATCTTTCTTACCAAACTTTGTATCTTACCAACCATTTAGATATATCCGGTGTAAGAACAAGTTTGTTTATATTTGCTGTAAACAAATAGAACTCTCTTGCTTGGAAAGCTTCTCTTGCTTGCAAAGCTTGATCATAAAAGTCTCTTGGTGAAACCTTGAGCAACAAAAGTCTCTTAGGATTGTCCTTTGAGCATTGGAAGTCTCTTGCTTGTGTGCTTGAACATCAGATGTCTCTTGGAGTTTTCCTTGAGCATTGGAAGTCTCTTGGTAGTGACCTGGAGCAAAGAAGTCTCTTGCAAGGGTGCTTGAGCATTGAGAAGTCTCTTGGAAGAGTCCTTGAGCAATTGTAATCTGTAGTGATTATAGTGAAATCCCTTGGAAGTGCAAGGGGACTGGACTACTCCTGTGTTGTTGGAGGAACCAGTATAAATTGCTTTTGTCTGCTCTACATATATATATATATATATATATATATATTATCTTTGTGTTATGTATTCCGCTGCACTCAGACTCTGCATCAAAATCTGTACTCATCAGACTCTGAACAACTTTTAACACTCAGAAAAAGAAACCAGAAGAAGCCAACACAATTCATCCCCTCCCCCTTCTTGTGTTTTTCTCACCTTCATTTTGTTCCAAGAACCTTCACTGAAGCAATCTCTTTACCCTTCAACTATTCCACTTCTCGGTATTCGATTCTTAAAGGTAAGGCCTCGATGGTCAAGTTATCTCTCACTTGCACTTCATCCATCTGAATTACGTGAGATGGATCGGGGACATACTTCTGAAGTTGAGACACATGAAAAACCCTGTGAAGAAAAAGAAACCAGAAAAATAAAAGGAAGATTGTGAAGATCTACAAGAAGCATCACAGAGTGAGAGGAATTCTAGTGGATGCGATACCTCATGCAGAGTACACTAAGATTGTGAACAGATCAATAGAAAAGCCATCTCTGAATCACTTTGCTCTACCTATGAAGGGAATAAACAAGTCAAGGAGGCTAAGGCCAACCAACTGGTTCATCAGTATGAGCTGTTCACAATAAAGGAAGATGAGGACATTGAAACCATGTACTCAAGGTTTCAAACTCTTCAGTCTGTCCTTCAGGTTCTTAAGAAGAGCTATATTGTAGTTGATCATGTCAAGAAGATTTTTAGCAGTCTTATTTCTAGATTTAGACCAAAGGTCACTGCCATGCAGGAGGCAAAGGACCTAGACAAGCTAAGTTTGGAGAACCTGATACACTCTCTTAAAAGTCATGAGATTGAGCTTGATGGTGATGAACCAACTAAGAAGTCTCAGTCCATTGCTCTGGCCTCCAAGGGTAAATCAACCAAAGCTCTTCAGTCTGCTGAGTCAGAAGTAAAAACACCAGCTGGAGAATCTGGCAATGATTCAGACCTTGAAAAGATGGCATATTTAACAAAGAGGTTCCAATACTTGACCAATAAGAGAAGGTTTCCAGGTAGAAGCAGTGGTTCTAAAGGATCAAGCTTCAACTGCAACAAGATTGGTCACTTCATAGTTGACAGTCCAGAGTTACATAAGGGAAAGTCAAAGAAGGAAAGTTACAGAAGAAAGCTTAAGAAGAGTTTTATGGAAACCTGGGAGAAGCTTGATGAAGAATCAAATTCTGAGAAAAGTGAAGAAGAAACCAACCTGGGTCTGATGGCCATAACAACTTATGATACAGAAAGTAATTCAGACTCTGATCATGAAAGAATGAGGCTTTGTAGGCTTTGGAGGAAACGAACAAGAAAAGATTGTTGGTACATGAACAATTGGTAACTCTTCTATCTCTATCAATAATGTCTAATGTGTTGATGGACTTAGACATAATCTGATTAACATAAGTTAGTTTTGTGATAGTGGTTTTAGAATGGTGTTTGATAAGAGCACATGTACAGTCATCAATGACTCTGAACAATCCACAGTGTTCATAGGTCAGAGGAAAGACAATGTTTATAAAATAAACTCCTCTGAACTGGTTGATCAGAAAGTTGTCTTTCTTCTATCACTGAATGATGAAAAGTGGCTCTGGCACAAAAGATTAGGTCATGCTAACTGGAGGTAAATCTCCAAGCTTAGCAATCTAAAATTAGTCAAGGGACTACCAAAGCTGCATTATCATTCAGATGCTCACTAAATCATGGGTTGGGTAGTTCCTCTAATGTACCTTCAACTACCTCAAAGCATACACTATAACTTGTTCATTCTGCATACTCACTCCGCCCAATCCCATCTTTGATGCATCATAATACACCACAAAAGACTCATTTGCATTCAGCAAAATCAAAATTGGCGCTGATGTTAACCTCTTCTTCAGCTCTTGAAAACTCTCTTTACACTTAGCATCCCAAACAAACGCCTGCCCCTTTCGAGTTAAATGTGTCAAAGGTAGAGCCAACCTAGAGAAACCCTCTATGAACCTCATGTAGTAACCAGCCAAACCCAAGAAGCTTTTGATCTCAATAACCGACTTAGGAGCCTCCCAATGCAACACAGCTTCAACCTTATACACATCAACCGTAATTCCACCTCTAGATATCACATGACCAAGGAAACTCACTTATTGGAACCAAAACTCACACTTCAACATCTTCGCATACAACTTCTTTTCATTCAAGGTCTGCAACACAATCCTCATATGGTTCGCATGCTCCTCCTTCGACTTCGAATACACCAAGATACCATCAATGAACACCACCACAAACTAATCCAAATAAGGATGAAAGATCATATTCATATACTCCATAAATACACCTGGCGCATTAGATACACCAAACGACATTACATAATACTTATAGTGATCATACCTAGTTCGGAAAGCAGTCTTTGGTATATCTTCCAACTTTACCCGAATCTGATGATATCCATATCTCAAATTAATCTTGTTGAACACTTGAACACCAACCAACTGAACCATAAGATAATCTATCCTTGGAAGATGATATTTGTTCTTAATGGTAACCTTATTCAGTTGTTGATAATCCACACACAACCTAATACTACAATCTTCCTTCTTAACCAACAACAATGGTGCTCCCCACGGCGAAACACTTGGCCTGATAAAACTCTTCTCCAATAAATCTTCCAACTGCTTCTTCAACTCACCAAACTCCGATGCAGACATCATATACGGTGCCATCAACACAGGACTAGTTCCAGGTACCAAATCAATCACAAACTCTACTTCTTTCTCTGGCGGCAAGTCCGAAATGTCCTCCGGAAATACATCTGGAAACTCATTCACTACTGGTATATCACTACCTCCCTTTTCACTTTCCACCTTCAAAGAAGCAAACATCACAAACAACTGAGCTTCGCCATCTAACGACGCCTCCACTTGCCTCGCGGTCAAAAACTTCTCTTCGACACGCTCCTCTAGATTAGAGAATGTAACCGACTTCGTCAAACAATTAATATTAACACCAAAAGATAACAACCAATTCATACCAAAGATAACATCCATATGAGCCAAAGGCAAACAAACTAAATCCATCTTAAAATCTACTCCACCAAAATTCAAAGGACACTCCACACAATAATTGCTCATTGTTTGCTTAAGTGTTTATTTGATTATTCAATTAATTGCTTATTTAATTAAGTACTTTTGCGTGCATTTTGCTTTCTCATGCATTCATTCTTGAATCCATTCTCATCTCCTCTCCTTCACCTATTTTTATTTTGACCGTCTAGGAACTAATTGGAAAACTTTTTTTTTAAGAATAATTAGAATGAAAAAGGGGAGTCTGACGTATGACTTTCTCACCCTGGATGATTCAGACCCCTGACGTATGTCTCGTGGTATTGGATGATCCTTATTCTTCAAAATCAACTGTGTTGGATATTTGGTTGTTGGCTTCATGTTTGCTAAAATCAAATAGACAAGCAATTTGTGCTTCAGAAGCTGAAATCTCAAGGAGTATGTCTTCAGAAGCTGAAATGTGCCTTCAGAAGCAAAAAACAGAATTTCAGAAGCTGGAAATGTTCATCAGAAGCTGAATTGGTTCATCAGAAGCTGACCGTACACATCAGAAGCTGAAATGGTCTTCAGAAGTTGGAACAGTACTTCAGATGCACTGTTCCGATGCTGACCTTCAGACGCACTGTTCAGATGCTGACTTTCGTTGACCTTCAGACGCACTGTTCAGACGCTGACTTTTGTTGACCTTCAGAAGCTGCATTTCAGAAGCATGTTCAGAAGCTGGTTTCTGCGTTCAGAATTTGTGTCTTCAAGCTGTTAATTCTCTCACATAATCTTTTGAAGATTTATCCAAGATGTGTTTCTAGAAGAAAGAAGGATTGCGCAAGATATGTTCTGAAGATTTGATTCAATTATTTGTGAATATATTTTCAAGGAAATCTTTGGAAAATATATTTCTGAATAATATATCAGCTTCTATTTGCTTCTAAAGAATTCTGGGATTATATCTTTGAAGATTAGAATCAAGAATTATGTTGCTGAAGATTATAAATAGAAGGCATTGCTATTGAAGAAACTTGATCTCAACAAAAAAGCTAGAATTGAAAGAGTCTTAGGTTGTTGAGTCTGTAAGCTTAGTGCTTTGTTTTCTGTACACCACTCATCTATTAGAGTTGGTTTAGGTTTATTGAGTTGTAATTCACTTAAAGCTTTTAAGCAAAAGTGACTTTGATGTTTTGAAGTGTGTCTTCATCTTAGTTGATTTCTTTAGAATTTACAATCACTGGGGCAGTGATTGCTTGAGTGGGAAGTAAGAGGGGTTCTTATATCTAGGAGTTCCTAGGTAGAAATACCACGGGTAGTGATTAAGTGAGAAGGGGCTGTGAAACAGGGGCTGTAATCATATGGGCTGTGAAACAGGGGTTGTGTCATAGGACTTTGAATTGATACTATTTTAGTGGATTTCCTTCCTGGCTTGGTAGCCTCCAGATGTAGGTGAAGTTGCACCGAACTGGGTTAACAAATCAACTGTGTTCCTTTACTTTCTGTCTTTTATATTTCTGCTTCTGAACTGCCGTTTGCATACTCTGTTTTACGGTTCAGAACCTGTCCTGCCAGGAATTTCAAACTGAATTAAATCAGAATGAAAAAGGAGAGTCTGACTTATGACTCTCTCCCCCGGATGATTCGGATCCCTAACGTATGTCTCATGATACCGGATTGTCCTCATTCTCAAACACTTTCAGAAAACCCCTAAAAATAACTCAACACATTCAAACTCTTTTATTTCCAAATTGGATAAGGTTTTATCCATTCCTCTGATACAAGGAAAGCTTCCATTGTGCGAGCATACAAGCGGCATTTAACCATGGGAATGTGACATAAATGTTATTCACTTAAAAATAACCAACCCACAAACATTATTTTACAAAGAACTACGTAGCTTTGAGCTTCCCATTGCACACAGGAATATGTAGGAGCGGGATCGCAACATCTCGTCAAGCACCCCAATAAATTTTTTTTTTTGTTTTAATAATGTAGAAGTAAGAAACCAACATATAAGTAGATAACCTAAACCTGTGAGTGTAAATGAACCTTTCCCCTAGATGGTTCGCGTTGAGTACAACAGATGCGAGGGGTGCTAACACCTTTCTCTCACATAATCAACTCTCATGGTTCCCAGACCATGTTACCTAAGGTTTTATCGATATTTTCCTTTCCCTACTTTGGGATAAATAAATTTCGGTGGCGACTCTGTTATCGTTTGGAGTGTTTACACTCGTGGCCATTTTTCGTGTTGCGACAGCTGGCTACTCTGTTGGGGAGAATTACTAGAGAGTTAAGCCTAGTTTAGGGGTTTTGTCTGCTTATCCTAGGTTTGCTTTATCTGCTTTATCTTTACATTACTGGTTATGATATTATCTGCTGGTTGTATCTGTCCTTCTACTTCTACTCTTTCTTCTTTTTTCTTTTTGCCCATGCGGCTTGGTTACTGAGTGAAGCTCTATACACGAGCTTTAGAAGAACTTAAGATAAGTTGGTGGTTGTTAGTGCTGGCCTCCCTGACGTATGTCTCACGAGAGTTGGCATGAAAACCCCGCCTAGGGTAGACCCTCTTGAAAGTGTTGGCCTTCCTTACGTATGTCTCATAAGAGTCAATGTTTTTTTGTTGGATCCATGACCCTGGGAACCTTTTGACCAGTCTAGAACCCCGAAACGTGTTACCAGGAACCTTTGTTTAGAACCTGAGTCGAGGTTGCCTGGTTTTAAACATCTCGGTTGGCACAGTAACCTCACCCAGAGGAGGTTCCTCTTTTTGGAGATATTTGTTGTGAGCTTTTGCAACAGTAACATTGTTTCCAAAAAGGAATCTATGATTTTAGTAACCTTGTCAAACCTAGAACTAATATGTGAGAGGGATGGGTTGCAGGTAACTTTAACTTTTATCCTCAGAGCTCAAACCTGAATTGTTTCGATTCATCGTAACCAAACCTGATGCATGACATAACATTGCATCCATTGCATTCAAGACAAATATTCATACATGAAAGTTTTGGTTTTCAGGGAACTAAAAGACATATGTTATATAAGCATAAGGGATATGGAACTAAAAGACAGTGCTTATAACGACCATGCATCTACAGTTCCCTAAAAAACAAAATGAAGCATAAAAGTATTTGCATGCATTTTCATTTATAAAAATCATCTCATTATCATTCACTTTTTAGAACAAGTTACATTCTCGGCACCGGTACCAGACAAGAAGTGTTTCTCGATGCATCATAGAAAACTGGCAAGATCAGCATGAAGCCTTAAAAGGCGAAGTAACTCAAATGTCTGGAAATTTGGACCAGGTTTTGGAAATGTTGGCTAATCTGAATCTACCAGCACAGCCAGCCGCGATCGACGTCGCAACACCTGCAGTCGTGATTCTAGAGAAGAAAGATCGATTCAGTTTAGGTTTAGGTTACCAGTCATCTGAGAGAATAGTAGCCAAGAAGAAAAATCACGGGAAGATCCCGAGCATTCAAGAAACTTTATGCAATGTCGGGTTCCGGTCTGATAATCAGATTGTCGTGATAGCAGATGGGGAGTCAAGAAAGAGAAGCCATGATTGGGTGCATTGGTGTTCCTCAAACACACCCCTCACCAACTGGAAAACCGTCGAGATTCCAGAAATCATTTTAATTTCGAAGTAATTTTGCTTTTTTCAAACTTCCTTTGCCATGCCCAGGGCAAATGGATGAGCTTGTAGGGCCCCTATGTTTTAAACGATTTGATTGCTAATAAATAGAAAGTATTTTTGCCACAACTTTATCATGTTTATTCTTTTTTTTTTAGTTTCAAAAAGATAATAAAATGGCAATAATTTCTTACATATCATAGTCATGTTGCATTCATCCTAAATTCATAAAAATATCATGCAGAAATGAGCCCATGAATCACAACAATGTTGTAAATCCTCATGATTTCGAGCTCCCAATTAACCAGGCCGAAGAGGATGGTGAGGAAGACTGTGAATTTCTAGAAGAGTTAACTCGATTGTTGGACCAAGATCAAAGAATGATTTAGCCTCATCAAGAACCAGTGGATCTGATCAATCTGGGGATTGAAGAGGACAAAAAAGAGGTCAAAATAGGCGCCTCCCTACAACAGGGTGTGAAAGAGAAGTTGGTCCAGCTGCTTGAGAGTATGTGGATGTCTTTGCATGGTCATATCAGGATATGCCAGGGTTGGATACGAGCATAGTCTAGCATAAGATTCCACTCAAGCCTGAATGCCCTCCGGTCAAGCAAAAGTTAAGGAAGACCGGACCAGATATGGTTCTCAAGATAAAGGAAGAGGTCAGAAAGCAGTTCGATTTTCGGTTCCTCACAATGGCCAAATACCTAAAGTGGATTGCTAATATTGTGCCAGACCCGAAGAAGGACGGCAAGGTTTGAATGTGTGTGGATTATCGGGATCTGAATAGAGCAAGCCCAAAAGATGATTTCCCATTATCGCACATTGATGTATTTATGGACAACACAGTTCAATTCGCGGTCTTTTCTTTCATGGATGGCTTCTCAGGTTACAACCAGATCAAAATGGCACCCGAAGACATGGAAAAAACTACATTCATTACCCCATGGGGAACCTTATGTTACAAGGTCATGCCCTTCGGTTTGAAAAATGTTGGGGCGACATATCAATGCACCATGGTTACTCTATTTCATGACATGATCCATAAAGAGATTGAAGTGTACGTGGATGATATGATTGCCAAGTCCTCAACATAAGATGAGCATCTTGTACATCTTCAGAAGTTGTTTGCAAGGTTGAGAAAGTATCAGTTACGGTTAAATCCCAATAAGTGCACATTTGGTGTCAAGTCTGGAAAGTTGCTAGGATTCATTGTCAATCAAAAGGGAATTGAAGTCGACCCCGACAAAGTCAAAGCAATTTGGAATATGCATGCACCAAAGACCGAGAAAGAAGTGCGAGGATTCCTAGGCATATTGAATTACATCTCCAGGTTTATCTCTCATCTCACCGCGACTTGCGGACCGATCTTCAAGCTGTTGAGGAAGGATCAAACTGTTGAATGGAATGAAGAGTGTAAAGAGGCATTTGACAAGATCAAGAAATACTTGCAGGAGTCACCAGTCTTGATACCGCCAGTTCCCGGAAGGCCTCTTATCCTATATCTGCATGTATTGGAAGAATCCATGGGATGTGTATTGGGGTAGCAGGATGAGACCAGCAGGAAAGAGTATGCAATCTATTTCCAAAGCAAAAAGTTCACCAGTTGTGAAACCCGATATTCACTACTAGAGAAAACTTGTTGCGTTCTGACTTGGGTTGCTCGCCAACTAAGACAATACATGGTTTGTCATACAAGAATGCTAATAGCCAAGATGGACCCAATCAATTACATCTTTGAGAAGCCCGCCCTGATAGGGAGGATTGACCGTTGGCAAATGCTATTGTCTGAGTACGACATTCAATATGTCACACAAAAAGCCATCAAAGGGAGCGTGCTAGCAGAACACCTAGCCCACCACCCTTTGGAAGACTATCAACCCGTGCACTTTGACTTCCCTGATGAAGACGTCACGACCTTGAGTGTGAATCCTCCCATATGTGTAACACCCTAACCCTTAACCGCCGATTATTAACTTTAATAAAGAAAACGTTAAGGACATAGGAAGTTACAACATGAAGAAATCTCATTTTCATAAACATCAACAGAAATCAAAACATATTTGATTCACAAATAGCAGCGGAAAAATAACAAACACAGCTTATAACCAAACATGCATTTAATATACAAATATATATACATAAGATTTTCAAAAGAGGCAATTCTACAACAGAGACCATTGCCAAATCTATACATAACGTTCAGATACCCAAAATGGTGTTACAAATATCAGAGCCCTAGACTCTAACTAGGATATAACACCTAGTACCAAAAATGTAAGGATAGCTAAGCTATGCCCTCACCACTAAGCAGCTTCTAAACAGCAAGGCTACTCCTCGACGATAACCTCGTCACCCTAATAATCTGGATCCCCAAAGATCCAGCAAATAACACATAACAGAGAGTGTTAGTATCACAAACAATAAACATGTATAAATATCACATAATTATACATAATCAAAAACACAACACATAATGGACAAAGCACAACACTCATCAATAACAATTACCACTTAACAACCTTTATGCACACATAATTCCTAAATGAACACTAATGTCACAAAGGATGTATGCCTCAAAATGCACTCTAATGCATGTGGTACCAATTCTTGCTCAGCTTTAGAGTCATGGCGGACTGTTGGATAATTTTATATCCCTTCTTTCATCGACTGCACCTGTCATTCGCCATAAAAGGACGGTCGTGCATATGACCAATAATAATTGGATTTCGTTCTTTCATCGACTGCACCTCTCATTCGCCATAAAAGGACGGTCGTGCATATGACCAATAATAATTGGATTTCATCTTACTCATAAAGAGCATACATACCATCATGAAATGCATGTATGTTCACTTAGCAATTATTGATATTTACACCTACATATGCTCAAATATGTGTGTACACTACCAATACTCATGCTAACTTCAACAAGTAGGCACTCATGGCCAATCATATTACAAATATGTATATACTCAACCATATTCACAATCTCAAATAAACCAATCAAATCATATCAAAATCTCACACAAAAGGGTTTCAAAGAAAGACCCACACACTTTGATAATCCCACACACATGCTAGGGTTTTACTCAAGCTTTCCTTGAAACAAATAATCTTTAGAAAAACATTAAGAATAAGTTAAAATGGTGGGCAAGGTTTCCAAAACATATTTTGAGAATACAGTAGCAAAAAGCCATCCCCGCGCGTACCAGGACCCTCAAAGCAGCTCAACGAAGTTGGCATGTACAGGGCTGGTCGCTACAAGCGAGCCCTTGGTCGCTACAAGCGAGCCTGGTCGCTACAAGCGCCAGTGTGGTCGCTACAAGCGCGGATAGGCAGGGAATTATCCTGTCTGGTCGCTACAAGCGACCATCCGTCGCTACAGCGACCATATCAGTACACAGTCATGTAAAAATGTGATTTTCCACCATTTTAGCCCATTCAAGATTACCCAAAGTTCCAGAACATGTTAAAAACAATTTTCCTTCATAAAACATCATTTAAAACCCATCACAAGCAAGGATTACATCTAACAAAGAAATTAGGGTTTAAAACACTAATCTTCCATAACTTTTCCTTTGCATTCAAAACACTAGCAACATCAAATAAACATACCAGCAACATCACTTAGCATTAAGCAAGCAAAACATGATCTTTTAACATCTTTAAACCATAAAAACTTCTATCAAAACCTAGACAGAGTGAAGGAGAAGTTTGGGATGGAGAAATAGACATTCTCCCCTTCTCTTAATCACTTATGATCAAGTAATACTAACTCTCTTACCTCACAACCAATGAATCTACAGAAATTCCAAGCTTTTCTTCACAAAATCACTTGCCCTAGCTTTCTTGTTTTTCTCCTTCTCTTCTCTTCTTCCACGTTTTCTTCTTTTCAACAAAGCAATGAATAGTAATTCAAAAGTCTTTGTGATTATCTCATATAATCCAAGCAAGACAATCTTGGCCATCCATCCTTACTAACTCTCAAGGACCAATCCTAGCCTTTCAATCCAATCCAAGCTCACTACTATCATATCCACTTGATCAATTCTACTCATAAACTTAAAAGCCCAATACTATTCACCCTCTAGGCCCAAAACCTTAAAAACTCGATTACGAACTTATCTTCGCGCTAAATAATTATTCCTCGATTACTAGAAAATATATTATAAACGCAAATCCATAAAATAAAATATATAAAAATATAATATACGAAAATAGGGTCGTTACAACTCTACCCCCCTAAAAGAATTTTCGCCCTCGAAAATACCTGAAAACAACTCTGGATAGGAGTCCCGCATCTTGCTCTCGAGCTCCCACGTCGCATATTCACCGGCTGGGCCTCCCCAAACGACTTTCACCGATGAAATCTCTTTGTTCCTGAGCTTCTTCATCTCTTGTCCTTCAATCCTTAAGGGTACCGTTGTAACCGTTAAATTCTCTCTCACTTGTATCTCGTCCGACTCAATCACATGTGACGGATCCGATACGTATTTCCTTAATTGAGACACGTGAAAAACATCATGTAGATTCGACAACGACGGCGGTAACGCAATCCTATACGCCACCTTCCCTATCCTCTTCAAAATCTGATATGGACCAATGAACCTCGATGCTAACTTCTTCGATTTCAAAGCCCGTCCAATACCCGTAGTCGATGTAACTCTTAGAAACACATGATCTCCTTCTTGAAATTCTATATCCTTCCTTCTCTTGTCGGCATAACTTTTCTGGCGACTCTGCGACGCTCTCATCTTCTCTTGGATCATCTTGATCTTCTCGGTCGTTTGTTGCACAATCTCAGGTCCAAGCACCACACTTTCTCCCGATTCAAACCAACACAAAGGTGTTCTACATCTTCTCCCATACAACGCTTCAAAAGGTGCCATACCAATGCTTGAATGAAAACTGTTGTTATACGTAAACTCAATCAATGGTAAGCAAGCTTCCCAACTCACTCCTTGTTCCAAAATGCACGATCTTAACAAATCCTCCAATGATTGAATCGTCCTCTCCGACTGACCATCCGTCTGCGGGTGATAAGCAGAACTCATCCGCAACTTAGTCCCCAACGCCTCTTGCAAACTCTCCCAAAACTTTGAAGTAAAACGGGGATCTCGATCTGATACAATACTCGACGGTATTCCATGTAATCTCACAATTTGCTCAACATAAATCTCAGCCAACTTTGGTACTAGCATACCGGTCTTGATAGCTATGAAATGAGCAGACTTTGTTAACCTGTCGACAACTACCCAAATCATATTGTTACCTTTCGACGTCTTTGGCAAACCGCTTACAAAATCCATCGCAATACTATCCCATTTCCACTCTGGAATAAACATAGGTTGCAATAGCCCTGACGGCTTCTGATGCTCCACCTTGGACTTCTGACAAGTCAAACATGCGAAAACAAACTCGGCGATCTCTTTCTTCATCCCTTGCCACCAGAACATTTTCCTCAGATCTTGATACATCTTAGTAACACCAGGATGAATACTTAAGTTGCTTCTGTGACCTTCCTCCAAAATCATCCGCTTCAACTCAGGCACATCAGGTACACATAACCTTCCCTGACACCTCATCACGCCTTTCTCATCGATCTCAACGTTTACCTTTTTCCCTTGTTCGATGAGCGTCTTAAGCTTCATCAATCTCACATCAGACTTTTGCTTTTCCACAACCTCTTCAAGAAAATCATTTGTCAATCTTAACATTCCTAGCTTCACGCTTCTGGTTGTCCTTTCACAAACCAAACTGAGGTCTCTAAACTCTTCAATCAATCTCAGTTCCTTCGCCATCAGAGAAGACATATGCAGTGACTTCCTACTCAACGCATCGGCTACCACATTAGCCTTACCCGGGTGATAACTCAACTCGAAATCATAGTCCTTAAGAAACTCTAACCATCTTCTTTGCCTCATATTGAGCTCCTTCTGATCAAACAAGTACTTCAGACTCTTGTGATCACTGAAAACCTCGAATCTTGACCCATACAAGTAGTGCCTCCAAATCTTGAGAACAAACACAACAGCAGCTAGCTCCAAATCATGCGTAGGATAGTTCCTCTCATGAATCTTCAGTTGTCTTGATGCATAAGCAACAACTTGTCCCCTCTGCATCAACACACCACCTAGACCCATCTTCGACGCATCACAATAAACCACGAACGGTTCCTTCGGATTCGGCAGAATTAACACAGGTGCAGATGTCAACCTCCTCTTCAGCTCTTGGAAACTCTGCTCACACTTGTCATCCCAAATGAAAGCTTGACCCTTCCTAGTCAACTGCGTCAACGGCAACGCCAACTTTGAAAATCCTTCGATGAACCTCCGATAGTAACCGGCCAAACCAAGAAAACTTCGGATCTTAGTAACAGACTCCGGCGTTCCCCAATCTTGCACTGCCTCTACCTTAGCAGGATCCACTGCTATACCACCACTTGAAATGACGTGACCCAAAAAGCTAACTTCATGCAACCAAAATTCACACTTAGAAAATTTTGCATAAAGCTTCTTCTCGCGCAACACTTCCAACACAATCCTCAAATGCTCGGCATGTTCCTCCTCCGTCTTTGAGTATACCAAAATATCGTCTATGAAGACCACCACGAATCGATCCAAAAAGGAATGAAATATACGATTCATATATTCCATAAACACTCCAGGTGCATTAGTAACTCCGAAAGGCATAACGGCGTACTCGTAATGACCATACCTTGTCCTGAAAGCAGTCTTCGGTATATCCTCCGCCTTAACTCTTATCTGGTGATATCCCGATCTCAAATCAATCTTGCTGAACACACAGGCTCCCACTAACTGATCCATCAAATCATCTATCCTCGGAAGTGGATACTTGTTCTTGATAGTTGCTTTATTCAACTGACGATAATCGATGCACAAACGCATACTACCATCTTTCTTCTTTACCAACAGAACCGGCGCACCCCACGGCGATACACTCGGTCTTACAAACCTTTTCTCTAACAATTCCTCCAATTGTTCCTTCAACTTTTCTAGCTCAGCAGCTGACATACGATACGGCGCCATTGATATTGGACTAGTGCCAGGTACTATGTCAATTGCGAATTCAACCTCTCTCTCGGGTGGTAAATCCAAAATGTCATCTGGAAAAACATCTGTGAAATCACGTACCACCGGCAACGCATCAACCTCAATCTTCTCTTCCACTCTCAACGAAGCAAACATAGCAAACACGTCCTCTTGAGCCTTCACTGATCTTACCACTTCTCGACAACACATGAGCTTCGAACACAACTCTAGCTCCGGTCTTGGAAACTTAACCGTCCTCTTACCACAGTTGATATGAACCCGATTAAATTCTAACCAGTTCATACCAAAGATAACATCTATTCCGCTCAACGGAATGCAGACTAAATCCATACCAAAGTGTCGACCATACATAGTGACTGAACAATCCACACAGACTAGTGTAGTCGATACCGAACCACTCGCAGGCGTTTCAATAACCATGCGTCCCATCATATTTTCTACTCTAAGACCCAACCTTTCAACACAATCCACAGAAATAAACGAATGGGTAGCACCCGTATCAATAATAGCAGACAAAGGAGTATTATTGATAAAGCATGTACCTCTGATCAAGTTGTCCGCCTTCGCATCACCACCATCTAAAGCAAACACTTTTCCTCCAGCCGCTCTAGGCTTCTTACACACGTTGCTCTTATGACCCGCTTCCTTGCAGTTGAAGCACACAATACCCTTCTTGCACTGATCAGCTTTGTGGTTAGGATCACCACACTTAAAACATTTCCCATCATACTTCGGGCATTCAAAGAAACGATGTCCCGGTTGTCCACACTTAAAACAATTCCTATTACTTCCAAACTTGCCACCACTACTCCCACCTTCATCTGGTTTCTTCCCACCTCTACCATACGGTTTACCTCTAGCCATGTCCTTTCCCCTCTTCTCATTCGCGGCTTTGTAGTAATTAGCTTTAGCTTTACCATCCTTATCACATATTCGGCTCTTATTCACCAACATCGGAAAATTCCTGATCTCGCTAAACCCAATCAACTGCTTGATATCCGGTCTCAGCCCATTTTCAAACTTTACACACTTGTCTTCCTCAGCTTCCACCGTGTTGTAATGAGGAGCAAAACGACACAAATCTTCAAACTTGGCCGCATATTCAGAAACAGATAAACTCCCCTGCTTGAGCTCCATGAACTCAATCACCTTACGGTTCCTCTCGTCTGCCGGAAAATACTTGGTTAAGAACTCTCTCCGGAAACGAGCCCAAGTAACTAAAGCTCCACCAGCTCCCAACCTCTGACTAGCGTTTCCCCACCAATGATCAGCCTCATCATGGAGAACATACGCTCCCAGCAATACCTTATGCGCATCCAGACAATGCATAGCCCCAAAAATTCTCTCAACTCCTTCCAACCAAGTCTGTGCTCCATCTGGGTCGTATCCTCCCTTGAAGATAGGCGGTTTGTTGTTCATAAACCTCTCGAGTCTCAGCTCATCATCTCCGCCTCCTCTAGCTTGTTGTGCGGCTCTATCCGCAGTCCTACTAGCAGCATCCTGAGCCATGGCATCCGCCATCCGCTCCATCGCATCCGCAAGTGCTCGTTGCGTCATATCCACACTACCAAACATCACATAACACAAGTGAGAACAAAGTGTTTAAGAAAACACATGTTACACAAAGGGTATACTAAACTTAATTGATCCAATGGATCGACCTGCTCTGATACCAACTATTGTAACACCCTAACCCTTAACCGCCGATTATTAACTTTAATAAAGAAAACGTTAAGGACATAGGAAGTTACAACATGAAGAAATCTCATTTTCATAAACATCAACAGAAATCAAAACATATTTGATTCACAAATAGCAGCGGAAAAATAACAAACACAGCTTATAACCAAACATGCATTTAATATACAAATATATATACATAAGATTTTCAAAAGAGGCAATTCTACAACAGAGACCATTGCCAAATCTATACATAACGTTCAGATACCCAAAATGGTGTTACAAATATCAGAGCCCTAGACTCTAACTAGGATATAACACCTAGTACCAAAAATGTAAGGATAGCTAAGCTATGCCCTCACCACTAAGCAACTTCTAAACAGCAAGGCTACTCCTCGACGATAACCTCGTCACCCTGATAATCTGGATCCCCAAAGATCCAGCAAATAACACATAACAGGGAGTGTTAGTATCACAAACAATAAACATGTATAAATATCACATAATTATACATAATCAAAAACACAACACATAATGGACAAAGCACAACACTCATCAATAACAATTACCACTTAACAACCTTTATGCACACATAATTCCTAAATGAACACTAATGTCACAAAGGATGTATGCCTCAAAATGCACTCTAATGCATGTGGTACCAATTCTTGCTCAGCTTTAGAGTCATGGCGGACTGTTGGATAAACTTATATCCCTTCTTTCATCGACTGCACCTCTCATTCGCCATAAAAGGACGGTCGTGCATATGACCAATAATAATTGGATTTCGTTCTTTCATCGACTGCACCTCTCATTCGCCATAAAAGGACGGTCGTGCATATGACCAATAATAATTGGATTTCATCTTACTCATAAAGAGCATACATACCATCATGAAATGCATGTATGTTCACTTAGCAATTATTGATATTTACACCTACATATGCTCAAATATGTGTGTACACTACCAATACTCATGCTAACTTCAACAAGTAGGCACTCATGGCCAATCAAATTACAAATATGTATATACTCAACCATATTCACAATCTCAAATAAACCAATCAAATCATATCAAAATCTCACACAAAAGGGTTTCAAAGAAAGACCCACACACTTTGATAATCCCACACACATGCTAGGGTTTTACTCAAGCTTTCCTTGAAACAAATAATCTTTAGAAAAACATTAAGAATAAGTTAAAATGGTGGGCAAGGTTTCCAAAACATATTTTGAGAATACAGTAGCAAAAAGCCATCCCCGCGCGTACCAGGACCCTCAAAGCAGCTCAACGAAGTTGGCATGTACAGGGCTGGTCGCTACAAGCGAGCCCTTGGTCGCTACAAGCGCCCCTGGTCGCTACAAGCGCCAGTGTGGTCGCTACAAGCGCGGATAGGCAGGGAATTATCCTGTCTGGTCGCTACAAGCGACCATCCGTCGCTACAAGCGACCATATCAGTACACAGTCATGTAAAAATGTGATTTTTCCACCATTTTAGCCCATTCAAGATTACCCAAAGTTCCAGAACATGTTAAAAACAATTTTCCTTCATAAAACATCATTTAAAACCCATCACAAGCAAGGATTACATCTAACAAAGAAATTAGGGTTTAAAACACTAATCTTCCATAACTTTTCCTTTGCATTCAAAACACTAGCAACATCAAATAAACATACCAGCAACATCACTTAGCATTAAGCAAGCAAAACATGATCTTTTAACATCTTTAAACCATAAAAACTTCTATCAAAACCTAGACAGAGTGAAGGAGAAGTTTGGGATGGAGAAATAGACATTCTCCCCTTCTCTTAATCACTTATGATCAAGTAATACTAACTCTCTTACCTCACAACCAATGAATCTACAGAAATTCCAAGCTTTTCTTCACAAAATCACTTGCCCTAGCTTTCTTGTTTTTCTCCTTCTCTTCTCTTCTTCCACGTTTTCTTCTTTTCAACAAAGCAATGAATACTAATTCAAAAGTCTTTGTGATTATCTCATATAATCCAAGCAAGACAATCTTGGCCATCCATCCTTACTAACTCTCAAGGACCAATCCTAGCCTTTCAATCCAATCCAAGCTCACTACTATCATATCCACTTGATCAATTCTACTCATAAACTTAAAAGCCCAATACTATTCACCCTCTAGGCCCAAAACCTTAAAAACTCGATTACGAACTTATCTTCGCGCTAAATAATTATTCCTCGATTACTAGAAAATATATTATAAACGCAAATCCATAAAATAAAATATATAAAAATATAATATACGAAAATAGGGTCGTTACAATATGCGATGATGAAGGACCCAAACCAGGATCTTGATGGAAGTTTGTGTTCGACAGAGCGTCTAATGCTTTGGGGCATGGTGTGGAAGCTGTCATAATCTCTCCTCAAGAAATCCATACACCTTTTACAGCAAGACTATTGTTTGATTGCACCAACAATATTGCAAAATATGAGGCATGCATCATGGGCCTAGAAGAGGCAATTGATTTGAGGATCAAGATCCTGGAGGTGTATAGGGATTCCGCATTTGTCATCTACCAAGTCAGAGGAGATTGGGAAACTCGCCATCCCAAGATGATTCCATACCGGGATCAAGTTCTGAAATTGGCAGAGTATTTCGATGAAATCACTTTTCATCATATCCCTAGAGAAGAGAACCAACTGGCTGACGCTTTGGCTACATTGTCATCTATGTACAAAGTAACCTAGCCAAATCATGTGCCGCTTGTGGAGATTAATCGTCGGGAGAAACCCGCCTACTGCTTGGCAGTCAAAGTTGGGCTAGACGAAAAACTGTGGTACCATGATATCAAAAATTACCTCCAAAAGCAGGAATACCCTTTCGGTGGATCCAATGGGGATAAGAAAACCCTGAGGAGGTTAGCATCCGGTTTCTTCATAGATGGAGAGGTGTTGTGCAAAAGGAATTATAATCAGGTTCTCCTCCGTTGTGTGGATAGAAGAGAAGCTGATAAGCTCATTGAAGAAATCCACGAAGGGTCATTTGGTACACACGCAAGTGGGCATGCCATAGCCAAGAAAATCCTCCGAGAAGGCTATTTTTGTTTGACCATGGAGACTAATTGTTTGAATCATGTTAGGAAATGTCACAAATGCCAGATTTACGCAAATAAGATACATGTTTCACCTACTCCATTGAATGTCTTGACATCGCCATGGCCTTTCAACATGTCGGGCATAGACATGATTGGAATGATCGAGCTGAAAGCTTCAAACATACATCGTTTCATTCTGGTTGCCATTGATTACTTCACCAAATGGGTAGAAGCGGTTTCATACACCAACGCAACCAGACAAATGCCAAATTTACGTGGATAAGATACATGTTTCACCTACTCCATTGAATGCCTTGACATCACCATTGTGTGCTAGCTTCAAGATTGAACAACACAATTCATCACCATAAGAACATCAAGAAGAAGAACGGAGCCGTAGAAACAGCCAATAAGAACATCAAGAAGATCATCCAAAAGATGGTGAAGACATACAAGGATTGGCACGAGATGCTTCCCTTCGCACTTCACGAATACAGAACAGCAGTTCGCACCTCAACAGGGGCAACTCATATCTCAATAGTCTTTGGCATGGAAGTTGTACTCCCAGTAGAAGTTGAGATTCTCTCACTGAGAGTTCTAATGGAAGCCAAGCTTGAGGAAGCAGTGGGTTTAGACCCGACTTGACCAACTTAACCTGGTTGAAGAAAAGAGAATGACAGCCCTGTGCCACGGTCAGTTGTATTAGCAGAGGCTCAAGAGGGCGTTCGATAAGAAAGTTTGTCCAAGACAGTTCAGGGAAGGTGACTTGGTGCTAAAGGTTGTATTACCTATTCACAAGGACACACGTGGAAAATGGACTCCTAACTATGAAGGACCATATGTCGTGAAAAAGGCCTTCTCAGGCGGAGCCTTAATCCTGGCTACTATGGATGGAGAAGAATTTCCACTCCTGGTGAACTATGACGCAATCAAGAAATACTATGCCTAAAAAGAAAGAGAAAATAAAAGCTCGCTAAGTTGAAAACCCACAAGGGCAGCTTAGGCAATAGAGAGCGTCTCGGTGGACTGAAAACCTAAAAAGGTGGTCCAGGCAAAAGTTAGGGACACCAAAAAAGGAAATAAAACCCGCTAAGTTGAAAACCTGCAGGGGTAGCTTAGGCAAAAAAATGGTATATCCCGGTGGATTGATAACTCACAACGAGCAATCCAGGAAAAAGTTAGGGAATAAACAAAAAGAAAAGGCATATGACTGTGATACTTGACCCTGCATGAAGACGAAACTTCAGACGGAAAAGATTGGCCCAGTTTCCATTCTCAGAAGCAAGGTGTTGCGACTACGAGATCATGAGGAAGGATGGAATTGTTATGGTTCAATGGAATTCATTTATTTTCATTGCCATTATCTTAGCTTCAATTTTTAATCACCTCTTCAAGGGATCTGCATCCAATTCTAACAACTTTCCACACCTTCGTGCAATTAAAAAAAATTCTCATTTTCATTCATTTTGTTTGTTAACTTGCATTTATCATTTCAATAATGTGTATTTATGTTGTCTATTTATGACAAATAAAGCGTTAAAACATTGAGATTAAAAAGCATTTGAAATTAGCAAACTACTTTGTTGTTTAAAATGCTCGAAGGAGGATTGATGGCATATAGTAAGGTGCCCCTGTCCTAAGCACATAACGTCCGGGCAATCATTGATCTGATCAGATAAAGCGCTACTATTCCTCATTGAAGATCCAACAGGATAACTGGCCTGCCACAGAGACTTCCAAAGGTCAACTTCGCTTCACCAGCAATGTCAGAGACGCTTAGATCCCTAGGCGTCGGGAAGAAACTGAACTCTCTAAAACTCATGCATTTAAACAGACACTTCATCTGCATTTAGCTTCGCAATTTTAGGCATCATCCAATTGCATAAACAATCATTGCATAATTCAATGCATAAACCATCACTGCATCATCCAAAGCATGCATGCATAACCACAGATTCAAAGGTTTTTCTCCGCAGAGTACAACCTCTGGTCTTTTCCCCACGAGTGAGGCTGATGAACCTTTTCACCAGCAAGTCGACTGATAAACCGTTTCTCCAGCAAGTCGGTTGATAAACCGTATTCCCAGCAGGCCTCTCAAGAAACTGCGGGACCATCCAACTTTCTCCCCAGCGGGTCTCCTTCTATAGGGAACCTCAAACTCCTCAGCCTTTCGGCAGTGCATCTCAACAAGTTTTAAGTGAGCATACGAGTTGGGTCGTAAATTCACCAGATTGAGTGGGGAATGATTCAAGTCAGTCTCATCTTTTGTCGAGCGTACGAGTTGGGTCACAAATTCTCCAGATTGAGCCGGGAATCATTCATGTCAGTCTCATCTTTTGTCGAGCGTACGAATTGGATCGCAAATTCTCCAGATTGAGTTGGGAATGATTCAAGTCAGTCTCATCTTTTGTTGAGCGTACGAGTTAGGTTAGAAATTCTCCAGTTTGAGTGGGGAATGATTCAAGTCAGTCTCATCTTCAGTGAGCATACGAGTTATGTCAGAAATTCTCCAGATTGAGTGGGGAATGATTCAAGTCAGTCTCATCTTCAGTGAGCGTGCGAGTTGGGTCAGAAATTCTCCAGATTAAGTGGGGAATAATTCAAGTTGGTCTCATCCTTTTCAGTGAGCATACAAGTTAGGTCGCAAATTCTCCAGATTGAGTGGGGAATGATTCAAGTCAGTGTCATCCTTTTCAATGAGCGTACGAATTGGGTCAGAAATTCTCCAGATTGAGTGGGGAATGATTCAAGTCGGTCTCATCCTTTTCAGTGAGCATACGAGTTAGGTCGCAAATTCACCAGATTGAGCGGGCAATGATTCAAGTCAGTGTCATCCTTTTCAATGAGCGTACGAGTTGGGTCAGAAATTCTCCAGATTGAGTGGGGAATGATTCAAGTCGGTGTCATCCTTTTCAGTGAGCATACGAGTCAGGTCGTAAATTCTCCAGATTGAGTGGGGAATGATTCAAGTCAGTGTCATCCTTTTCAATGAGTGTACGAGTTGGGTCAAAAATTCTCCAGATTGAGTGGGGAATGATTCAAGTCGGTCTCATCCTTTTTAGTGAGCATACGTGTTAGGTCGCAAATTCTCCAGATTGAGTGGGGAATGATTCAAGTCAGTGTCATCTTTTTCAATGAGCGTACGAGTTGGGTCAGAAATTCTCCAGATTGAGTGGGGAATGATTCAAGTCGGTCTCATCCTTTTCAGTGAGCATACAAGTTGGGTCGCAAATTCTCCAGATTAAGTGGGGAATGATTCAAGTTAGTCTCATCTTCAGTGAGCGTACAAGTTGGGTCAGAAATTCTCAGATTATGTGGGGAATGATTCAAGTTAGTCTCGTCCTTTTTAGTGAGCGTACGAGTTGGGTCGCAAATTCTCCAGATTGAGTGGGGAATGATTCAAGTTAGTCTCATCTTTTGTTGAGTGTACGAGTTGGGTCAGAAATTCTCCAGATTAAGTGGGGAATGATTCAAGTCGGTCTCGTCCTTTTTAGTGAGCGTACGAGTTGGGTCGCAAATTCTCCAGATTGAGTGGGGAATGATTCAAGTCAGTCTTATCTTTTGTTTAGCGTACGAGTTGGGTCAGAAATTCTCCAGATTGAGTGGGGAATGATTCAAGTCGGTCTCATCCTTTTCAGTTAGCTTACGAGTTGGGTCGCAAATTCTCTAGATTGAGTGGGGAATGATTCAAGTCAGTCTCGTCTTTTCAAGCATCTGATCTCGAAGTTTTCCAGATTTGAGTGGGATACGGGCGTGGTTAGCCTTGTTTATTTTCTTTGCAAGTATCTGATCTCGAAGTTTTCTAGATTAAGTGGGAGACGGGCACGATTAGCTTTGCTTATCTTACCTTCAAGCATTCGGTTTCGAGTTTCTCCAGATAGAGTGGTGAACAGGTCTGACTGGACCCTTTTATCTTTCATCAGCATCCACCTCATCGTTTTATCCCCACAAAGCAAAATTAGGGCATTTATATTTAATTACCTTTTGCCACAAGAGTGCGAAGACCAAGGTCATTCGCACTCATGGGTCCAAGTTAATTAAACAGGGGCAGCTGTCATACCCTAATTTTGCCCCACCTACATGCATGCAGTTCTTTTTTCGAACCTTTTTTTATTTTTGTTTCTTCGAACACAAGTAACCATAAAGTTCGCTAGGAAATTGTTGTTTCTTCACATATAAGTAACACAAAATCCTTAGCTCTTTTTCATGTTCATTCTCATTTTCACATTTTTCATTTTTTGGATAAATTTATTTTTATCCCCATTTTGCCCTTTTAAAAAAATAAATTCAAAATTGTTTCTTCATATCATTCAGATGCTCTCTAAATCATGGGTTGGGTAGTTCCTCTCATGTACCTTCAACTGCCTCGAAGCATACGCTACAACTTGTCTAGTCTGCATACGCACTCCGCCCAATCCCATCTTAGATGCATCATAATACACCACAAAAGACTCATTCACATTCGGAGAAATAAAAAATGGCGCTGATGTCAACCTCTTCTTCCGCTCTTGAAAACTCTTTTCACACTTAGCATCCCAAACAAACGCCTGCTCCTATCGAGTTAAATATGTAACGCCCCGATCCCGAGAATATAAATAAACATGTAAATCATGCATCAATCATACATCGGGACATTAATACTCAAACATACAGCTCATCATATAACATAATATGAGGATCAATTTAATTATAACATCCCACAGCGGAATAAGATCATGTAATCATACAACTCATAAGTGTCATGTCTTGTTCATAACATACAAATCAATAAAATATCTCAACAAGTTTGATCCTAAGATCACATGGCATAACATAAGCAAACCCCAAAATCCTAATCAGAGCTCCTAAGCTAGACTCCAAATCGGATAAACCTGAGTAGGCAAACGCCACCCTCGATATACTCACGAGTAAGTTACTCCTCAACCTGCAAGTCTACATCCACAAGGGTTGAACCCACGGATGAGGCGACAAAAAAGCCACTGGATGGTAAGATATATGCTCAACATAAGAGAATAATAAACGCATGTATGTCAAGCAAGAAACATCAACAATCATCACATATACATCTAAACAAACAAGCCTGGTTACTTAACTCAACATACATATCACCTTCATATTCATTTATAATCTTAAACACCATCTTCAATCATATATCAAACACTAAGGATTCATCAAGTATCATCAATTCATTCACACTTTGATTACAATTGTATACAATCACCAATTAGCATTTACCACCTTAATGCACAAGTTCACACCAAAACATTACCAAAACACGACTCTTGTGAATGTAATGCGCCTAACACGACTCTATATGCATGCGGTACCGTTCACCCACCATTTTATTCTTGATCTTAAATCAAGCACCAAAGTTTATTCTCGATCTTAAACCAAGTACCAAAGTTTATTCTCGATCTTAAACGAGCACCAAAGTTTATTCTCGATCTTAAACCAAGCACCAAAGTTTATTCTCGATCTTAAACCAAGCACCAAACTGAGCACCAAAGTTTATTCTCGATCTTAGACCGAGCACCAAAGTTTATTCTCGATCTTAAATCGAGCACCATTAACTGACTATGAATGCATGGACCAAACATATAGACTCGACAATGCACAACAAACATACTCATCATCGTTATACAATTCACACCATCGTATAACATACATCACCAATCGCATTGTCAAATCACTAAGTCCACACATCAAGTCAAATAATCAAACATCACATCATCATCATCATCATCAATAGCATCATCAATATCATCATCAATAGCATCATAAATATCATGTGTAAACAACAACACATCACAACCATCACAACATCAAGTGTTTACAATCTTCCACATCCTCAAAATTCAAGTTTCATGATTTAATCATACAAACTACACCAAACATCAATAATTCACTTCTTATGTTACAACACCATTCATATCATCATAGACATTTAACAATCTTGCATACATTTATCTGACTCAAAATAGGTTTTCATGTTTATTTCACAACTTCACATTTTCGTCTCAAAATCAACAATTCAATTCATTTCAATGCAAGAAATCAAAGCCTATGGTTAATTCATCAAAACAACACAAAAGGAATGCCCAAGGATGTTGACCAAAACGCACAGAACAACACATGCTGTTGTTGTCCTGGTCGCTACAGCGAGCAGGATCTCGCTACGGCGACGACAGCCAGACAGGTTTTCCCTGTTGCTGGTCATGGTTGCTACGACGAGCAAGATCTCGCTACGGCCACGACCACCTGAACAAGTTTTCCCTTGTTACGGGAACACCTCCAAAAATTCCCAAAAATCCCATTTTTCATCCCATTCAACCCAAAGTCAGTATACAAACAATACCCATGATCAATACACTTTAATTGAACAATGGTTACACAACACAACATCAAATTGACATGAATTCTCAAGGTTTTTCGGTTAAATTCAAAGTTCGTCTCAAAAACCCATTGTGCGCTCTCGTTAAAAAAATGCAAACTTCTGAGCGTATGCGAACGCTCGAAAAGCTGTGTGAAGTCGCCACCAAAGTTTTTGTTTAAAGGGAACGTTGATAATGAAGGTGAGAAAAACACACACAAGAGGGGGGGGGGGGGGTGAATTGTGTGACTCAAAAACTAGGTTCTTTACTTCTCAAAAACTTAACACTAGTTCAGAACCTGGTTCGGAACTATTATCAGGAGTATATGCAGCGGATTAACAAGTAAATAGAGAAGGGAAGAGAGACACACAAAGATTTATACTGGTTCCTTCTCAATGTGAGAAGTAGTCCAGTCCCCTTGTTTTCCAACAAGAGATTTCCACTATAATCAGCTGATTACAAATGCTCAACCACTAAGGAAGAGACTTCCAATGTTCAGACCACTAAGGAATGAACCAACCTTGCTTAGACCACAAAGGAATAAGACTCCCTGCACAGACCACCCAGGAATGTGTCTAACAGCTCAGATCACAAAGGAATGAGGTTACAGATGCTCAGTATACAGACTGAGACTTAGGGACCAAACTGAATTACAAATAAATGAGTTTGGGTTGAACACTTGATAAAATATCAGAGGTGTTTGTAATTCTGGCCAGGCAATGCTTAAGAGATACTAACAGGTTCTGAACCAACAGGTTCTGAACAGAACTTAGCACAATATAAAAGCAAATAATCAGCAGAAAAAATAAAGTGCACGAAAGCTAAAAACACAGAGGTTTGTTAACCCAGTTCGGAGTAAACACCTCCTACTCTGGGGGATACCAATCCAGGAAGGAATTCCACTATAGGAAATAATCCTTATGACTCAAGACACTGACTCCCAATTCTTATCCCAAGCAATTATCTTCCTCCTAGTCTTGAATTCTACCCAACTCGTTGAGTATTAGAAAACCTCTAACTTCCTATCCAAGTAACTGCAACCCAGCCACTTGAACTACCCTTTGAACTTAAACCAGTTGTGAAACAAAAACTCCCCTGTTTTTGAAGACAACTTCAATACACAAAGACATCACTCATACCTACAGGCTTAGAGTGATTACAACTCAAAACAAAACCTAAACCAACTCTAACAGAGTGGTGCACAACAAAGCTAAAAGCTTAAAATAACAAAGACTCAATTCTCTGATTTTTAACTCTCTAAATCGTAAGTCTTGAAAGCAGCAGCACTCCTCCTTATATAGTCTTCAGTCTTGCAGCATAAATAACAAACTAATCTTCTGAATTGATTTGTTACAGAAATAAGAATGATCCAATAAAGTAACAAATAAAACTGCCTTGAATCTTTTGAAAGATTATAACAGGAAAATACGAATTTCATAACTTAGAGCCAAATCTTCAATAAGATCTCTTCCAAAACAAACAACATTCTAGAAGCAATTATACAAAGATAATTCCTTGTTAAATCTCCCAAGATACGCGCAAAAACAATCCAGAAAACCCAGCTTCTGATGTGGTCAACAGAAGTCAACGCTGGCTTCAGAACCTGAATTCAGCTTCTGAACTGCTACAGTGCATTCAGCTTCTGATGGCATTTTCAGCTTCTGAATGGCTTCAAATGAAAAACCTTGCAACTGAGGAAATGTTCAACCTATGGAGATGCTTCTATTCAACACTTTGGTTTTGCCAAAATATGCAGCCAACACCAAAAGACTCAACAATCTCCCCCTTTGGCAAATTTTTGGCTAAAACCATCCATGTTCTTCAATCTCCCTTATAATCAACTCAGCAATGAAGAACTCCACAATTATAGAACATAGAACATAAATTAGGCAGCGGACAAAACACTTTCTGAGCTATGTTAAACAACAGCTTCAGCTTCTGACTCCTGAAGCACACATAAACCAAGTACTGATCAACTCCTGATCATCACAACCATGGTATCAGAGCTACAGAGCTACTGATCAACTCTTGATCATCACAAACACTCCCCCTGCAACTCAGCATACATCAAACTCCCCCTTACTACTGAACTACTGAGAAACAAAAGTATCAGAGCATACTTCAGAGCACACTTGATCTTCCGGACCACTCTTCAGGAACACAATATCACTCAGGATAACAACTATCATGAACTCCCCCTGAGACACATATTCCCTCTTGATCATATCTTGACATCTCTTGCTGCAAAGTATCAGAGCAAAACTATTCACCTTCTGAATCAATGACACACATTCTGAACAACTCTTGTCTGGACTTAAACATAGATTTTTCTCCCCCTTTTTAGCCACAAAATTATGACAAACTTCAGACTTCAAATAGGGATTAAAATCAAAACAAGTAACACAGATCCTTGAAAACATATCAGACTCAGACTCATGTTCAGGATCACAGGCACAACTTGCAGGTACTCTATCTTCCTCACATCCAGTTTGCAGTAATTGCTATAACTCTTCATGCAAACACACACCTAACTTGCTCCTTAAGTTTTCAAACTGTTTAGCATCCAAGGCCTTTGTGAAAATGTCAGCAACTTATTCTTCAGTAGCTACATGTTCCAGCTGAATGACTTTATCCTCCACAAGGTTTCTGATAAAATGATGTCTGATATCAATGTGTTTAGTTCTGTTGTGCTGTATTGGGTTCTTGGAGATGTTGATAGCACTCAAATTGTCACAAAACAATGTCATAACCCCTTGTTTCATGTTGTACTCCTCCAGCATCTGTTTCATCCAAACCAGTTGAGAGCAACTACTCCCAGCAGCTATATACTCAGCTTCAGCAGTTGACAATGAAACACAGTTTTGTTTCTTGCTGAACCAAGATATTAAATTATTTCCTAAAAAGAAACATCCTCCTGAGGTGCTCTTCCTGTCATCAGCACTTCCAGCATCTTCTTCAGAATCATCATCAGACCATGCAACTGCTAGGCTTTTCTTCTGCTTCTTAAGAAAAGTAGGACATTCAGACTTGATATGTCCATACCCCTCACACTCATAGCACTGCACACCTTTAGCTTGATTACTTTTCTCCTCAGACTTGGTCTTTTTCACATCAGTTTGTTGCTTCTTGTTGTTGAATCTGAAGTTCTGACCTTTGGCTTTGGCTTTTCTGTCAACATTCTTCAGAATCTTGTTGAATTGTTTTCCCAGCAACACTATAGCTTCTGATAAGTCATCCTCATCAGACTCTTGTTGATCATCAGCTTCAGAATTCACACTAAAAGCTACACCTTTTCCTTTCTTATCAGGCTGTTTGCAGAATGCAGTCTCAAAGTTCAACAAGGACCCAATTAGCTCCTCAACCTTCATGGTGGTGATGTCATGAGCTTCTTCTATGGCTGTAACTTTCATATCAAATCTTCTGGGCAGGGACCTGAGGATTTTTCTGACTAGCTTCTCATCAGACATCTTTTCACCAAGAGAATCAAAAGAATTTGCCATATCAAGCACATTCATATAGAAATCCTGGATATTCTCATCCTCCTTCATTTTCAGGTTCTCAAACTTGGTGGTCAGCAGCTGCAATCTGGACATCTTCACCTTAGAAGTTCCTTCATGAGTGGTTTTCAGAATTTCCCAAGCATCCTTAGCCACAGTACATAACATGTTCTGATCCACACCATTAAAAATTGCATTCAAAGCTTTTGAATTTCCCAGTGACAGATCATCTTCAGCTTTGGTCCATTCTTCTTCAGGCTTCAGAATCTCAGTCTTGTTCCCATCTTTGTCCAAAACTACAGGATGATCCCAGCCTTTAATCACAGCTTTCCAAGTCCTGCTGTCAATAGACTTTAGAAAGGCACACATCCTAGACTTCCAGTACTCATAGTTTGTGCCATCTAGTAGGGGTGGTTTATTGACATAGCCTTCTTCTCTATCCATGCTTGCCAGATATTAAGTCCTCTGGATCTCACCCAAAACACAGGCAGGGTGCCTGCTCTGATGCCAATTGTAATTCTGGCCAGGCAATGCATAAGAGATACTAACAGGTTATGAACCAACAGGTTCTGAACAGAACTTACCACAATATAAAAGCAAATAATCAGCAGAAAAAATAAAGTGCAGGAAAGCTAAAAACACAGAGGTTTGTTAACCCAGTTCGGAGTAAACACCTCCTACTCTGGGGGATACCAATCCAGGAAGGAATTCCACTATAGGAAATAATCCTTATGACTCAAGACACTGACTCCCTGTTCTTATCCCAAGCAATTATCTTCCTCCTAGTCTTGAATTCTACCCAACTCGTTGAGTATTAGAAAACCTCTAACTTCCTATCCAAGTAACTGCAACCCAGCCACTAGAACTACCCTTTGAACTTAAACCAGTTCTGAAACAAAAACTACCCTGTTTTTGAAGACAACTTCAATACACAAAGACAGCACTCATACCTACAGGCTTAGAGTGATTACAACTCAAAACAAAACCTAAACCAACTCTAACAGAGTGGTGCACAACAAAGCTAAAAGCTTAAAATAACAAAGACTCAACTGATTTTAACTCTCTAAATCGTAAGTCTTGAAAGCAGCAGCACTCCTCCTTATATAGTCTTCAGTCTTGCAGCATAAATAACAAACTAATCTTCTGAATTGATTTGTTACAGAAATAAGAATGATCCAATAAAGTAACAAATAAAACTGCCTTGAATCTTTTGAAAGATTATAACAGGAAAATACGAATTTCATAACTTAGAGCCAAATCTTCAATAAGATCTCTTCCAAAACAAACAGCATTCTAGAAGCAATTATACAAAGATAATTCCTTGTTAAATCTCCCAAGATACGCGCAAAAACAATCGAGAAAACCCAGCTTCTGATGTGGTCAACAGAAGTCAACGCTGGCTTCAGAACCTGAATTCAGCTTCTGAACTGCTACAGTGCATTCAGCTTCTGATGGCATTTTCAGCTTCTGAATGGCTTCAAATGAAAAACCTTGCAACTGAAGAAATGTTCAACCTATGGAGATGCTTCTATTCAACACTTTGGTTTTGCCAAAATATGCAGCCAACACCAAAAGACTCAACAATGTTCTCTTAATACAATACATGTTAAGACTCTTAACCTTAAGAAATTCTAAGTTACAAAGACTAAAAGAATTTCTAAGAGTTTTTGAACTTGTGAGATTTTACAGCAGAAAACAGAGCACAGGTTCAGCAATTTAGTTTCAAGAGTCTTAGACAAAATTCTTCTTCAAATCTTCTTCCTTTTATAGAGGAAATAGACCTGTTGAAGATTTGCATAATTTGAGGAAAGAGCCGTTGCAAGTTGAGCTAGGATAGACTGAAAATGTGTGCTGAGCTTTTTGCAGAAAACAGAGCAGCAGCCATTTTTGAACTTGCCTACCTTAAAAGATGGGGAATGTCTGAGTCAGGGAGACAACTGTTCCATTGGGTTGTTCTGACACATCCAGGCATTAAATGCGCACAGTACCAGTTGCTTTTCATGCCACATCAGTCTTCAGAAGCTTCTCTTCATCAGAAGCTGGCTTCACGTACTGAGCATCAGAAGCTGCCTTTGTACGGATCAGAAGCTGGTCTTCAGATGTTCACTTTTGTTGACTTCTTCAGACGTTGACTTTGCATTGACCTTCAGACTCAGACTTCAGAAGCTTCCTTCAGACTTACTTCAGAAGCTGCCTTCAGACTCAGTTTTCTTCCAACTTTGCAACCTTGCTTCTAAGCTTTCCTTTCTTGCTCTAAGCTTGTTCTTCCATAACCATTACCAATTGTTAATCATTAAGCATGTGGTTCTGAAATCACTTGAACAAAGCATTAGCAATATAACCAATTTTCTATTTAACACTTTGTTATCATCAAAACCATAAAGAGAGATATGTTTACACATAATGTTTCAACAATTTCCCCCTTAATTCAGAAGAGAGTTGTTAAACACATTTTGTTCCAACAATCTCCCCGTTTTTGATGATGACAAACATAAGTATTAATCAGAAAATTGTTGTTAACTTAATTAACAAGTTAACTGCAGGTTGTGAGGTTTGTAAGCTCCCCCTGAGTCTGATCCAAGTTAATTAAGTTCAGTTTTAATCACAAGTGTGAAAATTTCAGAATTGCTATTAAGTTTAATTAACAAGCTGACTTCAGAAGAGGTTTGTAAGCTCCCCCTAGGTCTGACAATCCTCAAGGTTAGGTTTGTAAGCTCCCCTTGATTCTTGTCCATGTTAATTAAACTCAACTTAAAACAATAAAGTGAAATTAACACTTAGAATTATAAATAACTTGCTGACTTCAGGTTCTGAGGTTTGTAAGCTCTCCCCCTAAGTCTGATAATCCACAGGATGAGTTTTGTAAGCTCCCTGAGTCTTATCCAAGTTATTTTAAATTCATTTTAACTCACTAAGAGTTATGTATCTCACCGAATTAAAGTTCAGAGGCTAAGAGTTAAGAAACAGTTCTCATAAGTTAAATTTCAATCAGAACTTCAACTTATGTTCAGAGCCTCAGGCTTTAATACCTTTTACTCCCTTTTCGTAAGTTAATATATTGACAGAATTTAACTTATATTTTTGGGCTCAGGAGCTTTAATACTTGTTTTACCTTACTCCCCCTTTTGTCATCAACAAAAAGTTTTTAAAAGGGTTTGAAAACATGTGTATCAAAGCATTGAAAGGAGTTTGAAGAGACATGTGAGATATTTATGCAATCATATGGATAATCAAGTAGAAAAGATGAGCATCAGAGCATACTTGATTTTCAATGAGTATATGACATAGCATTGAAAATAGAATGTTGTTCAGAAGCAGAAGAAGTTCAGAGCTTCTGATCAGAGCATTCTGTGTTCAGACATGGTTGTTCAGTGTATTTTGTTCAGTATCAGAGCAAAACACATAAGAAGGTATCAGAGCAGGTCTAACTCATTTGTAAAATAAAATAGTTCAGATCAGAAACCAACTGAAAGGTTATATCAGAGCCTGAAACCAATTGAAGGTTTATCTCAGAGGTTGATACCAAATTTGAAGGTTTATCTCAGAGCCTGATACCAAATAAAAACAAAAAGGTTCTAAAAACTGAACATGTCTGATACACTTTGAGCATTTAAAAAAAATGTGTCTGTGCTAAACAGTTTGAGAATAGACTGATACCAATTGAAATTAAAGCAATTTTAGTATTTGATATCAAAACAGAGAATCACATTTTTAAATTGATGACTTTGGGAGGATTAGAGTATAAACTTTCAAAGCTTTAATCATCATTGCCCAGGGTTATACTTATCAGATTCTGACCAAACATTAGATTCCTATCAGATTTAGAAGTCAGAAAATCCAGGTTCTGATCCTTCAGACTCTGAAGTTTTTCAGGCTTAACTTTATTCAGACTCTCAGAAGGTGAGTGTCTGATAAGTCTTAGCTTATGATAAACTCAGAATCAAAGATTTCATTCAGATTCAAGCACATTTTCAAGAGATAAAGTGCATGTTCAGATTCTTTTTAATAAAATTGAATCTATCTTCAGTTAGGGGTTTTGTGAATATGTCAGCCCATTGATGATCAGTATCAACGAACTGAATATCTAAAACACCCTTCTGAACATAATCTCTTATAAAATGATGTTTTATTTCTATGTGCTTGGCTCTAGAATGCAGAATTAGATTTTTAGACAGACATATTGCAGCAGTATTATCACAATAAATAGGAATGTTATCTGCATGAATCTGATAATCCTCTAATTGATGTTTCATCCAGAGCAGTTGTGTGCTACAACTTGCAGCTGAGATGTATTCTGCTTTTGCTGTTGACAAAGCAATGGTTGCTTGTCTCTTGCTGGCCCAGGATATCAGATTCTCACTAAGAAACTGACAGTTTCCACTGCTGGACTTTCTTTCAATCCTGTCCCCAGCATAGTCAGCATCACAGAATCCAACTAGCTTATAATTCAGAGATTTCTTATATAGAAGTCCCAAATTAGTTGTTCCTTTCAGATACCTAAAGATTCTCTTGACAGCAGTCATATGAGATTCTCTAGGATCTGACTCATACACTAAATAAAATATCTGGCCTAGAAGCAGTTAAGTATTAGGAGAGAACCTATCATACCTCTGTACAGCTTCTGATCTACTTTAGAGCCATTGCCCTCTTTGCTTAAGGTGCAGGTAGGGTGCATAGGTGTTGTCATCAGCTTGCAATCATCCAACTGGAACTTCTTCAGAAGCTCCTTAGTGTATTTTTACTGATGAACATAAACACCATCTTTGCATTGGTTGATTTGAATTCCCAACAAGAATTTCAGCTCACCCATCATGCTCATTTCAAATTCATCCTGCATTAACTTTGAAAATTCTTTGCAAAGGGAGGCATTAGTAGAACCAAATATGATATCATCAACATATATTTGCACAATTAAGATTTCTTTCTTAACAGTTTTCCTGAAGAGTGTATTATCAACTTGACCTCTTACAAAATTATTTTTAATCAAGAAGTTGCTTAGCCTTTCATACCAAGCTCGGGGAGCTTGTTTCAGACCATACAAAGACTTCTTGAGTTTAAAAACATAATCTGGATTTTTAACATCTTCAAAACCAGGAGGTTGTTTTACATACACTTCTTCAGAAATTACACCATTTAAGAAAGCACTCTTAACATCCATTTGATATAAGATGATATCATAATTAACAGCATAAGAAAGAAGTAACCTGATTGCTTCCAGTCTTGCAACTGGAGCAAAAGTCTCTGTGTAATCAATTCCTTCTTGCTGGCTGTACCCTTGAGCTACTAATCTAGCCTCGTTTCTGATCACTTCTCCTTGTTCATTGAGCTTATTCCTGAAGACCCATTTTGTTCCAATGATGTTCTTATGATCAGGTCTTGCAACAAGATCCCATACATCATTCCTTTGAAATTGGTTCAGTTCTTCTTACATTGCTACAATCCATCCATCATCAGCAAGTGCTTCATCAGCAGTTGTGGGCTCAATCATGGATAGCATGCCAAGCATAGACTCATTCTGACTGAATGCTGATCTTGTCTTCCTTGGACTGTTCTTATTTCCAATGATCAACTCCTCAGGATGTGAAGACTTGTATTTGAAAGAGGTTCTGGGTGGATTAGCTTCTGAAGAACCATCAGGGATGTGTTCAGAACCATGCTGGTCTTGATTAGCTTCAGGAGTAGTGTCATTGTTAGAGAGTTTCTCAGATTCTTCATTGTTTTCAGCTTCTGAACCTTCTTCAGAGTCTGAACTAGGTTCAGCTTCGGAAGGTTCTTCTGAGATTCTGACATCTGCAAAACTCTCAACCAGCTCTGGTATTTCATTACCAGGCTTCTTATCATCAAACCTAATATGTATAGCTTCTTCAACAACATGTGTTTCAGAATTATACACCCTGTATGCCTTAGATCTCTCTGAGTATCCTAAAAAGGTACCCTTTTGAGCCTTGGCATCAAATTTCTTTAGGTGTATTTTATTGTTTAGTATGTAACATGTACAACCAAACTGATGAAAATAAGAAATACTTGGTTTTCTTCCTTTAAACAATTCATATGTTGTTTTATTCAAAATAGGTCTGATATAGATCCTATTTTGAATATAACATGCTGTGTTTACAGCTTCTGCCTAAAAGTACTTAGCAAATTTGGATTCATGGATCATGGTTCTGGCCATTTCTTGTAAAGACCTGTTCTTTCTCTCTACAACTCCATTTTGTTGTGGAGTTCTAGGAGATGAGAACTCATGGAGAATTCCATGATCTTCACAAAAATTTTCAAAAGGTTCATTTTCAAATTCCCCACCATGATCACATCTGATTTTTAAAATTTTCAAATCAGTTTCATTTTGTACTTGTTTGCAGAATTTGAAAAACACATCATATGTTTCATTCTTGGTTCTGAGGAATTTAACCCAAGTCCACCTACTGTAATCATCAACAATTACAAGTCCATACTTATTCCCATTGATTGAAGCTGTTCCAACAGGACCAAACAAATCAATGTGAAGGAGTTCTAAAGGTTTTGAGGTGGAAACAATGTTCTTTGATTTAAAAGAAGTTTTAGAAAATTTTCCAATTTGGCATGCTGAACATAGAGCATCTGAGTGATAATCAATGCTGGGTAGGCCTCTGACCAGCTGTAACCTGCTAAGCTTAGAGATGAGTCTCCAGTTAGCATGTCCCAGCCTTTTGTGCCAAACCTATTTCTCATCACTCACAGACAGAAGGCAAACTACCTTCTGCTGAACCAATTCAGAAAAATTTATTTTGTAAACATTGTTTTTCCTGCTGCCTCTGAACACTATAGACTTATCTTTGTTATTGATTACAGTACATGTGTTCTTATTGAACATGACTTCATAATTACTATCACATAATTGACTTATGCTAAGTAAATTATGTCTAAGTCCGTCTACCAGCCAAACATTATCAATGTACAGGGAAGAATTACCTATCTTACCAGTACCAATGATCTTTCCTTTCTGACTTCCTCCAAACCCTACAGTTCCTCCCACTTTTAGAGTCAGGGTTTGGAACATAGACTTGTCCCCTGTCATATGATGCGAGCATCCACTGTCCAGGTACCAGGACCTTTCCTTTTCTTTGGATGTTAAGCATATCTGCAATTGAAATGATCTCAGACTTAGGTACCCAGATTTTCATGGGTCCTTTGGGGTTAGTCCTGAAAGGTTTTGGCTTTTTCATCTTGTGTCTGAAGTTATGATATTCAGACTTGTTCTGATACTTTGGATATGAATCCTTGTATCTTGAATAAGTCTGAGTTTCAGAACCTGAGTTCTTCAGAACCTGAGTTCTCAAAGGTTTGGACTCAGATTTCTTCAGAACCTGAGAATTGAAGGTCTTTGGTTCTGAGTTGTTTAAATTCTGACCCTTTGAGTGCTTTGGTTCTGATTTCCTCAGAATTCTAACTTTTTTAGCTTCAGGCACAAGGCAAGCTTCAGATTTACCTTTCTTAAAACAATCAGAAGCAGAAAACTGATTGGCTTGCTTTTGCTTGCTTTGCTTAACATTCTGAGATTGAAAATGTTTTGTTTTGACTGGTTTAATAGATTTTGAAGTTTTAATAAACTCAGTCTTAGAAAACTTAGAATTTGAATTATTCAGATTCTGAGACTTACTAGTTCCAGGTTCTGAACTCTTCAGATTCTGAACATTTTCAGGTTCAGAGTCTGATTTTCTCTTACTCTTGGGCTTAGGACCTTTTGGCCTAGATTTAGGCAAGGTTTTAATATCTGCCTTCATCTTATCCTTAGGTTCAGAAGCTTCAGAGTCTGAGCTATTCAGAACTTCAGACTCAGTCTCAGTTTCTGACATTTTCAACTTTTCAGAGTTATCAGAAGCAGGCACAAAGCATATACCATTGCCTTTTAAAATATTTCCAGAACAAGAAGGTGAGTTTAATTCATTTGAAGGTTTGAATGAATCATAGCCAATGCCTTCACCTTTGTTTCTGATCATATTATACATCATAGAGGCAATTTTAGTTCTATTAAATCCAGTTAAAATGAAATCCTGAAGAGCTATTTCATGTTCATTAGGAATCTCTTCAGATTTCTTATGAGCCTCTTTTCTGAGTTCTTCAACTTCTTCATCATATTCAAATATTTGATTTTGAAGTTTAAGGTTTTCCTCAGACAGCAAGTTAGTTCTATTTTTCAAAGATTTTATTTCTCCTAACTTGCTTTTTAAATGACTCATAAGATCATTAACTGTTTCAATTAATTCAGATCTAGTGAGTTCAGAATATACCTCATCTTCTTCATCTGAATCTGAACAGGATTCTGCATCAGAAAATGCAGTTGCAATCAAAGCTAAGTTTGCTTCCTCTTCATCAGATTCAGACTCATTATCCAGATCATCCCTTGTTGCCATGAGACTCTTTTTAAGCTTGTTTCTGAAGCTACTAGACTTTGAGCTGGACTTCTTTGCTTTTTCCTTTGATTTGTCCTTCTGAAGATCAGGACATTCAGCAATGAAGTGGCCAGGTTTCTTGCAGTTGTAGCATTCCTTTGTTGGAACAAAATGTGTTTAACAACTCTTTTATGTATAATGGGGGAGATTGTTGAAACATTTATGTGTAAACATATCTCTCTTTATGGTTTTGATGATAACAAAGTGTTAAAGAGAAAATTGGTTATTTGCTAATGCTTTGTTCAAGTGTTTCAGAACCACATGCTTAACAAGTATTGATTGATAATGGTTATGAAGAACAAGCTAAAGAGCAAGAAGGAAAGCCAAGAAGCATGGTTGCAAAGCTAAAAGGAAAACAGGTCCTGAAGTAAGAGAGCTTCTGATGAGACCCTGAAGAAGTGCTACTGAAGTGAAGTCTCTGAAGTAATCCTGAAGTGGTGCTCCTGAAGTGCAGCTCCTGAAGTCTGAAGGCAGCTTCTGAAGTCTGAGTGCTTCTGATGAAGTCAACGCAACAGTCAACTCCTGAAGCCAGCTTCTGATCCGTACAACTGAAGCAGCTTCTGATCACTGTTCACTGAGAAGCTTCTGAAGCTGATGTGGCATGGATTTTGACCAGTACTTTGCGCATTTAATGCCTGGATGTGTCAGAACAACTCAATGGAACAGTTGTCTCCCTGACCCAAACATTCTCCAGTTTTTAAGGTGGGCCAATTCAAAAATGGCACCTGCTCTGTTCTGACTGATAAAGTGCAGCACACAATTGCAGTAACCTAGTCCAATTGCAACGGCTAAATTCCTGATTTCCAGCAAATCTTCAACAGCTCTATTTTCATCTATAAAAGGAGGAAGATTTGAAGAAGAAAATGTCTAAGACTCTTTGAAACGTATTGCTGAAACCTTGCTCTGTTTTCTGTGTAAAAACTGTCAAAGTTCAAAACTCTTAGAAATTCTTCAGTCTTGTAACTTAGAATTTCTTAAGGTTAAGAGTCTTAACCTGTGTTGTATTAAGAGAACACCTCTGATATTTGATCAAGTGTTCATCCCAAACTATTTCATTTGTAAACCAGTTTGGTCCCTTAAAGTCTTAGTCTGTATACTAAGCAATTGTAACCTCATTCCTTTGTGGTCTGAGTCAGAAGTCTCTTGTCTGCGTGACTTGAGCATTGGGAAGTCTCTTGTCTTAGTGACTTGAGCATTGGAAGCCTCTTCCTTGGTGGTTGAGCATAGAAGTCTCTTTCTTTGTGATTGAGCAACTGGAAGTCTCTTCCTTTGTGGTTGAGCATTGTGTAATCTTCAGATTATAGTGAAACTCTCTTGTTGGACACAAGGGGACAGGACTACTTCTCACATTGAGAAGGAACCTGTATAATTTGCTGTGTCTTCTCTTTACCCTTCTCTTTTCATTATTGAATCCGCTGCATAACTCCTGATAACAGTTCAGAACTGATTCTTATCAGCTTCTGAACCTGACTTAAGTTTTGAAAAGAAAAGATAACAATTTTTAGAGTCACACAATTCAACCCCCCCCCCTTCTTGTGTGTGTGTTTTTCTCACCTTCATCCTTCTGGTTTTCCCTCTTTGAACTAGATCCTCTAAAGTTACTGCTTCTGTTAGAGAATTTTTTATTTCTATTCATTAGATACGGAATTCTTTTAGAAAGCATTGCAAGCTTATCAGCATCTGAATCTTCATCAGAATCTCCCTCAGGAAATTCTTCTTCAGATTCAATAGCTTTCAAAGCTTTAGCAGGCTTTCTTTTAGATTTCAAAGCTAATGACTTTGATTCTCTAACAGACTCATCCTCATTGAGTCCCAGTTCATGCACCTTGAGGGAGCTTATCAGATCCTCAATACTTAAAGTATTTAGATCCTTAGCTTCCTCAATAGCAGTCACTTTAGGTCTCCATTTGGATGGCAGACTTCTAAGGATTTTATTCACATGATCAGCTGTGGTATAACTCTTTTTCAGAATCTGAAGTCCAGAAACCAGAGTCTGAAATCTTAAGAACATTGCCTCAATATTTTCATCCTCTTTCATTCTGAACAATTCATATTGCTGAACAAGAATGTTTGCCTTAGCTTCTCTAACTTTTTTGTTACCTTCATAGTTAGAGCAGAGGGATGTGAATATTGCTTTGGCTGTTGACTTGTCACTCAGCTTCTGATATTCACTGTGAGGTAATGAATCCACAATGATACCTCTGACATTGTGATGCTTTCTATATATCTTTCTTTCTGCATAACTCAGAGCTCTTCTGTTGACAACAACACCTTCCTCATCAACTGGTATTGAGATTCCATCTTCAATAATATCCCATAGAGAATCATCTATACCAATGATATGGCTGTACATTTTACTCTTCCACCATGAGAACTTCTCAGGTTCACCAGTAAACATTGGAGGTTTATTGTGTGACCTGGATTTTCTCTCATCAGTGCCATAATCATATTGTACAGAAGTATGTTTAGGAGGAGGAGGAGGAGGAGGTGAATCTTCATTATCAGATGACATGTTTTTCTCAGGATCAAGAATGACACACTGTTAAGTGTTAATATCAGAACCAGGCTTTGATACCAGCTGAAGGTGAGAAAAACACACACAAGAAGGGGGGGTTGAATTGTGTGACTCAAAAACTAGGTTCTTTACTTCTCAAAAACTTAACACTAGTTCAGAACCAGGTTCTGAACTATTATCAGGAGTATATGCAGCGGATTAACAAGTAAATAGAGAAGGGAAGAGAGACACACAAAGATTTATACTGGTTCCTTCTCAATGTGAGAAGTAGTCCAGTCCCCTTGTTTTCCAACAAGAGATTTCCACTATAATCAGCTGATTACAAATGCTCAACCACTAAGGAAGAGACTTCCAATGTTCAGACCACTAAGGAATGAACCAACCTTGCTTAGACCACAAAGGAATAAGACTCCCTGCACAGACCACCCAGGAATGTGACTAACAGCTCAGACCACAAAGGAATGAGGTTACAGATGCTCAGTATACAGACTGAGACTTAGGGACCAAACTGAATTACAAATAAATGAGTTTGGGTTGAACACTTGATAAAATATCAGAGGTGTTCTTTTAATACAACACAGGTTAAGAATCTTAACCTTAAGAAATTCTAAGTTACAAAGACTAAAAGAATTTCTAAGAGTTTTTGAACTTGTGAGATTTTACAGCAGAAAACAGAGCACAGGTTCAACAATTTAGTTTCAAGAGTCTTAGACAAAATTCTTCTTCAAATCTTCTTCCTTTTATAGAGGAAATAGAGCTGTTGAAGATTTGCATAATTTGAGGAAAGAGCCGTTGCAAGTTGAGCTAGGATAGACTGAAAATGTGTGCTGAGCTTTTTGCAGAAAACAGAGCAGCAGCCATTTTTGAACTTGCCTACCTTAAAAGCTGGGGAATGTCTGAGTCAGGGAGACAACTGTTCCATTGGGTTGTTCTGACACATCCAGGCATTAAATGCGCACAGTACCAGTTGCTTTTCATGCCACATCAGTCTTCAGAAGCTTCTCTTCATCAGAAGCTGGCTTCACGTACTAAGCATCAGAAGCTGCCTTTGTACGGATCAGAAGCTGGTCTTCAAATGTTGACTTTTGTTGACTTCTTCAGACGTTGACTTTGCATTGACCTTCAGACTCAGACTTCAGAAGCTGCCTTCAGACTTACTTCAGAAGCTGCCTTCAGACTCAGTTTTCTTCCAACTTTGCAACCTTGCTTCTAAGCTTTCCTTTCTTGCTCTAAGCTTGTTCTTCCATAACCATTATCAATTGTTAATCATTAAGCATGTGGTTCTGAAATCACTTGAACAAAGCATTAGCAATATAACCAATTTTCTATTTAACACTTTGTTATCATCAAAACCATAAAGAGAGATATGTTTACACATAATGTTTCAACAATCTCCCCCTTAATTCAGAAGAGAGTTGTTAAACACATTTTGTTCCAACAGATAAACCCTTAAGTTTTTTATTTTGAAGGGAAACGATAATAAAACCCTTGACGATGAGGAAAGGATGGTCATCGCAACCATTATCGGGTTCGGGAGTCGGTTACGCAAGGGGAAGGTATTAGCACCCCTCACGTCCGTTGTACTCAACGGGAACCTCCAATTTAGCTAAAACTTAAAATGTTTTTAAATGTTTTGCGTGCATGCTTGAATATGAATAAAGATAGTAAAGATGAAAGGGGAAAAAGTTTGTTTTTTATTATTGTGCTTGACAAGATGATGATCTTGCTCCTACGTATCTCCTGGTGCGATCGAGAATTCAAAGCTACGTAGTTCTTTGGTAGAAAAACGTATTTGTTGGTTATTTTTAATGAACGATGTTTTAACCGTATTCTTGCGATCAAACGTAGCTTGTATGCTCGCGCATGGGAGGCTTAAGCGTTTGTTTAAAATCGCGCTAGAAATGTTAAAAGCATGTCCGTTGGGAAAAAAGGTTTGAATTGGTCGCAGGGGGACCAAAAAGTTTAAAATGACTCAACCAAGTCGAGAAAAGTTCGATTGATCCAACGGGATCAAGAAAGGGTTCAATGGACTCAACTGAGTCGATCATTGACCAAAGTGACTCAAACGAGTCGAGAAAGGGTTCGATTGATCCAACGGGATCAAGAAAGGGTTCAATGGACTCAACCGAGTCGATCATTGACCAAAGTGACTCAAACGAGTCGAGAAATTGAATCAAATGGTCACGGGGGACCAAAGGATTCAAATTGACCACAAAGGGCCAATAATTAGTTTGGCGTGGTTGGATGCGTTGAAAAAAAAAATAAAGAATGACGATTGTCCGAACGACGAGACATACGTCACGCATTCGTTCAATCGGGGAAATGGAGAGACATACGTCAAACCACCCCTTTTTCATTCAAGTTTGTTATTTGAAACTTAAAGAAATCCCAAAATTAGACAAAAACACTTGGTTTTAAAACCTAAAACAAAATGGTCACTCAAATTAATGGTTGCAACCCATGAGCAAGCCTCTTGTTCAAATTTGTTTTGAAAGTTATGTTCAAGTTTGTTGGAAAGTCATGAACAAATTTGTTGTTCAAGTTTGTTGGAAAGTCATGAAAAAAGGATAAGTTTATGAGGAAATGCACAAGTTTATGAAATTTAATGAACAAGTTAATGTTCAAATGCTTTTGAAATTTAAATGAACAAAAGTTGTTTATTCAAGTTTGATTTTGGAAATCAATGAACATAACTTGCTGCTCAAATTTACTTTGAAATTTAATGAACAAGTTAATATCCAAATGTATTTGAAACTTGATGAACAAATTAATGTTCAAACTTATGCAATTTCAAAATACAAGCCAAACATGAGTTTTAATCCTTTTCAAACAGAGTTTAAAAGAAAAGCTAGGTTCTGAGCCTTAAACATAAGTCCAGAAGTGCCTCTAAGCCTTAAAAAATGCCCAGAAATGCTTCAGAAGCTGAAATCCTGAGTCTGAGTGAACAGTGCTTCAGAAGCTAAAATTTCAGAGTCTGAAGTACTGTTCAGACGTTGACTTTGGTTGACTTTCAGAAGCACTCTTCATGGGTTGACTTCTGTTGACCTTCAGAAACACTGTTCAGACTCTGAACTTCAGGGTCTGAAGTACTGTTCAGACTCTGAACTTCAGAGTCTGAAGTACTATTCAGACTCAGCTTCTGATCAGTTTTCAAAACCTCAAAGGGGTGCAAAATTTTCGAATTTGGTTGGAAAAGGGTTTAAACCACTTCTGTTTTTGTGTTTTGCAAAGATTGGGATTTCTTTGAAGTCTCAAAAGATGTTTCTTAGTTCAAACTCAGTTGAAAACATTTAAAAAAATGCAGAAACTGATGCTGAATCACATGGGAATCAAAACAACTGCAAACAGCAATGCAAATGAAATGTGAAAGAGGTTCATAATGACTTACAAAGCTCCAGCTGATGCTTGGGATGCAAGAAACTGAACAGGCTTTGAATAATTATGGTTTTGCAAAGCTGAATGTTGCAGAATAAAAAAAATAGCAATAACAGATGATGTGTTTGCTGTTATTCTTGCTTTGGATATGATGTTTCTGGGTGCTTGATAGCTAGTTTTGATTTCTGGGTTGGTTTGTAATTGTTTGCAAAACAAGAACAGAAAACAGAGCTTTTGGCTAATGTTCTTACTGATCCTGATTCTGTTCTAAAATCCCCTAAAACAACTGCTTAAATGCTCTAAGGTTGGATTGGATTGTGTTTGAACAAGCTGGGTTGAACTATGTGAACAATTGTGTGATTTGTTCTTGGGATTATGTTGAAACTGTGTGAGAATTTCTACTGAAAAACTGGTCTGAAATGTATATCAGAGTTGTGTGTTTATATGAGAATTTCTGAGAGTAATTAACCGTCTTTGAACCTTCAGCATTGCATTCCTTTTATAGGCAAAACAAAATCAAATGTCATCATTATAAATCAAAGTAATCATGGCAAATCCTCTTAAAGCAAAGCTGGTTTGTGGGCTAAGATCATGACTAATGGCTATGCATTTAATGCAAAAGGAGGGAAGTGACCCTGCCTTGTGATCATGGTCATGACTTTGGTCAAATTCAGAACCCAATGGGGGCTGATTGTGACTGGAATTGCTGGAATTCATGGAAACAGGGTACAGGTTATGCTTTTTGAGATTAACCCTTGAGGATTTGAGAAGATAAATAGGGAAAGCCATGTGCTGGTGAGCAGAGCTTGGGGATAAGCAACAAAAACGTGCTGAATTGCAGAAGAAAGAAGAAACAATGGAACAGGTCAGCTGTATCCAGAAACAGGGCAAGTGCTTTTGCAATTAGGGCAGGTTGTTTTGCTGCAATAGTTGACTGGTTTTGGGTGGAGAAGAAAGGGGAAAAGCCAGGTGGAAAGGAGGGGACAGGATGCAGAGCAAGTGGGGAAGAAGGAGTTCTGGGTTTCTTTCTTTCCTTCAGCTTCTGAAGACAGTGTGCCACGCACGTGCTTCTGGCTTTGTTTCTTTTTCACTCAGCTCCTGAAGCAAGTGTGCCACGCACGTGGCCTCTCTTTTTTCTTTCTTCTTCTGGGTTCTAAATGGGCTGGGTCGTGTGTTTTTTCTCTTTTCTTCTTGTTTTCTCTCCCTTTTGCTTCTTCTCTTTCTTTGTTTCCTCTTTTTTTTGTTTCTTTTTGTTTTGTAATAAAACTTAAAAGAAAATAAATGATAACAATAAAAATAATAAAAGATAATAAATGATAAATAATAACTTGGCTATTATTATCAAAAATAATAATAACTTTATCGTTATTATTTATTATTTAATAAATGTTTGACTTCTCCCTTTTTGTTTTAAAAGGGTTAGGACAAAATTGGGGTACAACACCCATTTTCTCCCAAAACAACTTAAAATTCCAAACAGAAATTTACAGCAACAATTCCAACTTTATAATCATATCAACATGTTCATAATCACTTAATTAACAACATGAATCAATTCAAAACTGATTATATCAACAATTCACCCAAATTCACCAATTTAAGCAATTTTCACATAAACAACAACAACCACAATTCCAACTTAACCCAATCAACATAACTTCATGATTTCATCAGACAAACACATAATCATACTCACAATCAACTCAATTAAGCATAATCAACACCAAGCGGAAATAAAAAAAATTCATTTTCAAAATCTTTTTTCAGTTTTCAAAAGGGTTTTCTCTCCTCTCTTCAATTTAATAGACGGTGGCGCCACCGTGCCGGAAATAAAAAAAAATTCATTTTCAAAATCTTTTTTCAGTTTTCAATAGGGTTTTCTCTCCTCTCTTCAATTTTAAACTTATTTTTTCTCAAAAACTTGTTAAAATTCCTAGATCTACCTTTTTAAAAAATTGAGAAAACTACCTCTTTTTTTTTTTCTTTTTCGGTTTAGAATGTTGGTTGTGGTTCGGTTTGTATGGGTTGTTTTCAATTTGGTTTTGGGTTTGGTTTATGAGGTGGTGGTTTAGGGTTTGTGTGCGTGAATGGTGATTTTGGGTCTGTGTGCGTGGCTGGTAGAGTTCTGTTTTTGTGGTTGGTGTGAGGTGGTCGTATGTGTGGTGGTTGTGTGGGTGAGTTGAAAGAAAATTAGGGTTTGGTGGCTGCTGGGTTTCTGTGGCTGCTGACCTATTCTCTGACTCAAAATCTGACCTTGTACAGTGCAATAAATGCACTATAAATAGGACCCTGAATTAGGGTTTGTGAATTACCAGAATACCCTTGCCGGAGAAAAATATTACAAAATTGCCACTGATCTGCTTGGAACTGAAAAAGGACTTGGACAAAAAAAATGAAAAATAAAAAGAAGTGAAATAATAAAAAAACACAAACCAAAAATAAATAAAAAATAAGAATTAAAAATATATAAAAATAAAAATAAAATGGAAAAAGAAAATATGAAATTCCTGGCTAGTAACTGGTTCTGAACTAAAAACAGAGTATGACAACTAACAGTTCAGAAGCAGAAAATAGAGTGCAGAAAGATAAAGAACACAATGAATTTGTTAACCCAGTTCGGTGCAAACTTCACCTACTCTGGGGGATACCAATCCATGAAGGAAATCTACTAAGAGGAATTAACTCAAAGACTCAGACACAGACCCCCTGTTCCCAGCCTTAGCAATCAATCTCCACTAGTCTAGAATTCTACTCAGGAGCCCACCTAAGTATTAGAACACTACTAACTTCCCAATTACTTAATCATAACCCAGTGATCAGCAATCTTCTGAATAAACAACTCAAATATGAAGACACCCTTCAAAAGAAAAATGACATCATTCGTACTTAAAAGTTTTGAATGATTTACAACTCAAACAAACTAAACCAACTCAGAACATATGAGTGGTGTACAAATAAAGCCTAAGCTTACACAGACTCTTAATTCTAATATATGAATTTTGACTCAATTAATTCAATAAGCAACAACACGTCTTCCTTTATATAATCTTCAGCAGGGACTCATAAATCTGAACCAAATCTTCTTTGAACTACAATTCTGAAATTCAGCAAGGCTCAAAAAAGAAACATATATTTCTGAATTCTATCTTGCAAAGATTCTTCAGCAAATATATTCAAACATAAACACGAAGTCAATCTTCATTAAGATTTTCACCAAATCAATCAGCCTTCTAGAAAACATAAGCCTGAATAAAACTTCAGTAAATCTCCAAGAGATACGCACAGAATTAATCCAAGAGAATGCAGAAAATCAGCTTCTGGAAACAGCTTCTGAAGGTCAACGCTGGTCAACGTCTGAACAGTGCGTCTGAAGACCCTCCCAGCGTCTGATGGACAGTTTCAGAGTCTGAAGGTCCATCCTGCGTCTGAAGGTTCATTTCAGCTTCTGAAGGTCCTGAAATGCAATTTTCAGCTTCTGAACCTTTTTAAAACCAATTCCTTTCTTCTGAAGACATTATATAACATCTGGAAAACATATTGCTTGCATTTTGATTTTACCAAACAATGAAGCCAACCTTTAAATAACCAACAATCTCCCGCTTTGGCAAATTTTTGGCTAAAATCAAATGCTTCATAAACACAAGTCCATCATTCATCACAAGTAATTAACCATGAAGAGCTCCACATAAATTCAAACAAATGCAGCAGAGTCAGCAGCGGATTAAAACACAAACAAACTGAAAATTACTCCCCCTGCAACAAATAACAACAGTTTCTGAGGAACTGACCTTCTCCCCCTGAAACATAACACTCAGGAACTCCCCCTGAACATAAACAGCTTCTGACAGGAAGCACACAAACTCAGGAACACTCGCCCTGAACAAACAGATCAGCAATCACCAATCACACATACTTTTCCCCCTTTTTAGCCAAACAAGTTTGACAAAGCACCAACAAAACACCAGCAAACACTAGGAGAAGAAACACAACTCAGAACACAAAGAACACAGCACATTTGCAAAGATCAGAATCACAAAGAATCCACCCAGCAGAAGAACAACCAAAAAAAAATTGTAGAGAACAGCACAACTGTAGACCAGAAACACAAAGCAGAAAATCAGACATCAGTCACCACTAACCAGTCTTCAGACTCAGCAGAAATTGCTTAGTCTTCATTAGACACAAACAACAGATGCTGCTCAGTTGATGTGTGCCTCAGGCACATTTAAAACCTTCTTCCCAGCAATTTGCTTCTCAAAATCAGCAACTCTTTTCTGAACACATGTCACACCATCTTCAGACTTACTAGAAACTAGAGCCTTCTGATCAGGAACAGGAACCAATACTTTACTCCTGAATTTGGATGGTCCAACACCAGAACTCTTCTGTGCTACAAGAATGGACTTGCTGTCATCAACAACAACCTTTCCTTTCCCTTTGTTCAGACTCTGAGCAACATTAGCACACTTTGGTCTCCAAACTTTCTTGATCTTGCTTTTGTTCACAGCTGGTTCAGTTTTTCTGGGTTGAAAATGCTTGGGATAACCATGCAACTTGTAACAAAAAGGTTTAATGTGACCCTTTTTACCACAATGATGACAAACCCAAGGTTGAGTAACTTTCTTGTTTTTAGAATCCTGAGGTTTGTTCTTAGGTTTTCTCATTAGTGGAACATGAGCAGCAGCAGGTGTGAACCTCTTAGCAGGTTTTTGTTGTTTGATGTTCAGATTCTGATTATTAAACCCAATTCCATTTGGTTTTCCCTGATTCTGATTCTCCAGAATCTCATCCAGCACATCAGTAGCAGAATTCAGCATTCTAACTTGCTTTTTCATCTGATCAAGTTGAGAATTGAGTTAGATTACCTCATTACTGAGAACAGAAATCTTCTCTAAGTGTTCACCCCTTTCAATCTGAAGTTGAGTGTTAATTTTCTTCTGTTCTTCCATCTGCTTGCACACTTCATCAAATTGACATTGCAACTTCCTGCAAAACTCAGCAGGATTTTTGTGACAGGCAGCCAGATCTTCACAGGATGATTCTCCATCACTTGACTCTGACTCTGAAGAGGTTTCTGAATCCATAACTCTATCATCAGGGATGCATCTTCCAGTAAAGGCAGCAATATGTGTAGCAGATTTACTTTCCACTTCTCCTTCTGACTCCTCTTCATCAAAACAAGTCACAGTCAGACTCTTTTTCTGTTTCTTGAGAAAAATAGGACATTCTGACTTGACATGTCCGTATCCCTCACACTCAAAGCATTGAACTCTCTTTGACTGATTGCTCTTGTCATCAGTTTTTGACTTCTGCTTCAGGAACTTCTTAAATTGTTTACTCAGCAGCGCAAGAGCTTCTGATGAGATACGCACAGAATTAATCCAAGAGATACGCACAGAATTAATCCAAGAGAATGCAGAAAATCAGCTTCTGGAAACAGCTTCTGAAGTTCAGCTTTTGAAGGTCAACGCTGGTCAACATCTGAAGCTCAGCTTCTGAAGGTCAACGCTGGTCAACGTCTGAACAGTGCGTTTGAAGACCCTCCCAGTGTTTGATTAACAGTTTCAGAGTCTGAAGGTCCATCCTGCGTCTGAAGGTTCATTTCAGCTTCTGAAGGTCCTGAAATGCAATTTTCAGCTTCTGAACCTCTTTAAAACCAATTCCTTGCTTCTGAAGACATTATATAACATCTGGAAAATGCATTGCTTGCATTTTGATTTTACCAAACAATGAAGCCAACCTTTAAATAACCAACAAAATAAATAATAACAATAAAAAAACTAAATAAAAAAATAAAAGACTTAATAAAGTAAACAAAAAACGGTTGCCTTCGGAAAAAAAAAGAGGTATTTTAAAATACCTCTCTGCCGAAATTTTGTCTAAAACGACGAAAATTTTCAGCTTCAAAGGACTAGTAAAACGAATCGAAAATGGGTCAAAAATGGGGTATGACAACGGTCAAATTCTCTCTTACTTCCAAATCATCCACTTGAATCACATGAGACAGATCGTACACATACTTCCTCAACTGAGACACATAAAACACGTCATGAAGATTCGACAACGACAGTGGTAACGCAATCCGATACGCTACCGTTCCAACTCTCTCCACAATCTGATAAGGTCCAACGAAACGCAGCGTCAACTTCCTCAATGTCAAAGCTCTCCCAACACCCGTAACTGGATTAACTCTCAAAAACACATGATCTCCGGCTTGAAACTCAATATCCTTCCTCCTCTTATCATGATAACTCTTCTACCTACTCTGAGATGCCTTTATCTTCTCCTGAAACATCTTAACTTTCTCCGCAGTCTGTTGAACTACCTCCGGTTAATCAAAACACTCTACCCAACACAACGGCGTTCTACCCCTCCTATCGTGCAACGCTTCGAAAGGTGCCATACCATTACTCGAATGAAAACTTTTTTTGTAAGCAAACTCAATCAACGGTAAACATTCGCTCCAACTTAAACCTTTCTCCAAAACACAAGCTCTCAACAAATCTTCCAAAGACTAAATAGTCCTCTCCGAATGACCATCAGTTTGAGGATGATAAGCAGAACTCAATCTCAACTTAGTTCCCAAAGCTTCTTGCAAACTCCCCCCAAAACTGAGACGTGAACTTCAGATCTCTATCTGACATAATGCTAGAAGGAATACCATGCAATCTGACAATCTGCTCAATGTAGATCTCCGCCAACTAATCCAAAGACATAGTAACCTTGATAGGAATAAAATGCGCTGATTTCGTCAACGGATCCACAATTACCCAAATCGAGTCGCAACCCTTCGCAGACTTTGGCAAACCACTCACAAAATCCATAGAAATGTTATCCCACTTCCACTCCGGCACAAACAACGGTTGCATCACTCCAGACGACTTTTGATGTTCAACCTTGGACTTTTGACAAACCAAACAAGCATAAACAAACTCAACAATATCCCTCTTCATTCATGGCTACCAAAACAACTTCTTCAGATCTCGATACATCTTCGTCGCTCAAGGATGAATACTCAAACTTCTAATATGACCTTCTACCAAAATCTTACTCTTCATCTCGAGTACATCCGGCACACAAACTCGACCATGAAATATCAAAACTCTACTCTCATTTAATCCAAAGTCTACCTCCTTGCCTTGGTTAACCAACACCAAACGATCCACAAGTTGTAAATCCACTTTCTGAACCTCCTTGATCTCTTCAAGAATGTTACTCGTCAGCTTCAACATTCCTAACTTCAAACCATTCGGAGTCAACCCACTCACCAAACTCAGATCTCAAAACTACCCAATCAACTCCAACTCTTTCACCATAAGCACCGACATGTGTAACGACTTCCTACTCAAAGCATCTGCTACCACATTCGACTTATCGGGATGATAACTCAAATCAAAATCATAATCCTTCAAAAACTCCATCCAACGCCTGTGCCTCATATTCAACTCCTTCTGGTCAAACAGGTATTTCAAACTCTTATGATCACTAAACACCTCAAACTTTGAACCAAAGTGATAATACCTCCAAATCTTAAGCGTAAACACCACTGCTGCCAATTCCAAATCATGGGTTGGATAATTCCTCTTGACCAACTCCAAATCTTAAGCGTAAACACCACTGCTGCCAACTCCAACTCTTTCAACTGCCTCGATGCGTACGCCACCACTTGACCATTTTGCATAAGCACACCGCCTAAACCGATCTTTGATGCGTCACAATACAAAACAAAAGGATCCTTCTCACTCGGCAAAACCAAAACAGGTGCAGTCGTCAACCTCTTCTTCAACTCTTGGAAGCTCCCTTCACACTTAGAATCCCACACAAAAGCTCGACCCTTACGAGTTAACTGCGTCAATGGCAAAGCCAACTTAGAGAAACCTTGAATAAACCTCTGATAATGATCGGCCAAACCCAAAAAGCTTCTAATATCAAAAACAGACTTCAAAGTCTCCCACTGCAACACCGCATTAACCTTCGACGGATCGACTGTTATTCCACCTCTAGAATTGACATGACCAAGAAAACTCACTTCTCCCAGCCAGAACTCACACTTCGACAACTTGGCAAACATCTTCCTCTCTCTCTCAAAGTATGCAACACGATCCTCAAATGCTCTGCATGTTCCTCTTCAGACTTCCAATGCACCAAGATATCGTCTATAAACACCACCACAAACTGATCCAAATAAGGATGGAACATTATATTCATGTATTCCATGAATACACCGGGTGCATTAGTCACACCAAAGGGCATCACAGAATACTCATAATGTTCATACCTCGTTCGAAACGCAGTCTTAGGCATAGGGTAGAGCACCAGACGGGTTCGGGCGGGTTCGGGGCCGAAACAACCATGCTAAATGAAACCGAGCACAAATTTTTGAGACCCAATTCCGCCCACATACAGGATCGGTTTGGGCGGGTCTCGAGTGAGTGGAAAGGCGGGTCATGCGGGTGGGTTGGTTTAGATAGAGTAGAGAAAATTATTTTTTACTCATCTCTCTGAGTTCCACATTCTTAGCCGCCGAGAACACCGCCATGTGTCACTATAACCACCACCATTAAAAGGAAGTGAGGCTAAGTGGCAACTTTTTTAAAGTGACTCTCCCAAAACTAAAGCAAATGATGGATATATTCTCTTATATATCAACCTTGATTAGGTGTAAGAGCAATTAAGTTGTTGGAGAATGAGATACAATTCTTAGATCTGAAAACCTTTACTAGTTTAAGAGAGAGAAAACAAACTAAAAATATAGAAGAAAGGAAATATGTTATTGGAGAAGAAATCAGTTTTATTATTTATCATTTTAAGCTTAAAAGAAGAAATAAAAAAAACATATATTGATGGTTGTATTTTTAAAGCGTGTATTGTATGCCAAATGAAGGACATCATTGCTTGTGTGTCAGAGTGTAGTGTACCAAGAAAATAAAAGAATAATATATCTTTGAAAGTTGAAACCTTTTTATCATAATGTGGGTCTCAAAAAAGTTTTGCAATAGACGTGTAGCATGAAAGTAGTTCAACTTTCATTATAAAATACCATTAGGCGGTTTCGGGTACCGGTAGCTTTAAGTTTCCAAAACCGGGCCCGACCGGATTAACCCATTCTTAACTGAATTTAATCATTTTAAAACCCGAAAACCGGTATAACCTGCCCACACTACCCGAATCTGTATTGGTTTGCACGGGTTTCGGGCAGGTCATCATCTTCTACTCAACCCTACTTAGGCACATCCTCCGACTTCACTTTTATCTAGTGATATCCGGATCTCAAATCTATCTTACTAAATGTTGGTTATTTGAAGGTTGGCTACATGTTTGGTAAAATCAAAGTGCTCAAGCAATGCGTCTCCAGAACCTTTTAAGTCTTCAGAAGCTGAAAATTGCATTTCAGGAGGTTCATAAGCTGAAAACTGGTTTTACTGTTCATCAGAAGCATAATTGGCCTTCAGACGCTGGTACTGTTCATCAGACGCAGAACCGGGCTTCAGACGCACTGTTCAGACGTTGACTGGCGTTGACCTTCAGAAGCTGCCTTCAGACGTTGACTCGCGTTGACCTTCAGAAGCTGAACTTCAGAAGCTGGTTTTTTTCTGCATTAATTCTGTGCGTATCTTTTGAAGATTTACTGAAGAATTATCCAGGCATTTGTTTTCTAGAAGGCTGATTATTTTGGTGAAGATCTTGGTGAAGATTGGCTTCGTGTTTATTGATGAATATATTTTCAAAGGATCTTTGGAAAATATAATTCAGAAATATGTTTCCTTCTTAGAGCTTCTAAACAATTTCAGAATCATATCTTTGTGGATTATTGTGTTCAGTTTTATGAGAGCTGCTGAAGCCTATATAAGGAGGACGTGCTGCTTTGAAAAAGTTAATTGAGTCAAAACAGTTTTTATTATAAGAGTCTGTGTAAACTTTAGGCTTTGTTTTGTACACCACTCATCTGAGTTGGTTTAGTTGTTTTGAGTTGTAAATCATTCTAAGCTTTTAAGTATGAATGATGTTTTTGTTTTGTTGAAGAGTGTCTTCATTGTATTTGGTTTTATTGAAGAGTTTACAATCACTGGCTGTGGTTGCTTGGTTAGGAAGTAAGAGGGAGTTCTTACACTTAGGTGGTGTTCCTGAGTAGAAGTCTAGACTAGTGGAAGTGATAAGGCTGGAAACAGGGGGTCTGTGTTTGAGTCTTTGAATTAATTCCTCATAGTGGATTTCCTTCCTGGATTGGTATACTCCAGACGTAGGTGTTGTTTATCACCGAACTGGGTTAACAAATTCATCGTGTTCTTTACTTTCTGCACTTTTATTTGCTGCTTCTGAACTTGTGTTATTGTGCTCTGTTTTGCGTATTTTGTGCTCTGTTTTACATTCCTGATCAGTACCTGCCAGGAATTTCAATTGGCATCAGAGCAGGCACCCTGCCTGTATTTGGGTGAGCTCAAGGGAACGTTTTTCTGGCAAGAATGGATAAGGAAGTTGTTCAATGTGATACTGAAGAAAGCATCAGGAAATTTGATAAAAATTTGAAGAGATTGGACAGAAAGTCAAGACCTAATGTCAAAGAACTATACATCAGGACTGAAGAAGTGTGCAAGGAACTATAAAATCAGAAGAAGACTATCAGTCAACTTCAGGCTGAAAGAAGTGAAGACTTGGGACAAATTTCTGATCTCAAAGATGAGGTAATCCATTTGAACTCTCAACTTGAACATTTGAAGAAGCATGTCAGAATGTTGAACAGTCAGAACCAAGGGAAACCAAGTGGTATTGGATTTGATGATAGGACCTTGAACAATAAAAAGCAACATCCAGCTAAAAGGTTCACTGCAGCTGTTAAATCATGTGATCCAATGAAACATCAGAACCAAACTCAGGAATCTAAAGACAAGAAGGCATCTCATCCTTGCGTATGTCATCATTGTGGTAAAAAGGGACACATTAAACCTTTTTGTGAAGTCTTCACTTAATCGGACAGTGTCTTGCCACACACACGCAATCACCTCCTTGCGTTGAGCTAGCTTAGTGTTTGCACTTCTAATCTCATCATATAGTTGTGCAATATGGTCCCCGTGCTCTCTTGCAATCTGATCGAAATATTCTTCACATTTCCTGATATTGGCTTCGAGATGATTGCACTTTAGCTTCCCTTGATGAGAAAGGTTCTCATATTCTTGCCTTTGGACGCGCTCGGTTTGTAGCCGCTCTTTGTGTTCCTTAACGACCTCTTGGAGTTGTTGATTTTTCTCTTGATATTTCAACCTCCATTTTCTTTGAGCCTCAATGGCTAACTCCCCGAACTTTTTCAACTCTTGGTTGGAATGCAAGACTTTCTCCAACTCTTCGTCCTTGGCTATGAGATTAGCGTCGGCACTGACCAAACCACCCCCGATCCATTCTCTTTTTCCCTTGGAGATTCTTAGCCTTTTTATACACCCTTCGAGAGATTTTGTTGTTTCCTCTTGATCTCTCTTCGCTCTAGCGATCTCTCCCAAAGCTTGATGGTGCTTTGATTCTAACTCCCCATTTTTGCTTCGGAGTTCTTGAATCTTGGCTTTAAGCTCTTTCGCTTCTTCAATGGGAATGGTTATGATTGGCTTAGGTGAGAGAGGTCTAGTAGGGCACACGACCGCAAAGGGTAGCTTGATTATCTTGACCCTTTCTTTCACCCATTGAGTGTAGGGAGGCTTGGCTACACAATTCTTTTTGCCAACATTTCTCTTGTGTATTTGACTCCACGCTCTTTGGATCTTTTCTAGCAATGCTGAGTCTTTATCTCCTTCCTTTAGGAAGAAAGCTTCCAACAAGAGATCATCGGGTTTGTCCTCCATTGGATAACCTAATTGGCGGAGAGAGAGGACCGGGTTATAATTGATGCATCCCTTAGTACCTATGAGGGGCACATTGGGGAATTCACCGCAGCTAATAATAACTTCTGGATCCTCTAAATCTCGAGAATGCCAATGGATATCCCCCTCGGTGAGAGCTGTCATCCTTTGTGACCACTTGAGCTTAGCTCAGTTTTCCACAAAATCCCGATTTCTTGGCATGTGGGACATTAACCACATTTGCACTAAAGGAGTACAGCAGGAAATCGTGCCTCCTCTCCCTTTTTCATGCCTAGCATAGAGGGAATGATAGAAATCCGCTAAAAGTGTAGGCACAGGATTTCTAGTCCTGAATACCCCTATAGCTGGAAGATCTATGAAGTCATCCATATTAGGGAACAAAACTAATCCATATATCAAGAGAGCTAGGATTGCATTGAACGCTTTCCCCTCTTTGTTGGCCAACAAGTCTCGAGCCTTGGTCTCCAAAAACCTCCTTGTGAATCCCTTAGTGCTTCCTCTAGTTTCCAAGTGTGGATCTATCTCTTGGACACTAAGGTGTAAAGATTCGGCGATGACTTCTAAAGTAGGGTCTTCTCTCGAGCCGAGGTAAGGCCCATGATCCTTCAAACTACATCCCAAAATATTCTTGAATTCTTCTAAGGTTGGGGCTAACTGGAAGTCCTGGAATGTAAAGCATCGGAGAGGTGGGTCATAGAACTGAGCCAACGTGGTTAAAGCCATTGTATCTACCTTCACGTGCAGGAGGTCAAGTATCAATCCATAACTTGCTTCGAAGTTACTCTTGTTGATCAAAGAGAGCTGATTACTCAAAACTAGCAGGCTTTCTACCTTGGGAGCCTTGACCTTGAAAGCAAGCGTGTTTCTCTTCTTGGAAGCCATATGTTTTTTTTTTTTTTTGCTAATTACTGATTGCCTTTTTAATTTCCTATAAAACAAAATGTATATGCAAAAATTAATGTCATGAATGCAAATGTTATGATATGTAGGGGTATGATATAGGAACATTCAAAACTTCCCCCCATTCTCACATGTAGGCTCTAGAGATTTTCTAAAAAGGTCCCTAGAGTCACGGATCTCACAGGGAAATATTGCCGTCAATTGCAAACTACTCGCAAGACCTCAATAAATTCCAAGTGAAATCTACTCTAGGCGGGGTTTTCGCATCATCCCTACAAGACATACGTCAAGAGGGCCTCCGCTACACAACTGCCATCTTATCTTAATTTTTCCTCAAAGCTCGGGTATAGAGCTTCACACATTTGGCATTAACCCGAACATGTGACAACCCACAGTTGACATATCAATATGAACATAAAGCATCATGAAGCATATAAATATAAAGGCAAGAGAAGAAAATAAGATAAAGACAAGAAAACAAAAGCATGCAAGCAAAACAAAAAACACTTAGCCTAAGAGCTAACTAGGATAGGCTTGACTCGCTAGTGAGAAACAAGGGTCACCAGCAGAGTCGCCAGCTGTGCGCTCTCTAAAAAAACGCGCTCGGGCGTAATAAGACGCTCGGAAAGAAATGCGGAGTCGCCACCAAAGTTTTTATTTGTAAAGCGGAACGTTGATAAACCCCTTGAGTTTTATTTTTAAAGGGAAAACATTGATAAAACCCTTAGCGATGTGGAAAGGATGGTCTTCGCAACCATTATCGGGTTCGGGAGTCGATTAGGCGAGGGGAAGGTATTAGCACCCCTCACATCCGTTGTACTCAACGGGAACCTCCTAGTTAGTTAAGGCTAAAAGTGTTTTTAAAGGTTTGCTTGCATGCTTAATATATAAAAGGAAAAAGAAAAGGGGAAGAAGATATTTTTTATTATTGTGCTTGACAAGATTGGGATCTTGCTCCTACGTATCTCCTGGTGCGATGGAGAATTCAAAGCTACGTAGTTCTTTGTTAGAAAACGTTTCTTTGTTGGTTGATTTTAAAGAACGATGCTTTTGATCATATTCTTGCGGTTAAACGTAGCTTGTATGCTCGCGCGTGGGAGGCTTAAGAGTTTGTTTGTATCGCGTTAGAATTGATAAAAACATCATCCGTTTGTGAAAAAAGGTTTAAATTGACCACGGGGGGCCAAAAAGGTTTGAATTGACCACGGGGGGTCAAAAAAAGGGTTCAATTGACCACGGGGGGTCGAGAATTGATTCAATTGGTCACGGGGGGTCGAGAATTGATTCAATTGGTCACGCGGGACCAAGAATTAGTTTGAATTGACCACGGGGGGCCAAGAATTGGTTTAATTGGTCAGGGGGGACCAAGAATAGGTTCAATTGGTCACGGGGGACCAAGAATGGATTCAATTGACTACGGGGAGTCAAGAAAGGGTTCAATTGACCACGCGGGATCGAGAATTGGTTTTGATGTGTTGGATTTGTTTTATGTTTTGTATTTTTGAAAATAGAATGACGATTGTCCGAATAACGAGACATACGTCAAGTATTCGTGCAACCGGGGAATGGAGAGACATACGTCAAACTATTCCTTTTTCATTCAAGTTTATTATTGAAACTTAAAAATGTATTTTTAAGATTTAAGTTTGAAAAGAATGACGATTGTCTAAACAACGAGACATATGTCAAGTGTTTGTTCAATCGGGGAATGGAGAGACATACGTCAAACCACTCCTTTTTCATTCAAGTTTGTTATTGAAACTTAAGAAATCCCAAATAAGAGCAAAGCACTTGGTTAATGAGACTTAAGAACAAGTTTGTTGTAAAAAAATGAACAAGTTTGTTGTTCAAGTGTGTTGTTGGAAAATGAACAAGTTTGTTACTTAAATGTATTGTTGGAACTTATGAACAACCTTGTTGTTCAAGTTAGTTATTCAAACTTGAGAAATTCCAAATATATGCAAAAACTCTTGTTATGTTTTGAACAAAAATGAGTTTTAGTCCTTTCAAAAAAAAGTTCAACAAGAAAAGACAAGTTCTGAACCTTAAAAATGCACAGAAAACTGCTTCTGAACCTTAAAAAATTGCCCAGAAAAAATGCCTCAGAAGCTGAACAGTGCTTCTGAAGCACTGTTCAGACTCTGAGGTTCAGAAACACTGTTCAGACGTTGACTTTTTGTTGACCCTCAGACTCACTGTTCATCAGACGCACTGTTCAGACGTTGACTTTTGTTGACCATCAGACGCACTGTTCAGACGTTGACTTTTGTTGACCCTCAGACTCTGAACTTCAGAAGCACTGTTTAGACTCTGAACTTCAGAAGCACTGTTCAGACTCTGAACTTCAGAAGCACTGTTCAGAAGCTTCTGAATTCTGATTTTCAGAACCTTAAAGGGTGAAAAACTTTCGAATTCAGTTAGAAAAAGAAGTAAACCACTTCTGTTTTAGTGTTTTGCAAACTTTGGGATTCCTTTGAGGTTTTAAAAGATGTTTTTAATTCAAAATGAGTTATAAAACCACTAAGAATGCAGAAAACTAATGCTGAATCAAACAGGAATCAGAACAAATGCAAATAGCAATGCAAATGAAAGATAAAAGGTTTAAAATGACTTACAAATTCCCAGCCAATGCTTTAGTTGCAAGAAACTGAAAGTGGCTTTGAATGATTTTGGTTTTTGAATATGGAAGTGATGCAGAATAAGAAACAGCAACAACAAATGATGTTTTGCTGTTATTCCTTACTTTGGGCATGATGTTTATGAAGATTTAATGACTGTTTGGATTGCTGGATTGATTTGTGATTGTTTGCAAAGAAAGAAACAGAAAACAGAGCTTCTGGCTTTCTCAGGTTGTTGGGAATTTTGGCTATTCCTTCTGGTTCTGAGCTGCTCTAAATCTCTCTAAAACAAACTGCTGAATTACTCTAAGATTATATTTGAATTGTGTTGAACAAACTGTGTAAAAACTCTGTTAAAACTGGGTGTTTAAAACTGAATTGATTGCTCTTGAGATTGTGTGAGAATTCTGTGTTAAACCAACTGTTTTTGTATGAAAATTCCTGTATCAAAAGAACTGTGTTCAATCCTTCAGCATTGTGTTGCTTATATAGGCAAATTGAGATCAATTGCAATCATGACAAATCCCCTAAAACAGGGCTGTTTTGTGGGCTATGACCAGGACTTTGGCTAGCATTTAATGCAAAAGGAAGGAGGTGACCTTGTCTTGTGATCATGGTGAAGACTTTGGCCAAATTCAGAACCAATTGGGGCTGATTTTGACAGGAATTGCTGGAAACATGGGAAAACAGGGTGTTGCTCGTGCAGAGCTTGGGAGAAACAATGGAAGAGGTGTGCTGCAATGTGCAGAGGTTGGGAGAAACAATGGGGAAAGGTGATGTACACAAAGGAAAGAAGGAATGCAGGAACAGGGTCAGTAGTTTTAGAACCTGGGCAAGCAGTTTCAGGATCAAGGGCAGCAGTTTTGCAGCAATCCTTGACTGGTTTTGATAAAGGAGAAGGAAGAAATAGGCCAGGTGGTTTGCTGGAAACCCAGGGTCAGAAGCAGAGAAAATTGGAAGGGATGAAGTGCTGCCCAGGGGCAGCACAACTTGCTTCTGAGGTTGTGTGCCAGGCACGTGCTTGGCTTCGCTTTCTTTTCTTCTTTCCTTCTTCTGAAAGAACGTGCTGGGCACGTGTTCTTTTTCTTTCCTTTCTTCTTACCTTCTTCTGAAGGAACGTGCTGGGCACGTGTTCCTTTTCTTTCTTTTTTGCTTTGCATTGTTTTAATTGTTTTGCTTCTTCTTTTGTTTTCTTTTCTTTTTGAAATAAACAAAATAATAATAAAAGTAATAATAATAATAGTAATAATAATAAAAATAATAATATTAATAAAAATGATAATAATAATAATAATAATAATAAAAGTAAAAGAAAGATAATAAATAATAATAAATTTTTTATTATTATATATTATTTATTTTTTAAAAAAGAAAATAAAGATTGACTTCTTTTTTTTTTTGTTTTTGGGTTGACTCTCTTTTTTTGAAAGAGGCTAGGACAAAATTAGGGTACAACAGCTGCCCCTACTTAATTGTGTCTTCGCGTAGAGAATGTGAGTGCCAAAGGCATCACATAACAGCTGCTCCTACTTAATTGTGTCTTCGCGTAGAGAATGTGAGTGCCAAAGGCATCACATAAAGTCTTTGTGAAGAGCAATTAAGTATAAAAGGATCCAAATTTTGTCCTTCAAAGTGAGAAAAGACTGTAGTAAATAATGAAAATATGAAATGCGAAAGCAATGGACACAAAAGTAAATGCAGGGTCACCTTTGGGTTGGCCACTGGTGCACAAACTAAAAATAAATAGATCGTCGCCTCGGGGGGTGCTTAGATCTAACAGACAAGTCGTCGCCTCGGGGGGTGCTTAGATCTGACAAGTCGTCGCCTCGGGGGGTGCTTAGACTGAAAAGGTAAATAGATCGTCGCCTCTGGGGGTGCTTAGATCTGACAAGTCGTTGCCTCGGGGGGTGCTTAGACTGAAAAGGTAAATAGATTGTCGCCTCGCCTCGGGGGGTGCTTAGACTGAAAAGGTAAATAGATCGTCGCCTCGGGGGGTGCTTAGATCTAGGACAAGTCGTCGCCTCGGGGGGTGCTTAGACTGAAAAGGTAAAAAGATCGTCGCCTCGGGGGGTGCTTAGATCTGACAAGTCGTCGCCTCGGGGGGTGCTTAGACTGAAAAGATAAATAGATCGTCGCCTCGGGGGGTGCTTAGATCTAGGACAAGTCGTCGCCTCGGGGGGTGCTTAGACTGAAAAGATAAATAGATCGTCGCCTCGGGGGGTGCTTAGATCTAGGACAAGTCGTCGCCTCGGGGGGTGCTTAGACTGAAAATAAAAATAGATCGTCGCCTCGGGGGGTGCTTAGATCTAGGACAATTCGTCGCCTCGGGGGGTGCTTAGACTGCCGTGGGGATGAATGTAATCGTCGATAGACGTGGCTACTTTGATGCTGGATGATCACCGCATTCTTGCCCCTTGTCTTGACTAGGCATTTCTTTCCTCTTCTGGGCTTCTTCTGCTACCTCATTGCCTTCTCCTCTAAGCGGTTTGGGAGCAAAGATTCGACCATTTCGGGTCATTCCACTGGCTTCAGAAATATGGGTAACACCATCCATCACCTTTGTAGGTTCTCCTTTCGCTCTCCCTTCTGGTTCATAGACAACGGCGTTTGCATCATAATTCCAAGGTACTGCTTTAGAACTTTTGTAGGGAAATGGCGATGGAACGCATATGACAACAGGCTGCCTATGGTTCATCAATGGCTGAGCGTCTCTTTTTTGATAAAGGATCTCAACCGGTTTCGCGACTTCTTTCTTGCTTTCGAAGTGTGGCTCGATAACTGAGATATCTCCCATCTTCCTTGCTCGACTAACTTGCAAAACACCTTGATTTATCAATTCTTGCACTTGTTCTTTGACCAACTGACAACCCTCGGAACTTAAAGCGCATTCTTCACAATCGTTATGGGTTCCTTGGATCAAACCGCATTTGGTTGGCTTGGTATGGAGCATCAACAAAGGAGTCCTTATTTCTTCCACCCTCTTGATCTCGTCAAAGTCTGCATCTTCCTCCACAGCACTGACGTTTGGCCCATTATAACCTGGCAAAGGATTGTTCTTCACATCGGGCCCCTTCTCTTTGAAAGATAGGCTCTTGTTGTTGACTAGCTCTTGCACCGTCTCTTTAAGTGCTCTACATTCTTCAATGGAATGACCAAATGCCCCAGAATGAAACTCGCATTTGGCATTTGGGTTATACCAATGCGGATATGGCGGCTCCAAAGGTCTGACATTTCGAGGTACCACCAAAGAATTCTTTATCAAGAGCGGCCAAAGTTGACTGTACGGGATGGGGATCGGGTCGATCTGCCTTGGTCGCTGATTGTAAGGAGGTCGATATTGATTAAGACCCGAGGTTTGAGCCCAATGATTTGGACGAGCCGGTTGATATTGAGGCCTTTGAGGCGTTGGTTGCTGATATTGCATAGGTGCTGCGACGACAACATAATGCTGATCTTGGTATGGTACTTGAAGGATGGGGGGATGATAAGCATTCATAGGCGGACGATAGGAATTTTGAAGATTGGTCATTACAGCATTGGTTTCTCCTTCCTTCTTTTTAGGGAAAGAGGCCGGAAATTTCTTTGCAGCCACTTGACCACTTTGAGCATTTTGGATCTTTCCATTTTTCAGGCCCACTTCCATCATTTCTCCAATGATGACCAAGTTGGAGAAACCGGACAAGGTGCTTCCTATCACCCTCTCATAATATGGAGCTTGTAGGGTGCCTATGAAAATTCTTGTCATTTCTCTTTCTGACAAAGGTAGTTCAACTTGTGATGCTAATTCCCTCCATCGCTGCGCATATTCTTTGAACGTTTTCGTTCCCTTCTTGGTTAGATCTTGTAATTGCATCCTATCGGGAGCCATGCCCATGTTGTATTTGTATTGCTTGACAAAGGCTTCCGCTATATCCTTCCAAGTCCGGATCCGACTCTTTTCAAGATGCATATACCAATTCAACGAAGCTCCGCTGAGACTGTCTTGAAAAAAATGGATGAGGAGTTTATCATCCTGAGCAGCTATACCCATTTTTCGGCAATACACGATCAAATGATTGCGAGGACAAGTCAATCCTTTGTACTTTTCGAAATCTGGAGTTTTGAATTTGGGAGGAATTACCACATTTGAGACCAAGCACATATCAAGCGCGTCCAACCCGAATTCACTATTTCCCTACATTGCTTTGACTCGTTCTTCCAAAGCAATAATTTTTCCTTTAGCTCCTTTGTTCTCACCCCCCGTATGTGGTCGTTCACCTAACAAAGGTTCAGTATGCTGCTTAGGAGGGTCTGACTGGCTGGGAGAATGGTATACCAACAATGGATTTTCCACTGCACCTTGAGGTATTAGAGATCCTGCCGCAACATCAGTGTTCTCTTGTATCACAGGAATTACATTGGCACGAGGTACTGATGCTTGAGTAGGACACGGCTGAGACAAACCACTTTCATTATGGCTCTCAAATGGAGGTAGGTAGCCTTGGGGAAGACCAAATGGAGGCCAAACGACAGCTGCTGCAGAGGCTCGTTGTGGCTCGGGGGTAACATTGTCCACCACTCGAGGCTGCGTGTTTTGCTCTCTGTTTGCTAGTTCTTGGAGAGTGTCCATTAATCGATCCAACTTCCCATTCAGTTGGTTGATGTCTTGTCTCATGGCTTCTTGATTTTGTTCAACCTCTTCCATAATTCTCCGTGCGTTGCTTCGAGTGAAATGCGAATGCCGATGAATCAGTTTGGATTGTTGGAATTTCTGGTAATAAGAAGGGGAATGAGTTTTGGGTATGAAAACGAATGTATGCATGTTATGGATGATGTTAATGCAAATGCATGAAAAAGTTTTTTTTCTCAGAGCACATGCTCAAATTGTTAGACATTTGCAACACAATTTTAGTCTTTGCAATTCCTTAAAACAAACTTGTATATTAAGAAAATGATTTTATGCATGTGGATGAAATGCATGTATGCTTTATGTGGGTATGGATAATTGGGAAATAAAACTTAAAGGGATGGCTCCTTATGAGGGCTTAGTTCTATGTGCTTTCTAAATCAGGGTTCTCACCAAGGGTAGTTCTAAGGTTTTTGAGTTAGGAGTACCTAAGAGTCATGGAGGCATCTCGGAATTTTGCCATAATAACGGGTTAACCATTATATGACAACCTTTCACGAGTGCATCTCCTCTAGGTGGGGTTTGTACTAACCAAAACGAGATGTCTACCTCGAAAGTCAATACAAACACCAAATTTAAAAAGGTGCTAAGAAGAAGGTTCTTAGAGTTAAGGGTCCGATTCGGAATTTCGCCACGATAACGGTTAACCATTATATGACAACCTTTCACAAAGAGGACCATCTCTAAGCGGGGTCTTCATATTGACTAAACGAGATGTCTATCTCGAAAGCCAATACTACGCAACCACCATCCTAAGCCTAGGTTTTTTCAAACTCGGGTGCAGAGCTCCACTCAAAAGTGTTTTCAACATCACAACCTCAATATAAAAGCACAAAAACATAAAAGGCAGAAAAATAAAGCGGAAATAAAATAAAGCAAATAAGACCAAAAATAAACAAACATTTAAGGCAAAAAACTAACACTAAAAGCTAAACCAACCAACTAGGGTTGATTCTCTAAAAACCTTCCCCAGTGAAGTCGCCAGCTGAAGCGGCGGGAAAAATGTGAGGGCGGAAAGCGCTCGCTCAAACAGTAAAGTCGCCACTGAAGTTTTGTTTTTGAAAAGGGGAACGTCGATAAACCCCTTTGAGAACGAGAACAAGGTCATTGCGACCAAATTTCGGGTTCCAGAATCGGTTATGCGAGGGGAAGGTATTAGCACCCCTCACATCCGTTGTACCCAACGGGAACCGTTAGTTAGTTTAGCGTTTAATTGTGTTAGTTTTTTGTCAAATGTTTGTAAAGAAATAATAATAATAAAAAAGAGAAAAAAAAGCTTTAATGACCAAAAATGAGTTTTTTTATTAGTGTGCTTGACAAGAGTTTGATCTTTCTCCTACGTATCTCCTGGTGCGATGGAGAATTCAAAGCTACGTAGTTCTTTGTAGTAAATATTTGTGTGTTGATTGTTTTTATTTGTGAAAAAAGAAATTGATCGCGCTCGGGCGAAAAAGTTTGCTTTAAAAAAAGACGGACTTGCACTTGGGCGATGGTATCCGTTTGAAAACGCGCATGGGCGTGTAAAAGTTTGATTAAAAAGGACGGACTCGCACTTGGGCGATGGTATCCATTTGAAAACGTGTATGGGTGTGAATAAAAATAAAGTTTGGTGAGTTGGGATTGATTTTAAACGGAGGACGAATATTCAACCGAAAGCGAAGTGTCTACCTCGTTTCCGAATATTCGGGGAAGTGTCGGGTGTCTACCCAAGTTTTCCTTTTTCACTCACACAAAAAGAAACAAGAAAAAATGTTTTTTTTATGTTTTGGTATGTTGAAATAAAATGAGTAGACAACCCCTTTTAGACTCTGAAACTTCATTTCAGAACCTCAAATGTTAGCTTCAGAAGTTTAAACTCAGAAGCTGAGTTCTGCTACGCTCGCAGAACAACCAGAACTTCGCCTTGTGAAACCTTCAGAAGCTGACTTCAGACTCTGAACTTCAGAAGCACTGTCACAGAGCGACCAGAACTTCGCTCAGCGAAGCCATCAAAAGCTGACTTCAGACTCTGAACTTCAGAAGCACTGTTCAGACTCTGGGGTTCAGAAACACTGTCGCAGAGCGAACAGAACTTCGCTCAGCGAAGACTTCAGAAGCTGCTTCTGAACTACTGTTCAGAAGCTACTTCTGAAGTACTGTTCTGACTACTTCTGATTTCTGGTTTCAGAACCTCAGGGGGTAAAAAAAACGTTCGAAAACAGTAAGAAAAAAGAAGCAAACCACTTCTGTTTTGATGATTTGTAAACTTATGACTTTTTTTTGGGGTTTTTAAATGATGTGTTTAGTGCAAAAAAAATGTTAAAGATTACTTAAAAATGCAGAAAAATAATGCAGGATAGCAGGAACAGTAGAACAAAATGCAAACAGAAATGCAAATAAGAGATGAGAATGTTCAGGATACTTACAAACTCCTAGCCAAAGCTTTGGATGCAAGAAAAATGAAAGGGGCTTTTGGATGATTGTGGTTTTTGCAAAGCTGGAAGTGATGAAGAAGATGATCAACAACAATGGTGTTTTGCTATTGTTCTTCACTCTTTGTATGATATTTTTTGCGGTTTAGTGGCTGTTTTGATTGTTTGATTTGTTTGTGATTGTTTGTAAAGAAGGAAACAGAAAACTGAGCTTTTCTTTTCAAAGGTTGTTGTGAATTCTTGCTGTTTCTTTTTGGTTCTGTTCTTTGCTCTAAAAAATTTCTCTAATTCTTCTCTAAAATCCCTCCTTTATTCTCTGATTTTCGTGTTGCTTATATAGGCAAAATTGTGATCATTTGTAATCATGAAAATCCCTTAAAAGCTGGACCTTTTTGTGTGCTATGACCAAGACTTTGGTTAGCATTTAATGAAAAGGGAAGGAAGTGACCTTGCCTTGTGATCATGGTGAAGACTTTGGTTAATTTCAGAACAATTGGGGCTGAGTTTGACAGAAGTTGATGGAAAAAATGGGAAAACAGGGTGATGTTTTGTGCAGAGGTTGCTTTTGGGTTGATTCTTGTAGATTTGGGGAAGAAAAACAGGAAAAGAGAGGTGTTGTTCTGTGCAGAGGTTGGGAGAAAACATGGAAAAGGGGTGCTGCACACAGGGGCAGCAGCAGAGAAAAATGGGAAGGAAGAAATGCTGGAACAGGGCAGCCACTTGCAGAAACAGGGCAGCAGTTTGCAGCTTAACTGGACTGGTTTTGATAAAGAGGAAGGAAGAAAATGGCAAGGTGGATGCTGGAAACCAGGAGCAGCAACTTGCAGAAAATTTTGACTGGTTTTTCTTAAAGCAAGTGGCAAGGGGGAGGTGGAACCAAAGAGAAGGGCGCAGCTTGCTTTCTTGTGTTTTGTAAAGTTTCCTTTCATTTTGATAAAAACAAACATAATGATAATAATAAAAATAATAATGATGATAATAATAATAATAGTAATAACAAAAAAGATAGTAATAATAATAATAATAATAATAATAATAATAATAATAATAATAATAATAATAAAAGTAATAATAAAAAAGAAAAAATAAATAATAATAAAAAATCTTCCTTTTTTATTATTTATTTAAAAAAAGAAAAATGAAAAATGACAAAAAAGCATGGACAAAATTAGGGTACTACACTGAGACTTAAAAATGGAGTTTCTAATTCGACGGGTCAAAGAGACTTAAATACAGAGTACACCATTTTTGACAAATTTCGACTGCAAAATGCTATGAATGCCATGCTATGAATGTGATGCTATGTGTTGGATATTTGGTTGTTGGCTTCACGTTTGCTAAAATCAAATATACAAGCAATGTGCGTCTTCAGAAGCTGGGCTTCAGAAGCTGAACAGTACTTCAGAAGCTGAACAGTACTTCAGAAGTTGAACATTCAGAAGCTGATGTTCAGACGCTGAACAGTACTTCAGAAGCTGACCTTCAGAAGCAACCTTCAGAAGCTGAATTGTTCAGACGCAGGCTTCAGAAGTACCTTCAGAAGCTGGTTTTCTGCATTCTGTTTATTTTCTCGTGTGATCTTTTGAAGATTTAATTGAAGAATTCTCCTTGCTGCATTTGTTTCTAGAAGGAAGATTAATTTGCGTGAAGATATTTGTTGAAGATTGGTTTCTTTTATTTGTGAATATATTTTCAAAGTAATCTTTGGAAAATATATTTCTAAAGAATAATTGCTTCTATGTGCTTCTAAAGAATTTTGGAACAACATCTTTTAAAGATTATTTGGGTAAGAATTATGTTGCTGCTGAAGCTATAAATAGAGAACGCTGTTGTTGAAGAAAAGTACATAAAAACAGAAGTTATTATAGAGAGAGTCATACTTAGGTTTTGAGTCTGTGAGCTTTGTGCTCTGTCTTTGTACACCACTCAATTGTTTAGAGTTGGTTTGGTTTATTAAGTTGTAATCACTTGAAGCTTTTAAGCAAAAGTGACTGTTTTTGTTTTGAAGAGTGTCTTCATCTGTTGATTTGTTTAGAGTCTGATAATCACTGGGGCAGTGATTGAATGAGGGAAGTGAGATGGGATCTCAGGTCTAGGAGTTCCTAGGTTGAAGTCAATACGGGTAGTGATTAAGTGAGAATGCTGTGAAACAGGGGCTGTTGTCATAGGACTTCGAATTGATACTATCATAGTGGATTTCCTTCCTGGCTTGGTAGCCTCCAGATGTAGGTGTGTTTGTCACTGAACTGGGTTAACAAATCACTTGTGTTCTTTACTTTCTGTCTGTTTTATTCTGCTTCTGAACCACTGTTTTGCATACTCTGTTTTACTGCACCAGTACTCTGTTTTACGTTCAGAACCAGGTCCTGCCAGGGTACACGGTTCGATTCCCACGGAAGGCATGAAACTCCACTTGGGGGGTGGAGAAGACCATGAGTACATCTCGGCCCTTGAAAGATAGGGAGGCCAGCCCATTGGGAGCCGCCGGATGTTACAAAATAGCTCATTTGGTAGTGGGAATGCATTGAGCGTGTACTTATAGCCTCCAGGGTACACGGTTCGATTCCCACGGAAGGCATGAAACTCCACTTGGGGTTGGGGGGTGGAGAAGACCATGAGTACATCTCGGCCCTTGAAAGATAGGGAGGCCAGCCCATTGGGAGCCACCGGATGTTACAGACCATCTAAAGTCTGGAGCAAAGTAGTGGTCCCTGTCCCAAAGAAGAAGGCACTAAAAGGAAAGGAAGTGGATCCTAGTGAGTCTGAGGATAATGTTGAGCAAGACATCATGAAGAGAATTGCTGATCTTGAGAAGCAGATTGTTGGGAAGAAGATTCTGAATGTGCCTGAAGCACACATTGACTAAGCAGCATTTGAATGTGTGTCTGATGATGAAACAACATCTGTTGCTGAGTCTGAAGGCTGTCAAGTTTTTGACTGATGTCCTGGATTTCATTTTGTGTTTCTGGTCTGCATTATTGTTCTATACTCTGCAGTTGTGTTCTTGTTTTTGTTCTTCTGTGAAGCCTGTGTGTGAGTTCTGTCTGTGTGATTCTGCTGGTCTGAGAAGTGTCACTGATGTTACTGATGTGATTCTGGGTGTCCATATGCTTTGTAACCTTTGTTGTTTCTCTTTCTTTCTACTCCTGGTGATTGCATGGTTATTTTTTGTCAAAATTGTTTGGCTAAAAAGGGGGAGAAATAATGTGTGGTTGTTTCAGAAGCAGTGCAGTTGTTCAGGGGGAGTCTCTGAGTCTCTGTGTTCAGGGGGAAGTGTTCCTCTTGATCTATTCAGAATTTGCTTTGTGTATCTCTCTGTGCTCCAATTGTTTTTAGCCAAAAATTTGCTTAAGGGGGAGATTGTTGGATATTTGGTTGTTGGCTTCATGTTTGCTAAAATCAAATATACAAGCAATGTGCGTCTTCAGAAGCTGTTCCTCAGAAGCTGGGCTTCAGAAGCTGAACAGTACTTCAGAAGTTGGGCTTCAGAAGCTGAACAGTACTTCACAAGCTGAACAGTACTTCAGAAGCTGACCTTCAGAAGCAACATTCAGAAGCTGAATTGTTCAGACGCAGACTTGAGAAGTACCTTCAGAAGCTGATTTTCTGCGTTCTGTTTATTTTCTCATGTGATCTTTTGAAGATTTAATTGAAGAATTCTCCTTGCTGCATTTGTTTCTAGAAGGAAAATTAATTTGCGTGAAGATATTTGTTGAAGATTGGTTTCTTTTATTTGTGAATATATTTTCAAAGTAATCTTTGGAAAATATATTTCTAAAGAATAATTTCTTCTATGTGCTTCTAAAGAATTTTGGAACAACATCTTTTGAAGATTATTTGGTTCAGAATTATGTTGCTGCTGAAGCTATAAATAGAGGACGCTGCTGTTGAAGAATAGTACATAAAAACAGAAGTTATTATAGAGAGAGTCATACTTAGGTTTTGAGTTTGTAAGCTTTGTGCTCTGTCTTTGTGCACCACTCAATTGTTTAGAGTTGGTTTGGTTTATTGAGTTGTAATCACTTGAAGCTTTTAAGCAAAAGTGACTGTTTTTGTTTTGAAGAGTGTCTTCATCTGTTGATTTGTTTAGAGTCTGATAATCACTGGGGCAGTGATTGACTTAGGGAAGTGAGATGGGATCTCAGGTCTAGGAGTTCCTAGGTTGAAGTCAATACGGGTAGTGATTAAGTGAGAAGGCTGTGAAACAGGGGCTGTTGTCATAGGACTTCGAATTGATACTGTCATAGTGGATTTCCTTCCTGGCTTGGTAGCCTCCAGATGTAGGTGTGTTTCTCACCGAACTAGGTTAACAAATCACCTGTGTTTTTTACTTTCTGTCTGTTTTATTCTGCTTCTGAACCACTGTTTCGCATACTCTGTTTTACTGCCAGTACTCTGTTTTACGTTCAGAACCAGGTCCTGCCAGAAATTTCGCTATGAATGCCCGCGATGAAAATATGAATGCAAGACGACGAGAAAGACCTGACTGGGGATAAAATAAAACAAAAGGATACCGAGTCCGTCAAAGAATGAGGTCCGACTCCACTGGGGATAATATGGTTTGACTGGAGAAAAGATCAACTATCATGCTGATAGCTGAGAAGGTAATATGGTATGGTAAAAGACACTGACCACAAACTGCTCGTTTGTAGAGCTTGCCACTTGAGGTAAAGACGGGGATAAAAGATATTTGCCAGCTGTTCGGTTGTAGAACTTGCCACTGTATGACGAGATGAAGGATAAAAGGTAAATGCCAACTGTTCGGGATGTAACCGAACTAGCCATTGACAACAAGATGAAGATAAAAGGTAAATGCCAGCTATTCGGGATGTAACCGAACTTGCCACTGGGCGACGATGATGAAAATAAAAGATATGTGCAAGCTGTTCATTTGTAGAACCTTCCACTTGGCACAAAGACAGAATAAAAATGCACAAGCTGTTCAATTGTATAACTTGCCACTTGGCATAAAGACATAATAAAAATGCACAAGTTGTTCGATTGTAGAACTTGCCACTTGGCAAAAAGAGGGTGACATCTCTGGACCGGACACACTGGATATGACATTTGGGGGAAACAGAAAATTACAAATTGTTTATGACTGATTGATATGAAAAGATAGTTAAAGCAAGACTCAGGGTGGTTAATGCAACAATGTATGAGTGATGTTGTCTGTATGTTGTATATGCATGAATGTGTATATGCATGAATGTATGAATGTATGTATGACAATACGACTTGTATGACTGTATGAAGGATCAACTTGTGTGATTGTATAACTGATGGACTTGATGAGACAAGACTGGACAGGTAAATGGAAAGTGGACCGATGTCTCAATACAAACACTCGGCAATCTTCAATGGGGATGATACCACTGGGGACATATCAAAACATTGACGGGGTAAAGCCCGACATATGCAACAACTGATGGGGAGTGAACACTTTCTGGGGAAGACGTGCTAATCCAAAAAAAAAATCTGGCAGAAAAAACTGGTGCTTATGTGGTCATGCTTATCCTTTTTTTTTTTGAGTCCCTAACTTTTTCCTGGATTGCCCTTTCGGGTTTTCAGTCCACCGGGAGTATGTTCTTTTGTATATCCCTAATTTTTGTCTGGACCGCCCTTTCGGGTTTTCAGTCCACCGGGAATTTGTTATTTTTTGTATGTCCCTAATTTTTGCCTGGACCGCCCTTTCGGGTTTTCGATCCACCGGGATGCTCATTTTTGCCTAAGCCGCCCTTTCGGGTTTTCGACTTACCAAGCTCTTTTCTTTTTCTTTTTCTTTTTATTTCTTTTTCTTTTCTTTTTTTTTTTCAAGCAATTGACCACATTTAACTTGCGGAGTTTACCCGTTCTTGGGATGGATGTTGACATACACTTTACCTATTCATGAGTACAAAGAGAATGCATTTGTTTGTTCACACTTTTCAAAAGACATGAAAAAAAAGATTTTATTATTTTGAAAAAAAAGTTTTTGTTTCAAGTATTGCTAACAATAATAGAAGAGTTCTTTGAAAAATAGAATAAATGAGAATTCCAAACAAAAAGGCACATGCTCAAATTTATTTAATAGAGTGGTGGCCCGCCAATGGCGTGGCTCCACGGATCTCAAAAAATTTGAAGAATGGTAAATATAAGGGGAAGGTACATTGAACACAATAACCACTATTCTCCCCAATAACTTTGAATTTCACTGTTTAGATGCCTCCGATTCAGAGTCTCTTTGACAGCTAAGGTGTCCCAAGTGAGTCATGGTCAATCCGATGCAGTTACTTTGTCTTTTGATCCTTAATTTTTGCATAGATCGCCCTTTTGGGTTTTCGACCTATCAGGGTGATTATTTTCTGTTTTATGTCTCTAATTTTTGCCTGGACCGCCCTTTCGTGTTTTCGGCCCACTGAGACACTCATTTTTGCCTAAGCCGCCCTTTCGGGTTTTTGACTTACCAAGCTGTTCTTTTATTTTTTAGACAAAGTATTTCTTGACTGCATCGGTGTTCACAGGACGGGGAAGCTCATCACCATCCATAACGGCAGATGATCTGATTCTTGATAAAACGAACCACCACTTGCTTGGTCACATTTGCATAGGATGCTGCTTCAACCCATTTGGTGAAGTAATCAATAGCTACTAGAATGAAGCGATGCCCGTTTGAAGCCTTCGGTTTGATTCTACAAATCATGTCGATGCCCCACATAGAGAAAGACCAAGGAGAAGAAAGAACATTCAGGGCAGTTGGTGGGACATGGATTCTGTCAGCATAAATCTGGCATTTATGACATTTCCTGCCATGCTTAATACAATCTGTCTCCATTGTCATCCAGTAATATCCTGCTCTCAAGATCTTCCTAGCCATTGTATGTCCACTGGAATGAGTTCCGAAGGAACCTTCGTGTATCTCATGCATTATCTGATCTGCTTCTTGCTCATCCACACATCTGAGTAGCACCATGTCAAAATTCCTCTTGTATAAAACCTCTCCATTCAGAAAGAAGCTGTCGGCCAATCTTCGCAAAGTCTTCTTATCCTTGTTAGATGCCCCTAGTGGGTACTTCTGCCTTTGGAGAAAACATTTGATGTCATGGAACCATGGCTTGTTATCTATTACCGCTTCAACTGAAAACACATGTGCGGGCCTCTCTAGGCGTTGAACCTTGATTATTGGAATCTCATTTCGACGGTTGACCTCGTACATAGAAGATAAGGTTGCCAAAGCATCTACCATCTGATTCTCGTCCCGAGGAATGTGATGCAACTCGACCTTGTTGAAAAAGGTTAACAAACATCTTGCATAGTCTTTGTAAGGAATCAAGCCAGGGTGGCGAGTTTCCCAATCTCCATTGATCTGATTAATCACAAGCGCTGAATCTCCATAAATGTCGAGGTTTTTGATCCTTAAATCAATGGCTTCCTCAATTCCCAGAATACATGCTTCATATTCTGCCATATTGTTTGTACAGTCAAATAACAATCTTGCAGCGAAAGGGAGATGTTTACCCTCAGGAGTAACAATGACTGCCCCGATTCCATTACCATAAACATTAACTGCCCCATCATAGATCAACTTCCATCTGGACTCGGGATCCAGACCCTCTTCAAGAAATGGTTCATCACAATCTTTCATCTTCAGATACATGATTTCTTCGTCAGGAAAATCAAACTTGATTGGTTGATAATCTTCAATCGGTTGATGAGCTAATAGATCGGCAAGGATACTAGCTTTGATGGCCTTCTGAGTGCGGTACTCAATGTTATATTCTGACAACAACATTTGCCAACGAGCAATTCTACCTGTTAAAGTGGGCTTCTCAAAGATGTACTTGATTGGATCCATCTTGGATATCAACCAAGTAGTGTGATTGAGCATGTAATGACGAAGACTTTTAGCAGCCCAGGCTAGTGCACAACAAGTCTTCTCAAGTAAAGAGTATCGAGATTCACAGTCTGTAAACTTCTTGCTCAGGTAGTAGATGGCATGTTCCTTTCTACCGGTCTCATCCTGCTGTCCAAGTACACAGCCCATAGAGTCTTCCATGTTGGAACAAAATGTATGAACAACTCTCTTTTGGGTTTTGATGATAACAAAGTGTTAAAAAGAAAATTGGAATTGCTAATGCTTGATTAAGTGTGCAGAACCATGTACTTAAAGTTTGGTAATTAACATTGGTTATGGAAGAACAAGCTAAGAGCAAGAAGGAAAGCAAGAAGCCTGTGTTGCAAGTATGAAGCAAAACTGTGTCTGAAGCAGCTTCTGAAGGCAGAGTCTGAAGACTGCGTCTGAAGAAGTGCGTCTGAACAGTGCGTCTGAAGACTGAGTCTGAAGGTCAACGAAAGTCAACGTCTGAAGGCTGAGTCTGAAGGTCAACAAAAGTCAGCATCTGAACAGTGCGTCTGAAGTACTTAGCAGAGCAAAGTGGCGTCGCAGAGCGAAGTCATCAGCTTCTGAAGTGCTTCTGAAGGGTGCGTCTGAAGACCTTCTTCTAAAGAGAGCTTCTGATGAACAGTTCCTGAAGAAGCTTCTGAAGTCTGACTTTTAAGGAAAAGCAACTGTCACTGTCAGCATTAAATGCCTGTAATGTCAGAACAGCTCAATGGAACAGTTGCTTCCTTCAAAGAAACATTCTCCAGCTTTTAAGGAAAACAATTCAAAATTTGCGTGCTCTGTTTTCTGCAGTTTAGCACACAATTTCAGCTGGACCTAGCTTCTAGTTTGCAAAGGCTCTTTGCTGGAAATCTAGGCAATCTCAACAGCTCTTTTATTCTCTTTAAAAGGGTGAAGATTTGAAGAAGAAATTGCTAAGACTCAAGAAACAAAAGACTAAAAAATATGTGCTCTGTTTTGCTGTCAAATTCGAAAATCACCAAAAACTCTTAGAAATTCTTACAAACTTCTCATCTAAGAATTTCTTAAGTTTAGAGTCTTAAATTGAGTTGTATTTTGTGAACACCTCTGATATTTTATCAAGTATTCAACTCAAACTTATTTTCTTTATAAATTAGTTTGGTTCAAGTCTCAGTCTGCATGCTTTAGCAATTCAGAAGTCTCTTACTAAGTGTTTGAGCAACTAGAAGTCTCTTAACTTAGTGTTTTGAGCATAGAAGTCTCTTAACTTTGTGTTTTAAGCATAGAAGTCTCTTGCTAGGTGCTTGAGCATTGGAAGTCTCTTAGCTGTGTGCTTTGAGCAATTGTAATCAGTTGATTATAGTTCAAATCCCTTGTAAGTGACAGGGGGACTAGACTACTTCCGGTTTGTGGAAGGAACTAGTATAAAAACTCTTGTGCCTCTCTTTCCCTCTCTCTCATTTAAATTACCCGCTGCTAAAACACTCTGAAAAAGTTTCAGAATCTGATTCTGAACTTAACCAAAGTGTTTGAGAAAGAAAGAAACAGCCCACACAATTCAACCCCCCCCTTCTTGTGTGTTTTTCTCACCTTCAGTTGGTATCAGAGCTCCGGTTTTGATATTCAATCAGTTAACAGTGAGTCAGTGAGATCCTGAGAAAAGCATGGCTTCCAGTAGTTCCCCTCCACCCTCTCCCAGAAATCAAAGAGGTGTTGGTACTTCTATATCATATGACTATGGTACAGATGAAAGAAAATCTCGTTCACACAATAAACCCCAAATGTTTACTGGTGATCCTGAGAAATTCTCATGGTGGAAAAGCAAGATGTACAGCCACATCATTGGAATTGATGATTCCTTATGGGATAATATAGAAGATGGAATCTCTATTCCAGTTGATGAAGAAGGTGTAGCTGTTAACAGAAGAGGCCTAAGTTATGCTGAGAGGAAGATCTACAGAAAGCATCACAATGTTAGAGGTATCACTGTGGATTCTCTACCTCACACTGAGTATCAGAAGCTGAGTGATAAATCAACAAACAAAGCCATCTTCAAATCCCTCTGCTCTAACTATGAAGGTAACAAAAAGGTTAGAGAAGCAAAAGCTAATATTCTTGTTCAGCAGTATGAGCTGTTCAGAATGAAGGAGGATGAAAATATTGAGACAATGTTCTCAAGATTTCAGACTCTGGTTTCTGGACTTCAGATTCTGAAGAAGAGTTATACTACTGCTCATCATGTTAACAAAATTCTAAGAAGTCTGCCATCTAAATGGAGACCCAAAGTGACTGCTATTGAGGAAGCTAAAGATCTAAATACTCTAAGTATTGAAGATCTTATAAGCTCCCTCAAAGTGCATGAACTGGGACTTAATGAAGATGATTCTGTTAGAGAGTCTAAGTCAATAGCACTGAAATCCAAAAGAAAGTCTGTAAAAGCTCTAAAAGCTATTGAATCTGATGAAGAATTTCCCTCTGGAAATTCTGAAGAAGATTCAGATGCTGAGGAGCTTGCAATGCTTTCCAAAAGATTTCTGTACTTAATGAAAAGGCAAAAGAAATTTTCTAACAGAAGCAGCAACTTTAAAGGATCTGGTTCCAAGAGGGAAGATCAGAAGGGGTGCTACAATTGCAAGAAGCCTGGTCATTTTATTGCTGATTGTCCTGAACTTCAGAAGGACAAGTCAAAGGAAAAATCAAAGAAGACCAGCTCTAAGTCAAGCAACTTCAGAAACAAACTCAAGAAGAGTCTTTTGGCAACATGTGATGATCTTGACAATGATTCTGAATCTGATGATGAAGAGGAAGCAAATCTAGCTTTAATGGCAACAACATTCTCTGATGCAGAATCATGTTCAAACTCTGATAATGAAGATGAGGTATATTCTGAACTTACACGTTCTGAACTGATTGAAACAGTTAAAGATCTTATGAACCACCTCAAAAACAAGTTAGGTGAACTAAAATCTTTGAAAAATAAACATAACTTGCTGAATGAGGAGAATCTCAAACTTCAGAATCACATCATTGAGATTGATGAAGAAGTTAGAGAACTCAGGGATGTGGCTCATAAGAAACCTGAATAAATTCCAAATGAACATGAAATTGCTCTTCAGGATTTTATTTTAACTGGAATCAATAGAAGTAAGGTTGCTTCTATGATTTATAACATTTACAAAAATAGAGGTGAAGGTATTGGTTTTAATAATGATTCATTCAATCATTCAAATGAATCAAAAATACCATCATGTTCTGAAAGTATTGTGAAAGGCACTGAGGTTTGCTTTGTGCCTGCTTCTGACAGTTCTGAGAAACAAAATTTAACAGAAACTGAGACTGCTAAGTCTGAAGTTCTGAACTGCTCAGAATCTAAAGCTTCTGAACCTAAGGGAAAGATGAAGGCAAAATTTAAAACTTTGCCAAAATCTAAACCAAAAGGTCCTAAGCCTAAGAGTATGAGAAAATCATACTCTAAACCTGAAAATGTTCAGAGTCTGAAGAGTTCAGAACCTAAGACAAGTAAGTCTCAGAGTCTGAAAAATTCAAACTCAAATTTTACTGAGACTGGGTTTATGAAACCTTCAAAAACTACTAAACCAGTCTATTCAAAACCTTTCAAACCTCAAAATGTCAGATCAAAGGTGCACAAGAAACCTTATCCTTTCAAGACTAACCATAGAGGACCCATAAAGATATGGGTACCTAAGTCTGAGATAATTTCAATTGCAGATATGCTTATCATCCAAAGAAAAGGAAAGGTCTTGGTACCTGGACAGTGGATGCTCGCGTCATATGACAGGAGACAAGTCTATGTTCCAAACCCTGATCATGAAAGAGGGAGGAACTGTGGGGTTTGGCGGAAATCAGAAAGGAAGGATCATTGGTACTGGTAAGATAGGTAATTCTTCCATGTCCATTGATGATGTCTGGTTGGTAGATGGACTTAGACATAATCTACTTAGCATAAGTCAATTATGTGACAGTGGTTATGATGTCCTGTTTAATAAGAACACTTGCACTGTAATCAACAACAAAGATAAATATGTTGTGTTCAAAGGAAATAGGAAAAACAATGTTTATAAAATCAATTTTTTAGAACTGGTTGAGCAGAAGGTAGTTTGCCTTCTGTCTGTGAGTGATGAGAAATGGGTATGGCATAAAAGGTTAGGACATGCTAACTGGAGACTCATCTCTAAGCTTAGCAAGTTGCAACTGGTTAGAGGCCTGCCAAACATTGACTATCAATCAGATGCTCTTTGTGGAGCATGCCAAATAGGAAAAATTTCTAAAACTTCTTTTAAATCCAAAAACATTGTTTCTACCTCAAGACCCTTAGAACTGCTTCACATTGATTTGTTTGGTCCAGTTGGAACAGCTTCAATCAATGGGAAGAAGTATGGGCTTGTAATTGTTGATGATTACAGTAGGTGGACTTAGGTAAATTCCTTAGAACCAAAAATGAAACATATGATGTGTTTAATAAATTCTGCAAACAAGTACAAACAGAAAATGATTTGAAAATTTTAAAAGTCAGAAGTGATCATGGTGGTGAATTTGAAAATGAACCAATTGAAAATTTTTGTGAAGATCATGGAATTCTCCATGAGTTCTCTTCTCCTAGAACTCCACAACAAAATCGAGTTGTAGAGAGAAAGAACAGATCTTTGCAGGAAATGGCCAGAACCATGATCCATGAATCTAAAATTGCAAAGTACTTTTGGGCAGAAGCTGTTAACACAGCATGTTATATTCAGAACAGAATCTATATCAGACCTATTCTGAATAAAACAGCATATGAATTATTTAAAGGAAGAAAACCAAGCATTTCTTATTTTCATCAGTTTGGTTGTACTTGTTACATTCTGAACAATAAGATCTACCTAAAGAAATTTGATGCTAAGGCTCAAAAGGGTATCTTTTTAGGATACTCAGAGAGATCTAAAGCATACAGAGTGTGTAATTCTGAAACACATGTTGTTGAAGAGTCAATACACATTAGATTTGATGATAAGAAGCCTGGTAATAAAATACCAGAGCTGGTTGAGAGTTTTGCAGATATAAGGCTATCAGAAGAACCTTCAGAACCTGAACAGAGTTCAGAGTCTGAAGAAAGTTCAAAAGCTGAAAATACTGAAGAAGCTGAAAAACTCTAAGATGCTGACACTCCTCCTGAAGCCAATCAAGATCAAAATGGTTCTGAACAAGCCCCTGATGATTCTTCAGAAGCTAATCCACCCAGAACCTTATTCAAGTACAAGTCTTCACATCCTGACGAGCTGATCATTGGAAATAAGGACAGTCCAAGAAAAACAAGATCAGCATTCTGTCAGAATGAATCTTTGGTTGGACTTCTGTCAATGATTGAACCCACAACAGCTGATGAAGCACTTGCAGATGATGGATGGATTGTAGCTATGCAAGAAGAACTGAACCAGTTTCAAAGAAATGATGTCTGGGATTTAGTTGCAAAACCAAATCACAGGAACATTATTGGAACAAAATGGGTGTTCAGAAACAAGCTTAATGAACAAGGAGAAGTGATCAGAAACAAAGCAAGACTGGTTGCTCAAGGCTACAGTCAGCAGGAAGCAATAGACTACAATGAGACATTTGCTCCAGTTGCAAGACTGGAAGCAATTAGGTTACTTCTTTCCTATGCAGTTAATCATGATATCATCTTATATCAAATGGATGTTAAGAGTGCTTTTTTAAATGGAGTTATTTCTGAAGAAGTTTGTGTCAAACAGCCTCCTGGTTTTGAAGATGTAAAACATCCAGATTTTGTTTTTAAACTTAAGAAATCTCTATATGGTCTGAAACAAGCTCCCAGAGCTTGGTATGAAAGACTAAGTAATTTCTTACTTAAAAATTATTTTGTAAGAGGACAAGTTGACAATACACTCTTTAGAAAAACTCTTAAGAAAGACATCTTAATTGTGCAAATATATGTTGATGATATCATATTTGGTTCTACTAATGCCACTCTTTGCAAAGAATTTTCCAAGTTAATGCAGGATGAATTTGGAATGAGCATGATGGGAGAATTGAAGTTCTTTCTTGGAATTCAAATCAACCAATGCAAAGATGGAGTGTATGTTCATCAGTCTAAGTATACAAAGGAGCTTCTGAAGAAGTTCCAGCTTGAAGATTGTAAACTGATGACAACACCAATGCATCCAACCTGCACTTTAAGCAAAGAGGACACTGGCTCAAAAGTATATCAGAAGCTCTACAGAGGTATGACAGGTTCTCTGTTATACTTAACTGCTTCTAGGCCAGATATTTTATTTAGTGTATGTCTGTGTGCAAGATTCCGATCAGATCCTAGAGAATCTCATATGACTGTTGTCAAGAGAATCTTCAGGTATCTGAAAGGAACAACTAATCTGGGACTTCTGTATAAGAAATCCTTAGATTATAAGCTAGTTGGATTCTGTGATGATGACTATGCTGGGGACAGGATTGAGAGAAAATCCACCAGTGGAAATTGTCAATTTCTTGGTGAGAATCTGATATCCTGGGCCAGCAAAAGACAAGCAACTATTGCTTTGTCAACAGCAGAAGCAGAATACATCTCAGCTGCAAGTTGTTGCACACAACTGCTCTAGATGAAACATCAGTTGGAAGACTATCAGATTCATGAAAACAGCATTCCTATTTACTGTAATAATATTGCTGCAATCTGTTTGTCTAAAAATCCAATTCTGCATTCTAGAGCCAAGCATATAGAAATTAAACATCATTTTATAAGAGATTATGTTCAGAAGGGTGTTTTGGATATTCAATTCATTGATACTGATCATCAATGCGCTGGCATATTCACAAAACCCCTCACAGAAGACAGATTTAATTTTATTAAAAAGAATCTGAACATGCATTTCATCTCTTGAAAAATATGCTTGACTCTGAATAGAAACTGAGATTCTAAAGTTCATCAGAAGCTAAGACTTATCAGTCACTCACTTTGAGAGTCTGAAGAAAGTTAAGCCTCTGAAAAACTTCAGAGTCTGAGTTTCAGAATCTGAATTTCTGACTTCTGAATTTGCATAGTTATCTAACTTTTGGTCAGAATCTGATAAGTTATAAATCAGGGCAATGATGAATTAAGCTTTGAAAGTTATACTTTTTCCCTCCTAAAGTCATCAATATGCAAATGTGTTTTTCTGTTTTCAGTTCTGAAATGTTTTAACAAAAACACAGACACACTTTCATCTTTTCATCATACATGCTCAATTTGGTATCAGACATGTTCAGTTTTTCAGACCCTTTTTCAAAAACTCTAATTAGTTTTGTCTGAAAGAGTTCAGCAGCACTGAACTAAATGCTCTGTTTTTCAGTTTTCTGAAAAAGTTCAGTGGTACTGAACAAAATGATCTGTTTTCAGTTTCCTAAAACCAGTTAAGTGGTACTGAACAATACTGAACAGATTGTACTGAACAAAAAATGCTCTGAACATTTTTATCTCACATGTTTTCAAACTCTCTTAAAAATCTGAAATTTTCTTTTTGTTGATGGCAAAAGGGGGAGTAAAAGTAAACAAGTATTAAGGCTCTGAGCTCAGAACATAAGTTAATTTCTGATTAAAATCAACTTATGAGAACAGTTTATTATCTCTTAGCTTCTGAATTAATTCTGTGAGATACATTACTCTTTATTGAGTTGAATTGAATTTAAATAACTTGGATAAGACTCAGGGAGCTTACAAACCTCATCCTGTGGATTATCAGACTTAGGGGGAGAGCTTACAAACCTCACACCCTGAAATCAGCTTGTTATTTATAATTCTGAGTGATAATTTCATCTTATTGTTTTAAGTTGAATTTAATTAACATGGATAAGAATCAAGGGGAACTTGCAAACCTCACCTTGTGGATTATCAGACTTAGGGGGAGCTTGCAAACCTCATCCTGAAGTCAACTTGTTAATTAAAGTTAACAACAATTCTGAAATTCTCATCTTTTTTGATTTAAACTGAATTTAATTAACCTGGATCAGACTCAGGGGGAGCTTGCAAACCTCAAACCCTGCAGTCAACTTGTTAATTAAATTAACAACAATTTTCTATTAATACTTGTGTTTGTCATCATCAAAAAGGGGGAGATTGTTGGAACAAAATGTATGAACAACTCTCTTTTGGGTTTTGATGATAACAAAGTGTTAAAAAGAAAATTGGAATTGTTAATGCTTGATTCTAAGTGTGCAGAACCATGTACTTAAAGTTTGGTAATTAACATTGGTTATGGAAGAACAAGCTAAGAGCAAGAAGGAAAGCAAGAAGCCTGTGTTGCAAGTATGAAGCAAAACTGTGTTTGAAGCAGCTTCTGAAGGTAGAGTCTGAAGACTGCGTCTGAAGAAGTGCGTCTGAACAGTGCGTCTGAAGACTGAGTCTGAAGGTCAACGAAAGTCAACGTTTGAAGGCTGAGTCTGAAGGTCAACAAAAGTCAGCGTCTGAACAGTGCGTCTGAAGTACTTCGCAGAGCAAAGTGGCGTCGCAGAGCGAAGTTGTAACATCCGGTGGCTCCCAATGGGCTGGCCTCCCTATCTTTCAAGGGCCGAGATGTACTCACGACCTTCTCCACCCCCCATGTGGAGTTTTTGCCTTCCGTGGGAATCGAACCGTGTACCCTGGAGGCTATAAGTACAAGTTCAATGCATTCCCACTACCAATTGAGCTACTAGCTCAATAGAACAGTTGCTTCCTTCAAAGAAACATTCTCCAGCTTTTAAGGAAAACAATTCAAAATTTGTGTGCTTTGTTTTCTGCAGTTTAGCACACAATTTCAGCTGGACCTAGCTTCTAGTTTGCAACGGTTCTTTGCTGGAAATCTAGGCAATCTCAACAGCTCTTTTATTCTCTATAAAAGGGTGAAGATTTGAAGAAGAAATTGCTAAGACTCAAGAAACAAAAGACTAAAAAATATGTGCTCTGTTTTACTGTCAAATTCGAAAGTCACCAAAAACTCTTAGAAATTCTTACAAACTTCTCATCTTAGAATTTCTTAAGTTTAGAGTCTTAAACTGAGTTGTTTTTTGTGAACACCTCTGATATTTTATCAAGTGTTCAACTCAAACTTATTTTCTTTGTAAATCAGTTTGGTTCAAGTCTCAGCCTGCATGCTTGAGCAATTCAGAAGTCTCTTACTAAGTGTTTGAGCAACTAGACGTCTCTTAACTTTGTGTTTTGAGCATAGAAGTCTCTTAACTTTGTGTTTTGAGCATAGAAGTCTCTTGCTAGGTGCTTGAGCATTGGAAGTCTCTTAGCTGTGTGCTTTGAGCAATTGTAATCAGTTGATTATAGTTCAAATCCCTTGTAAGTGACAGGGGGACTAGACTACTTCCGGTTTGTGGAAGGAACTAGTATAAAAACTCTTTTGTCTCTCTTTCCCTCTCTCTCATTTAAATTACTCGCTGCTAAAACACTCTGAAAAAGTTTCAGAATCTGATTCTGAACTTAACCAAAGTTTTTGAGAAAGAAAGAAACAGCCCACACAATTCAACCCCCCCCCCTTCTTGTGTGTTTTTCTCACCTTCATTCCAACACAGTCAATACATTATCAGAGATTTTCCTTCAACTGGAGGAATTAGAATTGGAGGTTCTAGCAAATAATCCTTGATGCTGTCAAAGGCCTTCTAGCAGTCTTCTGTCCACACCACCTCTTGATTCTTGCGAAGTAACTTGAAAATGGGTCCACATGTGGCTATCATATGAGATATGAACCTAGAGATGTAGTTCAAGAGTCCTAGAAATCCTCTCACCTGCTTTTCGGATTGTGGAGCAGGCATTTCTTTGATGGCTTTGACTTTGTCGGGATCTACTTCAATACCCTTCTGACTGACAATGAAACCCAGGAGCTTTCCAGATCTCACACCGAATGTACATTTGTTAGGATTCAGGCGAAGTCGGTACTTTCTCAATCTTTGAAACATCTTCAGCAAATACTCGACATGTTCTTCCTCAGTACCTAGTTTGACAATCATGTCATCGACATAAACCTCAATCTCCTTGTGCATCATGTCGTGGAACAGAGTGGCCATGCCTCTTTGGTAGGTAGCACCCGCATTCGTTAAACCAAAAGGCATCACTTGATAGCAAAAAGTACCCCAAGGTGTAATGAAAGATGTCTTTTCTCTATCTTCAATAGTCATTTTGATCTGATTGTATCCAGAGAAACCGTCCATGAAGGAGAAAACTTTAAACTTGGTAGTACTGTCGACCAATACATCAATGTGAGGTAAAAGGAAGTCGTCCTTTGGGCTAGCTTTGTTCAGATCTCTATACTCAACGCACATCCTCACCTTACCATCTTTTTTGGGAACAGGCACTATGTTGGCCAACCATTGAGGATACTCTGATGTAATGAGAAAACCTGCATTAATCTGCTTCTGCACTTCCTCCTTGATCTTGAGAGCCATGTCAGGGCGAGTCCTTCTCAACTTCTGCTTGACTGGAGGACATTCGGGCTTTAGACGTAAACGGTGCTCCACGATCTCAGGGTCCAATCCTGGCATATCTTGATACGACCATGCAAAGATGTCTATATATTCTTTGAGAAGCTCAACTATTCTTTCCTTGACAGACGCATCCAATAATGCCCCAATCTTGACCTCTTTCTTGTCCTCCTCAGAACCCAAAGTTGATAACCTCCACTATTTCCTCGTGAGGCTGAATGGTCTTTCTCTCTTGTTCTAACAAGCATCTGATCTCGTCAGGAATTTCTTCGTCTTCCTCCTCTCTAGCTTCGTAAACAGGAAACTCAAAGTTGGGTGAGAGCATAGGGTTACGGTGTTCAATGGGCTTGTTGATGTTCAGTCTGCATATGATTGATGATTGATTAAAGAGAAAATAAAACATTTTTTTGGGTTTTTTGTATTACCATTCTTTAGGAAAAGCAGTAAAATAAAAATAAGAATCGCGAAAGAAAACGACGATTTTTCAATGATAGTAGTAACTTGAAAACAAAAGTAGAGCCCTACATGATTTCACTTTCGTCCTGGGCGAGACGAAAGGATTTTTGAAAATAAAGCAAATTAAACAAACACATTACTTAGACACATGAATAGCAGAGGGCACGTCAACAGCATTCCAGTTGCAGGCGAATCCTCATGGCGTCATAAACACAGGTGCCACCTCCTCAGGATCGTCTTCTATGATAGCATTGGTTTCAGGCGGGGCGTGAATAAACCGACGCTATTGAATGTAATGTTAATGGGCTCCAAACCCATGCTAGCCTCAGGGACACTTGTTGACGATGCAAAACCTAAACCTTCCCGGTTCTTGCTCTCAAGCAGCTGTACCAACTTCCCCCATCCTGCTGCAACTCCTTCCTTCACAACCTTCTGCGCATCTCTCAAAGATGCCATGGATTTCTTGCTTGAACTTTCGTCCTCTATAGAAAGTCCTTGGAAGGAAGTTCCATCTTTCTCATCCGCACTGATGAAAGAAAAGGCCGACAAGTGGCTCACTAGCAACGTCTCCTCACCATTCACAGTGATCAGCTTCCCATTTTGTACAAATTTCAACTTCTGGTGGAGCGTGGATGTGACTGCTCCTGCTTCATGAATCCATGGTCTTCCCAACAAGCAACTGTAAGAGGCTTGAATATCCAAGACTTGGAAAGGAATCTGGAAAACCTGAGGTCCAATAGTAATAGGTAGCACTATCTCCCCGATCACTGACTTTCTCGATCCGTCGAACGCTTTCACAATAACCCCGTTGTACCTCAAGGGCGCACCTTGGTATGACAACTTATCGAGTGTAGTTTTCGCCATCACATTCAATGACGACTTGGTGTCCACAATCACATTAGATAGATCATTTGTCTTGCAGTTAACAGAGATATGCAAAGCCAAATTATGATCCCTTCCAGCTTCCGGGAGTTCCTCATCGCTAAAACCCAAATTGTTGCAAGCAGTTATGTTACCAACTATCCCTCCAAACTAGCCAATAGTCACTTCATGATCGACATAATCTTGGTCTAATACTTTCATCAATGCTTCCCTGTGAGCATCAGAGTTCAATAACAGAGATAACATTGAGATTTTGAAAGGTGTCTGTAATAACTGGTCAATGATCTTGTAGTCACTTTTCTTTATCAATTTCAACACTTCATCCGATTCTGGACTTCCACTTCCACCAGCTTGTACCAGTTCAACGACTGAAGCGTTAGTCTTCTCTTGTACTAATGTCGGAAGAATGTGCCCGCTTCTCAGCACTTTGCTACTGTCTGCAACATTGATGATAGATGCCAAAGGTGGTATAGGTGACTCTTGTCCATCGCTTAGAATAGTTGCATCATATTTGTACGGTATCGCCTTCCTCGATGTGTATGGTAAGGCTCCAGGTAAGCAAATCACCAAGGGAGTAACAGCAGTAGGCTCTTGGTTATTAAGGGTTAACTCTAAACACTCAGGAATATGGAACTCTAGCGTTATCACACAAACACTTTCACTTCTTCTTGTCACAATCAGCTCTTTGTGGTCTATCAATCCCTGGATGTCATCTTGCACTTGCACACATCCCCGGATACTCCCAGAACAAACCTCGCACTTCACATGATCATGTTTAAACAAACCTGCCTCACACATCTTGGTGTGTATCACTACAAGAAAACTTGATTTTAGCCTCAGATTTTAGCGTCGGCCACCGACACCGACGCAAATAGCGTCCACTTAGAGTCGGCCGAACTCACTCTACATGCATTTATGATTTTTCTTTTTTTCTAAATAATATTAGAGTCGGCCTAACCGAGGCAACACATTACGGGACCCACATATGACTTTTTTGGTTAAAATTAGAGTCGGCCTAGGCGACGCTAGTCTATTTGCTAATAAAAATTTAAGTTATATATAACCATCAGAAAAACCTAAATCCCTTTCTCTCTCTCCAATCTCACCACCAGTCCATCACCATGGTAGAAAGAAGCTTGCCTTTCGCCATCTCCCTCCCATAATCTCACCGTCGCTGCTAACATCTGGAACCGTCGCCCTCTCGTCATCTTGCCGTCGCCGCTGGCTATCTTTGGTATGTCACGTCTAATACATTTGTTTTGGGTCTCTGATCTTTTTCCTTCTGAATCCTATGTTAAAAAATTGCTAATTTTCTTAGGTCACGACCCTTTTCTCAAGCTTTCAGCTTTAATAATTTTAATAAAGATTTTTTTTCTCTATTATCTTGGGTATGTCGCTGCTTTTTGTGTTCTTCAAGGTCATATGGGTTTGGTTCTTGCAGATTAGTGGTTTTCTGTTTGTTGCGGTATAGTGTTATGTGTTGTTACCCATTGGTTGGTATTTTGGGGGTTCTAGCTGCTCTCTATCAGGGAAAACATTTTGGGTGTGTTTGTTTTAGTTGAAGTGATTGATCCAAAAGCTTGTCGTAAGTAATGTAAACAATGTCTTATGCTTTAACTTTCTATTGTATTAAAATAGGAGGTTTATTTGCAAAAACCAAATGCTTAGTTGAAGTGATTGATCCAAACTATTGCTCTGTTATGAATATGAAGATTTGCTCCCAATCACATGTTTTGAGTAATTCAATTTGCAACGAGGTTTATTTGCTGAAACTAACTAAATTCATTAAGCACTTTTTGATTTTCTTCATATTTTTTTATTTGTTTTATGATTTGGTAGGGTTATTTGAACGTGTAGTAGATTAAATTAAGAAAGTGCGTTGTGACATTCCTTACTACTTTTCTCGAATCAGTTGGTTGAAATCTCTACTTTTAAAGGGTAAGCATGGTTTCTGTCACAATTTAACAACCCTATTTTTCTTTTAGTTTGCCTATCTTTTTGTATTATATGCTATTGTTATTAGTCATAATCCTGATAACGATACCTCTAGGATTAAGCTACCATCAGGGGCAAAGAAGATTGTTCCAAGTGAGTGCAAAGCTATGATTGGGCAAGTTGTAGGTGGAGGAAGAACTGAGAAGCCAATGCTTAAGGCTGGTAATGCTTACCACAAATTTAGGGTGAAGAGGACTTGTTGGCCTAAGGTTCGTGGTGTGGCTATGAATCCAGTTGAACATCCTCACGGAGGAGGTAACCACCAGCATATTGGACATGCCAGTACTGTCAGGCGTGATGCTCCTCCTGGACAGAAGGTTGGTCTCATTGCTGCTAAGAGAACTGGTCGTCTTAGGGGCCAAGCTGCTTCTGCTGCTGCTAAGGCTGATTAACTAATAAGACTTACTTCAAGATATTCTTAGGGTTTTATTTTGTTGCAAGATTTTGAAATTTTGTTTGATTCCTTGTTTGTTCCAAACTACTTGGGTATTATTTTGAGATCCTTTTGCCTCATTTATTTATATGAAACTTTTAAATCACAATGGTTTACATTTGTTTTCAAGTTCTATTCAATTCATAAATTACCTTCCTTCTAGCTTTCAAAAAAAAAAATGTAGGTTTTTAATTTGTTAACAATACTAATACTTTGCTAAAAAAATATATTTAATTGTGTGTAATTATGTGAGAATATTACAGAAACCCCTATGCATAAAATACAACCAGTTTTACTATGCATCCGTTTTCTTTTATAAACTAAAGTGTGTGCTTTGTGCTTTAATTTACTTGTTTATTTGCAATCATTTCACAATGTTATAACTTCAATTTATTTTCAATATTATTTTCTGTTGTTATTTTTATTAATTGTAGAAAGGGTACACATGGATTGGTGGACAAGATGCAACTATTAAGGCTATGTGTGAATTTAAAGCTAAGGAACTACTGAGAAAGATAATGTCGAGGGTACATGAAAAAGTGCGCGAAAAACCAAAATGGATTACTGAAGTTGTATGAGCTGCAATGAAATTGAAACCCAGCAGCAAAATCGAACCCATTACCTCTTCTCAGGTTTGTTCTTTTTCTTATTATTATAACTTAACTGGGTTGTGTTTCGATTCACTAAATATGGAATTTCTGATTTTTGTTGTGTTTTGATTTTTGTTAACACAAAAACGAACACAGTAGCGAAGAGCAGCAGACTTCATGATGGAGAACTAGCAGCAACTTTGTTGCCTTACAGTCTCAATGATCCTACGATCTACATTCTTGGGTGTTTTTCAGGTTTGTTCCTTTTCTTGTTATGAGAACCCAAATGGGTCTTTAGAGTGTTTTGATTCTCTAAATATGGGTGTTTTTATTTTTGCGTATATAGGTAACTTGGTTGTTGATTGGTTAGAGAACCCTTGTTATCTTTTAAAACAATGTAAAGGATATGAGTATTGGTTCGTATTAAGGATTGATTTAATTTTGACCAGATGGAAGCCAAGGTAGATGCTCTTGAAATTTTTAGGTAAATTTTACTAGTATACAAATAGGTAGGTGATCATATTTGATAATCTTTCTGAATGTTGTTTTCTTACTAGCATACAAATATATTTACAAAAGTTTTATTGTCAATGCATACAAATATATTTGATAATCTTTCTGAATGTTGTTTTCTTACTGGCATACAAATATATTTACAAAAGTTTTATTGTCTGCAGGCTCACATGTCTCTGAGGAGTGAACGAGATACTTGCATTAAAAATATTTTTGATAGGTATAACTTAGGATCTCTTCCAAAGCCACCCTTCAGTGCTGAGGATGCTTTGAACCTCACTAATCGTGTAAAATCAAGGTTGGGGGATCTTGAGGAGGATATTGAAGATAAAAAGGTGACCCTTTTGTTCTCCCTTTTTAGTTATATGAATATATATTCACTTTTATGCGCCTTTGATTGGACTGTAATTGGGAAATGGCAGATTTTCAAGGATGATGTCTTCCTATTATTCAATTTTTGGGATTTCGGATAAATGATCTTTTCATATTCTTCATGGGTACTCGACTAGTATAGGGTTTCTTTGTTGAATATACAGAGATTGGCATTCTTTGCTCAATTGATGTAGATCTTTGATTAGGTGTTTTCTTTAGAAGGATATCACCCTATGCACCTGTCCTTCTTCTGTTATATAACTTATATTCTCAAGATGAATTTATTTTCTTGTTTAAAGATTCAGGTTCTCTAAATAGACCATATTTTGTGAGTATCTGTGAGTTGTTATCTCATAGGCTGCTGCTACAAATAATAAGCAGCTTGTATTACTTAGTGTCTTGATGTGTTAGTTAGAGTGTGCCACCTCAGCATTTAAAGGTGTTCCATGTCAGCTATGACAGTTATAACTGCCAAGCCTGCAGTGAAAGTTTGTTAGTGTTGGGTGCAGGTTTAGACCCAGCTGAGAAGCACTGCATAAATCTTGTAAATCTCTTAAGATTCATCATTAGAAAAAATATTCAAAAGGAATTCATGAAATTCCAAATTAGTTTTCTCTCATTCTCTCTGTATTAGCAATGTTCAAATTGTTTTCACCATTTCCTGAGGAAGAAAACAATATTATTCTTTAATCTTGGATATGTCAGTAATGTTATTAGATATCTAAAATATCCTAGAGACCTCTGGCCCATGGGAGGACTAACTTCTTGTTTTTGCATCTTTTCTACAGAACGCAAATAACACTGAACTCAAGATGGCATGGGATTGCTACTTAAATGCAAATGAAAGTTGGCAAAATACTGAGGCTAAAATACAAACTAAGAGGGAGAGCAAGGTTTAGTGTTTGAATTTGTCCATTTCTTGTCAAATGACTATGTTATTTTTACCGTGTTAATAGGTTGTTATGCATGCAGGCTGGCATTATAAAGCGCATTGAAGAGAAGAAGAATGAGCTTGATTCATTCGAACTTGAAATATCTAATATAGATGTTTCTCATTTAGACGAGAGAGAAAGTGAATTGGTGAGTCCAAGTTACTCTTCGGTGTTGTTTGGTAATTTACAACTTCAATTGTAGACTTTTGGAAAATCTGATAACATAACTTCAAGTAATGCTTGCAGCAAATTCGGCTGGAGGGGAAGATCAAGCAACGTGATGAAAGAGAATTTGAACTAAAGAAAAGTGAAATTGAAAATAAATCCCGTAATATGGAGCAAAAGATTAGAGCTCTCAATCGAGAGTTGCTTACAATGGCTTCTGATTCAAAGGAAAGAGAGAAATTATCTCTTATGAAGGGAGATTTGGAGACGAAGAAGAAGCAACATAAAATGATGTAGATCAATTTTATTTTTCCTTCTTTTATTAACTTCTTTTTTCAGAATTATATCTTTTATACACTTTACAGAATTGATGACCAAAAAGATAAAATAAGAAGTGTGCTAAAAGGGAGGATTCCTTCTGATACGGACCTGAAGAAGGAAATCACACAAGCATTAAGGTTGGAAAACCTTCTCTTTGACGGTGTATGTCAAACTTGTAGTTTTATCTTCAAGAAATTTCACGTTTAGTGTATTTCTACTTGGTCTTTTCTACTTCCAGTTGAATCACAAGAAATGTGCTGGAATTTCTTTCTTTGGATCTGTGGTTTATCCAGTTGTATGTATGCATTGTTTTCCTATTATACTATTCCTTTTTTAAGCTATTTTAAATTTAACAAGACAGACTGGTCAAGTCGTTGTTTATTTATTCATTGCCTTCTGTTGCAAGTATTTGTTGAAAGTAGAGAAGAGGGAGAAAGTTGAGGATTACTAATTATGATGATAATTTGGAGCATGTTATTGCAGTCGCAACTTTGTTATTTGGTAGTGTTGGACTATTTTGTAGTATGACAACAACCGTTATACTGAACGTGTTTGTTATGTTATTGCAATATTACTTTTTGTGGTTTGTTTGATGTGGTAAGTGGTTTATTAGCATTATGGGCAAAACAGGGTGAAAAGTGAAGAAAATTTTAAAAATTAAAAAAGCCAGTTAGCGTTGGGTAGGCCGACTCTAAAGGATATTGGTTGACTGTTATGAAGTTGACTTTAGCATTGGTGTGGACGACTCTAAATTATTTAATTAGCGTCGGTTGAGCTGACTCTACTTGATTTGGTTGAACTTTTGGATGTTGGATTTATTAGCCTCGGCTGAGTGTAGAGTCGGGATTAGACTTGGCCAAACCGACGCTATATTAGCCTCGGATGCCAGGAAGCCGACACTACACAGTAGCTTCAACTTTTTTAGCTTTGCCCCGTCCCCGACGCTAAACTGACGCTAAATCAATGTTAGCGTCCGTTTTAACCCTGTTAGCGTGGGTTTTTGGCCGACGCTAAACCACAGTTTTCTTGTAGTGTATCGGGACCAAGGGTGTCCTAATGTCTCGAACATTGAAAACAGAGCAAACTTCTTGGCAAACTTGGATCATATTAACAGAGGACCCATGATTTGGTAATGGATTGGCTTGGATATTAGGGCCTGAGTTGGAATCTTTGAAGGTCAAAAGCTTCGCCCGGATTAATTTCTGGACCTCAGCCTTAAGAGCAAAGCAATCCTCAATATCATGGCCAGGTGCCCCTTGATGAAAGGCACAGGTTAGGTCATGATGATACCATGGAGGTAGAACGTCTGGCATGCGAGGAGGGGCTCTGATCTGAACAAGGTTTTTGGTAAGCAAAGCAGGGAGTAAATCAGCGTATTTCATCGGGATGGGATCGAAGGTTGTTCTTTGGCGGTTTTGTGAGTTGTATGGTTGTTGAGGAGTTTGTGGGCGATTTTGTTGTTGTTGAGGGTAGAATGTTTGTGGGCGAGGCTGTTGGAAATTTTGTGGGTAAGGTTGTGGGTAATGTGAGGGTGATCTCTGAGGTATTTGAGGTTGTTGGAAGTTTTGTGTTGTGGGTGGTGAAATAGTGGCGACGTGTGGGTAAGCTGGGTACTGCGGCTGGGATCCTCCGTATGCAACCATACCTACTTCTTGCTCCTTCTTTCTCGGATAACTATTTCAAAATCTCTTAGCATTATTGACTGGGGCACTTTCTTTTACTAATCGTCCTTCTCGGACACCTTCCTCAGTTCTCATCCCCATTTCTACCATTTCTGTGAAGTCATTAGGAGCACTTGCAACCATCTTCTCATAGTAGAAAGGACTAAGTGTGTTAAGGAACAACTTTGTCAGTTCTTTTTCGTCTAGGGGAGGGCGAATCTGTGCAGCCAACTCTCTCCATCTTTTTGCATACTCTTTAAATGACTCCTTTTCCTTCTAAGTCAAAGCCCTGAGCTCATCTCTATCTGGGGCCAGATAGGAATTTTACTTATATTGTTGGATAAAGGCATTTGCAAGGTCATTAAAGGTGCGGATATTGGCACCATCCAGGTCCTTGTACCATCTCATAGCAGCGCCGGCCAAACTGTCTTGGAAGTAATGAATCAACAGCTTGTCGTTGTCCGTCTGAGTGGACATCTTTCTTGCGTACATCACTAAGTGCACCCTGGGACAAGAATTTCCTTTGTACTTCTCAAAGTCCGGGACCTTGAATTTGTGCGGGATAACCACGTTGGGAACTAGACACAGTTCATGAGCATTGGACCCGAACAACTCCTTACCTCGGAGAGCCTTCATCTCCCTTTGCATTTCATTATACTTATCTTGCAAATCATCAACCCTGTCAAAAGCTCCGACACTTTCAGTATGAAAAATAGGTCCCTGATCCTATGAACTGTATGCATTAGGGGTGCGGAGTAAGTCACCGCAGCTTGGGGAAAAGACAAGCCGGCCTGAGAAACCGGTGTTGATTGTTGCGCAAAAAGAGGAGGAATCTCTAACACAGCAGGTTGGAAACCTTCACTAATAGGGGGTGGCATTCCCCATGAGCAACCTGGAGGCATGAACAGTGGTTGAGAAAATGTTGTGGAAAGTGGAGCGGTACTTATAAACGATTGTTCCACAGCAGCAGCAGTAGACTAAGAGCCTTGAGCGGACAATAGAGTATTCATCATTGTTGTTAACCTGTCCATCCCCTCTCGCAGATTAGCAACCTCTTCCCGAAGACTTTGATTTTCCTGTTCGATAATATCCATCTTCTTTTGATTAGTTCGAGTATTGTAGACGCGAGTGGGCTTGCGATGAATTTGTCGGGCCACTTTCTTCGGCAGATTGACCTTTTATTGATGAACAAAGTATAAGACTAGGTTTGGAAACTATGAATAAAGTATGATGCATGATTATGCTTATGCAAAAAAAAAACGTTATCGAAGGACTTGTCGAAGTAATTGTAAACATCATAGTTTGAACATTTCATTTAAGCATTAAAGCAATACAAAATAGTTCTCTTTTTGACAAGTTAAAAAAAGAAGTTTGGAAGCTAGAATCTAAAGAATCCTAAAGACTTCATCTCAAGCTCTTGAAGTAGGTGGATCCTCGGAATCTGAATGTGCACCGGAGAATGAAATCAATGAACCTCTTCTTCCTCTTGGAATCCTGGCTGAGCAATGCATATTTTTGCCGAAGCAAGTCATCCTTCTCGATCATCCGTTGGTTTTGAATGAAAAGCTCATGATCTTTCTGCGCTAACTTTCCCTTCAAGGTCTCATGCTCACGCTCAAGCTCTTGGTATCTCCTCTTCCAAGTTTCCTTTTCAAGCCTTTCCTTGGTCAATTGCTCGTGGAATTCTCCCTTGGTGTCAAAGGGTATGGGTAAAGATGATGGTGAGATGGTGGAGGACAAGTATCTGGGTAAATGGTATGGTAAACCAAGGCTCATGGTCCTATCAATAACCCACTGAGTATAGGATTCGTGCACATAATCTAATTTCTTTCCCAACTGGCTTCTGTTGAGCCTACGAATGGCATTCCAAGCTTACGCGAATCTTTCTATTTTGTCTGAGTGGTTTTCATGGTTAAGGTAGAACTCACTTTTTAGGGCAAGGTTGTTTGGCTTAACTTTCATCGGGTAACCAAATTGTCGTCGGGCAAGAAAAGGGTTGTAGCTAATTCCACCACGCATACCAAGAAGAGGTACGTTGGGGTATTCGCCACAACTAACAATAATCTTTCCAACGTCACTGGTTACCTGGTACCAAACTATGTCGGATGGGTTGAGGGCCATGATTCGGTGAGACCAAGGGAGATCTTCAAGGTTGGCTTTGAAGGCATGGGATTGAGGTAGATGGGAGGTAATCCATTTGTAGAGTAAGGGTGCACAACAAAGGATAGTTCCACGGCTGGCTTGGGTTAGGTCATGAATGGAGTGGTATGTGTCGGCTAGTAGTGTAGGCACGGGGTTTTTGGTGAGGAAAATTTCGATGGCATTAATGTCGACGAAATTGTCAACATTTGGAAAACGTATGAGGCCATATATGAGGAGGGCTAGGATGGAGTGGAATGCACGAGTACTGGCTACTTCGGCAAAGGTGGAGGCTTGTTGGTAAAGGAAATGGGTGGGTAGACCTTGGAGGCCTCCTTTGAAGGTGAGGTTTGCTTTGATGCGGGAGGTTTCGAGGTGAAGGGCAGCTGCAATGTCGCAGGGTCTAGGGACAGGTTCAAGGCCATGGAACGGTATCTTGTCGGGCACCAGTAAACCAAACAGGTATGAATATTCCTCAAGGGTGGGGACAAGCTGATAGTCGGGAAATGTGAAGCAGTGATAGAGAGGGTCATAGAATTGGACCAAGGTTTCCAAGCATCCTTCCTCAACATCTACTCTAAGGATATTAAGGAGCTTTCCATGATGAGCCTGAAAGTCTGTTGGATCACTTACTAAAGACCCTAGCTCCCTTAATCTTGACAAATATGGTTTCTTGAAAAGATACTTCTTAGTGCTTCTCCTTGGAATGTCCATATCTATGATGTTTACAAAAAAGCTTGTTTAAGTCCTTCGATAAATTGGATGAAAAAAATGAGTTTATGCATGGATGCATGTATGCATGATTATGCTAAAGAACGGAGAAAACATGGTGAGGTTAAGTCCATAATGTTGGAGCCGAGGGTAAACACGCCATTTGGTAAGGACTATGGTTTCACATGTACCTGTATCATGGGTTCTACCAAGCTCCCAAAGTCCTCAACCCCTTCCAAATATCATCGGGTTACGAGATTGACTCCCGGTCCAACAACATTTGTAAGAAAGTCTCGTTTGAGTGTAGCATCGCGTATCAACTAATTCAAGATTACTCTTGGTTAGTCACCGCACTACGTCCTAAAAAGGCCAAGATAGGTTAAGTGTAACTAAAGGTCCTCAACTTCCAAATGATTAAAATGATGAGTAAAAGAGAAGAAAAATGTTTTTGTTATTTTGTTGATTTGGAAAGACAAAGTTTTTTGCCTACGTACCCGAGCGGGAACAAAATCACGTACTTCAGGGTAAAAAACCGAGTTGATTTGTTATGATTGATTTTAAAGTTTTGAAAATGTTTTGGAGAAGATAAGACGTCGAAAAGGCATAGAATAATAAAACTGTGAGTTTGATTGATTTTAATTGAGGAAAAAGTTTAGATGATTAAAAAATTGATTAAAGATTTGATTAAGAAAGAAAAGTCACTTGGTTTGAAATCCAAGGTTGATTTTTTGGGATTTTGATTATATGAAATGTTTTTAATTTTTGACTATTTGACTTTTTTTGTGAAAATTTTGATTAATTCCTAATGTCCGAAAGCTAAGGTATGCTGAGATAATCTAAAACGCGCCGGATCCCTCAAAATGACGTTGGATCAAGTGAGGGTCCTTTTCCTCGGATATGGTCATTATTACATTTTTTATCATTTTTGACATAAAGCAGAATAAATAAGTGTGGGTGTCGGTGCGATATTCTCATTTATATTTGTTGGATATTTGGTTGTTGGCTTCATATTTGCTAAAATCAAATATACAAGCAAGATGTGCGTCTTCAGAAGCTGGACCTCAGAAGCTGAACGTCAGAAGCACTGTTCAGAAGCAACCTTCAGAAGCATTGTTCAGAAGCTGACCTTCAGACACACTGTGCGCACCCCGTTTTTTTCCTGAGAAAAAGACGCGCAAATCCTCCGAGGTCGTTCGTAAACGCTCGGAGGGCCTTGTGAAGTCGCCACCAAAGTTTTTGTGTAAAGGGAACGTTGATAAACCCTTAAGTTTTTTTGTTTTGAAAGGGAAACGATAATAAAACCCTTTGACGATGAGGATAAGGATTGGTCATCGCAACCATTGTCGGGTTCGGGAGTCGATTACGCAAGGGGAAGGTATTAGCACCCCTCACGTCCGTTGTACTCAACGGGAACCTTCTATTTGGCTAAAGCTTAAATTGTTTTTAAATGTTTTGCGCGCATGCTTATTTATGTCAAAATATAATAAAGGGGGGAAAGAGATAAAAACAAACGAAAGAAAAGAAAAAAAAGTTTTTTATTATTGCGCTTGACAAGATGTCGATCTTGCTCCTACGTATCTCCCGGTAGTCGGAGAATTCAAAGCGTACGTAGTTCTTTGGGTAAAGAACTGAAAGGGTTGGTTAAATGGACGATATTTTGACCGTATTCTTGCGATTAAACGTAGCTTGTATGCTCGCGTATGGGAGACTTAAGCGTATTAGCTTGTATGCTCGCGCATGGGAGGCTTAAGCGTTTGTTTACGAATCGCGCTTAGAATATGTAAAACATGTCCGTTGGGTAAAAGGTTTTGATTTGGTCGCGTTGGGACCAAAAGAGGTACAATGGACTCAATCGAGTCGATCATTGACCGGGGTGACTCCAATGAGTCGGGGGATCGAATCTAATGGCCACGGGGGACCAAAAGGTTCGGATTGACCACAAGGGGCCAAGATTTGGTTTGGTATGGTGGGATATGTTTGAAAATGGAATGACGATTGTCCGAACGACGAGACATACGTCACGCATTCGTACAATCGGGGCAATGGAGAGACATACGTCACACCATCCCTTTTTCATTCAAGATTTAGGGTAGAATTCTTTTAGAAATCCCAAGGTATATCAAAACATTTGGTTTGAAAACCCAAAATGGAAAGACTTAGCAATTTTGCTAGAAAAACGCACAAGTTCGGCTCGTTTTGCGAACGGTTTTGAAAAGCGAACAAATTTGACGTATGTTCATGCTTGAGTTTTGAAAATCATGAACAATGTTTATTGTTCAAGTTTTGATTTGAAATGATGAACATAGCTGGTTTGTTCATGCTATTTTGAAAGTTTTAAAACATAACTTGTTTTACAAGTTATCCACAAAATGTCATACGAACTTGTGAATTTGTCAATATTGTGCAAAATCCTTGTTATGGTTTGAAAAACATGGGTTTAAAAACTCTTAGGTTCTGAGCTCTTGGGCTAGAACCTCAAAAATTGGTCATTTGGACACCTGAACTCAGATTCTGAGTTCTGTCATGGTCGCTCTGCGACCATGACTTCGCACTGCGAAGCATGCGAATTTTTGAGTTCAGAAGCTGTTTCTGAACTTTTGTTCAGAAACAACTTCTGAACACACTCAGGACCTTTTAGGTGAGTGAAAAGCTTTGAGTTTTTTGGATGAAAAAGGCTGGACAAACCAGTTTTGATTGTTTTGAAAACCTTGGGATTTCTTTGAAATTCAAAAGGGGTTTTTAGAAACAAGAGGTTTTGAACCAAAATGGCTATGCAAACACAATTAGAAATGCAGTACAAAGGTTTGGAAACTTACAGAACTCCTTAGCAAAGCTCCAGCTGCAATGGATTTGAATTGGTTGAAGATTCTTGCAAGGTTTTGAATGTTGGTAATGATTTTGGAACTTTGTAATGCTTTGTGTTTGATTGGTTTTTTCCTGGTTGTTTGTGAGTATTTGGAAGCTGGAATGAGTAGTGTTTTTGCTCTTGAAATGCTGTTATTGGTTGTCCTTGTAACTTTGGGCATTGCCTTCTATTTATAGGCCAAAACCAAATCTATTTCATCATTAGCAAATCCCAAAATTCAGCTGATTTGTGGCTAGAATCAAACTGAATCCCTTTGCATTAAATGCTAATGGATAGAGGCAACCTTGCCTTGTGCCAAGGGGCAAGACTCAGCCTGATTTCAGCCACAAATTCAACCAATTCTAGAAGGTAATGATGAGAAATAGGGCTGAATTGCAATTGGCTAATGCTTGGGGATCAATCCTTGCAATCTCAATGGTTGATCAATAAAAACGTGCACTGTGATGTGCAGAGATTGAGGGATGAAAAAGGCTACTTATGGCTGGTGTGAGGGGTGAAAAGCTGCTGCAAAAACAGGGTAGGCACTCATGGCTTTTCAAGTGAGAAAATCCAGCTAGTTTGACTGGTTTTGGGGAAGCAAGCAGGAGGAAAGTCATCAAGCAGGTGGCTGGCAACCTTGGGGTGGTTAACAGGTCACATGGGAGGGACAAGAGCTGCCCAAGGGCAAGCCCACTTGCTTGTCACATGCTAGGTTGGAAGAAAAAGCTTCCAACCTTGGCATTAATGGCAAGTCTTTCATTTCTGGTTTTGCTTGGCCCAATTAGCCATGAATGCTGATTAAAATAAATATGGAAATGATATGCAACAAAATCTGGAATTAAATCAAAAACATCAAAAATCTGCAGAAAAATCGCAGACTTCGCAGTGCGAAGGGAGCTTCGCAGTGCGAAGTCAGCTTTTTTGAAATGTTGACTTTTCTGTTGACTTTTGTTGACTTTGACTTTTTTCTCCCTCTTTGATTTTTTTGATTTTTTTGTTTTAAAAGGCTTAGGACAAAATTAGGGTACTACAGCTGCCCCTACTTAATTATGTCTTTGCATAGAGTATGTGAGTGCCAAGGGCATCTCATGGACTCTTTGCGAAGATCAATTAGGTAAAAGAAGGACCCGAATTTTGTCCTTCGCGGTACGAAAGCAAAGTAAAAGATCGTCACTTATACATTTGAGACGTGTATGAACGCTCAAAGGGTTAGGCGATTAGATCTGAACTGAAGAGAAAAGATTGTCACCTAATCAGGTGATTTCAATCTGCGAGACGTGTATGAACGCTCGAAAATAAAAGACTTACGAGACGTGTATGAACGCTCGAAAGGAAAAGAAAAACTTTACGAGACGTGTATGAACGCTCGAAAAGGAAAGGCCTACGAGACGTGTATGAACGCTCGAAAGGTGAAAAGAAAAACTTTACGAGACGTGTATGAACGCTCGAAAAGGAAAGGCCTACGAGACGTGTATGAACGCTCGAAAGGTGAAAAGAAAAACTTTACGAGACGTGTATGAACGCTCGAAAAGGAAAGGCCTATGAGACGTGTATGAACGTTCGAAAGGTGAAAAGAAAAACTTTACGAGACTTGTATGAACGCTCGAAAAGGAAAGGCCTACGAGACGTGTATGAACGCTCGAAAGGTGAAAAGAAAAACTTTACGAGACGTGTATGAACGCTCGAAAAGGAAAGGCCTACGAGACGTGTATGAACGCTCGAAAGGTGAAAAGAAAAACTTTACGAGACGTGTATGAACGCTCGAAAAGGAAAGGCCTACGAGACGTGTATGAACGCTCGAAAGGTGAAAAGAAAAACTTTACGAGACGTGTATGAACGCTCGAAAAGGAAAGGCCTACGAGACGTGTATGAACGCTCGAAAGGTGAAAAGAAAAACTTTACGAGACGTGTATGAACGCTCGAAAAGGAAAGGCCTACGAGACGTGTATGAACGCTCGAAAGGTGAAAAGAAAAACTTTACGAGACGTGTATGAACGCTCGAAAAGGAAAGGCCTACGAGACGTGTATGAACGCTCAAAAGGTGAAAAGAAAAACTTTATGAGACGTGTATGAACGCTCGAAAAGGAAAGACCTACGAGACGTGTATGAACGCTCGAAAGGTGAAAAGAAAAACTTTACGAGACGTGTATGAACGCTCGAAAAGGAAAGGCCTACGAGACGTGTATGAACGCTCGAAAGGTGAAAAGAAAAACTTTATGAGACGTGTATGAACGCTCGAAAAGGAAAGGCCTACGAGACGTGTATGAACGCTCGAAAGGTGAAAAGAAAAACTTTATGAGACGTGTATGAACACTCGAAAAGGAAAGGCCTACGAGACGTGTATGAACGCTCGAAAGGTGAAAAGAAAAACTTTACGAGACGTGTATGAACCCTCGAAAAGGAAAGACCTACGAGACGTGTATGAACGCTCGAAAAGGAAAGGCCTACGAGACGTGTATGAACGCTCGAAAGGTGAAAAGAAAAACTTTACGAGACGTGTATGAACGCTCGAAAAAGGAAAGAAAAATCGCCACCTAAACAGGTGATCGGATCTGAAAAAGATAAAGGATCGTCACCTAAACAGGCGGCCTTAATCTAGAATGATTATCACCTAATTAGGTGATTGGATCGGAAAGGGTCGTCGCCCGAACAGGTGCTTAGACTTAACTGGGGGAAAAAAGATCTACCACTGTTGGGATAGTATAATCATCTCTAGGCATGGCTAGTACTTAGATTGTTTGAAAAAGGAAACATGATTGTATGATGCATGACATGCTTCATGTTGTTTTATGCAGTATGATATGCAATGCAATATGATATGAGATAGACTCAATCAAAGATTCCCGCTAGGGAATGGGGACAGTTTGTGAAGGAGGTTCACTAGGGAACACTTGCTTAACTGTTGATGGAGGCTGGTGAATATGTGATATTCACTGGAGAATCCTTGTTGAGGATGCATGACATGGTTTATGAAATGCATGTGTATGAATGATTTGTATATGCATGCATGAATGATTGACATGATGCGTGTATTATGTTATGCATGATATATGGGATGCATGTTGATTGGGTGCCGAGCAAGGTCGGTCTGGGTTGTGGTTGTGCCAACGATGACTGGACCCTTTTTTTTGTGTTTTTTTGTTGGTCGGTTTGGAAGGACAAGGTCCTTTGCCTACATACCCGAATGGGATCAAAACCGGTGTAGTTCGGGCTTGCCCTGGGGATTTGTGTGGGTTTGCCAATGATGATTGGACTTTGGGTGAGACTCCACTGGGGAGCGTCAATAAGGTTTGGCTCATGGGGATATAAGGATCATTTTGGAAGCCTGATCGATATCCAGCCTTGATTGATGTTTTGGATGTTTAGGGTGTTTACTGGGGAATTTGTTCCTCTTAACCCTTGGGGCTTTTGTGCTCCGCCTGCCGTGAGCTACGCACTTTCCTTTGCTGAAGAGCATAAGTTCTTTGGTGTAAAATTTGGTGGGAATTACCGCAATTCCTTCGAAATTTACGAAAATTCGAATAAAACGACGCTTGTTTGCTTTCTCTCCTCTTTTTGGAAAAAATTCTTTTGTTTATTTCCCATGTTTTAATGCATTTTATCATGAATAAAACAAAATTCTATGCGCTACTGAGAACACAAAATAACAAAAGGAAATGTATTCAATGCAGATTTGACTTCTTGAATGGGTAAAAAATACACAAAGTGAGAAGTGAGATAGAGAAAGACAAGAAAAAAAGAAAATGTTGGTTTTGGCACAACACATGCGATTTCCTTATGACTTCGAGATTTTCGTTTTTGGAAGATGTTGACGAGACCGATTCTTCTCCTCTTGAATCTTGTTCAGAGCTTGGATGCTGCAGTCATTGCCTTTCTTCTTTTGTTAACCCCTAACTTTTGCCTGGACCGCTCTTTCGAGTTTTCAATCCACCGGGGTGTATTTCCTTTTTTTTTTATGTCCTTAATTTTTGCCTAGACCGCCTTTTCAGGTTTTCGATCTAGCAGGACGCTCTCTATTGCCTAAACCGCCCTTTCAGGTTTTCGATTTAGCGAGCTTTTTTTCTTTTCTCTTTTTTTTTTTCTCTTAGGCGTAATACCTCTTGACTGCATAGGAGTTTATTGAGAGTGGGAACTCTTCTCCGTCCATAGTGGTGATGATCAGGGCTCCGCCTGAGAAAGCTTTCTTTACCACGTACGGCCCATCATAGCTGGGAGTCCACTTTCCGCGGGGATCCTTATGGATAGGTAATATCTTCTTGAGCACTAGGTCTCCTTCTTTGAACTCTCGAGGACGGACCTTCTTGTCGAATGCTCTCTTGAGTCTCCTTTGATAGAGTTGCCCGTGACATATTGCCGTCAGACGCTTTTCCTCTATGAGATTCAGTTGGTCGAACCTTGTTTGGACCCATTCAGCTTCCTCTAGCTTGGTTTCCATCAAGACCCTTAACGAAGGAATTTCCACCTCTACGGGGAGCAAAGCTTCCATGCCGTATACTAAGGAGAAGGGGGTTGCCCCAGTTGAAGTGCGAATGGCTGTTCTGTAGCCATGTAGCGCAAATGGAAGCATCTCATGCCAATCCTTATATGTTGTTACCATCTTTTGGATGATTTTCTTTATGTTCTTATTGGCTGCTTCTACCGCACCGTTCATCTTTGGTCGGTAAGGGGAGGAATTATGGTGCTCAATCTTGAAATCTTTGCACAACTCCTTCATTGTCTTATTATTCAGGTTTGCCCCATTATCGGTGATGATTTTGTGGGGAGTGCCGTAACGACAAATGATTTCCTTCTTGATGAACCGGGCTACCACTTGTTTGGTCACACTTGCATACGAAGCTGCTTCTACCCATTTGGTGAAGTAGTCGATGGCAACGAGGATGAAGCGATGTCCATTTGACGCTTTGGGCTCGATCATTCCAATCGTGTCTATGCCCCACATAGAGAATGGCCAAGGTGAAGTTATGACGTTCAGTGGAGTTGGCGGCACATGCACCTTGTCGGCGTAAATCTGGCACTTGTGACAAGTCTTGGCGTAGTGGAAACAATCAGCTTCCATGGTTAGCCAATAATAGCCCGCCCTTAAGATTTTCTTTGCCATTGCATGCCCATTGGCATGGGTTCCAAAAGATCCCTCGTGGATTTCTTTGATGAGCATGTCCGCTTCATGTTTATCCACACATCTGAGCAGGACCAAGTCATAGTTTCTTTTGTAGAGGGTATTTCCACTGAGGAAGAACTGGGATGCCAATCTTCTGAGGGTCCTCTTGTCGGTGTGTGAGACATTTTCTGGATACTCTTGCTCTTCGAGGTATCTCTTGATGTCGTAGAACCAAGGTTTGTCGTCAAGTCCCTCTTCGACTGATGCACATACAACTGGTTTGTCTTTATGATCCATCCTTATGATTGGTGCTTCGTTGTAAGAATTTACTTGGTACATTGATGATAATGTAGCCAAAGCATCTGCCACCTGGTTTTCTTCTCGAGGTATGTGATGGAAGCTGATTTCATCAAAATGCTTAATCAACTCTACAACCCGAGCTCGGTAGGGAATTAAATTGGGATGTTTTGTTTCCCATTCTCCTTTGACTTGATAGATGACTAAGGCTGAGTCACCGTATACTTCAAGGTTTTTGATCCTTAGATCAATTGCTGCTTCGAGGCCTAGGATACATGCTTCATATTCTGCCATGTTATTGGTGCAGTCAAAGCATAATCTTGCTGTGAAGGGTTGGTATCCATTTCTTGGGGAGATTAAAACTGCTCCGATCCCGTGCCCCATGGCATTTGAGGCGCCGTCGAAAGCAAGCTTCCATTGAGCTCCTGGTTCTGGCCCTTCATCATCGCTTGTGACTTTTTCGTCATTCAAAGCTACGACATCTTCGTCTGGGAAGTCGAATTGTATGGGCTGATAATCCTCCAATGGTTGGTGAGCAAGGTGCTCGGATAAAACACTCCCTTTGATGGCTTTTTGAGCAACATATTGGATGTCATACTCAGACAGTAGCATTTGCCAACGGGCTATCTTCCCTGTGAGGGCAGGTTTTTCGAAGATGTACTTGATGGGATCCATCTTTGATATCAACCAAGTTGTATGGGTCAACATGTATTGCCTTAGGCGTCGAGCAGCCCATGCTAAAGCGCAACAAGTCTTTTCAAGTGAAGTATACCTTGTTTCACAATCGGTAAACTTCTTGCTTAAGTAGTAGATTGCGTGCTCTTTTCTTCCCGTTTCATCTTGTTGTCCTAACACACAACCCATTGATCCTTCCAGTACGGTTAGGTATAACATGAGGGGTTTACCCGGAACCGGAGGTATTAAAATTGGTGGTTCTTGCAGGTATTGTTTGATCTTGTCAAACGCTTCTTGGCAATCCTCATTCCAATGAACGGCTTGGTTTTTCCTTAGCAGCTTGAAGATTGGTTCGCAGGTAGTTGTCATGTGTGAAATGAACCTGGCGATGTAGTTCAATCTTCCTAAGAAACCCCGGACTTCTTTCTCGGTATTTGGCGCTGGCATTTCTTGGATGGCCTTTACCTTATCGGGATCCACTTCAATACCTCTTTGGCTGACGATGAAGCCCAATAACTTCCTAGATCTAACGCCAAATGTGCACTTGTTAGGATTTAAGCGCAGCTTGAATTTTCTTAGGCGTTCGAAAAGCTTTTGTAGATGGACTAGATGATCCTCCTCCGTTTGGGATTTGGCAATCATATCGTCGACGTAGACCTCAATTTCCTTATGGATCATGTCGTGGAAAAGAGTCACCATTGCTCTTTGGTATGTTGCCCCGGCATTTGTTAATCTGAAAGGCATTACCTTATAGCAGAATGTCCCCCATGGAGTGATGAACGTAGTTTTTTCCATGTCCTCCGGAGCCATCTTGATTTGGTTATATCCCGAGAAGCCATCCATAAAGGAAAAGACTGAGAATTGGGCTGTGTTGTCCACCAATATGTCGATGTGTGGTAATGGGAAATCATCCTTTGGGCTTGCTCTATTCAAGTCCCGGTAATCCACACACATTCTCACCTTGCCATCCTTCTTCGGAACCGGCACAATATTGGCAACCCATGTTGGATACTTGGTTACGGCTAAAAAGCCGGCATCAAATTGTTTTTTGACCTCTTCTCTGATCTTGAGAGCCATATCGGGTCGAGTTCTTCTCGATTTCTGCTTTACTGGCGGGCATTCCGGCTTGAGTGGCAGCTTGTGTACAACTATGCTAGGGTCTAAACCCGGCATATCTTGGTACGACCAAGCGAATACGTCCACGTACTCTTGCAGAAGCTTAATCAACTTTCCTTTCACATCTTCGTGCAGGGAGGCTCCTATCTTGACCTCTTTCTTATCCTCTTCGGTCCCCAAGTTGACCTTTTCAACTGATTCTTAGTGAGGTTGTATTACCCTATCCCCTTGATTTGCAAGTCTGGACAGTTCTTCAGGCGGTTCATAATCGTCCTCTTCATCATCTTCCGTTTGATTCATCGGGCAATCGAAGTCATAAGGGTTTAAGGCAGTGTTGTTTTTGGAGGGTGGATTTGTAGATCTGCATGAGTATGATTTTTTTTTTAGGCTTTTTTTGTAAAAAAATTTTTTAAAACAAATGCAAAAAAGAAAAAGACTCAAATGAACATAAAAGAGTGCTTTTATTCATGATTGTAAATAACTTTTAAAACATGGGGGCCCCACACGACTAATCATTTGCCTTGGGCAGAGCTAAATGATTTTTTTTTTTAAAAGTAAAAAACAAACAAACATGGTTTATTACTTGATCCTGGTAACGATCTCGGGAATTGCGATAGCCCTCCAATTGTTCAAAGCTTCATCCGAAGCGCAACGGTACACCAAATCAGGTATGTCTTCATCTACGTCTTCAAGTAGGGCCACTTGATCTTCATGGATAAACCCCGCACTGATGAATGTTTCTAAAATGGGGAGGATCCCTTGCTTTGGAGGCTTTGAGAAAGTCTCGGCTGATGGATGATACCCCAACCCGAAGCGATTCTTCTTCTCCGGTATGTCCACTAACTTGCCCCATCCGGTAGGTCGGCTTTCTTCTAGGGCCTCTCTTATTGCCCTCCATGATGACATGGCTGTCCTAGCCTCTTCTTTGGGCTTCGAGCTCAACGTCACGACATTCGCCACTTCCAATGATTGGAATGGGACATCCACAGCTTCTTCATCCGTTTCTATATAGCGGAATGATGAGAGATGGCTTACCATCATGTCCTCTTGCCCGGAAACTACAATCATTTGGTTATCAATGATGAACTTGAGTTTCTGGTGCAGAGTAGAGGTAATGGCTCCGGCCGCATGAATCCATGGTCGTCAGAGTAGAGGTAATATCCATGACTTGGAAGGTTATGATGAAAACCTTTGGTCCGATTTGGACTGGTAAGTCGATCTCCCCTATGACGGCTCTTCTTGACCCATCGAAAGCTTTTACGACCAAGGCGCTGGGCTTCATTACTGTCCCTTCACATGATAGCTTGAGGAGGGTAGTCTTGGGCATGACATTCAATGATGACCCCGTGTCCACTAGCACTCTTGAGAGGATGTGGTCCATGCATTTTACGGAGATATGTAAGGCGCGGTTATGAATGTGCCCATCGTCGGGTAGCTCATCACCATTGAAACCCAAGTACCTACTTGAGGTGATATTTCCGACTATCCCGTCGAATTGGTCCACAGGAATGTCCTTGGTGACATGTGCCTCACTGAGGATCCGCAGCAGTGCTTCTCGGTGTGCTTCCGAGCTTAGTAGTAAGGATAACATGGAGATCTTGGAGGGAGTTTGACCTAGCTGGTCAATGATTTTATACTCGCTCTTTTGGATTATCCTTAGGAACTCTTTGGCCTCTTTTTGCGGGATTGTCTTTTGAGAAGGCCCTGCTTGGTTCTCTTCTTCCTCCACGCTCTTTTCTTTGAGCGGCTCTCTTGGTAGTATGGCTGGCGTCTTCCCGAATTCTTTCGGAGCGAAGACTCTACCACTTCTGGTTATTCCTCCAACACCGGTAATGTTAGTGATGCTGGGCTCAATTTTGGCTAGTGGTTTTCCTTCCACATAGGCCACAGGTTGGTAATTCCATGGTACCCTCTTCGTGCTTTCAAAAGAGAAGGGTGCAGGTACGTGGAATATTATGGGTTGTACTGGCCTTGGTACCTCTCTCCTTTGGTATGGGATTTCGAGAGGTTTTGGGTTGTTAGACTCTAAGGTAGCAACGTCCGTGCCATCCTTTATATAGCCAATTTGGATCCAACCTTGGTCCATTAGCTCTTGAAGACAGCTCTTCAACTCTTCGCACTCGTTCGGGTTGACCTTGCAGGCTTCACAGTTGGCGTGCATTTCCTCGAACAAACCAAAGCCGGTTAAACGCTCCCTTATGGTTGACAGGGGGGTCTTAACATTGGCTATTCTCTTGACTGGACCAAAGTCCTCTTGTTCCTCCACCGCATTTACAGAGGGACCCGCATGCCCCGGCAATGGGTTATTCTTTACATTGGGGTTTTCCTCTTTGAAGGATAATAGCTTCTTGTCAATGAGGTTCTGGACCTTGTATTTGAGTGCTTTACATCCTTCAATATTGTGCCCCGGGGATCCCGCATGGTATTCGCATCTTGCGTTAGGATTATACTAAGGTGGATATGGTGGCACCAAAGTTGGTAGTGGTTTTATCTCGACCATGCCCTTCTGAATTAAGTATGGTAAAATCTGACCATATGGCATGGGTACGGGATCAAACTGCCTATTGTTGTAGCCGTTCCTCGGGCCCGCTTGGTTCCTTGGTGGGTACCCGCCTTGTTGTTGTTGCTGTTGATGAGGCATCACTGCTGGTTGTCGTGGTGGAGTTGTGGGAATTACTTGAGGTGAGTAATGCCCTTGAGCCGTTGTCGCTGCCACATAAGGATAGTGGTAGTGAGGTATTTGATTTGGTGGTGGGCAAGATGGTCCCACTAGAACGGCGTTTGTCTCCCCTTCTTTCTTTTTGTGAAAGTTGCTGGGGGGTTTTCTAGCTCCACTTTGAGCTTCTAGAGGGCCTTGGATCTTTCCCCTCTTTACTCCGTCCTCTATTCTTTCACTAACCATGACGAGATCGGAGAAACCGGCAGACGTGCTTCCAATCATCTTGTCGTAATATGGGCCTTGAAGTGTGCCCATAAAGGTGTCAACAAGCTCTCTTTCCAATAGTGGTGGTTGTACACGAGAAGCTAGTTCTCTCCACCGCTGAGCGTACTCCTTGAAGGACTCGTTGCTTCTTTGTAGGAGGTTTTGTAGTTGCATCCTATTTGGAGCCATGTCCAAATTATATTTGTATTGCTTTAGGAAGGCATCGGCTAGATCCTTCCAAGTTTGGACATGAGTACGCTCGAGCTGCATGTACCAATCCAAGGACGCTCCGCTTAAACTATCTTGAAACACATGCACCATGAGTTTCTCGTTCATTGCGTAAGCTGCCATCTTCCTACAGAACATCCTTAGATGGTTCCGAGGGCATTGAATCCCTTTGTATTTCTCGAAGTCCGGTGCTTTGAACTTCGGAGGGATTACCACGTCGGGCACTAGGCACATGTCCAAGGCGTTGTGGGCACCGTATGAACTGAATCCTTCGACAGCTTTCAACCTTTCTTCCAAAACTCGATACATTTGGGTGGTATCATTGTCTTGGTGGGTGGTGTCGGGAGCAGATTGCCTTAGCTGGCTATTTTCCACATCATGGGGAATCACCTCATGCTGAGTAGTGGAAGTTCCTTGAGGACGACGCTCTTCATTCCTTACGGGGATTGTGAGCGGTGGTGGAGGTGGTCCTCGACCCTCATTTTCGAATGGTGGGGTATAATTCAGAGGTAAACCATAAGGAGGCCATTGCACATTGGATGCATCCGTTGTTGGGCGAGGGTTACTTTCTCGTGCCGATAGAGCTTGCATTAACTCTAGCATCTGATCCATCTTTCCCTTCATTCCATCAACCTCTTCTCTCAAAGCCGCTTGAGTTTGTTCCAAATTGTCCATGATCCTTTGTTTGTTAGCTCGTGTTCCGTACGAGTGTTGGAGATCTGGTTCTTGGACCGAGGGCTTTCGGGGTTTTCAGGCTATGATTGCTTTGAACTGTTTTTGGGGAAATGAATGAGTTTTTTTTTTTGAAAAAGATGCATGAAGATGCATGTGGATGTATGTATGAGTATGCAAAATATGCGTTTTTTTTTATTTTGCTTTATGGAGTTTAAAGGTGCACAATTAATATTAGCAAATTCGAAATATTAAAGACCGGGAAACTGATTATGCTTCAAAATATATTTGATTAAATAACATTTGTTTACAAAGTGTAACTAATGCTATTACAAATCAAATAGCTGCTCGCTTCTCGGCTTTGTTCATCTCCTCCCTATAGAAATCTATGGTGTCCTTGCAGAACTTCATAAACTTCTGGATCTCCATAGGGATGACAAAGTAGGGCATGACCATCTCGGCCTCCGCTAGCTTCTTTGGAAGTTGGGTGATTACCAAATTTGAGAATGCAACCAATTTAGTGAAATCCTCACTTAATCGGGTGGCGTCTTGCCATACATACTCAATCACTTCCTTGCGCTGGTCTAGCTTGACTCTTGCACTTCTAATTTCATCATGTAGTTGTGCAATGTGGTCCCCGTGAGCTCTTGCAATCTTGTCGAAGTACTCTTCGAATTTCTTGATGTCTTCTTCGAGACGATTGCACTTTAGCCTCCCTTGATGAGAAAGGCTCTCATGTCTTTGCCGTTGGACGTGTTCGGCTTGAAGCTGCTCTTTGTAGTCTTTAACTACTTCTTGGAGCTGTTGATTTTTCTCTTGAAATTTCAACCTCCATTTCCGTTGAGCTTCGATGGCTAGTTCGCCAAACTTCTTGAGCTCTTGGTTGGAATGTAAGATTCTTTCCAACTCTTCGTCCTTGGCCACAAGGTTGGCATCCGCACTAACCAAGCCGCCTCCTATCCAACTTCTCTTCCCTTCGGAGATTCTTAGCCGTTTTTGGCACACTAGGAGAGAGTTTGTTACTTCATCACGATCTCTCTTCGTCCTAGTAATTTCTCCTAATGCTTGGAGGTGCTTCAATTCTAAGTCTCCGTTTTTGTTTTGGAGTTCTTGAATTTTAGCCTTGAGGTCCTCCACTTCTTTGTTGGGAATGGTTGCGATAGGTTTAGGTGTAGGAGGTTTTGGAGGGTTTATGACCACGAAGGGTAACTTGATTGCTTTGACCCTCTCCTTCACCCACTGAGTATAAAGGGGTTTGGCGACACAGTTTCTCTTGCCGACCCTTCCCTTGCGTACTTGGCTCCATGCTCCCCGGATTCTCTCTAGCAATGCCGGGTCTTGATCGCCTTCCCTTAAGTAGAAAGCTTCCAACAAAAGGTCATTAGGTTTATCTTCCATTGAGAAACCTAGTTGTCGGAGAGAGAGGACCGGATTGTAATTAATACATCCCTTAGTACCAATGAGGGGTACGTTAGGGAAGTCCCCGCAACTGAGGATAATTTCCGGGTCCTCTAAGTTTGGTGAAAACCAATGGATGTCCTTCTCGGCGAGGGTTGTCATCCGTTGCGACCATTTAAGCTTGGCCCGGTTTTCCACAAAGTCTCGGTTTTTTGGCATGTGGGACATCATCCAAATTTGCACCACGGGAGTGCAACAAGTAATTTTGCGTCCCCTTGCTTGTTCATGCCTAGAGTAGAGGGTATAATAAAAATCCGCCAAGATTGTGGGAACCGGATTTTTAGTCATAAATACCTCTAAAGCCGGAAAGTCTACGAAATCATCCATGTTGGGGAATAAAACAATTCCGTAGACTAAGAGGGCTAAGATGGCGTTGAAGGCCCTTCCCTCTTTGTTGGCTAACATTTCCCGAGCTTTGGCTTCCAAAAACTTTCTTGAAAATCCCTTAAGGTTTCCTCTAACCTCCAAGTTAGATACCACTTCTTGGGTGTCGAGGTATAAGGATTCGGCGATGGCTTCAAATGTGGGATCCTTTCCCGGACCGAGATAGAGTTCATGACCCTTCATGCTACAACCCAAAATCTTCTCAAACTCTTCCAAAGTTGGCGCTAGTTGGAAGTCTTGAAATGTGAAGCACCGTAGAGGTGGGTCGAAGAATTGCGCCAAAGTGGTTAAGGCCGTTGAATCTGTTCTCACGGGTAGGAGATCAAGGATTAGCCCACAGCTTGCCTCGAAGATGTTCTTGTTGACCGAAGAGAGCCTCTTGCTTAGAGCTAATAAACTTTCCACCCTAGGAGCTTTAATTTTGAAGGCGAGCGTATTTTTGTTCCCGGAATCCATATTTCTTTTTTTGCTAATATTTGTTTGTTCTTTTTAAACTCCTATAAAGCAAAATGATGCGAAAATTACTTTCATGAATGCAAATGATATGCAAGGGTATGGTTTATGAAGGTTCGGAACTTCCCCCCATCCTCACATGTAGGCTCTAAATGGTGAAATATCCTAAGAAGAGGTCCTTAGATTCATAGACCTCACATGGAATTAGGGTTGTCTATGGACATACGTCGACATGACTTCAATTAATTCCACGTGAAAATCTCATCTAAGCGGGATTGGACATCCTACCTCACGGACATACGTCAACGCGGGCTTCCGCACACAACCTCCTTCTAACGTAGTTTTTTTCTCAAGCTCGGGTAGAGAGCCTCACACGTCCGGCATTAACCCGAACAATGTGGAGTAACATCACTCAAGTAACCCCCGCATTTGATATATATATGATATGAATATAAAGCAAAATAAAGCAAATATAAACATAAAACATAAATATGACATGGATGAATAAAATAATAAGCATGGCACGCAAAGAAAATAAAACAATTGGCTTAGAGGCCAAATAGGTTAGGCTTGACTCGCTAGTGGGAACAGAATCCCCAGTGAAGTCGCCAGCTGTGCGCACCCCGTTTTTTTCCTGAGAAAAAGACGCGTAAATCCTCCGAGGTCGTTCGTAAACGCTCGGAGGGCCTTGTGAAGTCGCCACCAAAGTTTTTGTGTAAAGGGAACGTTGATAAACCCTTAAGTTTTTTTTGTTTTGAAAGGGAAACGATAATAAAACCCTTTGACGATGAGGATAAGGATTGGTCATCGCAACCATTGTCGGGTTCGGGAGTCGATTACGCAAGGGGAAGGTATTAGCACCCCTCACGTCCGTTGTACTCAACGGGAACCTTCTATTTGGCTAAAGCTTAAATTGTTTTTAAATGTTTTGCGCGCATGCTTATTTATGTCAAAATATAATAAAGGGGGGAAAGAGATAAAAACAAACGAAAGAAAAGAAAAAAAAGTTTTTATTATTGCGCTTGACAAGATGTCGATCTTGCTCCTACGTATCTCCCGGTAGTCGGAGAATTCAAAGCGTACGTAGTTCATTGGGTAAAGAACTGAAAGGGTTGGTTAAATGGACGATATTTTGACCGTATTCTTGCGATTAAACGTAGCTTGTATGCTCGCGTATGGGAGACTTAAGCGTATTAGCTTGTATGCTCGCGCATGGGAGGCTTAAGCGTTTGTTTACGAATCGCGCTTAGAATATGTAAAACATGTTCGTTGGGTAAAAGGTTTTGATTTGGTCGCGTTGGGACCAAAAGAGGTACAATGGACTCAATCGAGTCGATCATTGACCGGGGTGACTCCAATGAGTCGGGGGATCGAATCTAATGGTCACGGGGGACCAAAAGGTTCGGATTGACCACAAGGGGCCAAGATTTGGTTTGGTATGGTGGGATATGTTTGAAAATGGAATGACGATTGTCCGAACGACGAGACCTACGTCACGCATTCGTACAATCGGGGCAATGGAGAGACATACGTCACACCATCCCTTTTTCATTCAAGATTTAGGGTAGAATTCTTTTAGAAATCCCAAGGTATATCAAAACATTTGGTTTGAAAACCCAAAATGGAAAGACTTAGCAATTTTGCTAGAAAAACGCACAAGTTCGGCTCGTTTTGCGAACGGTTTTGAAATCGAACAAATTTGACGTATGTTCATGCTTGAGTTTTGAAAATCATGAACAATGTTTATTGTTCAAGTTTTGATTTGAAATGATGAACATAGCTGGTTTGTTCATGCTATTTTGAAAGTTTTAAAACATAACTTGTTTTACAAGTTATCCACAAAATGTCATACGAACTTGTGAATTTGTCAATATTGTGCAAAATCCTTGTTATGGTTTGAAAAACATGGGTTTAAAAACTCTTAGGTTCTGAGCTCTTGGGCTAGAACCTCAAAAATTGGTCATTTGGACACCTGAACTCAGATTCTGAGTTCTGTCATGGTCGCTCTGCGACCATGACTTCGCACTGCGAAGCATGCGAATTTTTGAGTTCAGAAGCTGTTTCTGAACTTTTGTTCAGAAACAACTTCTGAACACACTCAGGACCTTTTAGGTGAGTGAAAAGCTTTGAGTTTTTTGGATGAAAAAGGCTGGACAAACCAGTTTTGATTGTTTTGAAAACCTTGGGATTTCTTTGAAATTCAAAAGGGGTTTTTAGAAACAAGAGGTTTTGAACCAAAATGGCTATGCAAACACAATTAGAAATGCAGTACAAAGGTTTGGAAACTTACAGAACTCCTTAGCAAAGCTCCAGCTGCAATGGATTTGAATTGGTTGAAGATTCTTGCAAGGTTTTGAATGTTGGTAATGATTTTGGAACTTTGTAATGCTTTGTGTTTGATTGGTTTTTTCCTGGTTGTTTGTGAGTATTTGTAAGCTGGAATGAGTAGTGTTTTTGCTCTTGAAATGCTGTTATTGGTTGTCCTTGTAACCTTGGGCATTGCCTTCTATTTATAGGCCAAAACCAAATCTATTTCATCATTAGCAAATCCCAAAATTCAGCTAATTTGTGGCTAGAATCAAACTGAATCCCTTTGCATTAAATGCTAATGGATAGAGGAAACCTTGCCTTGTGCCAAGGGGCAAGACTCAGCCTGATTTCAGCCACAAATTCAACCAATTCTAGAAGGTAATGATGAGAAATAGGGCTGAATTGCAATTGGCTAATGCTTGGGGATCAATCCTTGCAATCTCAATGGTTGATCAATAAAAACGTGCACTGTGATGTGCAGAGATTGAGGGATGAAAAAGGCTACTTATGGCTGGTGTGAGGGGTGAAAAGCTGCTGCAAAAACAGGGTAGGCACTCATGGCTTTTCAAGTGAGAAAATCCAGCTAGTTTGACTGGTTTTGGGGAAGCAAGCAGGAGGAAAGTCATCAAGCAGGTGGCTGGCAACCTTGGGGTGGTTAACAGGTCACATGGGAGGGACAAGAGCTGCCCAAGGGCAAGCCCACTTGCTTGTCACATGCTAGGTTGGAAGAAAAAGCTTCCAACCTTGGCATTAATGGCAAGTCTTTCATTTCTGGTTTTGCTTGGCCCAATTAGCCATGAATGCTGATTAAAATAAATATGGAAATGATATGCAACAAAATCTGGAATTAAATCAAAAACATCAAAAATCTGCAGAAAAATCGCAGACTTCGCAGTGCGAAGGGAGCTTCGCAGTGCGAAGTCAGCTTTTTTGAAATGTTGACTTTTCTGTTGACTTTTGTTGACTTTGACTTTTTTCTCCCTCTTTGATTTTTTTGTTTTAAAAGGCTTAGGACAAAATTAGGGTACTACACACACTGTTCAGAAGCTGACCTTCAGACGCACTATTCAGACGCTGACCTTCAGAAGCAACCTTCAGAAGCTGAAATGTTCAGACGCAGAACTTCAGACGCAGACCTTCAGAAGTACCTTCAGAAGCTGGTTTTCTGCGTTCTGTTTTTTGTGCCTTGGAACTGTTTATTCTCTCACATGATCTTTTGTAGATTTAATTGAAGAATTCTCCAAGCTGCGTTTCTAGAAGGAAGATGTAACATCCCGCTTTTAAGTATCAGTTATCAATGTTAGAAGCTTGAGAAGCAAGCAAGACAAATAAGGAATTAAGAGGAATGGCGTTTTTGTAATTAATATTAAGGGGGAGATTATTTTGAAATGGAACAAGATATTTATCTCTTGTTTTCCATTCCCTCCCCATTCTTTCCCAAAATCAGATTTTGCTCTCTCCCCACCTCATCTCTCACGCCCCATCTCATTCACCATCATTCATCCAAACCTCAATCAAAGCCCTAGTGAGAAAATACTTGCAAGGAAGCTTGAGTAAGAAGCTAGAACAAGAAGAAGAAAAAGAGGAACAAGGAAGAACAAGGGAAGAGTTAGATTGGAGCAAGCTAGGACTTTGATTTCAGGACTTAATCAGCACCATTTGAGGTTAAGGTGAGCTCCACAGGGTTTTAGAACCCGCTTGAGTAAGTTTGAGAGTATTTTACATTTTTAGTTAAGTTTAGAAATTTTACCCTAACCTCCTATGTTTGCCAATTCCTTGTTTATTTATGTTTTAAACTATCAATTTGTATTATAAATTCATCCCTTATACTGTTGGAATTCCTGGGTAACCTTAAATGTGTCAAAATGGTGAAAAATCACACTTTTAACAGGTTTTTGAACTGTCATTTTCGCCGGGCGAGCTCGGGGGGATCGTGCAGTTACTGTTTGGCAAGCCTTCACTGCCTATTTTCGCCTCCACTTCGCCTCCACATCGCCCAGCGAAATTAGACAGACAGCACTTGTCTGTTCTGGTTCGTTCTGAGTGCTGTGTACGTGTTCGGCGAGGCTTTTTAATAACTATTTTCAAAGAAAACCTTATTTTACAAGATAAACACCATTCTTGACATGTTCAAAGGATTACTTAACATTTAAGGGATGAATGATTGGATAAGGAATTTGGTAAAGCATTATGAATGCAAAGTAAAGTTATTTAAGCTATGGAATAATTCCAATAACCAAGTAACGGCTTATGAGAACGATAAGCCTATGAATATAGGTTCAAATGTCAAGTATTAGAAGATTTACCCTTTAGGGAATGTTATAGATTAATAAGATCAATTTCAGAGAATTACTCAGATATTAAGCCGTGGCCTTCGTTGTTCACGCTAGTGGAACATGAATGGTCCAATCAAAGTATAGACTAATAAGCTTAAGTCGTGACTTTCGTCGTTCACGCTAGTGGGACACGAAAGGTTCATGCATAAGTTAAAACATATTAATTCGCGTCTCTCATCGTTCACGCTAGTGGGACATGGGAGGTAAACGCATAAGTTAAGATTATTAAGTCGTGTCTTCTGTTGTTCACGCTAGTGGGACACAGGAGGTTCACGCTAGTGGGACGTGTTATTCCGCAAGGATGACCGCACGACGACAAGAGGAGTCCGGTGTTAGCCTGATACGATAGGAATTTTCACCGGTTAGAAGGGAGATGTACTTCGGGGTTACTCCACCCGGATGCACTCCGTAAAATGAACCAAGATAAGTATTGATTGTTCAACGCTAACCTCTAACTTAAAGATATAAAGATTAATACATTTATTTGTATAAGTATTGAGAAATAGGACAATTAGTTCCTAGTAATAAGACATGATCATAATTCTGTTTCCCTGATCACTAAGTAAGAGCGATCCTAGTTCTTTCCCTTGATCGCGAAATAAGTAAAGATAAGACTTGGCGATCATAGGTATTCCCCAGATCGCCGAGGTAGGCACGGTGACCCTAGGTTCCCTGTGGTTGCCAACAGTAGGTAGGGTAGGAGCTCACTGAGACGTTATGTCTCATCCCTTTCCTTCTGGTGCAGGTTCTTCGCAGGTAGCACGACGTAAAGGTAAAGAGAAGGATATGGACTGATCGTGCTGCTTATGCTTTATTATTATGGACATTTGTATTATGATGTATATTATGGGAAATGTTTGTATCGGATAACAAGTTGTATGACAAACTTATGTTTTATATAAATATTACCAATCTTTCTGTATTGTATTTAATGTATCCAGTACGAAATTTTAATACTCGTAAGAGATCCTAGGCAATCTCTCTATGGGTGTTACAATTTGGTATCAGAGCAGGTCGATTCAGACCGTGCCTTGGGTCATTAAAGTACAATCCAAATTTATGGACCTCTTGGATCCAGGACATTATTCTAGATGTTATGTTCAGTTAAAACTGATCACTTTGACTTGTATATGACAGCTAGGATAAGATGTCTAGGAGAAGAAGAGGTAGACCTCGTGCTAATCAAGCTAGTGACGAAAGTGGAGGACCCAGTTTGAATTCATGGGAACAGATGATGCAGCAACAACAGGCCTGGCAGCAGCAATACCAAGAGCAACAAGCTCAGAATGCGTTACAGTATCAGCAAATGATGCTGATGATGCAACAGCAGTCTCAGCAACAGGCCCAATCTCAGCAGCAATGGATGGAAATGATGCAGCAAGGGCAAGGTTTCCATCCACAGCCACCACCTCCTCCAGTAATTGGTAATCCCGTGTTCCGGGAATAAAATAGGCATCACCCTCCGGAATTCAATGGAGAAGGTGAACCTCAAGAAGCAAGGAAGTGGATTAAACAGATGGAGAAGATCTTTAGAATGGCTGATTGTTCGGAAGAAGATAAAGTGGTCTATGCCACGAATCAACTCAGAGGCGCAGCAGAAGACTGGTGGGAATCTGCTCAGCGCAGGATGGAAGCCAATGGTGTAGAAGTCAATTGGGAGAACTTTAAAGGAGTGATGCTGGAGAAGTATTTACCTGTGTCTTACAAGGTAAAGAAAGAGCAAGAGTTCTTGGAATTGAAGCAAGGTAGTATGTCGGTTGCTGAGTTTACAAAGAAGTTTGAAGAGTTGTCCTATTACTCCACACATAATGAATATGCTGAGAATGAAGTGTGGAAAATGAATCAGTACAAGAGAGGTTTAAGAGGTGAGATTGACACTGCTGTGAGTCTCCAAAGAACGGCAAGTTATGATGAACTAGTGCATGATAGCTTGGTGGTTGAAGCAGGACTTGCTAAAGCTTCGAAAGAAAGAGCGGCAACTTATGAGAAGAAGAAAAGCAGGATGTCAGATAAGTATCACGACAAGCTTAAGCCAAAGGGATCCCCGCAGAGAGGGAAACAGACATACTCTCCACAACATAATCCTTCACGGCCTTATCCTACATGCAAGACGTGTGGTAGGATGCATAAAGGAGAGTGCTTGATGGGAGCTGGTATTTGTTATGGATGCAAGAGC